>JAYESA010000005.1:45102470-45747470 GCA_036927795.1 Iris macrosiphon | reverse complement strand
GCAAGTAAGCTATTCAAGACGGAAGCAGCGGCACATTTTACAGAAAAGTAAAGAATACAATGGTATAAGGAAACAAGCATCTTTATTAATATTCAAAAGTGTTACAAGCGATGCTAAGCCGAGGTTATAAATTGCACAAGAACTCTCTCGAATTCAATAACATCGTTCTATACATTACATCCTTTTATACAAAAGCAGTCCAAAGAATAATTCGATACGGCTCAAGGCATCGACACCAGATTTTTGGGATCCCGGAGATGAGGTACGGCTATCGCTTCCACGGATGATCCAGCACCTACGAACAAGCAAGCTGTTGATGGGTCAGCATTTTGGAGAAAGTACTGGTGAGTATAAATCAATGAACAGAAGCAACACTCCCTGAAACTAACACTAAGTAAGCATGTGGCAAAATATTATATTACTAGTGATCTTGCTACTTTTACCTAGGTTCATTTCATGCAACACAAGGTTAGAGTCAGTTTACTTCTTTCAAAAATATGTCTTTGAAACCATTTTGCATATTCAATACATACAAGCAAGATATAGGAAAAGTATTCTATCGTGCAGTACAGAACATGTATCGTGAGTCATATTCGATCTCTTAGGAACAAAAGTTATCTCTAATGGACTGTTCATCTCTAATCAAGACAAGTGCATCAAGTGGACTACCATTCTATCAAGCAAACAAGATAAACTATCTATATAATTTTGATCCCCGAGAAACTCAGGATCAGTAGTAGTAATCTAGCTAACTAATGACTCTTTTATCTGATGTTATGAGCAGATGTGACTCATGGTTGCTCTTCACTAACATAATAGCAGTCAGGACCAAGGTTAAGCTCTGTACTAATAGCCATTGTTCAACCGATGCGAATGCATGAAACACTATCAGATAAACTCTATTATGCAGACGAAATGAACAAGCAAGCTATATATATGTACTCCTCGTGTTTCTTACCCCTTACCGAACGGTTATTCTACAACAGACATACAAGTTAGCAACAATTTGCATAAACATATATATTATATTTCATGTCCGTCTCTGCATCAAATAGTTAGGTATGCAAGAAGACTAACCTAGTATGCACCCTAACTACATGATAGTCCATGGGTAGCCCTATGATTAGCAGCGGTGACTCAAGGTTCAGCTCTGTACTAGCACGCGCATGTGTCGACAGCTGTGACTCAAGGTTTAGCTCTTTACCAACACACACGAATACTAGCAGCTGTGACATTATGGGCTTCACACAACACTAATAGACACATCACCCCACTAGAAATTGTAGGATCACCAATACACATGAATACTAGCAGCTGTGACATCATGGGTTCTGCACAACACTAATAGACATATCACCCCACTAGAAATTGTAGGACCTTATCCTCAGGGTGAAACAAAAATCTCTTTCGGACCGAGTGAATCCTACTGTCCTAGGAACCTTTCGAGAGACAAGACCTTATGTACAAGTTGTCCGAGACCAATGCATGGCATGAAGCATCTATAATGAAAGCAAAACAATGATCAAGCAAAATAAATCTTTCATCTTTCATACAACTAATATCACACCACACTAGATCACAAGGACCGTACCTCAGGGTACACTATTAGCCTCTGCTTATACGAATCAAAGACTTATAACAGTTCGATATAGCAAAACAGGCAAGCAAAATATATATTAGCAAGCACGATATCAATTTTATAACAACTAGCGTGCAATATCTATCACTTTCAGTACAATAGGAAACAGGCAAGAAAACTCTATGTATGCAAGCATGATAGTAGTTCTTTTATCTCTTTTTACTAAAGTATGCAATTATACTCTTATTTAGCATATGACAAAGGGACTTGTTCAAGCAATTCATTTACTTATCTTTTTAGCATGGCAAGGGTTCATTTGATAGCGGTGTTAGTGTAACTAAGCATGCAACATTTCTTTTCTATCTTGACTTAGCATGGCAAGGTTCTTTCTCTTTTTAGAAAAACATACAAGTTCTCTTGTTAAACAAGCAGGTTCTCATTCTATCATTTCCAATGCGGACATTATCTTATTAAGCAAAATAAGCATTTCAAAAACTAAGATTCATTATTAAGGCCTGCAAGAATCAGAGAATGAAGTTCTACCCACTCACTTAGATCAATCGTCTTGTATTTTGATCGGGAACTCTCCGAGAAGGCTTTCGCTCGAGCAAGCAAAGCGATATCACTTGTACATAGTACCTACGCAAAGCGGGGCACTACAAAATGTCTTCATGCACGTAAGGGTAAAAATTACAGAGAAGTCAGTGAATAGTTAGAAATAATCGACAGCTTCGCTACCGAGTTTGACTTTATCCTTTTTAAGGAGCAGTGTACGAAAAAAAATAATGATAAATAGTTTTGTTGAGAGAAACTTTTGTTATAAAATTTTTGTACTATGTCACTTATGCAACTATGGGATTATGCAATGTGATTGTATGATATATGATGTTTTATGACTTTTGGACTATGGGATTATGCAACCTTTGTGCATAATGCAACTTTTGTGCTATGGGATTATGTTTTGTGCATAATCCAACTTTTGTACTATGAGATTATGTTTTATGACTTTTATACTATGGCACTTATGCAACTTTTGTTTAAAAACTTGTTTGGAAACTTATAGTCCTAATTGGAACTGGAAAAAACACATAAAATATATAACTTCATTTAGGACTGTCAGCTAGTTGACAGTCTTAACTTCATGTAGAACTATCAACTACCTGACAGTCCTAAATCATACTGTGTGTTTTCTTTCTATTTTTATTTTTTGACTGTCAAGTTGACTGTCCTACATCATATTTTTGATAGTCCTAATTGAAACTGGAAAAAATACATAAAACACATAACTTCATTTAGGTCTGTCAGGTAGTTGAGAGTCCTAACTATATGTAGGACTGTCAACTACTTGACAGTCTTAAATTATACTATGTTTTTCCTTTCTGTTTTTAATTTTTGACTGTCAAGTTGACAATCCTACGTCATGTTAGGACTGTCAACTTGTTGACGATCCCAATTGAAACTGGAAAAATACATAAAACACATAACTTCCTTTAGGGCTGTCAGGTAGTTGACAGTCTTAACTTCATATAGGACTGTCAACTACCTGACAATCCTAAATCATACTGTAATTTTTTCTTTCTTTTTTTAAATTTTGACTGTCACATTGACAGTCCTACATCATGTTAGGACTATCAACTTGTTGACGGTCCCAATTGAAACTAAAAAAATATAAAACACATAACTTCTTTAGGACTGTCAGGTAGATGGCAGTGTTAACTACATGTAGGAATATCAACTACCCGACAGTCCTAAATTATACTATATTTTTTCTTTCTATTTTTAATTTTTGACTGTCAAGTTGACAGTCCTATATCATGTTAGGACTGTCAACTTGTTGACGGTCCCATTGAAACTAAAAAAATACATAAAACACATAACTTCTTTAGGACTGTCAGGTAGATGGCAGTGTTAATTACATGTAGGAATATCAACTACCCGACAGTCCTAAATTATACTATATTTTTTCTTTCTATTTTTAATTTTTGACTGTCAAGTTGACAGTCCTATATCATGTTAGTACTGTCAACTTGTTGACAGTCCTAACTGAAACTGGAAAAAATACATAAAACACATAACTTCATTTAGGACTATCAGGTAGTTGACAGTCCTAACTTCATGTAGGATTGTCAACTACCTGACAGTCCTAAATCATACTGTATTTTTCCTTACTATTTTTAATTTTTGACTGCCAAGTTGACAGTCCTACATCATGTTAGGACTATCAACTTGTTGACAGTCCTAATTGGAACTGAAAAAAATACATAAAATACATAACTTTATTTAGGACTGCCAGGTAGTTGACAGTCCTAATTTCATGTAGGATTGTCAACTACCTGACAGTCCTAAATCATAATATGTTTTTCCTTTCTATTTTTAATTTTTGACTGTCAAGTTGACAGTCCTACATCATGTTAGGACCGTCAACTTGTTGACAGTCCTAATTGGAACTGAAAAAAACAAATAAACATATAACTTTATTTAGGACTGTCAGGTAGTTGGCATCCTAACTTCATGTAGGACTGCCAACTACCTGACAGTCCTAAATTATACTATATTTTTCCTTCTTGTTTTCAATTTTTGACTGTCAAGTTGATAGTCCTATATCATGTTAGGACTGTCAACTTGTTGACATTCCTAAATAACAAGAAAAACACAAGTGGTAAAATTATACAAAATGATACATTAAATAATAAGAAAAAATACAACTTGTTTTCACTGATACACTGAATACTATAGATTTTTTATTTCACTTTTTACTGTATACAAAAGTGGTTCAACATTATACAAAATGATAAAAATTTATATTTGAACCAGCTTGGTGACAAAATTATACAAAATGATACAAAAGTGCAAAATATAAATAGCCCACTCGTATCAGTCGTGTATCCGTGTGAGAAAATACGATTGCTATATCATTAATTAGGACGTATTCTCTGTCAGTAACAAAAACAGACGACTCTCTGTGTCCAATCTAAAGTCTTTTAGATTTTTTCCAACGCCAATGTGTAGTTCTCAAGTTTTTCACTCTTCATGAAGCAAAAAGCAACTGAAAATATTTTTCTCGTAGAGGTGAAGCCAACAACGTGAAAGAGAGGCATCTTGAACTTATTTGTCTTATATGTATAATCAAGAACCAATACGTCAACAAAGGACCTAGCCAAATGTGTGCAACCGGGATGAGCCCAAAATAGTGAAATAACTTCATTACCCTGTGGATGTATTCTATGGTGCTCCACATAATGATTCTCAGCAAGCAACTTCAATACTTGCGGCATCGCCATTCTTGTTTTCTTACTATTGGAGTTTGAATTCGATATTGTGTGTTGATTGACTTCATTATTGACTTGTTATTCTCGTCTTCGTGTCGTATGACGAAATAAATTTTTTTTGGGTGCAACTCCTGAAGTGGACAAATCTTTAACTATCTTTCACTCAACATTGTTCAACCGCCCCACATAGGGATGACCCGTAAGTGTTTCGACAATAACATGATTGTGGATTACATTCTTCACTTGGACTATCCACTTCACATCTTCTATGTTTACAAGAGAGATCTTGAATGGACAACCGTATTTTCTCGTACCAACGCTTATCTTTGAAACTTTTCTTTAGGAATTATATCTTTCTTTCCATGAGACCTGAACAAACTATCTCTTTCACATTCAAGCTTTATAGTTGTGCGTCCCGGCCAGTTTCAGGCCGATCTTGTGATCACAATGACTATATTATTTTTCCCTCCAATTTCTTTGCACCAATGTAATGCTTGGTCGTCTGATTCAAAAAAATATCGATGGAGAATAAATTGGTTACATCAATGGCAATGAGATGAGGTACTTGTAACACCCAAATTTTATAAATTTTTTTAAAAATAAAATTTTAGATTTTCTGTGATTTTATTTAATTATTATTAATATCCTTCAGAGATTAATATTTTTTGTATTAAATTAAGTATTAAAATATTATAAAAATTATAATTTTGAGTGTATAATTAATAATTCAATGTTGTGTAATTTTTCTGAAATTTATTGGGCTCAAAAATTATTTTTAAATAGCTAAAAACTATTATTTTAATTAAACCAGCTTGAACCCAACCTGAACCAAACCAAACCAAATCAACCCAAACTGAACCCAACCCAAACCTAATGAGTCGGGTCCTACCCGACCCGACCCGACCCATACCTAACCCGACCTACTTATACACATTTTTCTCCCTCCGCACACTACGATTCCCCCGCCCCCGACTCGGTCGCACGATCCCGCCCTCATCTCCGAGACTCCCGGAGACACCCCCAAGACCCCACCCCGCTCTGGCCTCTCCCCATAACCATCGCCCTCACCTATTTAAACCCCCCGCCAGCTCCTCCACCACCTTCAATCACCGTCAACACCAATTCTCGACCTCCGGCCGACTTCGACTCCGCCATCCCCGACTAGCTCCGGCCACCGATCGCTATAACGTCCCCTGTTGACTTTCCCGACTGCCGACGACCCACCACGACCCCCCAGCAGCCTCAGCAGCTATAGCAACCGCCGTCGTCGTGCCCCGCCGCGCCGCCTCCTATCACGACAGCAGACATCAGAGAGGTACCCCTCTTCAAGCTCGCGTATCTCCCTGTGCATAGATCCAAATTTTGTTCTGTCGAATCCTATACAAAGACCACGTAACCCTCTTGAACCTTGTACAATTATTTCAGGGTATCGTATCCTGTTTCGGTCGTAAACTGCGACACAAAAACAAAAAAAATAACACCAAATTAGAAATTCAGAAACTATCCCGAACTCACAAGTTTATGGCCGATTTACTCCTAACCTGTTTATTATTTTCAAATTCTATTTGAATAGTAAATTCGACAACATAACCAAGATTAAGATCCTATAATTAGTTTATTTTATCTTGTTGAATGCTGTATTTTATTCGCGGATAAAATCGACTAAAAACTTAATTTTTAAATCCAAATTTGCTAGAAATGGGGTATATTTCGCTAAACGAGGTGACTTCGTTGTGTATGAATAGCACCGAAAGGAGCGTATCGTTAATACGGACATGTGAGATTTTGCAGAAGTTGATTTGGATGCGCGTGCACACTGGAATCAACGCATACCCGTTGAAAATATCTCATATCGGGCCGATTCTGAAACTCGTTACAACTTCGTGTGTGCTTGTCGTTTCGGAATGAAACTTACGCTATCGGATTCATAGTATTACGTTGGTCCTATGACCAAAGTTTGGTTCAATACTGAGAACGTTGATAAAATCCCATATCGTGGGCCCCACGGCTCCACTTGATGGGCCATTTTGTGATCGGTTCATCAAAATCCAGTTTTGGATGTTCTGTTTGGTTCGTATCATCATTCTAGTCTTGTAGACACTAAGTTTGACAAATTTAAAAAACTTTGTCTCTGGCACATTTGTTGGTACGAAGTGGGCCACATGTGGACCCCGCGTTGACCAGAAACGACCTCACTTTGACCAAAAATGGTCATTTTGTCCCTGTATCCAAATTGGACTTATGGGTAGTCAATCCTAGATATTTCATGACTTCTGAGAGTGATGGTAATATTTGTTTCAGCATTCGAAGGCGTACCTGAAGATTCCACATACACCGAAGCAAGTGTTGGAGTTCAAACCCCAAGCAAGTATACCTTGCCAACTTACGGTAGTTCCTGTTATATTATTTGTCTGAGTTATATATATATATATATATATATATATACTCTTGAGATGTACCTGTTCAACCTAGGACCATGAGACGTTGCTTAACGTCCGAATAATATTCGGGTGTCGACGCCGTACGCGGAGTCGTGTAACGTCACCTAGAGAGTTGTTATCTCAATCCTATATTTTCGTACTCGCTTTATCAAGTATGTCATACCATAGGATACTTGACTGTCAAGCCCAGTCCCAAAATACCGAGGGACTGGACGCGTGATAATGGCCAGCAGCACACACCGATGGACAAACCCAATTTAAGGATCCATCAGGATGTACTTAAGCTGTAATACAACAATAAGGGTCTAGATATACTAATCTCATCCACAGAAATGAACACAACAATATCAGAATCATAAAGCAAGATCATATCTCAATAAAATATACACTCGAGAAATAACCCGATAATGAGTCTGATACATCTGTCAAGATACAAGAATAAAGATAACCACAGCAAATACTGAGTATGGAAATAGTATATACTCAGAAGATACCCTCGGTGATAACTCGTCTACTGGATCTGGTACTGCTCCAGTGTCTGCTCCTGATAATGCTCCTGCTCCTGCATACCTCGGGATAGATCTCGTCTGCAAATCCTGGGGACATAATCCGGATCCAGGTCCTCAGGGGACATAGCAAGGAACAAAATAACTCAAGCCAAAATAAATGCAGTGCAGAACTAAATGAAACAATAGGGTAAACTATATAACCAGCTAAGTGATATATAAGATGAGAGCAGCACTATAACTCAGGCTGAAACCACTACAAGCTCTGTGTCGGGGAGCTGGTAGCAGTGATATCATGTAGTTGTCTAGCTCAGCGAGAGACTGAGACGCCGGCATAATATAGTCAACATGTAGCCTGTGTGACTCTTTCCTATATAACCATCTATGTGAAATGCAAGATGAGATCAGCACTATAACTCAGGCTGAAACCAGTACAAGCTCTGTGTCGGGGAGCCAGTAGCAGTGATATCATGTAGTTGTCTAGCTCAGCGAGAGACTGAGACGCCGACATAATATAGTCAACCTGTAGCCTATGTGACTCTCTCCACCCAATGTAATCATACGTCTCATGTCCACGAGGCCCCATGTCCATGTCACGTAAGATCATATCTAATGCAGCAAGTCATATAATATCTAGGAATATAATGTCTATGTCATAAAACCTGTATCCTATATAGAATCACCATGAATATCTCAGGAAGATTCTGTCTAATAAATAGTGTCAAGTGTCCTGGGCTAGGATGTACTTGATAGGACAAGTACGAGAAATATAGGGTCTCGGTATCCATGTCTAGATGACGATACACAACACCGCGTACGGTGTTGGCACCCGACTATTAATCGGACGCTAAGTAAAGTCACACGGTCCTAGGTCAAGCATGTACCACAATATATATATATATATAAGCCAAGGAAATAAGTAACAAGAACTGCAAGTTTTGGCAAGGTACACTTGCCTGGGGTTTGAATACCAACAACTGTCCCTGTGTCAGTGGATCCTGCAGGTACTCCTCCAAAAGCTGTAATAAACATCACCAACAGCCTCAGAAAACATCAAATAGCCAGAAATGCCTGTCCTTAAGTCCAATTTGGACACAAGGGCAAAAATGACATTTCCGGGTCAAAGCGGGGTCCACATATGGGCCACTTTGCACCAAAAAGTGTGTCAGGGTCAAAGGTCTCCAAATTCGTCAAACTTAGTGTCAACAAGTCAGGAACGATGAGACGAACTCAACGGATCTTCCGGAATTGGATTCCGATGAGCCGATCACAAAATCGCCTGTCAAGTGGAGCCTATAGGGCCCACGATACGCGATTTCATCAACATTCTCAGAATCAAACCAAACTTGGGTCACAGGACCAGCGTATTACTACGAGCCCGATGACGCAAGTTTCGTCTCGATCCGACGTGTGTACACAAAGTTACAGTGTATTCCAGAATAGGCGGATATGCGGCGTTGTCGGCGGATACGTGTTGATTCCGGTGTGCACGCACATCCAAATCAACTTCTGCGAAATTTTGCATGTCCGTATCAACGACGCGCAAGTTTCGATAAAGACCGCGTGCGACCAAGTCGTCCCATTTGGCGGGGCGCACTCAGTTTCGGGGTGAAACAAGGCGTTGGTTTTTCTATTTTTGGATCGCGGTTTGCGATCACCACATGACGCTACACACCGAACGGGTTGCACGGACATCGAGAGGGTTATACAGTCTACGCGTTGCAACAGACGGAACAACAAACGAAATAACGAGGAGAGAGAAAACGCTACCTGAACAGGGCTCCGTGAATCTGACTTTCACGTGTCCGTGTGTATCCTTGACACGAGTTGTGTCCTGGTTCAGAGAGTTGTGTTCGGCCCACTGTGTCCGTGCTAGGGAAGCGGGCGGCCGGCCTAGGGCTTCACGGAGGGTTGACGAGGCGAGCGGGGAGGCGCTCGCGGGCGGCAGCGGCGAGGTCAGGTGGCAGCGGCGAGGTCGGGCAGCGGCTTAGGGCTGCTGCTGTCGGAGAGGGTCGGGGCTGCGGGGGTGGCTGTGGAGTTCGGGTCGACGGCGGAGATGGGAGGCGGATGACGGAGAAGAGGGAGTTGAGCGGTGGTCGACGGGGCGAGGGGGTCGAGCGACGGCGGAAGGATGGAGATGGAGTGGGGGTCGATCGGCTGAGAAGAGGGCTGTTGCTAGAGGGGCTGTGGTCGGAACAGGCGACTGCGGCGGGGTCGGGTGGTGCAAGGAGGAGGTAGGGCTTTGGAGATGAGAGAGAGAGGTCTGGCGGCGGCTGGGCACGGAAGTCGAGGGTATTTAAGGGGCCGCTACAGTGAATCCGGTAGGGTTTCGACTTAGGGTTCAGTTTGGGTTTTCAGTTCCGGGTCGGGTTTGACTCGGATCCGATCCGACCCGACCCGACCCGTTATGCTGGGTTGGCTTGGTTTGGTTCAGTTTGACTCTGTTTGGTTTGGTTTAATTTGGTTCAAGTGAACCGGGTTCAGGCAGGATTTATTTTGGTTTAATTCTACAATAGTTTTCAGGGCTTTAAAAATGATTCTGGAGTCCAATAAATTTGCAAAAAATTACCCTATGTCCGGTTTTCTAATTTACACCATAAAATATTTTTTCCATAATATTTTAACATCAATTAACAGTATATAAAAGTCTTTTAATCATAAATACCTTAGTTTTAATTCCAGAAAATCCCAAAAAATTACAGAAAATTATGAAAAATCCAAATTAAAATTTCTGAAAAATCAGGGGGTTACAATCTACCCAACTTATAAAAATTTCATCCTCAAAATTAAACTAGGGTAGGGTCTAAAAAATTCCTCTCAAGTGAACATTGCGGTCTCTACCCAACTTAGAATTTACCCATCTATCATCTAAGGGTATACATCTAAGAAAGCTATGCCCCAAATTATTGAATTATGTTATTAAATCCTTGTAGCGCCCCGTTCCCCCGGTGCAGGGAGCGCGGCTAAGAAACACAAGACGGTATCGTTCGATCGGGATAGATTGAATTAAGAACTCATCCTCGTTATGGATTTATTTCTTCGGAATCGATTCTCATATTCAGTGGACTGCGCCCCAAGGATCGGCTTAGCGGCAGAGTCAGGAGGGACCTCTCCGCTGCTATCTTTTATTCCCTCGGTTTTCGATGTCGCTTGTTGCTTTCGTGCTTTGAGTTGGTTTTGGGATTTGCTTGCTTTCCTTGAACGGTTTCGATGGTTTTCATTATTTTTGTTCATTGAACTGCACTTCTATTCCGAGATTGGAAAGAGAGGATGAAGTATTAATCGAGCTATTCGTGTGCAGGTGAACGAGCAGTAGGCGGCTTGCGAGCGGAGTCGTGAAGCACCTCTTTCCTTCTCCTTTCCAACTTCTAAGTGAGTGGCTACCAACCCGATTAGCTAGCCCTGCTTCCAAGCTTCACTCTCTTGCCCCGATCAACGATACCAAGTTAATAATAAAAGAAACCAAGATAAAAGAGAATAGACTTGGATATTTATATTTGTCACTTAACTGGGAAACGGTTACTCAATTTGCATGCTTGTTCATTTTAAATGTTCTATACATGCTTCAAGTTTATTTAGAATGCATCTTCTTCCATAAATTGTGCTAAGTATGGAATACACTTGTTATGAAATAAACTGTCAGGAAGACTATGCAAAACGAATCATGCAATGTTGCTTATCTTGTTCACGTGCCTCAACTGCATCAACGTTAACGTGCAACGAACGATTGATCACGGACAACTTGTGCACAAGGTAACGGGTTCCGCGGACGGTCGCTGGGGCACTGGCACCGATCCGGTCCGGGCGGAACTTTACGATAGTCTCACGTGGGAACGGGATGGCGTGCAGCGCCTCACGTGCTTCGTTGCATACCATCCTCGTTCAAAGACTAAACGGTCAATTATGGCTTCTAGCCAGTGATCCCAACGTGTATATTTAAACCTGTTGCAAACTAACTTGTGTCTTCGTGGCAGGGAAGGCATGGTAAGTATTGTGCAAGTAATTCAGACGGGCAGGTAAAATCCACCGAATGGTGGCACGTTCATTTTCAGTAAATTCTATATGCTGCTTACTTGTAAATGAACAAAGGCAAGATAGAAACCCACAAATGTGCATGCTTTATTGAAACAACGTGTTGATTGGTATAGTCAGGCTAGCTCGCATTCACCAGCATGTTTCGATATGCTGACCCTCGTTGAAATAGGTTCTCCCCACTAAGGCGAACCGAGCGAGGAGCCGAAGTCGTCTTCCCGATCCAGTCCAGCTGTTGGCGCATCTTCACCGCGCCCCTGAAGCCTTTTGAAGTCTGAAGCTGCAACTCTTCATACACAAATGCAGCTCCGTGGCAAAGCTATCCTCCAGCCTGGAGGTCTTTATCATTTTGTGTTTATAAAGGGATGTAATGTACAGGACTGCTATCTCATTTTGAGTCGTCTCTTTTGTAAGCCGTTCGGCATATTAGCTGACTCGTTCAAGAGTTTGTAATAGATATTCATTATCAATAAAGAGAACTTTTCCATGTTTCAAATCTGTATTTCAATTTATCTGCGTACTCTGAATATGTGCTTGCTATGCAAATCATTAAAGCCTTGTGCGGGCGCAACTCCAGGCCCGCACGGCGGTCATGATTCGGGGGACGCCTCAAACGATTCTACGGAATCGGGTCGTAACAAAGTGGTATCAGAGCACAGATTCAAAGTTCCTTAGACTTCGTGCTAGAAAAGTTCCTTTAAAGATCAAATTCCTGTGTGAACTCTTGAACTCGCTAGGCCAAAATGAGATACGTTCATGCAATAAGTCCATAATACATTATGATCCTAATATAATTTACCTTCTTTTGAAGGAATGGATCCAGCGCAATCTGCAGCGCAAGCACCGAACGAAACACAAGAAAGCAGTTCGGGCACTTCGAAAAGCTCTCAAAGCCAACGAGGCATGTCTCAAGTCGACCCGCTTGAGCGGGTGCTACAAATGCTAGAAACAAAATGACAAAGAGATGATGCTCGCCAAGCCAAGTTCGAGAGCAATCTAGAGACCCGATTCTCAGTCCAACAAAAGCAGGTGGATGCCCTGTAACAGATTATTCAGACTTTGACTGCCAACCATTCTGCCGCAACAGCAACGACTCCGGTGGAACAGCCCGTGCTTGAAGTAGAGATACCACAAATTCCAAGGCCGAGGGACGTGACTGCCTTCAACTTGGGACTCTTCAAGAAAGTCTGCAACACCCTATTCAACGGGACTGAGGACCCAGTTGTAGCTCTAGATTGGCTAGCCAAGCTTGAAGATCACTTCGTTCTGCTAGAAGTTCCCGAAGAGAAGCGCGTCGACTGCGCGCAACTACAGCTCCGCCTCAATGTGCACGATTGGTGGGACGTGCATCGACGATTTCTCCAATTTGATCACGGAGAGGAGGCGATCTCGTGGACGACTTTTCGTGCCGCGTTTGAAGAGGAGTTTATACCCCTTCCAGTACAACGTCAAATGGAAAATAATTTCGTACAACTGAGGCAGGGCAGTATGACGGTGAAGCAGTACTCCGCCGAATTCAACCGACTCTCAAAATTCGCTAGGGCCTATTTACCTGATAGAGCGAGTCGAGCAAGAAGGTTTGAAGGTGGTCTGCGCCCTGCCATTCATGGGCACGTAGTCAATAATCAGTATGGAACGATACGTGAAGTCATAAATCACGCCCTATCTCTGGAACCGCAATATCCTCACGTTTCCACCGGCACTGTGCATACCTACAATCACAAACGCCAAGGCAACGATAGAGGAAACACCGCTGCAAAACGCCCGAACCACGGCGGTCCACAACGAGCAAAGCCTTCGTGCAATTTCTGTAAGAAACAAGGGCACACGTCCGATAAGTGCCGCAAAAAACTCGGGCAATGTCTTATTTGCGGTGACTCCACCCACCGAATTCGTGATTGCCCAAACTATTCTGTTCATCACCCTTAACGGTAAGCATTGTTCTTAAGTTTCGGGATAAAACTTCCAATTGGTTGGGTAGGATGTAGCGCCCCGTTCCCCCGGTGCGGGGAGCGCGGCTAAGAAACATAAGACGGTATCGTTCGATCGAGATAGATTGAATTAAGAACTCGTCCTCGTTATGGATTTGTTTCTTCGGAATCGATTTCCATATTCAGTGGACTGCGCCCCAAGGATCGGCTTAGCGGCAGAGTCAGGAGAAACCTCTCCGCTGCTATCTTTTATTGCCTCGGTTTTTGATGTCGCTTGTTGCTTTCGTGCTTTGAGTTGGTTTTGGGATTTGCTTGTTTTCCTTGAACGGTTTCGATGGTTTTCATTGTTTTCGTTCATTGAACTGCACTTCTATTCCGAGATTGGAAAGAGAGGATAAAGTATTAATCGAGCTGTTCGTGTGCAGGTGAACGAGCAGTAGGCGGCTTGCGAGCGGAGTCGTGAAGTGCCTCTTTCCTTCTCCTTTCCAACTTCTAAGTGAGTGGCTACCAACCCGATTAGCTAGCCCTGCTTCCAAGCTTTACTCCCTTGCCCCGATCAACGATACCAAGTTAATAATAAAAGAAACCAAGATAAAAGAGAATAAACTTGGATATTTATGCTTGTCACTTAACTGGGAAACGGTTACTCAATTTGCATGCTTGTTCATTTTAAATGTTCTATACATGCTTCAAGTTTATTTAGAATGCATCTTCTTCCATAAATTATGCTAAGTATGGAATACACTTGTTATGAAATAAACTGTCAGGAAGACTATGCAAAATGAATCATGCAATGTTGCTTATCTTGTTCACGTGCCTCAACTGCATCAACGTTAACGTGCCACGAACGATTGATCACAGACAACTTATGCACAAGGTAACGGGTTCCGCGGACGGTCGCTGGGGCACTGGCACCGATCCGGTCCGGGCGAAACTTCACGATAGTCTCACGTGCGAACGGGATGGCGTGCAGCGCCTCACGTGCTTCGTTGCACACTATCCTCGTTCAAAGACTAAACGGTCCATTATGGCTTCTAGCCAGTGATCCCAACGTGTATATTTAAACCTGTTGCAAACTAACTTGTGTCTTCGTGGCAGGGAAGGCATGGTAAGTATTGTGCAGGTAATTCAGACGGGCAGGTAAAATCCACCGAACGGTGGCACGTTCATTTTCAGTAAATTCTATATGCTGCTTACTTGTAAATGAACTAAGGCAAGATAGAAACCCACAAATGTGCATGCTTCATTGAAACAACGTGTTGATTGGTATAGTCAGGCTAGCTCGCCTTTACCAGCATGTTTCGATATGCTGACCCTCGTTGAAATAGGTTTTCCGCACTAAGGTGAACCGAGCGAGGAGCCGAAGTCGTCTTCCAGATCCAGTCCAGCTGTTGGCGCATCTTCACCGCGCCCCTAAAGCCTTTTGAAGTGCGAAGCTGCAACTCTTCATACACAAATGCAGCTCCGTGGCAAAGCTATCCTCCAGCCTGGAGGTCTTTATCATTTTGTGTTTATAAAGGGATGTAATGTACAGGACTGCTATCTCATTTTGAGTCGTCTCTTTTGTAAGCCGTTCGGCATATTAGCTGACTCGTTCAAGAGTTTGTAATAGATATTCATTATCAATAAAGAGAACTTTTCCATGTTTTAAATCTGTGTTTTAATTTATCTGCGTACTCTGAATATGTGCTTGCTATGCAAATCATTAAAGCCTTGTGCGGGCGCAACTCCAGGCCTGCACGACGGTCACGATTCGGGGGACGTCTCAAACGATTTTACGGAATCGGGTCGTGACAAAGTGGTATCAGAGCACAGATTCAAAGTTCCTTAGACTTGGTGCTAGAAAAGTTCCTTTAACGATCAAATTCCTGTGTGAACTCTTGAACTCGCTAGGCCAAAATGAGATACGTTCATGCAATAAGTCCATAATACATTATGATCCTAATATAATTTACCTTCTTTTGAAGGAATGGATCCAGCGCAATCTGCAGCGCAAGCACCGAACGAAACACAAGAAAGCAGTTCGGGCACTTCGGAAAGCTCTCGAAGCCAACGAGGCATGTCTCAAGTTGACCCGCTTGAGCGGGTGCTACAAATGCTAGAAACACAACGACAAAGAGATGATGCTCGCCAAGCCAAGTTCGAGAGCAATCTAGACACCCGATTCTCAGTCCAACAAAAGCAGGTGGATGCCCTACAACAGATTGTTCAGACTTTGGCTGCCAACCATTCCGCCGCAACAGAAAACGACTCCGGTGGAACAGCCCGTGCTTGAAGTAGAGACGCCACAAATTCCAAGGCCGAGGGACGTGACTGCCTTCAACTTGGGACTCTTCAAGAAAGTCTGCAATACCCCATTCAACGGGACTGAGGACCCAGTGGTAGCTCTAGATTGGCTAGCCGAGCTTGAAGATCACTTCGCTCTGCTAGAAGTTCTCGAAGAGAAGCGCGTCAACTGCGCGCAACTACAGCTCCGCCTCAACGCGCACGATTGGTGGGACGTGCATCGATGATCTCTCCAATTTGATCACGGAGAGGAGGCGATCTCGTGGATGACTTTTCGTGTCGCGTTTGAAGAGGAGTTTATACCCCCTCCAGTACAACGTCAAATAGAAAATAATTTCGTGCAACTGAGGCAGGGCAGTATGACGGTGAAGCAGTACTCCGCCGAATTCAACCGACTCTCAAAATTTGCTAGGGCCTATTTACCTGATGCAGCGAGTCGAGCAAGAAGGTTTGAAGGCGGTCTGCGCCCTGCCATTCATGGGCACGTAGTCAATAATCAGTATGGAACGATGCATGAAGTCATGAATCACGCCCTATCTCTGGAACCGCAATATCCTCACGTTTCTACCGGCGCTGTACATACCTACAATCACAAACGCCAAGGCAACGATAGAGGAAATATCACTGCAAAGCGCCCTAACCACGGCGGTCCACAACGAGCGAACCCAGGGCCTTCGTGCAATTTCTATAAGAAACAAGGGCACACGTCCGATAAGTGCCACAAGAAACTCGGGCAATGTCTCATTTGCGGTGACTCCACCCACCGAATTCGTGATTGCCAAACTATTCTGTTCATCACCCATAACGGTAAGCATTGTTCTTAAGTTTCGGGACAAAACTTCCAATTGGTTGGGTAGGATGTAGTGCCCCGTTCCCCCGGTGCGGGGAGCGCGGCTAAGAAACACAAGACGGTATCGTTCGATCGGGATAGATTGAATTAAGAACTCTTCCTCCTTATGGATTTGTTTCTTCGGAATCGATTCCCATATTCAGTGGACTGCGCCCCAAGGATCGACTTAGCGGCAGAGTCAGGAGGGACCTCTCCGCTGCTATCTTTTATTGCCTCGGTTTTCGATGTCGCTTGTTGCTTTCGTGCTTTGAGTTGGTTTTGGGATTTGCTTGTTTTTCTTGAACGTTTTCGATGGTTTTCATTGTTTTCGTTCATTGAACTGCACTTCTATTCCGAGATTGGAAAGAGAGGATGAAGTATTAATCGAGCTGTTCGTGTGCAGGTGTAAACCCCCTCGTCTAAAAATATGAATTTAATCAATTACCTTACTAAGTAGAACCCCAACCCAAACCCAAAATTTAGGTATCAGTCTACCTCAATGCGGTATGCCACGACACCGGTGTACCACTCATAAAATAGTTTCAAATGTTTAAATACACAATGAATTATCTAGTTAACTTGTTAGTTAATTATAATTAAGACTAAGTTCACCTCAATCAACCCTTGTGTAGCCCACCAATACTCATTCCCTTTGGACCAGCCCATCTCAAGGAGACCAGACAAGCCCAAGCCAAGATCAGCCCACAAATTCTCCATATGTATATATATGAAGTTCCTTCTTGAAACCCTAGAAAAATCTACACCACCCTCTCCAAACCCTAGCCGACCCCTCCCATACTTCCGGCCACACCACATTAGCCGCTGCCGAACCCATCAGCCGCTGCTTCCCGAGTTCCCCATCAGCCGCTGCCCCCGAGTTCCCCATCAGCCGCTGCTTCCCGACCCATCAGCCGCTGCCCCCGAGTTCCCCATCAGCCGCTGCTTCCCGACCCGTCATCCGCTGCCCCCGAGTTCCCCATCAGCCGCTGCCCCGAGTCCCTTAGCCGCTGTTCCGAGTTTTCGCACCCCCTTCCGTCACCCCGCCGCTGTCCAAGTCGCCGCTGCCGCTGCCGTTGCGATCTGCCGCCGACTGACGCCGAAGCCACCACTAGCCGGAGAACGATCCGTCAGCGAGAAGACTCTCGTCCTGTCAAACTAGGTAAACACCCGACTCACCCTCCTTGTATTGTATCCATATAAGATCATTGTGTCGTCGTGTCAAGACTGGTAATATTGGACACAAAATCAGTTAACCCTAACTAGGTATGTGATGGCATGTTGATAGAAAAGAATTAGAATTGGTTAATAACTAACTATTTCTTAATCATAAGATCTATTGTTAGAAACCTGAAATTCAACAATAAAACTTAGACATCGCCAAGTATGGTTGAATATGGAAACCAAGGACATGTTTCCATACAGAGTAGAAATAGTTTTCAACCATAAACCGATAGATATTGTCACAAGAGAAACGTTGACCAAAGACAGAACATGGGCACACCCTAGCTACGTGCACCTGTGATGCTGTAATCGGTCAGCAGTAAACCTGTAACAATATCTAGGAGCAACGCCATAATTTCTTATGTATGTTAGTGTCTGATGTTAGATTTGTTATATTATATTTTGTTTAGGACCTTTGGATCAGCCAGGAGACATTGCAGGAACCAGCTTTTGGCATTCACAGCTCCCGGATACAGGCAAGATACCTTGCTATATTTACTGTCTAAATTAAATATGCATATGTTGTATTGTATTCTTGTTGTTGGTACAACTGTGCGCGTCCGAGTTATCTCGGTTGCATTCGACGGTTATGTCGATGATTAGTATAGATGGACTTAGATCTTAGCAGACTCAACCCATTGGACGATACTCTGTGATTGTCTGAGACCTGACACCTTACACGCACACTGAGATACATTCATATTGGGATGCGGGCTTGCACACTCGACTAGCTATCGTTGCGTACATCCTACATCACGGCTAGCATGTAGTCAGGATATAATTTAGTGACTTGGCATATAGATTCATGGTATGTACGTCGAGTAGTCGACTTGCGTATCTACATTGGGCGGGGAGGACAACTAGGAGGCGTATGGGATACACACATTGGAGCCGTAGTTCGGAGGAACCCGGGTCCAATGAGTTTCCCTTTATACTGATGCCACGTTCTTCGGAGCGATATGGACGATATACTATACAGATGCCATTTTCTTCGGAGTATGGACGCTATGCCTACGCCTACTCATACGCATCAGAGTTGACCTCACATTGCATTCACTTAGATGGCTAGCACACCCTTATTGTATTTATTTTATTCAGTATTCATATATAGCATGTTGTTTTCTTGTATCTTGTTACGTCCCTCTGAGGACCTGGTACCTTTCCAGATTTAGACGAGGCTTACTACCCCACAGTATACGGCCCAGGACAGGAGACGAGATTCGCTTCAGCCGAGGAGTTGGAGGTGCAGCCGTCAGAGTTTCCGTGACCAGTTGGTAGGCCTTTAGCCTAGATGGAGGGCATCATTATCCTCTCAGCTGATGCCATAGCCATTTCTTTTATATCTCATTTCAGTACTTTATTTCGTCATAGCAGTGGGTTTGTTCCCACCAGACATTACGGATTGTACTATGATACCTTGAGACTGGTATTTATTAACCAGCATTTTATTTAGTGTTTCTTGCTCTTTATATTGTGGATGAGATTAGTTTACCTGTTATTGACTGATATTGGACATGTTAGTATCATAGGACAGCGTAGCACTCTTCGTGGATCCATTAAATTGGGATATCCTCGGAGACGTGTCAGCTGGCTATTGCCACGTGGCCTGGTTCCATATATTTTTGGGACTGGGGCGTGACATGGTTTTAGTGGTGGCCCATGCAGGTCGACTTTTTCGCTTGTGGTATGGTAACATGCCCAGCGAGCCTGCAATAGGATAGAAATTATTAGGTCTCATCCACTTTGATTCGCCTTTGAACTTCCTTCATACTGCTTCTAAATATATGCATCCTGTTTGTTTGTTCTCGTACTCTTTTAATGAAGCTCTATCCCTTGCAGCAAGATGAATTTGCGTTGTGGACGAGGAGCACCCCGTGCCGCGGTGCCGGATAACACCACTCAAGGAGATGAGGTACCCCAAGGGCAACACCCGCTGCAGACACCCCTGATACATTGGCACGAGACACCACAGGGCGATCCTACACCACTACCTGAGGGACAGACTTCCCAGACCATCCCTACGCAACATTATGAGGGCCAGACTTCAGGAGCTACACCGATGCCGCAGACTGAGAGGCCGACATCTGAGGAGACGCCTACTGCACAACCAGAGATTCCACTACCACCGCCTCCACCTTATCCGCCCCAGATGCCGCAGCTAGATGGCCAGCCACAGATGCTTCAGTTCTTCCAGGCAATGATACAAGCACAGTGGCAGCAGACAGAGACATTACGACAGAGTCTGATGGCAGTACTAGAGAGGACACCTGTCACGACACCAGCACCAGCACCAGCACCTCCACCAGCCCCGACAGGTGGCACTGTTAGATGGTTCCGACAGATGGGACCAGATACCTTCTCAGGCAATGAGACTGCAGAACAGATCTCCGATTGGATCGCCAACACGGAGATGCTATTAGAGGCCTCACAACTGCAACCAGACCTTTGGATGACCGCAGTAAGGGCCCAACTAAAAGGCAACGCCCATCACTGGTGAGATTCTATTGAGCGCAGTGTAGGTAAGAACCAGACTTGGGAACAGTTCTTAGAGTACTTCAATGCGAAGTATTTTTCAGCAACAGTCAGAAATGCCCTATACTCCCAGTTCCTACATCTAGAACAGGGGAATATGACTGTTGACGCATATGACGCAGAGTTTAGCCGCCTTAGCAGATTTGGAGCCGTCCTGATATCCAATGATCTAGAGAAGGCTCAGAGATTCCACCACGGTCTCAATTTTGAGCTACAGAGATACACCACCGCACAGGCAAGGGTTTCTTATGAGGAGGTCCTAGCAGAGGCAAGGATCCAGGAGGCCATTGTCAGAAGATCTAGACGTTCCAGCACGACCACGCCAGCTAGAGTCCAGCCCGGAGCAGGAGGACCCATCCGTCGTCCTGGAGCGCAGACACAGCAGAGAGCATCACCATATCCACACCAGGAACTCCCGACTTGCCACTTCTGTGGTAAGAGAGGTCACTTCGAGAAGGACTGCCGAAAGAGACTTGGGACATGCATGATTTGTGGAGCCAGCCAGCACCTTGCTAGAGACTGCCCACAGCGCAGGGAGACAGCCCCACAGGCCGGACAGAGACCAGCAGCACCAGCCCCGAGGATACTACCCCCACCAGGAGGCCAGCGTCCACCAGCACCCGGAGGATTCCAGAGGGGACCACCCTTGCCCCCACAGCAGGCACAGTTTTATCGTGCCCGACAGCAGGCAGGAGGACAGAGACAGGGACAGGCCTTTGCCTTAGCAACCACCGAAGTGGAAACAGAAGGAGAGGCAATCACAGGTACCATTTTAGTCGCATCTCTACCTGCGACAGCATTGTTTGATTCTGGTGCTACATTGTCATTTATATCTAGTAGATTTGTAGCAATGCATAGAGTAGCGACTTTCCCCTTACCTAGGAGTTGGAAGATTCTTACCGGAGGAGGTATCGTGCCGGTTACCAGCACTATTAGAACGTGCTCGGTAGTCGTATGTGGTAGAGAGATGAGAGCGCGATTCTTGGTATTGCCTATGCCGTACTTTGATGTTGTATTAGGTATGGATTGGTTAAGCCAGTATAACGCCATACTGAACTGTCGGAAGGGTAGCGTCACTTTTAGACCACCAGATCAACCGGAGTTCGAGTATATGCGAGGGACCGTCGAACAAGGAGTAGGACAGACAGCTGGAACTTGCATGGCTATGGAAATTGCGCCCCCACCTATAGTTGCAGAATTCGAGGATGTTTTCCCCGACGAATTGCCAGGCTTACCCCCAGATAGAGACGTGGAGTTCACCATTGAGCTAGTACCAGGAGTAGCACCGGTATCTTCTAATGTGTACCGATTGGCGAAGAAGGAGTTAGACGAGTTGAAGCTACAATTGGAGGAGTTTCAGAGCAAGGGATTTATCCGTCCTAGTGCATCACCATGGGGAGCACCAGTATTGTTTGTGCCTAAGAAGGATGGAACAGTACGTATGTGTATTGATTACAGAGCCCTTAATGCTTTGACTATCAAGAACAAGTACCCTCTGCCGCGGATTGACGATTTATTCGACCAGTTGACAGGAGCAGTAGTGTTCACAAAGATCGACTTAAGATCGGGTTATCATCAAGTGAAGGTGCGAAGAGAAGACATTCAAAAGACAGCATTCAGGACTCGTTATGGTCACTACGAGTTCTTAGTGATGCCTTTTGGGCTGACAAATGCGCCAGCTGTATTTATGAACTTGATGAACAGAGTATTCCACCAATACTTAGACCGGTTCGTGGTAGTTTTCATCGACGACATTTTGGTGTATTCGAAGAGCCACGAGGAGCACGAAGAGCACTTGAGACTAGTGTTAGAGACACTGAGGAAAGAGAGACTTTATGCCAAGCTGAGCAAGTGTGAGTTTCTCCTAGATCGTGTCGCTTTCCTTGGACACGTCATCTCAGGAAACGGTATCTCAGTAGATCCGGCGAAGATTTCATCTGTAGAGACATGGCCAACCCCTACCAATGTCTCAGAGGTGAGGAGTTTCCTAGGACTTGCCGGATATTACCGGAGGTTCGTAGAGAACTTCGCAAAGATTGCAGAGCCAATGACCCGCTTGACCCGTAAGGAGCAAGAGTTCACTTGGACAGAGGAGTGTCAGAAGGCGTTCGATGAGCTGAAGAAACGCTTGACTACAGCACCTATCTTGACCATACCTTCTGGACCCGGAGGATTTGTAATCTACAGCGATGCATCCGGGAAAGGATTAGGATGCGTCTTGATGCAGCATGGAAAGGTTGTAGCTTATGCTTCTAGGCAGTTGAGGACACATGAGAAGAACTATCCCACCCATGACTTGGAGCTTGCCGCGGTAATCTTTGCTTTAAAGCTTTGGAGGCATTACCTATATGGAGAAAGAGTGGAGATATTTACGGATCATAAGAGCCTGAAATATGTCTACACTCAGAAGGATCTTAATCAGAGGCAGAGACGTTGGCTCGAGGTGATAACAGACTTCGAAATTGAGCTACAGTATCACCCGGGAAAGGCCAACGTAGTAGCAGACGCATTGAGCAGAAGACCTATGGCATTCTTCTTGACTACCCAACAACATCTGTTGAGAGATCTAGAGCAGATGGGTATAAAGGTTATCATACCCGGAGTAGACGGACAGTTGTCGAGTTTCCAATTGCAATCGACACTGGTGGAGAGAATCAAGGCTGCCTTGCTGACAGATGCCAGATTTCAGAGGCTCAGACAGAGGACAGAGGCTGGATTACAGACAGGACTGCGGATGCATGAAGACGGAACACTGAGATGCGGAGATCGTCTCTATGTTCCAAATGGAGAACTTCGGCAAGAATTGATGTCAGAGGCACACAGTTCCACCTATTCCATTCATCCAGGAGGCACGAAGATGTACAAAGATCTAAGACAGTACTACTGGTGGCACGGAATGAAGAGAGAGATAGCACGTTTTGTGGCCAAGTGCCTGGTGTGTCAGCAAGTCAAGGCCGAGCACCAGAGATCTGCAGGATTGCTTCAACCGCTTCCTATACCGGAGTAGAAATGGGAGCATATCACTATGGACTTTGTTACAGGCTTCCCGAGGAGTCCTAGTAGGCGAAATGCAGTATGGGTAATCGTGGATAGACTCACCAAGTCCGCACACTTTTTACCCTTTAGAGTGGGACAATCGACGGAGGCTTTAGCAGACATGTACATGAGGGAGATTGTGCGCCTACATGGAGTGCCAGTTAGCATTGTGTCTGACAGGGATACGAGATTTACGTCTTACTTTTGGCGGAGTATACAGGAGAGCCTTGGTACTCGCCTAAAGTTTAGCACAGCGTATCACCCCCAAACAGATGGCCAGTCGGAGCGCACCATTCAGACGTTAGAAGACATGTTGAGAGCGTGCATGCTTGACTTCGGAGGATCATGGGAGGACCACCTACATTTGGTCGAGTTTTCCTACAACAACAGCTATCAAGCGAGCATTCAGATGGCTCCCTGTGAAGCGTTGTATGGCAGGAAGTGTCGTTCTCCAGTATGCTGGAGTGATATAGGCGAGCGACAGATTTTCGGACCAGAGATGGTTGTTCGGACGGTAGAGAAGGTAAAGAAGATCCAAGGACACCTTCGAGCAGCACAAGACCGACAGAAGCATTGGGCGAATGCACATCGTCGACCCTTAGAGTTTCAGGTAGGAGATCACGTATTCTTACGAATCTCACCTACTCGAGGGACTATTAGATTCGGAGGCAGAGGGAAGCTGAGTCCGAGGTACATCGGACCATTCGACATCTTAGAACGCGTCGGAGAGGTTGCTTACAGATTAGCATTACCGCAGACCTTGGAAGGAGTCCACGACGTCTTCCATGTATCTCAATTAAGGAGGTACATATCGGATCCTAGTCACGTGCTTGACCATTCCGAGATCACAGTCGGGCCGAGCTTATCATACCAAGAGGAGCCTGTGGAGATTCTAGACAGAAGTGAGAAGGTATTACGAGGGCAGACCATTCCCCTAGTTCGTGTCGCATGGAGGTATCATGCACCAGGCAAGTCGACTTGGGAACGCGAGAAAGATATTCGTCAACGTTATCCCCATCTCTTCGAAGGACTAGGTACGCGTTAGAATTTCCTTTTCAGTCATTAGCTCTTACCTTACGTATGTTTTAATTTCGAGGACGAAATGCTCTAAGGAGGGTAGATTGTAAACCCCCTCGTCTAAAAATATGAATTTAATCAATTACCTTACTGAGTAGAACCCCAACCCAAACCCAAAATTTAGGTATCAGTCTACCTCAATGCGGTATGCCACGACACCGGTGTACCACTCATAAAATAGTTTCAAATGTTTAAATACACAATGAATTATCTAGTTAACTTGTTAGTTAATTATAATTAAGACTAAGTTCACCTCAAGCAACCCTTGTGTAGCCCACCAATACTCATTCCCTTTGGACCAGCCCATCTCAAGGAGACCAGACAAGCCCAAGCCAAGATCAGCCCACAAATTCTCCATATGTATATATATATGAAGTTCCTTCTTGAAACCCTAGAAAAATCTACACCACCCTCTCCAAACCCTAGCCGACCCCTCCCATACTTCCGGCCACACCACATTAGCCGCTGCCGAACCCATCAGCCGCTGCTTCCCGAGTTCCCCATCAGCCGCTGCCCCCGAGTTCCCCATCAGCCGCTGCTTCCCGACCCATCAGCCGCTGCCCCCGAGTTCCCCATCAGCCGCTGCTTCCCGACCCGTCATCCGCTGCCCCCGAGTTCCCCATCAGCCGCTGCCCCGAGTCCCTTAGCCGCTGTTCCGAGTTTCCGCACCCCCTTCCGTCACCCCGCCGCTGTCCAAGTCGCCGCTGCCGCTGCCGTTGCGATCTGCCGCCGACTGACGCCGAAGCCACCACTAGCCGGAGAACGATCCGTCAGCGAGAAGACTCTCGTCCTGTCAAACTAGGTAAACACCCGACTCACCCTCCTTGTATTGTATCCATATAAGATCATTGGGTCGTCGTGTCAAGACTGGTAATATTGGACACAAAATCAGTTAACCCTAACTAGGTATGTGATGGCATGTTGATAGAAAAGAATTAGAATTGGTTAATAGCTAACTATTTCTTAATCATAAGATCTATTGTTAGAAACCTGAAATTCAACAATAAAACTTAGACATCGCCAAGTATGGTTGAATATGGAAACCAAGGACATGTTTCCATACAGAGTAGAAATAGTTTTCAACCATAAACCGATAGATATTGTCACAAGAGAAACGTTGACCAAAGACAGAACATGGGCACACCCTAGCTACGTGCACCTGTGATGCTGTAATCGGTCAGAGTAAACCTGTAACAATATCTAGGAGCAACGCCATAATTTCTTATGTATGTTAGTGTCTGATGTTAGATTTGTTATATTATATTTTGTTTAGGACCTTTGGATCAGCCAGGAGACATTGCAGGAACCAGCTTTTGGCATTCACAGCTCCCGGATACAGGCAAGATACCTTGCTATATTTACTGTCTAAATTATGCATATGTTGTATTGTATTCTTGTTGTTGGTACAACTGTGCGCGTCCGAATTGTCTCGGTTGCATTCGACGGTTATGTCGATGATTAGTATAGATGGACTTAGATCTTAGCAGACTCAACCCATTGGACGATACTCTGTGATTGTCTGAGACCTGACACCTTACACGCACACTGAGATACATTCATATTGGGATGCGGGCTTGCGCACTCGACTAGCTATCGTTGCGTACATCCTACATCACGGCTAGCATGTAGTCAGGATATAATTTAGTGACTTGGCATATAGATTCATGGTATGTACGTCGAGTAGTCGACTTGCGTATCTACATTGGGCGGGGAGGACAACTAGGAGGCGTATGGGATACACATATTGGAGCCGTAGTTCGGAGGAACCCGGGTCCAATGAGTTTCCCTTTATACTGATGCCACGTTCTTCGGAGCGATATGGACGATATACTATACATATGCCATTTTCTTCGGAGTATGGACGCTATGCCTACGCCTACTCATACGCATCAGAGTTGACCTCACATTGCATTCACTTAGATGGCTAGCACACCCTTATTGTATTTATTTTATTCAGTATTCATATATAGCATGTTGTTTTCTTGTATCTTGTTACGTCCCTCTGAGGACCTGGTACCTTTCCAGATTTAGACGAGGCTTACTACCCCACAGTATACGGCCCAGGACAGGAGACGAGATTTACTTCAGCCGAGGAGTTGGAGGTGCAGCCGTCAGAGTTTCCGTGACCAGTTGGTAGGCCTTTAGCCTAGATGGAGGGCATCATTATCCTCTCAGCTGATGCCATAGCCATTTCTTTTATATCTCATTTCAGTACTTTATTTCGTCATAGCAGTGGGTTTGTTCCCACCAGACATTACGGATTGTACTATGATACCTTGAGACTGGTATTTATTAACCAGCATTTTATTTAGTGTTTCTTGCTCTTTATATTGTGGATGAGATTAGTTTACCTGTTATTGACTGATATTGGACATGTTAGTATCATAGGACAGCGTAGCACTCTTCGTGGATCCATTAAATTGGGATATCCTCGGAGACGTGTCAGCTGGCTATTGCCACGTGGCCTGGTTCCATATATTTTTGGGACTGGGGCGTGACAGCAGGTGAACGAGCAGTAGGCGGCTTGCGAGAGGAGTCGTGAAGCACCTCTTTCCTTCTCCTTTCCAACTTCTAAGTGAGTGGCTACCAACCCGATTAGCTAGCCCTGCTTCCAAGCTTCACTCCCTTGCCCCGATCAACGATACCAAGTTAATAATAAAAGAAACCAAGATAAAAGAGAATAGACTTAGATATTTATGCTTGTCACTTAACTGGGAAACGATTACTCAATTTGCATGCTTGTTCATTTTAAATATTCTATACATGCTTCAAGTTTATTTAGAATGCATCTTCTTCCATAATTTGTGCTAAGTATGGAATACACTTGTTATAAAATAAACTGTCAGGAAGACTATGCAAAACGAATCATGCAATGTTGCTTATCTTGTTCACGTGCCTCAACTGCATTAACGTTAACGTGCCACGAACGATTGATCACGGACAACTTGTGCACAAGGTAACGGGTTCCGCGGACGGCCGCTGGGGCACTGGCACCGATCCGGTCTGGGCGGAACTTCACGATAGTCTCACGTGCAAACGGGATGGCGTATAGCGCCTCACGTGCTTCGTTGCACACCATCCTCGTTCAAAGACTAAACGGTCCATTATGGCTTCTAGCCAGTGATCCCAACGTGTATATTTAAACCTGTTGTAAACTAACTTGTGTCTTCGTGGCAGGGAAGGCATGGTAAGTATTATGCAGGTAATTCAGACGGGTAGGTAAAATCTACCGAATGGTGGCACGTTCATTTTCAGTAAATTCTATATGCTGCTTACTTGTAAATGAACTAAGGCAAGATAGAAACCCACAAATGTGCATGCTTCATTGAAACAACGTGTTGATTGGTATAGTCAGGCTAGCTCGCCTTCACCAGCATGTTTCGATATGCTGACCCTCGTTGAAACAGGTTCTCCGCACTAAGGCGAACCGAGCGAGGAGCCGAAGTCGTCTTCCCGATCCAGTCCAGCTGTTGGCGCATCTTTACCGCGCCCCTGAAGCCTTTTGAAGTCCGAAGCTGCAACTCTTCATACACAAATGCAGCTCCGTGGCAAAGCTATCCTCCAGCCTGGAGGTCTTTATCATTTTGTGTTTATAAAGGGATGTAATGTACAGGACTGCTATCTCATTTTGAGTCGTCTCTTTTGTAAGCCGTTCGGCATATTAGCTGACTCATTCAAGAGTTTGTAATAGATGTTCATTATCAATAAAGAGAACTTTTCCATGTTTCAAATCTGTATTTCAATTTATCTGCGTACTCTGAATATGTGCTTGCTATGCAAATCATTAAAGCCTTGTGCGGGCGCAACTCCAGGCCCGCACGGCGGTCACGATTCGGGGGACGCCTCAAACGATTCTACGGAATCGGGTCGTGACAATCCTCAAGTCTTTAACACCAACCATATCACCTATGGTATTCCCTTAATCATTTATAAAAGGGTCAGCAAACAATGCGACCGGCCTATGGGGTATATCTAGTACTGTCTATATATCAAACTTATACCAAGCACGAGTTTTCGTCTTTCCGAAATAAGGGAAGACAGAGATCAATAATAAAGAGTTCAAGGGTGAGGTAATATAATAGAAGTATCTGGGTCAAGGAGTTTAAAGAATTCAAATGGGAATTGTCAAACCAGTTGTGGATTAAAATCCTATTTTGGTAATCCTTTGTTCGCATGCACGTATTAGTACAGTTATGTAACCGATACGATATGTCAGACATGTCTAGGGTAAGTATATTCGTCTACTACATATCTCTATCTACGTAATGTAGTATTACGAAGGGCGAATCAAGCGCACTATGGTTGATCAGACCGTAATACACTAATTCTGAATTGTATTATTGTGGGCCTCTCCAATAATACATATGTCATGAACAAGCTCGATAAAGAATAAGCTTGCAAAACTAGGCTATAGAATAGCAGCATAAGTCAAGTACAATAAATTTAAGTACGCTAGATGATGATGAAAGGAGGTACAAATTATTCAAGTTCACAAAACAAAACAAACAAGCAACCATAATAATAACAGACTCTACAATCTCTACAGTTATCATACAACCTCCTTGTCTAAGTTGCTAGTCGACCAAATAGGGGCAAGGACCTCTAAATTCTATAGTCTGAATAAACACTATCTTCTTATGCAAGCCAAAAGTTGTGTCATCCTAGTTCACTTCATCAATGGGTCAAATAGGGCTAAGTGGTACTATGTTGTGAGGCATACTACCCAACTTAAAATAATAAACTAATACTGAAATTGTTTTAAGAATACCGTAGAAACTCTTGTTTAAGGTCTACGAGAAGGGGTCTTGGTACCTATTAGGGCTTCCTCTTATATTACATAGGTCCTGGTTGTCTTAAGCCTTAGTCTTAGTACTTATAGAACAAGTATCGATAGTGAGGATAGAAGAGTTACTGGCCGTCAAGGGGAAGGGATCTAACTTGTATCGAGGTGGGGGTACTAATTACGTGACTTAAGCTAATGGATAATCATTAGGTCATAATCTACAATAATAACTTAAACTGTCAAGTTCTAATTACCAATCACGTAGAAAAAAATTTAGAGTAACAACTAAAATAAACAATAAGAGGCGCACAGGAATCAAGGCAGGATGCAAGTCAAGAAATTAATTCGAATCTGATATAGATGTCAAGAACGATTCAAGCAAGTGGATGGGATCCAAAAACTTATCCTATTCTTATTGCATGCTTGCTCGGTCCCTAAGTTGAAACCGAAATAATTTAGTCGTTGACCTGCATGGGCCACCACAAAAACCATGTCACGCCCCAGTCCCAAAATACCGAGGGAATGGACGCGTGATAATGGTCAGCAACACACACCGATGGACAAATCCAATTTAATGGATCCATCAGGATGTACTTAAGCTGTAATACAACAATAAGGGTCTAGATATACTAATCTCATCCACAGAAATGAACACTATAATATCAGAATCATAAAGCAAGATCATATCTCAATAAAATATACACTCGAGAAATAACCCGATAATGAGTCTGATACATCTGTCAAGATACAAGAATAAAGATAACCACAGCAAATACTGAGTATGGAAATAGTATATACTCAGAAGATACACTCGGTGATAACTCGTCTACTGGATCTGGTACTACTCCAGTGTCTGCTCCTGATAATGCTCCTGCTCCTGCATACCTTGGGATAGATCTCGTCTGCAAATTCTGGGGATATAATCCGGATCCAGGTCCTCAGGGGACATAGCAAGGTACAAAATAACTCAAGCCAACATAAATGCAGTGCAGAACTAAATGAAACAATAGGGTAAACTATATAACCAGCTAAATGATATATAAGATGAGAGCAGCACTATAACTCAGACTGAAACCACTACAAGCTCTGTGTCGGGGAGCCGGTAGCAGTAATATCATGTAGTTGTCTAGCTCAGCGAGAGACTGAGACGCCGGCATAATATAGTCAACATGTAGCCTGTGTGACTCTTCCCTATATAACCATCTATGTGAAATGCAAGATGAGATCAGCACTATAACTCAGGCTGAAACCACTACAAGCTCTGTGTCGGGGAGCCGGTAGCAGTGATATCATGTAGTTGTCTAGCTCAGCGAGAGACTGAGACACCGACATAATATAGTCAACATATAGCCTGTGTGACTCTCTCCACCCAATGTAATCATACGTCTCATATCCACGAGGCCCCATGTCCATGTTACGTAAGATCATATCTAATGCAACAAGTTATATAATGTCTGGGAATATAATGTCTATGTCATAAAACATGTATCCTATACAGAATCACCATGAATATCTCAGGAAGATTCTGTCTAATGAATAGTATTAAGTGTCCTGGGCTAGGATGTACTTGATAGGACAAGTACGAGAAATATAGGATCTCGGTATCCATGTCTAGATGACGATACACAACACCGCGTACGGTGTTGGCACCCGACTATTAATCGGACGCTAAGTAACGGTCCTAGGTCAAGTATGTACCACAATATATATATATATATAAGCCAAGGAAATAAGTAACAAGAACTGCAAGTTTTGGCAAGGTACACTTGCTTGGGGTTTGAATACCAATAACTGTCCCTGTGTCAGTGGATCCTGCAGGTACTCCTCCAAAAGCTGTAATAAATATCACCAACAGTCTCAAAAAATATCAAATAGCTAGAAATGCCTGTCCTTAAGTCCAATTTGGACACAAGGGCAAAAATGACATTTCTGGGTCAAAGCGGGGTGCACATGTGGGCACTTTGCACCAAAAAGCGTGTCAGGATCAAAGGTCACCAAATTCGTCAAACTTAGTGTCAATAAGTCAGGAACGATGATACGAACTCAAGGATCTTCCAGAATTGGATTCCGATGAGCCGATCACAAAATCGCCCGTCAAGTGGAGCCTATGGGGCCCACGATACGCGATTTCTTCAACGTTCTCAGAATTGAACAAAACTTGGGTCACAGGACCAGCATATTTCTACGAGTCCGATGGCACAAGTTTCGTCTCGATCCGACGTGTGTACACAAAGTTACAGCGTGTTCCAGAATAGGCGGATACGGGGCGTTGTCGGCGGATACGCGTTGATTTCGGTGTGCACGCACATCCAAATCAACTTCTGCTAAATCTCGCACATCCGTATCAACGATGCGCACATTTCGGTAAAGACCGCGTGCGACCAAGTCGTCCCGTTTGGCGGGGCGCACTCAGTTCTGGGGTGAAACCGGGCGTTGGATTTCCTGTTTTTGGATCAAGATTTGCGATCACCACAGGACGCGACACACCGAGTGGGTTGTACGGGCATCGAGAGGGTTATATAGTCTACGCGTTGCAACAGACGGAACAGCAAACAAAATAATGAGGAGAGAGAAAATGCTACCTGAACAGGGCTCCGTGAATCTGACTTTCACGTGTCCGTGTGTATCCTTGACACGAGCTGTGCCTGGTTCAGAGAGCTGTGTCCGGCCCACTGTGTCAGTGCTAGGGCAGCGAAGGCCGGCCTAGGGCTTCGCGGAGGGTTGACGAGGCAAGCGGGGAGGCGCTCGCGGGCGGCAGCGGCGAGGTCAGGTGGCAGCGGCGAGGTCGGGCAGCGGCTTAGGGCTGCTGCTGTCGGAGAGGGTCGGGGCTGCGGGGGTGGCTGTGGAGTTCGGGTCGGCGGCAAAGATGGGAGGCGGATGACGGAGAAGAGGGAGTCGAGCTGTGGTCGACGGGGCGAGGGGGTCGAGCGGCGACAGAAGGATAGAGATGGAGTGGGGGTCGATCGGCTGAGAAGAGGGCGGTTGCTCGAGGGGCTGTGGTCGGAACAGGCGACTGCGGCGGGGTCGGGTGGTGCAAGGAGGAGGTAGGGCTGTGGAGATGAGAGAGAGAGAGGTCTGGCAGTGGCTGGACACGGAAGTCGAGGGTATTTAAGGGGCCGCTACCGTAAATCCGGTAGGGTTTCGACTTAGAGTTCAGTTTGGGTTTTCGGGTCCCGGTCGGGTTTGACTCTGATCCGACCCGACCCGACCCGACCCGTTACGCTGGGTTGGCTTGGTTCGATTCAGTTTGAGTCTGTTTGGTTTGGTTTAATTTGGTTCAAGTGAACCAGGTTCAGGCAGGGTTTATTTTGGTTTAATTCTACAATAGTTTTCAGGGCTTTAAAAACGATTCTGGAGTCCAATAAATTCGCAGAAAATTACCCTGTGTTCGGTTTTCCAATTTACACCATAAAATATTATTGTCATAATATTTTAACATCAATTAATAGCATTTAAAAGTCTTTTAATCACAAATACCTTAGTTTTAATTCCAGAAAATCCCAGAAAATTGTGAAAAATCCAAATTAAATTTTCTGAAAAATCAGAGGGTTACATTGACACTATTCATGAGACATAATCTTTTCTGAATTATTCATGGTGATTCTGTATAGACTTATAGGATTTGTGGCATAGGTCTTGCATATACATAGATATTATTATGACTCGTTGTGCTAGTTAGCGTGTTATGGACATGAGACATGAGGTTACATTGTGTGGGGAGATTCTTACCATACTAAAGGCTGATTATTTTATATATATATATATATATTCTGGAAGTGCCTTAGACTCTGACCAGAGCTTTGGCACATGTATTGGCCCTTCGAGATATAAAATACCGTTATGGGCTTTACCGACACAGAGCCTATAGTAGTTTCAGATTGAGTATGATTAATGCTCGCATTTGCATATCATATAGTTGGTTACATATTTTGCCCTGTGGATATTTATTTTTATATACTACATTTATTTGGCTTAAGTTATTCTTGTACCTTGCTATGTCCCCTGAGGACCTGGATCTGGATTATGTCCCTAGGTATAGCAAAGGAGATCTATCCTGAGGAATACGGGACAGAAGCAGACATTGGAGCAGTACCAGTACCAGAGGACGAGGTGATGCCAAAAGATTTCTTCTGAGTATTTTCTTTATATACTCAGGCATTTATGTTGTTAGATACTCTATTTCATGTCTCATGGATTTCTGTATTAAACTCATTATCGGGTTGTTCTTCGAGATATTTTATTGATACTTGTTATTGAATTATATTTTATCTTGATTATTCTGATATTTGAACTGTGATTATCTTATGTGGATTAGATTAGAATTTGACTATGACATGTATTATAGACCTTTATTATTATTTTACAGCTTAAGTACACACTAATAGGTCCATTAAATTGGGTTTGCCCATTTGAGTGTGTTGTTGGCCATTGCCACGTGTCTAGTCCCTCGGTATTTTGGGACTGGGGTATGACATATTTTTTTGGTGGTCCATGCAGGTCCTAGGTTATGTTTTATGACTATGGTCTACGACTATATTGCTTCGGTTTCAACCAAGGAACTGAGCAAGCCTGCGATTAAGATAGGATAAGTTATAGGATCTCATCCACTTGATTGAATCATTCTTGACCTCTATATCGATTTCAAAATAATTTTTTGGCATACATCCTGCCTTGATTCTTCTGTACGCCTCTCATAGTTTATTTTGGATGCAGAGTAATGGATTCACAAGCATGCGACGAGACTCCAGCAGGAATACCACAAGTTACAGTTGTCACCTACGATGATGGAGTGACACCAGTGGGTGAAGGTCAATCAGCTCAACAAAGCAATCAAGCAGGTCAACATACCTCAAGATTCCGGCGAGATAATATTCCACCATCGCCCCAATTTACTCTACAGATGCCTACATTTTTACCAGGACAGCCTATAGATGGTCAACAGATGTTCCAAATGCTCTACGCAATAATGCAAGCCCAACAGCAGATTCATCAAGAGGCTCAACGTCATGAGGCAGAGAACCTAAGAAACAGTATAGTGATCGCACTAGAGCAGACGAACCCACCAGCTAGACGGCCACCGATGGGATCTATCACCAATTTTTGCCAGCTGAAGCCCCATACCTTTTCAGGCAAGGAGGATCCTACTGAAGTTCATGAGTGGCTCACAAACACTCAACACCAATTGGAAGCAGCTGAGCTTCCAAGAGAGCATTGGATGACTGTAGTCCGGATGAATTTGACGGGCAATGTGCATCACTGGTGGCTATCTGAGGTGACACGGGTCAGACCAGACCTAGTCACTTGGGAGGAGTTCTCTAGACTCTTTCAGGAGATGTACATTCTATCTATTGCTCGATCAGAACTTTAGGACAAGTTCAACCTCCTCACTCAAGACAATATGACATTGGAAGAGTAAAATACAGAATTCATCTGTTTGGGTCGCTTCGCCCCTACACTGATTCGACCGAAGAGGAAAAGGCGGAGAAGTTCTTCGACGGACTTAGCTTTGAGCTACGAAGATTGATCGGATCCGTTGTACCTACTTCATACTCGGATATCCTTGCTGTAGCCCGACGCATGGAGCGCGTCACCAGGAGAGAGTCCAGCCTGAAACGACCGTCCATACCAGCACCAACCAGAGTATTACACGGGGAGTCTGCAAAGCGACCCCAGACAAAATTACTACAGAGAGCTGTATCATAATCCCTAATCCTTCCTACTTGTCACTACTGTGGCAAGGTAGGCCATATTGAGCGGGAGTGTAGACTTAAATTGGGATTATGTTTAGCTTGCGGATCCAGTCAGCATTCGTTAAGGGTTTGCCCTAAGCGTCGAGAAGGAGCACCGATAGTAAATCAACAAGCTTTACCAGCACCGGAAGGATATCAGCCGAGGCCAACCTTGGCACCACGAGCAGCACTCTTCCAGCAGGCCCAGCAACAACAGAGGGCACCACCACAGGGATATGGACAGGCTTTTGCGATGACAATGGAGGACGCACAGACCCGAGGAATAGTAAATGCGAGTAAGATTTAAGTTTTATTATAGCTATCTATTCCTAGTAATGCTTTAGCACATGCATGTTAGATCATTACCCTAGCCTAAGCCTAGTATTATGCTAGCATGAACTTGTCTAGGTTAGTAACTGGTACCCAAGTTTTCATAAGTTTTAGTTGATCCTTGCTCTAACCAGACTCCTTTACTCTTGACTTACTTGTCTCTCATTGCCTAGGAAAAAGTTTCTAATCCTTCCCTACGTGTTCTGCTTAACCCTCACCCTTACTCTCGATTTTTCTTGTTCATGATTTCTTATTCTCTGTGTCGTGCTTCAACAAACATATCTTGCAACCGCGTCATCTCTTCTGACCGGTTACATTTCATTTTCTTAATTACGATGACGCAATTCTTTTAACGTGGGTAGATTGTAACACCCAGATTTTTTAAAATTTTTAAAAAATGAATTTTTGGATTTTTCTGTGATTTTAATTAATTACTATTAATGTCCTTCAGAGATTAATATTTTTTGTATTAAATTAAGTATTTAAATATTATAAAAATTATATTTTTGAGTGTATAATTAATAATTGAATGTTATGTAATTTTTCTGGAATTTATTGGGCTCAAAAATTATTTTTAAATAGCTAAAAACTATTGTTTTAATTAAACCAGCTTGAACCCAACCTGAACCAAACCAAACCAAACCAACCCAAACTGAACCCAAATGAACCCAAACCAAACCTAATGGGTCGGGTCCTACCCGACCCGACCCGTACCTGACCCGACCCACTTATACACATTTTTCCCCTCCGCACACCACGATTCCCCCGCCCCCGACTCGGCCGCACAACCCTGCCCCCGTCTCCGAGACTCCCGGCGACACCCACACGACCCCCCCCTCCGCTCTGGCCTCTTGCCATAACTGTCGCCCTCGCCTATTTAAACCCCCCTGCAGCTCCTCCACTACCTTCAATCACCGTCAACACCAATTCTCCACCTCCGGCCGACTTAGACTCCGCCATCCCCAGCTAGCTTCGGCCAGCGACAGCTACAACGACCCCCACCGACTTCCCCTGCCAACGACGACCCACCACGACCCCCCAGCAGCCTCAGCAGCTATAGCAACCGTCGCCGCTGCTGCCATGCCCTGCCGCGTTGCCTCCTATCATGACAGCAGACATCAGCGAGGTACCCCTCTTCTAGCTCGCGTATCTCCCTGTGCATAGATCCAAATTTTGTTATGTCTAATCCGATGCGAAGACCATGTGACCCTCTCAAACTCCGTACAATTAGGTCGGGGTATCGCGTCATATGTCGGTCGTAAACTACGACGCAAAAACAGAAAAAATAACACCAAATTATAAATTCAAAAATCGTCCCGAACTCACAAGTTCATGGCCGATTTACTCCCAACCTGTTTATTATTTTTAAATTATGTTTGAATAATAAATTCGACAACATAACCAAGATTAAGACCTTGTATTAGTTTATTTTATCTTGCTGTATGCTGTATTTTATTCGTAGGTAAAATTGACCAAAAACTTGGTTTTTAAACACGAATTTACTCAAAACAGGATGCGTTCCGCTAAACGAGACAACTTTATCATGTGCGAATAGCACCAAAAGGAGTGTATCGTCAATACGGACGTGTGAAAAAAGGAGCATATCGTCAATACGGACGTGTGAGATTTTGCGAAAGTTGATTTGGATGCGCGTGCATACCGAAATCAACGCGTATCCGTCGAAAATATCCCGTATTGGGCATGTTCTGAAACTCGTTATAATTTCATGTGTGCTTGTCATTTCATAATAAAACTTCTGCCATCAGATTCGTAGTATTATGCTGGTCCTGTGACCCAAGTTTGGTTCGATTCTGAGAACGTTGACAAAATCCCGTATCGTGGGCCCCATGGCTCCATTTTTGATCGGTTCATCGAAATCCAGTTTTGGATATTCCGTTGGGTTCGTATCTTCTTTCTGGATTTGTACACACTAATGCCACGCCCCAGTCCCAAAATATCGAGGGACTGGACACGTGGCAATGGCCAGCAGCACGCACCGATGGACAACCCAATTTAATGGATCCATCAGGGCCTGCTTAAGCTGTAGTCTAGCAATAAATAGAACCAATGATACAGGTCACAGACTAATCTAATCTCATCCACAACAGATAATCACAGATTAAATGCCAGAGAAATGCAAGTAGAAATAACTATCAAATCTCAATAAAAGTGTCTCGGTGAACAATCCGAGATCAAGTCTGATACATCAAATCAAATAGACAGGAATTAAATCAACTGGAAATAGAAATACTGAGTATATGGAGCCGGTACTCAGGAGAAGTCTTCTGCCACGATCACGTCCTTAGGACCTGGTACAGCTCCTGGAAGTGCTCCTGTAAGGTGTATCTCTGGATGGATCTCTTCGGCTATACCTGGGGACATAGTCCATTCCAGGTCCTCAGGGGACATAATAAGGTACAGATAATACAAGCCAAAATATAAGCAGTGCAGCAGATAATGAAATAAATAGGGTAACTATGTAACCAACAATGTAAAAATGCAAGTGAGAGCATCACGAGTACTCAGGCTGAGACCACTACAAGCTCTGTATCGGGGAGCCGGTAGCAGTAATAACTAATAGAGTGCCTAGCTCTGATATAGAGTCTGAGACCTTACAATAAATATATCACTAATAGAGTGCCTAGCTCTAATATAGAGTCTGAGGCCTCGCCAGAATAAATATATTTATATATATCAGCCTGTAGCCTGTGTGTCTCTCCCCACCCAATGTAATCACACGTCTCATGTCCATGACACGCAGGATCAATACTAATGCAGCAAGTCATATAATGTCTATGAATATAATGTCTATGTCATAAACATGTATCCTATACAGAATCACCTTGAATGTCTCAGGAAGACTCTATCTCATGAATAGTGTCAAGTGTCCTGGGTTATGATGTACTTGATAAGACAAGTACGAGAATACATAGGGTCTCGATATCCATGTCTATATGACGTTACACAACTCCGTGTACGGGGTTGGCACCCGACTATAATCGGATGCTAAGCAAGTCACACGGTCCTAGGTTAAGCATGCACAGCAATATAAATAAAGCAATAAAATATGCAACAAGAACTGTAAAGTTGGCAATGTATACTTGCCCACTGATGTATAACTAAGTCAAGAAAATAAGTAGCAAGCTGCAGGATTTGGCAAGGTACACTTGCCTGTGGTTCCGGTTCCAATTGCGGCTCTGACTTTAGCTGGAATTGCAGGCGGTACTCCGGTTGCTGAAATAAATATCACCATCAGATCCAAAAAATATCAATCAGCTAGAAACGCCTGTCCTTGAGTCCAATTTGGAGACAAGGGCAAAAATGGCCATTTCGGGTCAAAACGGGGTCCACATGTGGGCCCGCTTTGCACCGAAAAATGTGTCAGGATCAAAGGTCTCCAAATTCACCAAACTTAGTGTCAACAGGTCAGGAACGATGATACGAACCCAATGAAACTTCCAGAATTGGATTTCGATGAGCCGATCACAAAATCGCCCGTCGAGCGGGGCTTGTGGGGCCCACGACACGCGATTTCGTCAGCGTTCTCAGAATTGAACCAAGTTTGGGTCACAGGACCAGCGTATCGCTACGAGTCCGATGGCGCAAGTTTCGTTTCAATCTGACGTGTGTACACAAAGTTAGGGCACGATTCAGAAAAGTCGAATACGGGGCATTGTCCGCGGATACGCACTGATTCCGGTGTGTACGCACATCCGAATCAGCTTCTGCGAAATCTCACACGTCCGTATTGATGACGCGCACGTATCTGTGAAGACCGCGTGTGACCAAGTCGTCCCGTTTGGCGGGGCGTACCCAGTTCTGGGGTGAATCGGGGCGTTGTTTTTCCTGTTTTTGGATCGCGGTGTGCGATCGCCACAGGACGCGATGCCCCGAGCGGGTTGCCCGGGCACCGAGAGGATCACGCAGGCTTCGCGATGCAAAAGACGAAATCAAAAACGGGGTTACGAGCAGAGAGTTAGGAGTACCTGAACAGGGTCGAAAATTGGAGTTTTCGTCGTGTCCGACATGACACAGGACACTGTGTCCTATGTCCGACACAGGGGAAATAGGAATTAGGGTTAGGGTTTGGGGTTTTCGGCAGCGGGGACGGGGGCTTGGGGCGGCCGGGCTGAGGCGGAGGGGACCGGGGCACGCGGCGCGACGAGGAGGAGGGCCGGGCGGCCGGCGCTGGCGGAGGTTCTGGCCGCTCGGGTTGCGACGGAGGGCGGCCGGGTCTACGGCTTGCTGCTGCCGCTGCTGCTCGACGAGGAGAGGGGGAGGAAGAAGGAGGGGCTGGGGGCTGGGCGAGGCAGCGTCGTCGGCGGGCTGGGCTGGCGGTGGCGGAGGGGGGTCTGGCGGTGGCGAGTGGTGGCATGGTGGGGGACCGGAGGGGAGAGGAGCGGGGATTTATAGGGAGGGGACGGCCGAGCGAGGCGGAGGGGAGAGGGGGTCGTGGGCGAGGTGGCCGGGCGGAGCGGGCGGAGTCGTGGCCGAGCGGAGCGGGCGGGCGGCCGGGCGGGGCGGCGCGGGAAGCGGGGACGTGGGGGAGACGGTCAAGCGGGTAGCGGTCGGGCTGCGGGTGGACCCGACCCGACCCGTAGGGGAATGGGCCGGACTATGGGTTGGGCCGGACTATGGGTTGGGCCGGGTATATTTAATAAAATAAATAATTAATAATAAATAAATAATAGTTAAATAATAATAGTTTTTAGGTGTTTAAAAAAATAGGTCCGGGGCCCAATAAATTTCAGAAAAATTATCCTAAGTCCAGTTTTTCATTTTACACCCAAAAATATTATTTTCATAATATTTTAATATTGTTTATTATCATTTAAAAATCATTTAATAATTAAAACCCTGTTTTTAATTATAAAAAAATCCCATAAAATTCCATAAAATTGTGTAAAATCCAAATTTAAAAATTCTGAAAAATCAGGGGGTTTACAATCTACCCCCCTTAAGAGGACTGCGTCCTCTTAATCAAAGAATAACCGGTCAACAGAGATGACACGGTCGAAACACATCATAAGATACTTAGGGAAATACCGTTCCCCTAACAATAAAAGTTATGCACTTTCCAGAGAAAATCTAGTTAAAGTAAAAGAACTACAACTTTTATGAAAACCAGGTTATTATTTACAAGTTGCAAATTACTAGGTTGGGGCTGAGGTCACGAACCAATAGGCACGAGCTACAACAAGACTATAAACGGATAACTACGAATCACTTACGCGCATTAACGTCCTCCACAGTCGTCGCATAAGCTTGCCCTCGTCCTTGAGGTAGATTCCTCTGCTGCTGTTGAGCTTGCTGGTAGGGTGCTGCTCGAGGCGCTGGTGGAGTTTGCTGGTTCGTCCTTGGTGCTCCTTCTCTACGCTCAGGGCAGTCTCTCACTGCATGTTGTCTGGATCCGCAACCTAAGCATAGTCCCAACCTGCGTCGGCATTCCCTGGCTAGATGGCCTGCTTTGCCACAGTAGTGACAAGTAGGAAGGAATGAGACTCCTGGTGCTGCTCTCGGGGGTTGATTTATCTGTTGACGCTTTGCAGACTCCTCTTGTGCTGCTCTGGTTGGTGCGGATGTGGAAGGCCGCTTCAGGTTGGCCTCTCTCCTGACGACGCGTTCCATGCGTCGGGCTGCAGCGAGGACGTCCGGGTAAGAAGTAGGTACAATGGATCCGATCAGTCTCTGTAGCTCAAAGTTCAGTCCGTCGAAGAATTTCTCGGCCTTCTCTTCCTCTGTCGGGATCAGGGTTGGGACAAAACGGCTCAGACAAATGAATTCCGCGTTGTATTCTTCCACTGTCATACTGTCCTGAGTGAGGCAATTGAACTTGTCCCGAAGTTCTGATCGAGCGGTCGCCGGAATATACATCTCCTGGAAGAGTCTGGAGAACTCCTCCCAAGTAACTCGGTCTGGTTCGAGTCGTGTCTCCTCAGATAGCCACCAGTGATGAGCATTGTCCGTCAACTGCATTTTTACGGCAGTCATCCAATGTTCTCTTGGAAGCTCGGCTGCTTCTAATTGATGTTGAGTGTTGGTGAGCCACTCATGAACTTCTGTGGGCTCCTCTTTGCCTGAGAAGGTACGGGGCTTCAGCTGGCGGAAATCAGTGATAGAGCCCATCGATTGTCGTCGAGCTGGTAGGTTGGCCTGCTCCAGTGCAGTTACTATGCTGCTGCTCAAGAAATCAGCCTCACGACACTGAGCCTCGTGTTGGACTTGTTGCTGGGCTTGTATCATCGCGTAGATCAGTTGAAATATCTGTTGTCCGTCAATCGGCTATCCTGGTGGGAGTACGGGCATTGGTGGGACAAACTGAGGCGGAGGTGGGATGTCATCACGCCAAAATCTGGAGGTAGGTTGACCTGCCTGCTGGCTCTGTTGAGTTGATGGAACTCCACCGACTGGGGTCACTTCGTCTCCATAGGTGACACCTGTAGCTTGTCGTGTTCCTGCGGGAGTCTTGTTGCACTCTTGTGGGTCCATTTCTCTGTATCCAAAATAAACAATAAGAGGCGCACAGGAATCAAGGCAGGATGCAAGTAAATTATTTTCGAAGTCGATATAGATATCAAGAACGATTCAAGCAAGTGGATGAGATCCTAAAACTTATCATATTCTTATTGCAGGCCTGTTCGGTCCCTAAGTTGAAACCGAACAATTTAGTCGTAGACCTGCATGGGCCACCACAAAAACTATGTCATGCCCTAGTCCCAAAATATCGAGGGACTGGACACGTGGCAATGGCCAGCAGCACGCACCGATGGACAACCCAATTTAATGGATCCATCAGGGCCTGCTTAAGCTGTAGTCTAGCAATAAATAGAACCAATGATACAGGTCACAGACTAATCTAATCTCATCCACAACAGATAATCACAGATTAAATGTCAGAGAAATGCATGTAGAAATAACTATCAAATCTCAATAAAAGTGTCTCGGTGAACAATCCGAGATCAAGTCTGATACATCAAATCAAATAGACAGGAATTAAATCAACTGAAAATAGAAATACTGAGTATATGGAGCCGATACTCAGGAGAAGTCTTCTGCCACGATCACGTCCTCAGGTCCTGGTACAGCTCCTGGAAGTGCTCCTGTAAGGTGTATCTCTGGATGGATCTCTTCGGCTATACCTGGGGACATAGTCCATTCCAGGTCCTCAGGGGACATAACAAGGTACAGATAATACAAGCCAAAATATAAGCAGTGCAGCAGATAATGAAATAAATAGGGTAAGTATGTAACCATCTATGTGAAAATGCAAGTGAGAGCATCACGAGTACTCAGGCTGAGACCACTACAAGCTCTGTGTCGGGGAGCCGGTAGCAGTAATAACTAATAGAGTGCCTAGCTCTGATATAGAGTATGAGGCCTTACAATAAATATATCACTAATAGAGTGCCTAGCTCTAATATAGTCTGAGGCCTCGCCAGAATAAATATATATATATATATATATATATATATATATATATATATATATATATATATATATATATATATATATATCAGCCTGTAGCCTGTGTGTCTCTCCCCAGCCAATGTAATCACACGTCTCATGTCCATGACACGCAGGATCAATACTAATGCAGCAAGTCATATAATGTCTATGAATATAATCTCTATGTCATAAACATGTATCCTATACAGAATCACCTTGAATGTCTCAGGAAGACTCTGTCTCATGAATAGTGTCAAGTGTCCTGGGTTATGATGTACTTGATAAGACAAGTACGAGAATACATAGGGTCTCGATATCCATGTCTATGTGACGTTACACACTTCCGCGTACGGGGTTGGCACCCGACTATAATCGGACGCTAAGCAAGTCACACGGTCCTAGGTTAAGCATGCACAGCAATATAAATAAAGCAAGAAAATATGCAACAAGAATTGTAAAGTTGGCAAGGTATACTTGTCCACTGATGTATAACTAAGTCAAGGAAATAAGTAGCAAGCTGCAGGATTTGGCAAGGTACACTTGCCTGTGGTTCCGGTTCCAATTGCGGCTCTGACTTCAGCTGGAATTACAGGCGGTACTCCGGTTGCTGAAATAAACATCACTATCAGATCCAGAAAATATCAATCAGCTAGAAACGCCTGTCCTTGAGTCCAATTTGGAGACAAGGGCAAAATCGGCCATTTCGGGTCAAAACGGGGTCCACATGTGGGCCCGCTTTGCACCGAAAAACGTGTCAGGATCAAAGGTCTCCAAATTCACCAAACTTAGTGTCAACAGGTCAGGAACGATGATACGAACCCAACGGAACTTTCAGAATTGGATTCTGATGAGCCGATCACAAAATCGCCCTTCGAGCGGGGCCTGTGGGGCCCACGACACGCGATTTCGTCAGCGTTCTCAGAATCGAACCAAACTTGGGTCACAGGACCAGCGTATATCTACGAGTCCGATGGCATAAGTTTCGTTTCAATCTGACGTGTGTACACAAAGTTAGGGCGCGATTCAGAAAAGTCGGATACGGGGCGTTGTCCGCGGATACGTACTGATTTCGGTGTGCACGCACATCCGAATCAGCTTCTGCGAAATTCCACACGTCCGTATCGACGACGCGCACGTATCTGTGAAGACCGCGCGCGACCAAGTCGTCCCGTTTGGCGAGGCGTACCCAGTTCCGGGGTGAATCGGGGCATTATTTTTCCTGTTTTTGGATCGCGGTGTGCGATCGCCACAGGACGCGATGCCCCGAGCGGGTTGCCCGGGCACCGAGAGTGTCACGCAGGCTTCGCGATACAAAAGACGGAATCGAAAACGGGATTACGAGCAGAGAGTTAGGAGTACCTGAACAGGGTCAAAAACCAGAGTTTTCGTCGTGTCCGACACGACACAGGACACTGTGTCCTATGTCCGACACAGGGGAAATAGGAATTAGGGTTAGGGTTTGGGGTTTCCGGCGGCGGGGACGGCGGCTTGGGGCGGCCGGGCTGAGGCGGAGGGGACCGGGGCACGCGGCGCGGCGAGGAGGAGGGCCGGGCGGCCGGCGCTGGCGGAGGTTCTGGTCGCTCGGGCTGCGGCGGAGGGCGGCCGGGTCTACGGCTTGCTGCTGCCGCTGCTGCTCGACGAGGAGAGGGGGAGGAAGAAGGAGGGGTTGGGGGCTGGGCGAGGCGGCGTCGTCGGCGGGCTGGACTGGCGGTGGCGAAGGGGGGTCTGGCGGTGGCGAGTGGTGGCACGGTGGGGGACCGGAGGGGAGAGGAGCGGGGATTTATAGGGAGGGGACTGCCGAGCGAGGCGGAGGGGAGAGGGGGTCGTGGGCGAGGTGGCCGGGCGGAGCGGGCGGAGTCGTGGCCGAGCGGAGCGGGCGGGCGGCCGGGCGGGGCGGCGCGGGAAGCGGGGACGTGGGGGAGACGGTCAAGCGGGTAGCGGGTCGGGCGGCAGGTGGACCCGACCCGACCCGTAGGGGAATGGGCCGGACTATGGGTTGGGCCGGGCTATGGGTTGGGCCGGGTATATTTAATAAAATAAATAATAAATAATAAATAAATAATAGTTAAATAATAATAGTTAATTAAATGATAATAGTTTTTAGGTGTTTAAAAAAATAGGTTCGGGGCCCAATAAATTCCAGAAAAATTACCCTAAGTCCAGTTTTTCATTTTACACCCAAAAATATCATTTTCATAATATTTTAGTATTGTTTATTATCATTTAAAAATCATTTAATAATTAAAACCCTGTTTTTAATTACAGAAAAATCCCAAAAAATTCCAGAAAATTGTGTAAAATCTAAATTTAAAAATTCTGAAAAATCAGGGGGTTTACAACTAATTTTGAAGAATTTGAAAAACTTTGTCTCTGACACATTTTTTGGTATGAAGTGGGCCACATGTGGACCCCGCTTTGACCAAAAACGATCATTTTGTTCCTGTGTCCAAATTGAACTTATGGATAGTCAATCCTAGCTATTTCATGTCTTCTGAGAGTGATTATAATATTTGTTTCAGCATCCGAAGGCGTATCTGAAGATTTTACATACACCGAAGCAACTGTTGGAGTTCAAACCCCAAGCAAGTGTACCTTGCCAACTTGCGGTAGTTCCTGTTATATTATTTGCTTGAGTTCTTTATATATATATATATATATATATATACTCTTGAGATGTACCTGTTCAATCTAGGACCATGAGACGTTGCTTAACGTCCGAATAATATTCGTGTGTCGACGCCGTACGCGGAGTCGTGTAACGTCACCTAGAGAGTTGTTATCTCGATCCTATATCTTTTTTGAGTTATTCATGGTGATTCTGTATAGGCTTACAGGATTTGTGGCATAGATCTTGCATATACATAGATATTATTATGACTCGCTGTGCTAGTTAGAGGTTATGATCTTGCGTGTTATGGACATGAGACGTGAGGTTACATTGGGTGGGGAGAGTCTTACCATACTAAACAGTGATTATGTTATATATATATATATATATATATATATATATATATATATATATATATATATATATATATATATATATATATATATATATATATATATTCTGGAAGTGCCTTAGACTCTGACCAGAGCTTTGGCACATGTATTGGCCCTTCGAGATATAAAATGCTGCTATGGGTTTCCCCGACACAGAGCCTATAGTAGTTTCAGCCTGAGTATGATTAATGCTCTCATTTGCATATCACATAGCTGGTTACATAGTTTGTCCTGTGGATATTTATTTTTATATATTGTATTTATTTGGCTTGAGTTATTCGTGTACCTTTCTATGTCCCCTGAGGACCTGGATCCAGATTATGTCCCCAGGTATAGCAGAGGATATCTACCCCGAGGTATACGGGACAGGAGCAGACATTGGAGCAGTAGCAGTACCAGAGGACGAGGTGATACTAGAAGATTTCTCCTGAGTATTTGCATTATATACTCAGGCATTTTTATTGTTAGATACTCTATTTTATGTCTCATGGATTTCTGTATTAAACTCATTATCTGGTTGTTCTCCGAGACATTTTATTGATACTTGTTGTTGAATTATATTTTATCTTGATTATTCTGATATTTGAACTGTGATTATCTTCTGTGAATGAGATTAAAATTAGACTGTGACATGTATCGTAGACATTTATTGTTGTTTTAAGCTTAAGTATACTCTAATGGGTCCATTAAATTGGGTTTGTCCATTGGAGTATGCTATTGGCCATTGTCACGTGTCTAGTCTCTCGGTATTTTGGGACTGGGGCGTGACAGTACTACAATATCGGAACACGATAACCCCTACAATAGATATTAAAATTAATAAAACTGCATAAAATTGATCAAAAGCATGAATACAGAAAATTAGGACTACAGAGAAATTTGACAGTCCTAAATTTAACTAGGACTGCAGAATAAGTGACAGTCCTATTGTTACTCAGGACTGTCAGCTTGTTGACAGTCCTAATTAAAAATTGGACTGTCAGTTTGTTGACAGTCCTATTAATTTATAGGACTGTCACAGTCCTACGACGAAAAAAATCCTAAATTAATTGGTCAAATTCTTTACCAAGAGTGCTTCGGAAGAACCGACGAGTTCTTCGGACGTAGCGGAAAGAGAATTTAGTGTATTATATGACCCAATTTCTTCGAGCTGCATTCTCCTACATTAAACACATATAATTTAATATTTATATGTGGACCTAATGTTTGAAAAACTAAATCATCATAGTTTATCGATGACATACTAAGTAACGGTTGAATATTGTAACATTTTTGTAGTGGGACTAGGATTTGGACCACCAATCTACACTTTAGGGTTTTAAGAATTGAGAAAAATTGGGTTTTGAAAAAGAGAGCATGGAAAGAAGAGAGAGAGCATGGGGAGAAGAATGAGAAATAAAAACTCATTGACTTTTAGACCAAATTTTGGACTAGTCTCAAGTAATGAAATTCAATGACAAACTTGTAAATAAATTAAAAAAAATAGAATGTTCTAAGTAAAAACGTAATGCCTATAGAATTTAGGCTCTCATAAACTACTAGGTTTTAAGTATTCACTACATGTCACTTGGCAATTTTTAAAGATTTTCATATGCATGGGGTCCAGTCCAGAATTGCCTCTATATTCAAAATATATCTTTAGTGATTGTTAGGAATTATTTATTTTTTATGTGGTGACATTGGTTACGTGACATGTGCTTTATATTATACTTAGTTATTTGTACATGCGTTGTAAGCGTTCTTTATGTAAGCAATTTTCGTTTTTTTTTTTTTTTTCTATAAGCAATATCATCGGTACTATTTTTGTGAGTGATATTGTTAAAAAATTTATAAATTAGATTAAAATAATTTAAATATAATTTAAATATATTTAAATTAATTTTTTTTATAGATATATGTTTTAGGACTTTGAATATATCTTTAGTTAAATAGTACTAGGTATTTAGATAATACCAAAAAAATTGGATCTACAAGTTTGTTGAGGTGTAAAAATTAATTAAAATTGTATACAAACAATTTAGATAGTTTGTTTTAAACCATTTTGAAACTTCTTCGTAATATTTGAGACAATTATCTATTTTGGATTTATCTGTTATGTACTTTTTTTTTTAAAAAAAATTCAGCATAATAGTCACAAATGGATGTTACTGTCCAGACTATGACATGATATAGTATCGACAGTTAAAATTTCTTTTTCGCTTTTTCTACACCCTAAATTCTATTTCTCTAAGCCAAAATCCTAACCCATTTTCCGAGCATGGCATTTGCACCAAAACCTAACCTGGTGTGAACCCTAGCCACGACTGCCAAAAAAGACCTGGCATGAACCCTAGCTTCCACTGTCTCCTATTCATCTAAGAGCTCAAATGAAGGTTACACACTGCACCATGTGAACGTTTCTGCGAGCTAGTTGCACGCAATATGACTCAAAATTGATGGGCTTATTAGAAAAAAAAAAAAAAACACTACTATTTGGCATGTGCGTGTGCACACAGAGCCGGCCAACAAAATTAGATTGTCCTAACCGGAACTAAATTTAATTTTTTTTCTTGTCCTTCACTCCAAAAATTGATATAAAAAAATTTGATGTCGAGTGGGATAGACAGCGGCGTCGAAGTCTCCGTTTCTGACGGTGACGTTGTGTTTGGATACCGAATTCCTCTCTTTGAGCTACTCGAGACATTTCCAGTGGAAACTCAAAATATGGACACAGAGGATTCTGTTGTTAGAATATGATAATAATATCTTTTCAGAATTATGATAAATAAGAGAAAAATAAAATTAGTGTTACCGGCCTCCGGAGAAGTCGCACACGAAGCACGGTCCTAAGAGTTGATCCAAGATCTATGTGCAAACGTTTCTCGGAAGCTCCTAGTGGTAAAATTTTCTGACTACCGACTTCTGTTTGTTGCACACAACTCAGAGAGAGAGACCCTGACTTAGTTCTGTCCAGAACAAAAAATTGAAAAACAACGGAAATTGTTTGAGGTGAGAAGAAGTAGAGAGAGAGAGAGAGATTAAACGTAGAGGAGGAATTGTTATGTAATAATTCTGAGAGCAAGTCCATAGAGAAGAAGCATGTTTATATAGGCATCCAAAGGACATGAATTGAATGCAATTAAACACTTATTGGCAAAATAAAAAAAATGGGAGCTAAGGCTGGCATAGCTAGATGAGGCCAACGTTTTAAAAATTAAATGGTCATTAGAAGCATGCAAGAAATGAGTAGGTTGGATTTCCTTCACAGCAAAATACAAAAATCCTCCCAAAACCAAGTTACAAAAGATAGAGACAACAAAAGAAATAGTACAAAGAGATAGAAAAGATCTGGACAGGTATATACTATGCATAGATGAGATGAACTACAGCCTTGATTTGTACTTAGTGACTATTGTCTTCGTCTGAAGAAGTGTTTGATGTACTATGCCTTGAATCAGACTTCTTGAACCAGATTTAGAAAATAACACACATAGCACGCTAGAGGTGCTTGGATCTATCGGACGGCGCTATTGAATGGTCATGCGCACTTTTTCATATTCATGAGAGTTGTCTGGGATCGCCATCGTCCCATAGTCGCGGTCTTCACGACCTATCATATAGGTAAGTCCTCAAAGGGTTGATGATAGGAGTCAACCCTGCATATAAAGCTTGGACCTATTAAGAGTCAAGACTCACCATTACCATATCACACAGGAACACTGTCACCATAGGGATAAGGAATCATTGTACACATGTACAGCCACTTGGGCATTATTTTAATGGGATTTTAATCTCGAGTCAGTGTTCCACAAAAGTCACATAAGTCTAGCATGTTTCTACCCATTGAACCGGCTTCTTGGAATCTCCAGTTAGACTCGGTTGGGTTGCCACTGCTGGTGACTTACTTATGGGCTTAACCCCATCCCCCTCGATGATTCTAGGATCAAAGTCCTAGACAGACCCTTCGTCAAGTGGTCTGAAAGGTTCTTTTCTGACTTTATATAGTCAAGAACCACATATTTTTCTAAAAGTCTCTTTATTGACTTGAAGCGCAGTTGCATGTGCCTGTTCATCTTAGCATTCACAGAATCATGCTTTAGTAGTTCTACAACAGATTTATTATCACAGTTTATAGAAATTGTAGGAACATGACTAAGAGAAGCAGGTATATGCATAATAAGATTTTTTAACCATTCGTCTTCTGTACAAGTAGTGTCTAACGCTATTATTTCAGAGTCCATTGTACTCCTAGCTATGAAAGTTTTTTCACATGAGCTCCAGGAGATTGTAGGTCCTCGTAGAGTAAAAATATATCCAGTAGTGAATTTCATATCATATTAGTCAGTTATCCAGTTTGCATCTGAGTAACCTTCTATGATATCTGGGTGTCTAGTATAGAGCAACTTATAATCTAGAGTACCCTTAAGATATCTAAATACTCTATCTAATGCAGTTCAATGTGACTAATTTGGGTTACTAGTATATCTACTTAGTCTTTCAATAGCAAATACAATATCAGGCTTGGTCTTGTTTGTTATATACATAATGGAACCTATCATCTGTGAATATTTATATTGTTCCATAGGTGATCCTTCATTCTTCTTGAGAACAATACTACTGTCATAAGAAGTATGGGAATGTTTCTTATCAAAATACTCAAATTTTCTTAGTATTTTCTCAATCGAGTGTGCTAATGATAGAGTATAACCCTTTTTGCATTTGGACACTTGCATTCCTAGAATCAAGTTAGCTTCATCTAGGTATTTCATATCAAACTGGTTAGATAAATAATTCTTAGTGTTATTTATCAATTCCAGTGGTGATCCTAGAATAAGGATGTCATCTACATACAAGCATAAATGACACAATTTTTACCTGTATTTTTAGAGTATATACATTTGCCATACTCATTTGGCAAGAATCCATATTCAGAAATTACCTAGTCAAATTTGTTGTGCCATTGCTTGGGAGCTTGTTTTAGGCTATAAAGAGATTTTACTAATCTACACACTTTCTTTTCTTGACCTTTAACAATGAAACCTTCAGGTTGGTCTATATGTAGATTTCTTCCTCAAGATCTCTATTCTGAAATGTAACATCCATTTGATAGATTAGCATATCATGAATGGATGCTAAGGCTAGAATGGTTCTAATAGAGGTGATCCTAGCTACAGGAGAGTAGGTATCAAAATAATATAATCCTTTTTTTTGGGTAAAACATTTGGCTACTAATCTAGCCATGTATTTCTCAATGATACCATCGGCTATAAGTTTCCTTTCGAAGATTCACTTACAACCTATGGGTTTGCTACCTAAAGGTAAGTTTGCTAAAAATTAAGTACAATTCTCCATTATGGAGTTGTACCCATTGTTAATGGGTTCTTTCCAGAAAGGGGTATTAGGAGAAGATATGGCTTCTTCATAAGTTGAGGGATCACCCTCTATCAAGAAGGTGAACAATCATTCTCCTAAATTCTATTCAATTATTTCTCTTTTACTCCCTCTAGGTTCTATATCTGGTTCAGATTTTGGGCTAAATATTTGAATATGGGAACTAGTAGAAGGAACAAGTGAGGAGTTGAAAGGAGTGGGAGAAATCCTATCCTTAAATTGAAATATAGTCTCAAAGTAAATTGTATCTCTAGCTTCTATAATGGTATAAGATTTTATTTACTTCAGAGTGAGCCACTAGAAATCTATTAGCATTGTTGTCTAAGTCATATCCTATAAACACAGCATCCACAGTCTTAGGACCAATCTTTCTCTTTTGGGGCTCAGGAATTCCTACTTTTGCTAGACATCCCCAAACTTCGAGATAATTGATTCTAGGAGTTCTACCTTTCCATAATTCATAGGGAGTCTTATCCTTAGACTTATTGGGGATCCTATTAAGGATGAAACAGGATGAAAGCACAGCTTCTCCCAATAAATTATTAAGAGCACATGTGCTGAGAAGCATGGAATTTACTAGGTCTAATAGAGTACGATTCTTTCTTTCAGCAACTCCGTTAGAGTGTGGTGAGTATGGAGCAATTATCTCATAAATTATTCCATGTTCTTTACAGAAATTAGTCATTTCATATAAGGTATACTATCCACCACAGTCTGATCTAAGAATTTTAATATTTTTTTCTAATTGGTTCTTAGCTTCAGATTTATAGACTTTAAATCTGTCTAGAACTTCATCTTTAATTTTGAGAAGATATGTATAACAATACTTTGAGTGATCATTTATAAATGTAACAAAATATTTTCTACCACCTCGGGTCAGAACCCTATTAGAGTCACACACATCACTGTGAACCAGTTCTAGAAGATCAGAATTTCTTTCTACAGATTTGAAAGAAAGGCTTAGTGTGTTTGGCTTGAACACAAATCTCACACTTATGTTTATCATCTATAGGTATCTTAGAAATAAGATCAAAGTTCATCATCATTCTCATGAAACCTAAATTCACATAACCTAATCTACCGTGCCACACATTTGAAGATTCTTATACATTTGAAAAAAACAAAAGAAGAATTTGATATTTTATTCATGGTACTCAAAAAGAAAAGACCATCTACTACCAGAATAAGTCAATTTAGCGACGTAAAAAAAGTCGCTAAATGGCCAAAAAATATCGCTAAATAATTTTAGCGACGTAATTAGCGACGTTTTGTTGAAGTCGCTTTGAACTAGTCACTGACAGAAAAATGTTGCCAAACGTCGCTATTCCGATGTTTTCTAGCGACGTATATGCGTCGCTATATTAGCGACGTTCAGCGACGCAACGTTGCTAAATTAGCAACGTATATTTTTGTCGCTAAATTAGCGACGTAGATAGCGACGTTCGTAGCGACGTTGTGCGACTAATTTAGCGACGTTATTATGACCTAACAATACTGTCATGTCAGCAATTTATGATGGACAGCGACTTGTTTAGCGACGTATGTGCGACTCATTTAGCAACATTGTGCGACTAATTTAGCGACGTTATTATGACCTGAAAATACTACCATGTCAGCAATTTACGACGTACAGCGACTTGTTTAGCGACGTATGTAGCGACAGAATTAGCAACGTATATAGCGACGTAGTCAGCGACGTAATTAGAGACGTGTGTAGACGTCGCTAAACATCGCAAAACGTCGCTAAAAACATCGCTAAAGATCAGTAAAAAATAAAAAAATGAATACTGAATTGTTTCCAAACTATTCTTCCTGCAGTTTATGAATTCACAATTTGTACAAATAAACCCGGAGCAACCCTTCGTTGAATTTACTGGGTTCGCCGATCCCCTTCGGTTGAACACTCAACATCGATAAATTAACATATATTTAATATAAATAATATAATAGAATTTGAAGAAAATAAAATATTGAGATTACAAACCGAATCAGGAGAAAATATTGTCGTAAAGAATACAGCAAATATCCACACAACTGAGTCTGAAAGCCTTGTCCTAAAGAATATAAAAAATAATGTCTGAAGCCTCAAAAATGAACAATATCCATAAATGACCATATATCATAGGTCTAAAACATAAATAATCAATTAACGGTCCTAACTAGCACTACTGCGGATCTGCAGGAGGATGACCACCGGCACGTATGAAGGAAAAGAACAGATCATACTGCTCCCGTGAAATCGACACCGATGTCGATGGAGAAGGCAATGACGTTGGTGGAGTCTATGTCAATGTAGGCGCACCAGAAGGACATATCCGCTCAAACTCTGCTAGTCGCTGGTTGTATGAATCCATGGTAGATAATAGCCTCATACTGCTATGAACCATTGAATTCTGTATCATCGTCAGCCTCTCACCCATGGACAGCTATGCTGCATGCAGCTCTGTCACGCTACACTCTGTCGATGCTCTAAGATAAGCTGTCAAATCCCGGAGCTCCATGATGCTGCGCTTGAGCATATCAAATCGTGCGATGAGCGTCGCATCGTCCGCCTGCGACTGGGACAGGGGCTGTTCCTCATCTAAAAATTCTGCTTTCTAGAAATATCGTACTTGTTGGCACCTACTTCCCACAGCTGATTCAACTCATCTATCAAAGGCTGTAAATATACATCGATGTTCCTCTTTAGATTGTTCGGACCCATGATAATAACGGTTAGGAACATATACGGAGTCTTCATGCACATCCAAGGCGGTAGATTATATGGAGTGATAATCACAGGCCAACACAAATACTGGGAGCCGAAAGTCCGAATGGGGTAAAATCGTCGGAGGAGTGCCCCAATCTGATATTACGCGGATCCGAAGCAAAATCTGGATACTCTCGATCAAAGTGCTTACATACTTCTCCATCAGATGGATGATCCAATACTCCTTCGATTTATTTTTGCCTGTGCCAACTCATGTTTTCTGCAGTCTCATTCACCATAAACAACATCTGCAACCGTGGCATCAAAAGAAAGTAGTGCATCGAATCGGTAGGCTTCTTTGCACCGATAGATTTTTCTCTTCCAGTAGCCTTGTAGCGATCAGCACCACAGAATCTGCACGCATCTTCATTCTTGTCATCTTTGTAGTACAACATGCACCCGTTGCGACATGTATCAATTTTTTTATATCCCATCTAGAGAGATTTTACCATCCTCTTAGATCGGTAGAAGTCTTTAGGCAACTTTGCATCCTCTGGTATGATCTCTATAATCAAATCCATCAGTCAGTTATAGCATTTTTGTGACATGTTAAAATCGGACTTGATGCTCAACAATCTTGTAACAACCTCTAATGGTGAATGGTCTTCACAACCAGGATATAATAGAGTCCATGCATTCTCCAGCAACTCCATAAACTTTGCATCATCGGTATTCGGTGCCTCCTCATCTACATCATGATTGTCCGGATCGAAACTAGGCCCCGCCGTATCAAAAACTATGTTCACCCACCCGTCGTCGTAAGCAGCATGGTCGTGGACATCCATATACGGCTCCACATAAGGCTCCGACTCCGATGCTAAAGATACAAGTTCTTCGTGCGCGGTCCACTGATATTAATTTGGCGTAAAACCCTATGAGTACAAATGATATGTGACTTACACTTCTGGATGATATTTCAAGTTACGATATCTCATACACGGACACTTAATTTTGGTACCGTCCATGTACTGAGGGAACACCTTGGCGAACTGCAGGAACTATTGTACACCCTCAATAAATTCATCCCGCATACCGCACATGTCATCAGGATGACAGTTGTACATCCACGAACGATGATGCAGATAGTAATTCATATTCATTTCTAGATACTTCTACAGCAAAAATGAATATACAATTACCTTCAAGTATATACTCATCGTTAAATACAGTACATGCACTGATACTCCTTGTCCTAGCATATATACTCATCGTTAAATACAGTACATGCACTGATACTCACTGCTACCTTCAAGTATGGTTGTTTGAGTGATCAACTGAAGGGATAGCAGTATGCAGCTCTGTGCTAGCACGGTAAGGGGGAGCACAACTGAGTAGTGTGCAGATCTGTGCTACCACAGTACAAGGGGAAGCATACAACAGTTTATAGTAGTAGCAGCTAGCTGTACTGCATAGTACAGCATTGAGGAATCAGTGTGCAGCAACACTGTATAGTGCACAACAGGAAGGATGCACAGCAGCAAGTAAACTCAGCAAGTAGCAGAGCCAGTGCACTTCAGAGGCTTCAACAGCAAGTTTAACAGTCTGCAGTAGCCAATGCAACAGCTCGTGCTACAAGAAGCATCATCCCAAGTTGGATACGAGTTCTAGAAGAAGCCAATACAGTATATCGTTTCTCGGCTTTGAAGAGTCATTCCCGTGTCCATGTATACGACTCTCCTTGAGTCGAGATCTACATCGTATTATATACGCTGCAGATACGCATGGTTGCGTCTAAACTCAGACAGCTAACTAGAAGAGAGATAGGGTTAGGGTCAGTGTCTAAAACAATAGAGTGCACCAATGGAGTGCACCCTTAAATATGATAAATAAAGTGAAGGACAAGTCAAAGTATTAGGGTTAGGGTCTGTGTCCAGAAAGCTGTCTGAGTTAGGATCTGTGTCCATAAAGCTGTCTCTATGTTTGTGTGTGTCCGTGTGTCCGTGTCAGTATTAGGGTTAGTGTCCTCAAGTGTTAGTGTGTCCGCGTGCGTGTGTGTGTGTGTCCGAGTTAGGGTTAGGGTTAGTGTGGGTCATGTCGTGTCGTGTTGTATTGTGTCGTGTTAGAGAGAGAGACAGAGAAAGGAGACAGAGAGAGGAGCTCACCGAGTGATTGGAGAGAGGAGAACGCCGGAGGGAGGAGGAGCCGCCGGAGTGGGGAGGACGCGGCCGGAGGGAGGATGGGAGCCGGAGGTGGGGTGCCGGGATGAGGGGCGGTTTAAAATTTTTGATATTTCGATCGAAATAGGGGGGAAAAAATTCGTCAAACCCTATATGAAATAAATTAGCGACGTCGGTCTTTACGTCACTAAACGTCATTGAAATAATAATATACTGCGACTTAAATACATAAACATCGTTAAAATTAGAAAGTTAGCTACGTTTAGCGACTCCTAGCGACATATTATATATTTATAATAATTATAGTCGCTAAACGTTGCTCCACGTCGCTATCACCGATGTATTGCGACGTTTTATATGGACGTCGCTAAATACCTATAATTCAGCGACGTTTTATTTTAACGTCGCTAAAAAGGTCGCTAATCTCGCAATTTTTAGTAGTGATTTCTTACAAATTATTTTTCAATAAAAGACTCATTCTTAGAAAACATAATTTTATTTGCCTCCATAACAATCTTGTACCCTGAAGCTACAAGAAGAGACCAACTAACTAAATTCTTTCGGATAGACGAAACATGCAACACATCATGCAGAGTCAAAAAAAATTCTAATGTCATATTTAGATCTATTCTTTCTCTTCCTATAATCTGTGCCGCTGAGCCATCTCCTAGGGTGACACCTCCTCCGTCCGATTTCTGCTAGTTTGAAAAATATGAGCGATTAAATAAAACATGAATATTAGCTCCATAATCTAACCACCAATCATCAGAATGGTAAAATATATTGACTATGGGTTGATAGCTTACAGACCTGAAGGAACTATAAGAGCTATTGAGAAGCATGTTTGCTTCTGGTTTGGATGAGCCTTTTTCCTTTGTAAGTGATCTGGATAGGTTCCTTCTTCCTATGGAAACAGTTAATGGCCACATGGTTTGTTTTACCACACACAAAATAAAATCTTCTGATCCTGAGTCTGACCGAAGTTTCTAGGATTATGGTTTTGTTGATGATGCTGAAAGGTCTGTTTCTTCTTGAAGAGGTTCCTTTTGGGTTTGTGATGATGATGAGGCATGGGTTTAACTTGAAATTCTACTAGGTTTACCTTAGCATTAGATTCAGACTTAGAGTTAGACTTAACCTAATTTGTTCTTATGTTCTAATTTTTTTTAGGATTTGAGCAAATGTAAGGTCACATTGAGTATGAATAAGATCTTTCTTAACATCAGACCCTACCAAGTATGCTATTTTATACTCAGTAGAAAAGAAAGTACCTTTGGCTTGAATATGCCTAAGGTATTCTTAGAATTCATATATTTGGTCATTCATAGGTTTATTATCTACCATAAAGTATCTGCTGAATGAAGAGAAATTGAATCTTTCGATTCCAGTATCATCACAGTTATATTCATCTTCCAAAGCTTCCCAAAGTTCTTTGGCACTCCTATATTCAAAGAATATGTCATATAAAGATTCAGACAAAGCGCTTAGTATTCTATAGAAGCGGTGGTAGTCTATTTTCTTAGGAGTTTTGGGTTTTGACAAGCTGGTGGATTTAGACACTCCTACTTCAGACTCGGTGTCATCAGAATCATTTGTGATGGGTGTGGAACCATCAACGGCTGAGATCAGCCCTAACATAGTGAGCCAAAATTTTATCTGACTCTGCCATCTCTTTAAGTATGTCCCGTTGAACTTAGCAGGTTTAGTAGTAAAAGTCTCATACTTGCCAGTCATGGTTGCTTGTGTGAATAGTCTGAAACCGCAAAATATGTATTTTACTCAATAACAATGTCTAGTGTTCTAGAATAATAGTTTGAGTGATTTTGCTAATCAACCTTACGAAATCTTTAGTCTATCAAGTGTTGATTAACTTTGGTTAGCTGTAGGGGCCGGTTCCCAGCTAGCGGTCGACCGAAGACACTTAAGTACCGTGTCGCTTAGGACTATTTACACCCGTTTGACAGGAGGATCCTTTCGACTTTTTTTTAAATTTATCTCTACTTTTAGGACTTAGATTCAAAGGAATTTACAATTTCACTAACTATTTTCTTAATCTAAATTTATCAAATTCAAAACAATTATCTAATGTTTAAGATCCTATAGTAATCGTATATAACTTAATTAATAAGAACAAAAAGGCTGTAGAAGTGCCTAATAATAATGATTTTTCTAATACAATTCTTGATTAATATATAATTGAAATCAATTAAAACATGTGTTATACTTTGCTATTGAATGTCAAAACAAAATTTTGAATGACAGCACTATAATAAGCAATATTGGTGTGTAACAAATTTGCCTTAGAAAGCAAAAGAGCAGTGAACAAGAAAAACCGGATGATTGCTTTAAAAAATAGTAATCACTTGATTATATTTAGTTTAGTAAACAAATAAACAGTGAACAAAAATTGAATGTTCACTATTGTTCTGTCTGACAAAAATATTCAAACTTTTAGATTGTTGTTAGAATATGATAATAATATCTTTTCAGAATTATGATAAAGAAGAGAAAATTTTAAATAGTATTACCGGCTTTTGAAAAAGTCGCGCACGAAGTACTGTCCTAAGAGTTGATCCGAGGTCTATGTGTAAACGTTTTTCGGAAGCTCCTAGTGGTAAAATTCTATGACTACCGGCTTCTTTTCGTTGCACACAACTCAAAAAGAGAGATCCTGACTTAGTTCTTCCCATAGTAAGAATTTGAAAAACAACAAAAAATGTTGAAGGTGAAAAGAAGTAGAATATTCAACGTAGAGAAATTTTAATGTAATAATTCTGAGAGCAAGTCCTTTACTTAGAGAAAAATCATGTTTATATAGGCATCCAAAGGACAGGAATATGAATGCTATTAAAGCAGTCATTGATTGGCAAAATGAAAAAAACGTCGGAGCTAAGGCTGGCATAGCTAGCTGAGGCCAAGTTCTAAAAATTAAATGGTCATTAGAAGCATGCAAGAAATGAGTAGGTTGGTTTTCTTTCACAACAAAATACAAGAGATTGTTAGTTCTACTGACAGAGAGGAGTTTGATGGACCGCGGAGGCTCTATTGATTGAGAGATGGGAACTTAGGGGCATGGGAGGGGGAGGGGGAGGGGGTGGGGCGTGAAGGGGAGGGACTTAGGAGCCTGTGGGTTGTCCTAATAATAGGGATTGTCTATGTCCGATAGCTCGTCAGACTTATCTCAGGACAGGTCCTGCATGCACAGTCAGTACACGCGAGCGGCCGAGAACGACGGAACGGTAAGGAGGGAGGGAGGAAGTAGCGGTAGAAGAGGAGAGGAGAGGCGGAAGTGGCGGCGGAGCAACTGACGGAGGACTGCAGAGCAATAGGGAGGGCGGGCTGAGGCTGCGGCGGAGCAGAAGAAAGGGAGTAAGGTGGTGGGAAAGGGGGATGGTGGTGGCGGTGTCGCCATTCTTGGCTGTGTGTATGTACCGACTGTCACGTGCGAGTGCCGATAAACAGCCTTTTTTTTTTTTGATGAACAGTTTAGCTCCCATTGAGTAAATAATGTATACAAAGGAATGCAAAACGCAGCAAAGTCCCTAAAATGCATGCCAAGAACGTGAAAGGACCGGTGACAACATGAGGGTCCCCTCAAGCGAATATATATCGATCATACACAACTGGGAGATGCATGATCGAATGGAATGTGACTCTCTAGGCCTATGCATATATATATAATACTTCTTCGGTAATAAAGCTATATATATATATATATATAGGCAGCTTGTGTGGAAGGTTCTCCTTGTTGATACTTAAGAATTAACAAGTAATTCTACTGTTTCTTGTTAATATATATATGGGAAATGTCAATTTTACTGTTTGATGTTGATACTGACGTACAAATATGTAATATAACAACGGCTATGCTATGACTACAACCAAATACCTTCAACCAAATGCTTAAAACCGCCACATGACAGCCACGTGACGTTCACGTGGCGGTCGTCCATTAGAGGAGGAGGAAAAGATGGGACCGGTGGCTGTTCGGGTGGCCACCACGTGACAGGAACGTCACGTGACAACCGTTCATTGGAGGAAGAGGTGGGACCGGGTGTGACCTACATAGCAGGGTGGGAGAGATGGTTGTAAGCATTTGGTAGTATACTTAGCATTATTGATATAACAAAGGGCTATGCTACGTCTACAACCAAATGCCTACAACTCTCTTACAATTGTCACGTGGCGTCCACGTGGCGGCCGTCCATTGGAGGAAGGAAGAGTGGTGGGATCCGATGGCTATCCGAATGGTCATCATGTGACCGAAATGTCACGTGCCAGTCGTTCATTAGGAGAGAGGTAGGACCGGAGGTGCCGCACGTAGCAGGAGAGGGTGAGAGGGTTATAAGAAGATTGTAAGCATTTGGTAGTAAACTTAGCATTATTGTATAACAAAATGTAATCAAGATCATCAACAAAATTACTATTAAAACGTACTTAAATTACAAGTACAACATTACAGATTATTATTAGCAGCGTCCTGTACCTGCAAGCCCTGCAGCAGTGGTACGTACAAGATGGTCGTCAACTACAAATCTTTCTAAGATTTTTTTTTTATGCATGAGATGATAGCTAGTGCTGATGATAGGAAAAAAAAAACTACTGTTTTTGTATTATTTTTGTTCTTTGTTTGGGCAGACATGAATGCCTTTTTACTATAAATAAAATTGTGTGATTTATTAATTCCTACTCATGCACCGGCACTCGATTGTATTGCTCCACGCCTCTCCTCTCCCTCTCCTCTCCCTGTGGAAACACAAAGCAAGCAAACCCACTCCAAGACTCCATCTCCCCCTTCTTCCTCTGTAATAATTTCTACTTTCTTTTCTTTTCTTTTCTCTCTCTCTCTCTCTCTCTCTCTCCTCTCTCTCTCTCTCTCTCTCTCTCTCCTCCGCTTACTCCTTTGCTTGTGATCTATATAAGAGTCACTCTTTGTAACACTTCAAACACAACAAACTAGCTTAGCTATTAGTGAGTGTCACTTCTTCTTCTTCTTCTTGGTGAGCAGCCTCCTGTTGGAGAAGCAGGGCACGTGCAAAGCCTAGCTCCCCACCGCTGCTCTCATTCATGCATACAATACTTTGCACGTGCTCCCCTTCTCCAACATGGGCTCCCCACCTCTCTTCCTCCAAGCAACTAGTGTGCGTACAGTTCGTGCAGGTGATCTCTTCTTCTTACTCGCATGTTTTTATTTGTTGAGCTTCATATATATCATTCAAGCATGATATTTGGAGGAGTAGAAGAGATGATAGCTAAGCCTACTTTTGTAAGAGTAATAGTTCTTATATAAGATCTTCATACATATATAGATGAAATCCATTCTTATTTATAGCAATCAAACATAATCAACTAGTATAAGTTGACCATATTCTTCTATACTTATAATGTTTTACGGTTTCCTTAATGACTTAAGGACTTGTATAAAATTAGTATATAGGCACATGTATTTCGTTTTAAAGAGCAAATAAAATATTCCCTTAATATTTTTTTTCTATACATAGATTAATATTAAATTTGATGAAGAAATTTAATTAATAAATATATGTAGACATTTTTGGAATAAAAGTTCCATGATGAAACTTTTAACTTTTCTTGTAGTAGCATAGATATATTACATATGGAAGTGTTCACAACAGAACCAAGTAAGGATTGGGCTGGGCTCAGCCCACCCAATTTTTTTACTTATATATATTTTTGGCTTTTCTTCGTACGAGTCAATCCAAATACAGTCCATCCGAACTCAAATATTTGGTTATGTCCTTGAAAGTGTTATATATATAGGGCCGACCATGAGATCATGAGATTTGAAACGAACCTACGAAATGGGTCTCCATACATAATGTGAAAAAAAATTAAATAACTAAAATAAAAGTAAATTGAAAAAAATGTTGGCTTCAAGATTTAAACTAAGGGCCCCTAGCCTAGTATGTTAGTCTAACATTATAACCAATACACTATAACTCTTCTGAATTAAGAGTGGTCCATAGTACATCATTGTTCTATTCTATATAAGTTCATATTGGTATCATTTTAGTCTTTGGACTCTGAACCGCCGTCCAGCCTGTCCTGGACAATGGTCCATTTACATATATTAAAATTATGTATGTTGATCCTTTATAAGTATTGCATATGCATATCTATTATCTACATTTCCGAGAAAATATATAGGAAAATTGAATGGCACAAAATTAAGAGAATAAGGAAACTGCATGTCCGAACTTGATATGAGATCCGTGAGGCAGTTGTCTCAGGTCCAAAATCTTATAGGACACATATTTTATATACTATTTAATGCATGTAGGTCCAATTTTGAACAAAGGTCCAACACACATATTTTTATCCTTTTAGTCCTCGTCAAAAGGTTTTTTTCTTAATTTGTTATAGAATATTTAAATGTCATATACTAAAATACCAATAGACAAATTGATTAATTAGAACATAAAAAATGGTGTAGTCGATATAAAATTCTCTCCTTCCGTCGTTCTAACAATCTAACGCTTTTAATCTCCTCTAACCTTTTTGTCGTTGTCAATATCCTCCGTCTTAATCTCCTCTAACCTTTCCGTCGTTGTCAATATCCTCCGTCTCAATCTCCTCTAACCTTCCGTCAGTGTTAATCTCTCTCTCTCTCTCTCTCTCTCTCTCTCTCTCTCTCTGAGATAATCGAACAATAAAACAAGTTGTATTTTTTTCCTTTATTATTATTATCATATGTACTATCCAAACATTGTTAGTTATTTTTATTTATTTTTCTGGAACAATATTAATTTTATATTTTGCTTTGGACATCTTTAGTTTTATTAGTATTTCATTGTGACATTATCATTTTGGATATTATATTTTGTTTATTCTTTTATTTCTTGAATTTTGTGTTGATAATACTATTGTATCATCATTCATGAATTTTTTTTAGAGTTAATCGAAATGTTACATGAAAAATGTAGTGTTTACCATTTTGGTGATCGGACTTTTTTTAGTCGAAATTGTGCATGGGCTTTTGGCTCAATTAGTATCTGAAGTAAATTTTGTTGATTTTTTTTTTATGAAGATCGATAAAAGTGGACATGTGATGGTCACGTACCATATTTTTAATGGTTCTTTTGTCAAGTTTTTGGTTTTGGAATATAATTTTCAGAAGAATATTAGGGTTCAAAGAAAAATTGTTTGGATAAAAATAGCTAAAAATCGTTAAAATACTAACAAAATTTATTTCAGTTACTAATTGAGCCAAAATGCAAAACTCATGTACCATTTCGGTCCAAAAAAAAGTTCGATCACCAAAATGACAAACACTACATTCCTCCTGTACTATTTCAGCAATATTAACTCACTTTTTTATATGAACTATTTTTAAGGACATCCCTTTTAGAGTTTGTTTCATGTCTCAAAATCTAAAGTCCGGCGCTGAGAGAAAAGCAGGAAGCCTAGATATACCACGCTTGCTTAGGTATACATATATACCACATTTTCTCTTGGTACTCTTTTTTTTCTTCTTCTTCTTCTGAAGTCGGCTAGAGCAGCAGAGAATTGTGATATGCTTAGGACTAGGATATGTTGAGCCAGAGCATGTGGCAGAAGTGTCATCTCCTCCCCACCCCAAGGCATTCAGCAGAGTGAGCAGCTACAAACTACAGAACATCAGTATGAAGCCTGAAAATGCACCATGCATATATGCATACATATATTATTCTTCCTTCGTTTCTTTCTTACTAACATTATTATGTAGTGAGAGTTTGTTGTGTGACTGTAGCATTACTTGCCATCTATCTATCTATCATTTGCTTCTTCTGTGGTTTTATTGATTCAGAGGAGGGAACCTTAAAAAGACAGGATGGTGATGGCGATGGTGATTCTACACGCAATGCACGGATCTCAATTCACACTCTCTCTCTCTCTCTCTGCAACCACGAGAGAATCACGGGGGTCATGCTGTGTAGAAGAAGAAAATTAAAGCAAAGCAGTCGAAGTCATGACCACTGTTCTCTCCATCACCTCATGACATTGTGTTATGGGCCCAGCCATGCAGTCGACAGTCCAATTTGGACTTAATATATGTAAGCATTGTTCTTTCCAATCATTAGGTTTACATGCAGACATCGACAAACAACTTGCTTGCTTGCCAGCCATGTTCAGTTCTCCACGAGTAAAAACAACAAGGATTTGTTAGGCAGCTAATTGCCCGTTGCTGCTGTCCCTAACGTAAGCAGCATTCGCGAGAAGCATAGTTGTGAAGTTATAACTTGTCTTTAGCAACCACTAGTCGGAGTTCATGGGAGCAAACAGAGTTTAAAGAATGGAAGAAGTTATGGAAGTAATTACACCATATCTGCCCAAGGGTGCTTATCTTTGCATGGAGGATATTAACCAATGTTTTAAAAACCGGACCAATGATTGGACCGAAAATCTTTCGTATAAGTCCCACCGGAGTTCAATCCGGATTCAACCGGGTTCAAACAAGTCCATTACGAGAATCAAATCATATAAAATATTCATATTTACTTTTTGGTTTGGTTTGATTTGGTTTAGTTTTACAACTATAAGGTCTATTAAAACCAAACCAAACCAAATACCAACTACGTGATAAATTTTTTTGAGTTAGAAAAAAAAAACCAAAATTGTCGTTTAACTCCGGTTTAGAAAAAAAAATTGCGGTTCTTTAAAAAACCGTTCAGGTCAGACCGGACGGATTTTTTGCTCTGATCCGGTCTGATCCGGTTCAATCGTCGGTCCAGTCCGGTTTTGACAACACTGATATTAACACAAGAGAACATTCGCAGACGTGTCTACAGAACATTGATCCAACCTTGTACACTATGTCAAGGAAATATGAAGCCCATAACATGACCAACAATCAAAATCCTGCTCTAAAAACCACTCTTCATCTGAATGATATTTGGTCACCTCCTCCTCTTGACTTCAGGAAACTTAACAACTTTGACGGAGCTTACTATGAAGACAAAAATGGCTGGAGCAGCAGCTCTTAGAGACAACAACGGACATTTTCGTGCTGCGATCTCCAAGTTCCCGGAGGGAGGCTCTCCGGATCCATTGGAAGCAGAAGGACTAGTCCTGCGGCTAGCTATAGAGCTCTTAGAAGAAAAAGGAATGCGAATATCATCATAGAAGGAGACTGCAAAGTCCTAATTGATGCAATCCTTCACATGGATCTGGTTACTCTGTGGCGTGTCCGACATGCCATTGACGAAGGTCGAGTACCTAGCAACCTTTCAAACGGTGCATCACTTGCCTACATTCTTAGAGAAGCAAACATGCTTGCACATTCATTAGCTTCAGAATCTCTCTTCTCTAATTTTTTTTTTTATTCAATTCAGTTGTATAATAATCCACCATTATGTACAATGGTTGATATCCTTACATGATATGGCCAACAACCGTTTTCCAGATTTCTAAATGCTATCCTTTTCATATATATATATATATATATATATATATATATATATAATTTTAAGACTATTTAGAAAGACCAAAGAACAACTTTAATTGCTTTGTTTTTTCTATTAACTTTAATAAATAATTTTAATTAGTACACATATGCAAGGGTATACTTGGAAGAAAACGTTTCACGGTGAACCTGAACTTTTCTCATTATATAGTAGTATAGATGAATAATTTTAATTAGTACACATATGCAGGAGTATATTTGGAAGAAAATGTTTTACGGTAAAACTGAACTTTTTTTTCATTATATAGTAATATATATTACTTACCATCAACTAATGTGTGCGAAGAGGTTAATTCGTAATTTAAGGTTTTAATTGGAAGTTTAATCTGTGTGGCAAGCAATTGCAATCTAGCTTGCAATCGAAGAAAAAAATTATAGTTGTCATCTCGCAGCAAAAATAAATGATTTTAGCGACGCTTAAAAATGTGGCTTCTCAAAAGTTACGCTTAAAAGTAATTAGCAATGTAATAAATGAGTCATGTATTGGCTGATCGCGGACCAAAAAATGTCGTAAAACGTCAATGTAGCGCCAAAATAGACGACGTCGCTAAATGTGCCAATTTAGCAACGTTCAGCGGCATAAAGCTAAGGACGTTGCCAATTTAGCGATACCTTGTTGGTCACTATATTTTGCCAAAACGAAGACTATATAGCGATGTCATGTTGATTTCAACGACGTCCTCGCTGATATGGCATAGTCTGCCATGTCGGTAAATTTGTGACAAAATTCGACATTTGGATACATTAGATTATATCACAATTAGCGACGCGCCAGCAAAATTTAGCGACGTTCAGATATGTTTAGCAACTTTTATATACACATTAGCGACATCACTTGTGCGTCACTAAACGTCGCTAAATATAACTTTTTTTTTTGTTTACAATATATTCAGGATCACATAATAGAAAACACGAATATATTACAAAATATATCATGTTAGCCCAGTGATTAAATTAATTTTTTTTATCATGGTTAATTAATTAAGTTTAGCATTATAGAATCACTAATGACCATGCAAACAATATAGTGTTTATACTTAAACTTAGCATAGTCCTAATATGCACTAATGATATCATATTTGCTATTATGTTTATTACTTTGTTCATCTAACATGTATTTACATAAAAATAATAAGCAAGATCAAACATGGACATATGCAATAAACAATTCTTAATGGGCCAAAGACATTGTCAGCCCACAAGTTGTTGTAGAAGATGGAGGAGGAGGACATGCCTATAACAGAGAAGTTTATGGTGGAAGACATAGTCTCCTAACTCCCTCCTAGAATCAGTTCACAACCGATATGTACCGTAGAAGATGGAGACAAAGTTAGAAGATCTTCTACACTGCATTCATAACAAAGATAAATTTAGAAATCTCATCAAAATGGACAATCTATCCAAGCAGTTTGCAAAGGCCAACATGGTGCAAACTAGAGACTCTAAGGGAAAACAAAAGGCTTCGTATAAGAAAAAGAAAAAAGACTTCAATCATCTGAAGGTGAAGTCAACTTTTTGCAAGTCCAAGTAAGAAAATGACAAAACTTGCTTCAATTGTGGCAAGAAGGGCCACTTCATGAAGGACTGCAGGTCCAAACCTAAACTAAAACCAAAAGGTCAAGGTGAACTTAAATTTGTTGCTATGATTGTGAATGTTGACTCATCTGAAGGGGACTCTGATTAGTGGATGGACACGGGGGCATCTTGCCACGTGTGTTCAAAGAATTAGGAGTTGTTCACCACATATACAATCTACCTTTGAAAAGGTCTCAATGGCGAACAAGTCTAAAGTTAAAGTTCTTGGGATCGGGTCATTAATGCTAAAACTGACTTCGGGGAAGGCATTTACCCTAGAGAATGTTAAGCATGTACCAATCATTGCTAAGAACTTAATCTCTGGGAGTCTGTTGTTCAATACAGGCTTGAGGATGGACATCAATGTTGGTCAGATGGTGATGTCCTACAAAGGCGCATACTTCGAAAAGGCTTTCTGTACCGAAGGGATGTTTAAATTATAAATTGTAGCCTACTAAAAGTGTTAATGAAGTATTATTTTTGGTTACTCTCTTGAGTTATGGTATAATAGACTAGAACATGTTTATTGTAAAAGAATAAACAAGATGACTAGTATAGGCCTTATCTCTAAATATGGGGGTATAGAAGTAGAGAAATGAAAAGTCTGTGCGTAAACTAAAATTATAAGAAAGTTATTTAGACAAGTGAATCGAAGCATAGATATTATGGAGTTTGTGTACTCAGATATCTATCGGTTCAATAAATTCTCCGTAATGGCCAGGATAAGTACTTTATTACCTTCATCGATGACTTCTCAAAGTATGCATCCATCTATTTTCTCAAATGAAAAGATGAAGCATTCAAGAAGGTTAAGGACTTCAAGGCTAGATCTAAGCATCAAATAGGACAACAACTCAAGAGACTCAAAAGCTATCGAGGCAGAGATTATTGTTCCCTTGAATTTGCATCGTTATGCAAATAACATGGAATTATCAATAAAATGACTGCTCTGTATTCACTTGACAAAATGGCGAATTGTATGCTATAAACCGTTGGTCTTCTAAGTTGCTTCTGGGGAGAGGCTGCGTTGACGGCTACTTTCATTTTGAATAGAGTGTCGTTTGCATGGTCAAACTTTACTTCTCATGAACTCTGGTTTAAGGTCAGACCCAACTTGAATGTCATTCGAGTATAGGGCGTCTGGCATTTATGAAGCTTCTCGACATCAAGAATCAGAAGCTGGGAATAAGGACTATGAAGACCATATTCCTGGGTATGCCAAAGAGTAATGTTCAGAGATTCTTTTATACTAAATCAAATTATATCGTTGAATCTCGCAATGTTGAATTATGTGAAGAAAAATTTGCTATGCACAAGAATATTATTCTCGCAGATGTTTCGGAGAACACTGTAAGCACCGAGGAGGCTAGTACTTTCATAGAAGATATAGTCTAAGAGGAGATTGTCGTTGAAGGGGCAATGCTTGAACTAAGTACTTACTGAGCCGTTATCAAAGCGAGTTAGGAGGGCGAAGAAATTTAGGGAAAACTTTGTCACCTATCATATGGAAGCAAATCCGCTTACCTGTGATGAGGCGATGGAGTCCAGAGATACTATCTTCTGGAAAGAGGCAATCAATAAAAATATTGACTCTATAACATCCAAAAAAACTTGGGTGTTGGTTAATCTATATAAGGGAAAAAAATACATATGATGCAAATGGATCTTCAAGAAGAGGATGAAGCCGGATGGAACTATTGATAAGTTTAAGCCTAGGATGGTGGCTAAAGGGTTTTCTCATAAGCAGGAGATCGACGACTTCAACTCATATCCTCCAGTTGTGCGGATGACAACTATCATAATGCTAATTGCTATGAGGGCATTTAAAAAACTGGTACTTTTAGCTAGAAAAGAAAGCTTCTCAAGAAAAACTTTGTGAACTTATTTGCAACTCAAAATTGATTTACAAGGGTGTAGAAATACAAAATTTTGCGATAAGTTTGAGATTCTAGAGATATGGGACGATGGAGGTCGACTTTTCAAAAAACTTATGCTCCGTTGACTATCTGATAAGATTTTGGGAACATGAAGAATATATGGACTCCAAGTAAGCAATAGTTTGTTGTAGATGCCAATATTTGCGGTCCTACGGGCCTCCTCTGAAATCTTCAAAGATACGACTATTTATAGAAGAATAGCCGAAAGTAGTTATCTACCTTTTTTGGGAAAATAAGTTATCTAGCGAAAAAGAACTGTCACATGGATTGCATCTAGAGGAAATAATTTTCTCAGAAGGAGTTGTGCGTCCTACGTCAGAACAATAACCAACAGTGAACGTGACCTACTTCTTATACACAAAGTGAGGCAAATTCTTTCAAAGGAGGCAAGGATGTCACGTGATGTGTCGTTGTAACTGCACAAACCATGAAATAATCATGGAGGAAATTGTGGGTTGACGACTGTACACATCTTTCCTAATAAGCAATAGACTAGGCTTTTGATACGGACCATGGTGATCATGGGTTGACGATTATACATGTCTTCCTACTTAAATAGAAACTTGAGGATTACGGTATGGAAGCTATCCTCAGTAGAAATATGGATTGTTCTATTGGAGCATAAGGAGCACAACTTTTTCGTTGGTGAGCAAGTAGCAGAAAGCTCTTTCTTTGTTAAGAAAAAGTGACTTCTCCTCGTTCGGATTGGATTTGATTGACACTTTTCGAAGATTGTCAGTCATTATGAGCCATTTCTCTTTGGTTCTCGTAGAATGACAACTATTAATTATACTGACGAAGCTGTCAAGTCGAGGCATTAATGATACATTTAGTAGGAATAACAATTTCTACTGGACGTAACAACCTTACTATGGGAATTTGGCAGATGAGTTCATTTGTTCATGGCGTATCTTTGAACAAGTATGACTATCTAAAGAAATAAAAGACTATCTAAAGAAATAAAAGCCAAAACTATTCAAGGTAAATATAAACGTAGTAGTTTGTCATTTCTTAGTTTATCATTCAGAGAAGATATGATTCATGATAATGAAAACAAAGAGATTAGCATACTTAATCAAGTATGATGGAAACATGACCATTTAGAGGTAAAATTTGGACATGATGGTGTAAAACTATCAATCCACTTGGGATGTGGTTATGAAAAAAGCAACAACCTTTGTAGGAAATATAGAACTAGGTCTTTTTCGAGAAAGAAGATAGTGGTTTGAGAAAAACTTGACTATTCAGAGGTATGAGTGGACTTGAAGAATAAAAAAGAATCATTCACTTACTAGGAAATGACTCGGTCTTGGGCTCAAGGGCGCAAAGTGGCACTTTGATGGCGCACTTTGCAATTAGCACGTTAGCATCATCGCATGACGCTTGTGCGCATTTGTTAAGTTTTTTTGCTTGGTTGCCCGTGGCGTTCTGCGCAAGCTTCTTTGTGGGCTGCTGCGCGGGCGTGCAAAGAGCGTTGTTGGCACAGGGTGACGCTGATTGCGGGATTTAAACTGTTGTGGAAAAATTGAGTCAGTTATTCAGATCTAAATTTTGTGGGATTTGAATTTAATTGAATCATATATTTCCGTAATTAGTGGGCGGCCAGGATTAGTGTCACACCTCATTCCAGATTTGGTATTTCTTGTATTTCAAGAATTTATTTTTTTATGATAATGTATTCTTGTTGTATTTCTCATGTTGGTTCCAGTCATTTTATTGTTATTTTATTGTTGTTGAGAGCGACTACCTGAGACCACTAGAATATTTATTGGCATTGCCATAGACCCGGTTTAGGATCTGCATATATATATACTAAGAAGAGAGAAAAATGGTTTAGTCATGGGTTCAATTATATATATATGAGTATTTTCTCTCTCCTCACCCATTCTTCTTATTTCACTCATTCTTCTTCCTTCTTCCTCCTCTTCCCCTTGCCCTAGGCCGAACCCTACCCCTAGAGGACTTGGGAGCAGTTAAGGTAATCACTTGGACCGTGAGAGGAGAGGCTATGAGCCACTCGAGGCAAGTACATCTTGCCCAATGGTGAAGCCATGGATTTTTGGATTTATGCTTATTTGTGTTAATTAAAAATGTTTTTGATAGAAAATATTCTCCTTGATGTTCTCATCTATTTTAGTTTTTGGAGTTTTGGATTTTGATGTATAGATTTGTGTAGATCTGAGTTTAAACTCAGAATTTTATGTGGGTTCAATGAGTTTTTTCTTTGTTTGGTCAATTAAAACTTGTGGTTTTCTAAAAATTATTGTTCTATTTGATGGAGATTTCCATTTTGAACATTTTGGCTTTTGAATCGCTTAATTTAGAGCTAAATGGAAGTTTTTATGGCCAAAACAAATTTTGGAGCTTTGTTCTCGGACCTGCCTGGCAGGGACGATGAACAGTACCGCACAACAGTACGCCATGCATGAATTTTCATGTCACAGGAGTAAGCCGCGAAAGGAGTTTTATGTCGCATCAATGCGTCTTGCATTGAAGTGCCGTGCATCACTTTCTTGTCGTGCGCAGTGCGTCGCGCATGGAGTTTCATGTCGCAGCAGTGCACCAAGCATGAAGTTTCATGTCGTAGTTGTGTGCCGCGCGTATCACACCCTCACCGTGCGCATCAATGGCCGTGCTGTAAACCCCCTCAACTAAAATATGTATTTTGTGTGTATTTTATATTATTATATTTATTATAGATTATTTTAAATATTGAATTTTTTTAGAGTATTCTCTTAGTTAATTAGAAAATAAATTTTTTGATATATTTATTTATATAAATATTTATTTAGAATTATTTTTAGGCTATTTTAGATTTTTGGAGATTTTTTTAGAATATTTTTGGGTAATTAAAACATAGTAAACGTAAATTTCTAGAACTTCTATGATTTACTATGAGACCATACTTGCATATTATTCCTACCAAATATTTATTTTAGGTTAAAATATTTAATTATATTTTTCTGTAATTTATTTAGAATTTTACGAAATTTATTTGGATTTTTGAAATTATTTAGAATCTATTTGGATATATATAGTCTTAATATTAGATAGATGCTAATTTAGTGTTAATAGATATTAATAAGATTATATATAAATTATTTGTATTATCTTTAATTCTATTTAAGATTATAAATTATTGATTTAAACTCAAACTCTGTTTTAAATTAATTCAAATCATAAGCCTACTAGGAAAGCAACTTCATGCATATCCTATCCTTATTTGAACCCATCCTAATCATATCCAAATTAGCTAATCCTAGTCGTATTCTATTAAGTAGTATCCACCATTATAAATACCTATTAGATTTATGGAATAAACTATCTTTCATAAATTTCTTTCCCAAACCCTTCTCTTTTTCGTCCAAAATTAGTCAAAATTCGTCATAATATCAGCCTCATTTTCTAGTAGTTATGACGCCTTAAAAAAATGATATCTCCTAGCTCCGGATTCCAAACGCGCTCCAATTTTTTTTGTTAGAACTATATCAAGGTTAGTTTTCTGATTATATAAATTATTTTAATAATTTATGAACCTATTTTTTCAAAAAATTATAAAAGTGCCAGCTGTCCGAAATTAGACGCATTTTCGTATTTTCAAGATTTCGGGAGATCCCGAATTCAGAATTATGAACCGTTTGAAGTTTCGGAAAGTTGACATGATGAACTTATATAAAATAATATTTCCAGAATTTAAAATATAGTTTAATTTACTGTAAAATTCATGCAACGTAGACGTAAATAGTAAATCATCGAAAATTGTTATTTGTGCGCCCTTGTGGACATAACTCTTTACCGACTTATGATTTTATGAAATCGTCGATTCCGATGTTCATGTAGCACTATAATCTATAGAATTCTACACACAAATCAAAGATTTGAGTCGGTTGACTTTTTGTCAACGGATTACCTCGATTTGCGTGCTACGGATCACAAATCAGTAAAGTTGACTTTCTTTGGACCAAAATTTAGGTTTAACAATAAAATCAGATTATAATAAGATTAAAAATACTATTTTAGGTTATTTTATTCAGAATTAAAATAGTTTAAAATGGAGGAACCTATTCACCCACTTTTGTAACCTAACTTATTTAATTTATTTGACGGGTAGATCGAACGACGCCTTGAGTTGGGACTTCATTCTTTTTCATACCAGACAAGATACCTTACCAAATTGCTTATAGTACTTTGCATGCTTATCATATTTTTATATATTCACTATAAATGTATTTTCTTTCAGTCATAATTATATACTATATATATGTTGACACACACTTGACATATAGTATCATGGGAGGGGAGGACAATCAGTAGGCGTATGGGCTATAACCACTCTGCTAAACTGTAGTAACTAGCATGCACTATGGTGGTCGTGTCTGATGGTCGCTACCCTCGCGGTATGTCGGCTGATGGTGTCACGATGGTCGCTACCCTCGCGGTATGACGGTTGATGATGTCCCTGACGTGTGTATGAGTTATGAGATTAGATAGAGTAGCCTACCCATGCCCATACGTCAAAAAGTTGTCCTCATTATGCATATTCATATAGATTGTCTTGTACAGCGTACTTATATATTTTCTACCTATTATGCATGTTTACTGTATTCAAATTGGCATGCTTCTATGTATCTTGTTACGTCCCTCTGAGGACCTGGTCCCTTTCCAGGTGTAGACGATCTTGACTATTCGCAGGAGCACGGATCAGGACTTGCTACTTATCTCTTTTGAGGAGGTCTTCTCATCGAGTCTCATTGTTCATTAGATATACTTATTTTTGTCCCTCTTATATTCTAGTTTGGCAGTGGATTTGTTTCCACCTGATTATCATTCTTTGATACTTCATATTAAGATTCTGTTATATAGTTGATTGGTTATTTGATTCTATAGATGAGATCTAGTTATGCCATGTGACTTATGACAATATATATACCATATGTGAGTTAATATTCATATTACAGCGTACGTGTGTATTCTGGTATCCATATATTGGAGTTGACATATACATATGGTTGGCATGCTTACGTATTCCTAGTCCTACGTATTTTGGGACTAGGAATATTGGAGTTGTCAATCCAATTTTGTGCAACCCAAATTGTGATAATATTATATTCTAAGTCTTCTACGTCCATGACACTTGTGTCCCACCTAATTTTAGCCCTATGTACTTCCAATTAATTTAAGAACACCATTTACATTAATTTTAATTAAATTGGTGTAAGGACCCAACTCAACCCAAAACTAGACCCAACACCAAGCCAAACCCCCACTCATACCCTCAAGATTCATACTAAATACCACACACCCTTTTTAACTACCATATTACACCAAACATGGTATTTTCCCTCATTCAATCCTAAAACCCGACTTTTGTGCAATTTTCCAAATATTGGGGACTTTTATACAAAAGTGCAATGAGGTGTCCACCACCCATTGGATCCAACACATGAAGAAACACCTCCCCTCTTCTTTGACCAGTCACATGCATTTTTCTTGCATTTTTGGAGTGTGTAACACCCAAAACATCACCCCCTAGCCATCTTGGCCCTCCATTCAAACCCACTCAATCATAGCCCTCCAAATTCCTTCATGTAGCATTCAACCTCATCCCAAGGAGTACTTAGCCGGCCCTAATCCCTAGGTAGTCATCACCCTTTTCTTCCTCATAAAAAAACTCTCCTTTCTTTCTAATATTTCATCACCATCATCAAAACATCAAACCCCTAAACCTACTAGCAGCCAACTTTCCCTCACCCTCATCCCATCTCCGGCCGCACGTCCCCTACTTGCTCATTGCCCCCACCGCGACAGCCACCGCGGCCATCTCCACTGTCAGCCATCTCGACTTCATCCCCGACCTGTTCATCGACTTCCCCATGCCATCACCCGCCGAGCCCCGACTTTCAACCGTCGGGCCACTCCACAGCAGTCGATCTCCCCGATTGTACCGCCCGTTCTCCTCCACTTCACCACGACAACCCCGCCTCCTTCCAACATCATCATCCCCTCCGCCAGCAGCGTCTTTACCATCACCACCACCATCACCGGCCCACGAGCAGCGGCCACCCCGTTCACAGCCCCGTCCCCGACTTTACCAAAATCCCCTCACCGGAGCACGACCCGGCTGCACGACCCCGTGCACGCACAGGTTCAAACTGTCTTCCTTCGTAATTTTATGTGTGCATGTATGAATAATATTAGGGTTCGCATATTACTTCATGGGAGTTTGGTTGATTGCATGACACTGTGTTGGTGAACCTAATAGCTAGTATGTGTTTATGTACATGTGTATGATAATTAGATTTAATATATGTATATACTTCATGGAGAAATTGATTTCTAGTATTACACATGTTGTATGACCCTAGGTATTAGTTGTGGGTATCCCGTATTTATATATTTGCATGACCCTAGGTGTTAGTGAACTATCTGACTTGTGTAACGTACTAGCTTAGACATGTGTTGGTGTTACACGGGAATTAGAGTTTTAGACTTGTGTTAGTGCCAGTTACTGCCTTGTTATGCACAACATTCGAGGATATGATACCCGCGCATTTAGACGCACCCTTGACCCTGCTAGTTGACCAGTATCACCCATAGCATAGTTTTTGAGTTCAGTGTATTATATTTGTGTGTGTGCTAGTGTAACGACTGATGCTATATTATTATTATATTATGTATATAGGATCATTGGATTGTTCAGACGAGACTTTAGGAACAGGATATTGGTATTGCCAGCTAAGGACCACAGGCGAGTACATTCTCTGACAGTTTTTATTATGTTGATCATCTCTATGATTCTAGTTGTATAGCATACTTGATTCTGACACTATGGATACACGGGTTAGCATCATCGATACCTGTCACGAGAAGTCATGATTGGGATCCATCGTGCTAACTAGGGACGGGGAGATATTAATAGATTATGTGATCATACCCTACTTTACATGCATTATATTTCGCCCCACACATCACGTTGGGTGTAGCCTGACCATTTACATGCCTCATAGCCTGTTATATATGATTAGCCTGACTATTGCTCGCATCATAGCTAACCGGATGGTTAGCCTGACTTCACATAAATCATAGCTAATCATATTTAACAAGCCTGATCTTGTCCCAAGCTGATCACATGATAGACTGATGTTTTACACACTTAGCTAGATATTATATTCTGTATTTCCAGTTCATTTTTTTAGCATTCACTGATATTTTTGTTCATTTCTAGTTGTGCTATTGCTGATGATATATTCTCCAGTATAGCAGTATTTCTTATTTCCAGTATTTATCTACATCTTGTATTTCTTTACACTGTATTATAATTTTTGTCAATATAAATGGAACTGCTGTTAGTGCTTGTATTTTGCTCCAATCCTGACTGGATATATTTTTCCAGAGATTCTTGAGGACTTCTATCATACACACTATGGGCCAGGTGTAGATGGAGACTACATACCAGAGATCCTAGAGGAGACCCTTCCTTTAGAGGAGACACTACCTACAGCTATTTAGACAGTTATTTTATGCATCTTTGAGACTTATTTTGAGACTTATGTTGAGGTTATGTTGAGATTATGTTGAGATTATGTTGAGACTTTGGTGAGACTATTTATGTTGGACAGCTAGACTTTAGTTTTATCTCTGTTTTGAGTTGTTGTGCTTGACTTATGTCAGTACTTATTATCATTTATCGTGCCATTTATTTCTTATAGTTATTGTGATTGAGTATATATTATGAATTATTGATCAATGTATTATTCATTGTCCTCCCTATGGAGTTGAGATCATTGACATGTTGTGAGTTATGTTTAGTAGTATTGAGACCTAGATAGCGTTCTACCGTCGATGCTGCAGCGTAGGCTGGACGTACCCACGGCTCATGCCCAAATTCTGGGTGCGGGTCGTGACAAGATCTCATCCACTTATTTAATCACCTCCCTTGATTTTGTTTTGAATTCTTATTTGACTGCTTGAATTGCACTTGCTTGATCCTTTCATAACGTAAATCTTATTTTTTTTTCTTTCGTGTTTGATAGAGGTTAGGAAGGTAAATTGTACTAGGTATATATGCTTCATTGGTCAATTACACTATTAGTTGAGTTCTTTTAAGTTGGGTAGTGGAGATGAGTTTAAGGGATAAAAAGAATAGTGTATAATTTATAAGAAAGAAAAGTGCTAGGATGACTTACCATAACCTTTTAGAAAGAATTGCTAGTCGGCAATGAAGTGTTAATGACTTTAGTGAATTATTACGAATATTGGTTAGTTTTAATTTAGAGGACAAAATGTCACTACCACGTTCCGAAAACAGGAGTATTTTTAACTTTTTATAATATTTAATATTATGGTAATTACAATTAAGTAATTGCATGATAGTATATTTTATTTAAAATAATTATATGAGGTGTGTAATTAAATATAATATTATATACAGTGTTCATTTATTTTTGCTAGTAGACTTGACCTAGAAGCCCAGTAGATGAACACCTGTCGGAATTATAGAATTCTGTATTTAATTATTTTATCTAAAATTTATTTATTGGAGATTGTAATTAATTACCGTATTTTATTTAATTATTGTGCATTGCCTTTGCTTCGATATTTGGAGCGCTACCCTGACTTTTGTCTTCCAACAAATTTTACAATCTTGCCCTAGACATGCCCGCCTTCCATTCTACTATTTTTTGTAACTCATAATTATGCTCTCTGTACCTTGTTTCTAGCCGCACAAAAATCATCGCAGACGTTATTTAATAAATCCCTATTTTGTATCGTGGTGCGTTCCAATCGTAATTGGGGACAATCTTGACCTATTTTTCGTGCAGCCCAAATTAGGGTAATATTCTGTTCTGAGTCTTCTTCATTATTAGTATTGATGACCTGACCTGATTTTGGCCCCATGTACTCCTAATTAATTTTAGAACACAACTTGTATTTATTTCTAATTAAATTGAGGATACTATTTTAAAAAATCCCAATTTAATTCCAGTGCCCTGCTATTTGAGCCCACACCAAACTTACAGCACCCCTGACCCTACAAAACACCGGACATCGAATCGCCCGCCAAATTTTTGTCATTTCATGCGTCTGTACAAATACCCAAATTTAAGGGGGCTAATTTGCACATTTGCATTTTTGGTGTCAACCCCCATTTGTTTAAACCAAATGAGGGAGCCCTATTAATTTTAATTAAACCTCACCCTCATTCCTCCATGAATTATAATTCCCCATGTCAAATCTGGACCCCTCATTTAAAGGGGATCAATCACCACCCTCCATCACACCCTATCTCCCTATTTAAAGTCCCATCAAACCCTAATCCCTAGAAAACCTAGGTTTCCCCACCTCCTCACAAGCCCCCATCTCCCTCAACACCAAACCGTAGCTTCTTCTCCTTCTCTTTTCTTTCTTCTCCTTCTTCCTTCCTTCTTCTTCTTTATTGTTTTTCTTCTTTCTTTTGAATTTAAATTCAAAGAGAAGGAAGGGGGGAACACTGTTCACCCACCCTTCACCTCTGTACCCGGCCGAGCCGATCCCTCCGGCGGCCCCTGCCCACCCGGCAAGGCCCGACCTCAGCCGACCCGCTCCGGCGGCCGAGCCCCGAGCTTTCTCTCCTCCCAGCCTCTGCGAGCAACCCGACAACTCCCCATCCCCGCTGCTACTCCGGCGGCCCCCTCACGAGCTCCTCCTCCCTTCCCTGTGCTCCGACCATCATCATCTACACCACCACCACCACCTCCATCACTTATCACCATCTACCATTACTCCTCTCCCTCCTTGCTCCGCTACTCCGGCGACCGAGCTTCCCCTCCGGCCCGGCCAGCCAGCCTCCACCAGCCCCGCTGTGAGTATTCCTTCTCCCTTCCTCTTTCTTCCTGTGTATACATATATATGTATATATATATATATATATACTTATATACGTATGAGTATATATAATATATGTATATGTATAATAATTATCTAATTAATGTTTTAAATACATGAATATGTATAGTATATATATACATTAGTAATGTATATTTTTAATATATGTACATGTATATTAAATTATCTGTATATATATAAATATATATATATGTTAATGTATGTAATGATGTAGATACAAATATGTATTTTTGGTATATGTACAAACATATATAAATATGTATTTTGGCATAAATATGTATGGGTATATAAATATATAAACGTATTTTGGTGTATAGTATGTGTATTCCATATATATATGTATTTTGGTATAAAGATATATAATGTTTGGTATATATAAATATATTTTGTATATATATATACTTAATATATTTTCAAATATGTATAATTAGTATAAATGTATATATATATATATATATATATTTTGTACATACATTTAATGTATATTTCCAATATATATATATGATTGGTATATATAAATACGTGTTCTACTATATGTATTATTGGTATACTTAATATATTTTTCAGTATATAAAATTGATATATGTATATGTATATGTATATGTCTAATCTACTTGGTATATATATAAATACGTATTGTATTCCTTCCATGAACTGTGTTTATATATATATATACATACAAGTATTATTTATTAAGTTTATATATATATATATACAAGTATTATTTATTTTAAAGTATATATTTTTACATATATCTATTATTGTAATTGATAGAAATTATATATATATGATTAGTTAAGGAGATGTATATTTATGTATATCCTACTAGATGACCCTAGTTGGCTAGTGCCCTGCCTAGCATGGCCCTGAGGCCAGTGTTTTAGACTGTGTTAGTGTAGCATCTGATGCAAATATGGTTTTGCTTTGTGATATGTTTTTAGGACTGTTGCTTCACCCAGGGGATACTCTGGAACAGGACATCAATAATTACCAGCTAAGGACCCAAGGCAAGTACATTCTCTGATAATTTCCAATTGTTGATAATTTCTATAAATTCAATAATCTAGAAATGCTACATCTAAATCCTTGACACTGTGCTACACGGACTAGTATAGCTTGGATCTGCAGTCATGAGATGTTACATTGATTATCGTATTGACATTGTACACGACATGTATATTAGATATCGTACATGATAGATTGGACTTGCTCGTGTATCGTGACGTGTCATGGTTGGATCCATAGTACTAGTTGGGGGCGGAGAAGTAGTTAGTAAGAAATGTGATCATAACCTCTTATTGCAGTGTAGAACAATGTAAGTGTTAATCATGCTCTTCACATATGATTAGCCAGGCCCTATAGCTATCGTACATGTTCCCAAGCCGATCACATTTCGAAACTACTATTTCAAACACTTAGAATAGATTACAGTTCCCTATTTTAAGTCATATACTACATCACCCGTATATGATACTGTACCTTGTTCTTTTCATTTTCATATATGCACTGACTGTCTCATATTGCCTATTACCTGTCTCTTTACATTTCCTGTCTCTCTATTTTGCCATTGCATTTATTCTCGGTCTTCTCAGTATCTAGCATGATCTGTTTATTACTTTATAGTACTTATCAATTAAATGGAACTGTTATTTGAGATTGTACTTTGCTCCTTCCTGACTGGAAATATTTTTCCAGACTATGCCTTAGAGGACCGCTGTCCGACACTTTGTGGACCATATGGTGAGTAGCTGCAGACTTGGTAGTTTAGTTGTGATTCCTGGAGGTCTAGCCGGAATCATTAGTTTTCTGATTAGTTCTTTTAGTAGACTTTTTGGTACCGGATTTGTCTCCGGCATTTATGATGACTTGGATATTTATTGAGTTAGATTATTACTTTAGACTTGTGTTGTATTTAATTTTTGTTCGATATCTTATCGTGCTGTAATCCTGTGATTGAGTATGTGTTCATTTTATTGTGTCATCTGTGCCTCCCTATGGAGATTGGATGCTTGTGTGAAATTGGCTAGATAGTATCAAGACCTAGACAGCGTTCTACCGCCGATGCTGCGGCGTAGGCTGGACGTACCCGCGTACTCGTGCCCCAATTCCGGGTGCGGGTCGTGACACAAAATCCTTGTAAGTTAGGTAGAATGTAAACCCCTTAATTTTTAATTTTAATTTTTTATTAAATTATTGGATTTCTTTTGTCTATTTTGTTGGTTAATTAGAAAATTACTTCTTTGATTTGATTACTTATATAAAAACTTATTTATAATTATTTTAAAGTTATATTTAGAATTTAATGGATTTTTTTAGATTTTTAGATAATTAAAAACCAATGAAATGTAATTTTCTAGAGCTTCCATGATTTACTTTGAGACCATACTGGCATATTTTTCTATCAAACATTTAATTTAGGATTAAATACTTAAATAAATTTTCTGTAATTTAATTAAAATTTCTAAAATTTATTTGGATTTATTTGATTTTAAAATAGGATAATAACTAATTTTTTGGGACTTCTAGAATTTATTGTGCAAGCCAAGAAGCATAGAATGGACCCAAGTAATTTTCTAGGATTTATAATAGTATTATATATTTTCTAAATTTTTTTCAGAATTTCAAAATATTTTTAATATTTATTTTGAGTTAAATAGGTAAAACTAATTTTTAGAGCTTCTAGTAATTATAGTAGAAAACCTACGAACATAAAATTACCCAAAGTATTTTTTTAGGTTTTTGGGTTCAAAATATATTTTCTATAATTTTTTAGATTTTTATGATCATTTTTAATTTATTTTGAGTTATCTAGATATAAAATGATTTAAATAATGTTTTGATAAAGGCAAATAAAAAATAAATAATATACACAAATCACCCAACCAGATTCTGACACGTGTCCAGCCTATCCCCATTTTTCAGCCACACACACACAAACACACACACACACACACACACACACACATATATATATATATATATATATAGAGAGAGAGAGAGAGAGAGAGAGAGAGAGAGAGAATAAGGGAGGTGAGATGGCACCTCACTCCCAAAACAAGGGTGGCGGTGACGTGGCACAATTCCAACCACACATTTCATAATTGGCAAATTGCACTTAACCCCCTCCCCTCGTTTGTGTGGTTGTGATTGTGCCACATCACCGCCACCCTTGTTTTGAGAGTGAGGTGCTACCTCACCTCCCTTATTCTCTCTCTCTCTCTCTCTCTATATATATATATATATATATATATATATATATATATATATATATAACCATAATCTGTCGACTTTTAAATATTGAGGAGAGAGAGAAAGAGGAGAGAGAAGGGAGATTAGTTCTTCGTGTTCTTAAAATTCCAGAGGCCATTACTCCTCGCTCCAAAATCCAAATGCATTTTTGTTTCTTGCATTGGAACCGTATCGAGGTAAAAATTCTGAATATGTAATTTGTTTCACTAAATTCTGAATATTAAATTCTAGAAAATTCATAGAGTACAACATGTCCGAAAATAGACGTGCCTCGATATTTTTGCGATTTCGGGAGAACCAGGAATCCGAATCAAGAACCGTTTAAAGTTTTGGAAAGATAAAATCGAGACCCTCTACATATGTTTTTTTAGAATTTATTTCTAACTATTTATATGCTTTTAATTCTGTGGAACTTCAAGGTTAGCAATCAACCTCCGATGCGCAATACGATTTTGTGTGTGCAATAATTTCCAAACAATTTTGAATCTGGATGACCATAAATTCCAACGTACTTGTGACACTAAAATCTACAAGAATTCATTCACTTTTTGGTCAATGGATTGCCACGATTTGCGTGCCAAGGGTCCCAAAATTCATAAAAAAAATTAGTTATAAATTCCAAAATTTACTAAAATTCTAGTATTAATTATTAAAATATTATTTTAAGTGTGATTTATTCAGAATTTAAATAGATTAGAATAGAAAATATATCCAACCACTTTTGTAGATCTAACTTATTTTAATTTATGTGACGGGATAGATTGGACGACGTCTATAATTGCGATTTTATCTTTTTTTGGAGCAGACAAGATATCTTGCCAACTTTGTACAGTTTATTTACATGCATTATTCTCATTGTTTCTATGTTTACATGTCTCTATTTTTATTTTTCAAGTATACCTTGCCAAGTTTTCAATTTAATATAGGATGTTTAAATTGATGCACTTATTTTATGATCGAAATTTATTTTCGTAGATTCACATGATTCTAGTTTTAGATATTATTTTTGTTATTACTTGATTAGAGACATTTGTCATAGACCATGTATTAGTTTGGATAGCAATGGATTGTATAGACCTACGTGAGTATGAGACGCGCGCGCGAGAACGATTATACATGTATGAACTATTTTTTCTTATCTTGTTTTTATTTTAACCTAGTGTCCATGAATGATAGGGTTATGTTTTTATCCTAGTGGCCACGAAGGTCTATGGTTTGACTCGTCTAGCCGTAGTTCGCTGAGGGCTATGATGGTTTGACCTTATTTTCTTTTTGGCAGTTCGCACGTACGTAGTTGTTCTCATATATGTACCATGTTTATGATTATTTCAACCTTTGTATGATACCATCTTGCTTAGTTTCTATGATACTATTTATATATTATACATGTGGCATATTTTTATGTATCTTATTACGTTCCACTGAGGACCTGGACCCTTTCTATGTGTAGACGATCACGACTATTTGCAGGAGCACGAATCCAGACTTGCTACATATTTCTCTTTCGAGGAGGTCTTCCCTTCGAGCCTCTCTGATCACTAGATGATGTACTTTTTTTTATTCTAGTTTAGTAGTGGATTTGTCTCCACCCAACTTATTTACTTTCTCGATATTTCATATTTGGTTCATTGCCATATTTAGTTATTTATTTATTTTTGGTTTTATGGTTGAGATTAGTATTGAATGTGACTTGTGACATTATATACCACTTGTGAATTATTATTCATAACACAGTGTACGTATGTGTTATGGTTTCCATATATTGGAGTTGCCATATACATACGGCTGACATGCTCACGTATTCCTAGTCCTACGTATTTTGGGGCTGGGGCATGATAGTCAACCCGGATGGCCAAGGGTACGCTTGTCGAGTAAACTTAAATGCATATTCAACAACACTACAACATAACTAGTTACTTATCATAACAAAAATTTGAGCTTGTAAGCATAAACTAAAGCTTGTGAACATAAACTTGAACTTGTGAATCATAAATTTATCTTATAAACATAAACTTGTCTTGTAATGTGCCGCAACACGCGTAAACTTGGTCAGTCATGTAGCCCTTGCCTAGCAGGGTGATTCCATGCTGCATGGGGCCCTTGGAGATCGGGGTAGACGGTAGCGTAATATTCTTCCCTCCCAATGATCTAAGTGAATCTTATTTTGTTTAATTATTACTAAATTATTTTAAGTTCTCTAGTCGTGGACACTTGAGAACTTTCTAGAATGATGAGTTATGAGTACGATCTTTTCACGAGTTATCGTATCCGCGACACGCGATACATGGGCAATACTCACACTCGATTGTCCGATGCCAAAATGCAATGAATTATCATACACAAATATTTCTACAGTATCGTGAGGATCCAAATCACTTGTTAATATAGGGAAGTACAACATCCAACTATGCTCCAATACTCAACTGGGCAAAAACAGTTTATACATTGGAAAAATAATATAATATAGTAAATTAAGGACAACTCTCACATATGAACTCCAATTGAGATGATTCATAAAATTTAGAAAAGGCAAGACAGAGTTCTACAACTTTTATGGTTTGAGTTTTGCAAGATTCTAGCTAAAAAAATGCTTAAATAGGCAAAAACTGGAATTTGGGTCACCATGCGCACAGCGCACTTCGTGTAACGCACTGCGCAACATGAATTTTGTGTCCGACATACTGCTACGGCAAGAAAATCCATGTGCGGCACACTGCTCGGCAAAGATTGATGCGCACGTGTCACGCCCCAGTCCCAAAATACGTAGGACTATGAATACATAAGCATGCCAGCCGTATGTATATGGCAACTCCAATATATGGATACCATAATACACACGTACGATGTAATATAAATATTAACTCACATGTGGTATATATATTGTCACAAGTCACAGGGCATAACTAGATCTCATCCACAGAATCAAATAACCAATCAACTATTTAATTGAATCTCAATATGAAGTATCAAAGAATGATAGTCGGGTAGAAACAAATCCACTGCCAAACTAGAATATAAGAGGAACAAAAATAAGTACATCTAATGAACAATGAGACTCGAAGAGAAGACCTCCTCGAAAGAGATAAGTAGCAAGTCCTGATCCGTGCTCCTGCGAATAGTCAAGATCGTCTACACCTGGAATGGGACCAGGTCCTCAGAGGGACATAACAAGATACATAGAAGCATGCCAATTTGAATACAGTAAACATGCATAATAGGTAGAAAATATATAAGTACGTTGTACAAGACAATCTATATGAATATGCATAATGAGGACAACTTTTTGACATATGGGCATGGGTAGGCTACTCTATCTAATCTCATAACTCACACACACGTCAGGGACATCATCAACCGTCATACCGCGAGGGTAGCGACCATCGTGACACCATCAGCCGACATACCGCGAGGTTAGCGGCCATCGGACATGACTACCATAGTGCGTGCTAGTTACTACGGTTTACCAGAGTGGTTGTAGCCCATACGTCTACTGATTGTCCTCCCCTCCCATGATACTATGTGTCAAGTGTGTGTCAACATATATATAGTATATAATTATGACTGAAAGAAAATACATATATAATGAATATATAAAAATATGATAAGCATGCAAAGTACTATAAGCAATTTGGCAAGGTATCTTGCCTTGTCTGAAAAAGAATGAATTCCCAACTCAAGGCGTCGTCCGATCTACCCGTCACATAAATTAAACAAGTTAGGTTACAAAAGTGGGTGAATAGGTCCCTCCATTTTAATCTATTTTAATTCTGAATAAAATAACCTAAAATAGTATTTTAATCTTATTATAATCTAATTTTATTGTTAAACCTAAATTTTGGTCCAAGGAAAGTCGACTTTACGAATTTGTGATCCGTAGCACGCAAATCGAGACAATCCATTGACAAAAAGTTAACCGACTCAAATACTTGATTTGTGTGTATAATTCTATAGATTTCAGTGCTATATGAACACCAGAATCGACGGTTTCATAAAATCACAAGTCGGTAAAGAGTTATGTCCACAAGGGCGCACAGATGACAATTTTAGATGGTTTCCTATTTACGTCTACGTTGCACGAATTTTACAGTAAATTAAATTTATATGTTAAATTCTAGAAATATTATTTTATGTAAGTTCATCATGTCAACTTTTCGAAACTTTAAACGGTTCATAATTCCGAATTCGGGATCTCCCGAAATATCAAAAATACAAAATTGCGTCTGATTTCGGACATCTGGCACTTTTATAATTTTCAGGAATAATAGGTCCATAAATTATTAAAATAATTTATATAAATATAAAACTAACCTTGATATAATTCTAACAAAAAATGGGAGCGATTTTGGAGTCCGGAGCTAGGAGATATCATTTTTTAAGTCGTCATAACTATTAGAAAATGAGGTTGAATTTATGACAAATTTCGACTATTTTTGGACGAAAAAGAGAATAGTTTGGGGAAAAAAATTATGAAAGATAGTTTATTCCATAAGTCTAATAGATATTTATAATTGTGGACACTACTTAATTGAATACGATTAGGATTAGCTAATTTGGATATGATTAGGATGAGTTTAAATAAGGATAGGATATGCATGAAGTTGCTTTCCTAGTAGGCTCAGGATTTGAATTAATTTAAAACAGAGTTTGAGTTTATCTCAATAATTTATAATCTTAAATAGAATTAAAGATAATACAAATAATTTATATATAATCTTATTAATATCTATTAACACTAAATTAGCATCTATCTAATATTAAGTCTATATATATCCAAATAGATCCTAAATAATTTTAAAAATCCAAATAAATTTCTTAAAATTCTAAATAAATTACAGAAAAATATAATTAAATATTTTAACCTAAAATAAATATTTGCTAGAAACAACATACAAGTATTGTCTCATAGTAAATCATGGAAGTTCTAGAAATTTACGTTTTCTATGTTTTAATTATCCAAAAAAATTCTAGAAAAATCTCCAAAAATATAACATAGCCTAAAAATGATTCTAAATAAATATTTATATAAGTAAATATATTAAAAAATTTATTTTCTAATAAACTAAGAGAATACTCTAAAGAAATTTAATATTTAAAATAATCTATAATAAATATAATAATATAAAATACACACAAAATACATATTTTGGGTGAGGGGGTTTATAATCTTCCCAACTTAAAAAAAAATTATCCTCGAAATTAAAAATAAGGAATAATTTGTTAAATCTTTCACATTCGTATCTAAGGCAAGTCAACCGCAATCTTCTCAAAAATTTAAATGATAAAATCTATTCAAATCCGTCACAATCTCTTCAAAATTCAAATAACCACTGTTTAAATCAAAATTCAACCTATCGTAATCTCTTTTTGATTAAATAATCAACATCCAAATTTAATTTAAATCTATATGACATCTTCAAGATTTAAATAACCTACCTCAAATTTTACATCACGATTTTCAACTATCATAATCTCCTATAGATTTTAAACAATTCTAATCAAATATTATTCCTATATTTCAACTTACGAATTTTGTATTCTTTAAATTTTAAATTCAATTTCTATTATCAACATTTCAAATAGGTGATCCAACAATCAAAATTTAACTTTTAATTCAAATCATCAAATTATAAAATTTTGAATTCAATCCATCAATGTTCATGTTTAGAGTTCTATTTTTTTCCTCAAGATTTAAATCGTTAATTCAATCTCCAATATTCAAAATTTAAATCATGTGCTCAAATTATAAATAATTGGTCTGTAATATCAAAATTTTAAAATTTATTCTATAAGGCATTCTTATCTTTAAAGTTAAATCATCATAATTTAAATCATTCTTCTAAAATTCTCAAAATTAAAATGACTTAAATCTCTCAATCTAATCTTACTTAATCACAATCTAAAAAAAAATTTATTTCCGAAATAGGGGAAGATGAAAAATAATAATAAAGAATTCAATGAGGAGGTAATAGAATACAAGTACGGGGTTCAAGGCGATTAAAGAATTCAAAAAGAGAGTTGTCAGGGCAGTTGTGGATTAAAATCTTATTTTGGTGAATTTCTACTCACATTCTCATATCAGTACAGTTATGTAACCGATAAGATATGCTCGGACATGTCTAAAGGGCAAGTATATTCGTCTAACATGCTGAGTCAACTATATCTCAATCCATGTAAAGTGGTCATGCGAAGAGCGAACCAAGTACATTAAGGTTGATCAGACCATAATACACTGATTCTGATTTTAGACAATGTATTAGTAGGCATCCCCAATAACACATATGTCATGAACAATCTCGATAAAAGAATAAGCTTGCAAAACTAGGCTATAAAATAGCAGCATAAGCGGAGGTAGTCCAGAAATTATAGATATACTGGATTATGATGAAAGAAGGTACAAAAATAATTTAAGTTCACCAAGAAGATCGGTGTTGTGCCTCTACAGTTGCCGTACTAACTTCTTGTCTAAGTCTAAAGTCAACTAAATGGGGGTATGGCCTCGAAGTTATACAGTCTAGATAAACACTATCTTCTTATGCAAACCTATAGCTGGTGTCATTCAATTACACTTCATTAATGGGTCAAAAGGGCTAGGTGATACTAGGTTATGAGGCATACTACCCAACTTACAAGAATTTAACTAATAGTATTATTGAACAATAGAGTGTATATACCTAGTACAAGTCACCTTCCTAACCCCTATCAAGCACGAAAGAAAAGATAAGATTAACGTTGTGAAAGGATCAAGCAAGATGCAATGCAAGCAATCTAATAAGAATGCGAAATAAAATCAAGGGAGGTGATTAAATAAGTGGATGAGATCCTATATTTTAATCCTATGTGCAGGCTTGCTCGGTACAGTAACGTAACCGAGACAATATGCTCTCGACCTGCATGGGCCACCACAAAAAATATGTCACGCCCCAGTCCCAAAATACGTAGGACTATACGTAAGCATGCCAGCCGTATGTATGTGGCAACTCCAATATAAAGATACCATAATACACACGTACGCTGTAATATGAATATTAACTCACATGTGGTATATATATTGTCACAAGTCACAGGGCATAACTAGATCTCATCCACAAAATCAAATAACCAATCAACTATATAACTGAATCTCAATATGAAGTATCAAAGAATGATAGTCGGGTGGAAACAAATCCACTTCAATGCTAGAATATAAGAGGAACAAAAATAAGTACATCTAATGAACAATGAGACTCGAAGAGAAGACCTCCTCGAAAGAGATAAGTAGCAAGTCTTGATCCGTGCTCCTACGAATAGTTAAGATCGTCTACACCTGGAAAGGGACCAGGTCCTCAGAGGAACGTAATAAGATACATAGAAGCATGCCAATTAAATACAGTAAACATGCATAATAGGTAGAAAATATATAAGTATGATGTACAAGACAATCTATATAAATATGCATAATGAGGATAACTTTTTGACGTATGGGCATGGGTAGGCTACTCTATCTAATCTCACAACCCACACACACGTCAGGGACATCATTAGCCGTCATACCGTGAGGGTAGCGACCATCGTGACACCATCAGCCGACATACCGCGAGGGTAGCGACCATCGGACATGACTACCATAGTGCGTGCTAGTTACTACAGTTTACCAGAGTGGTTATAGCCCATACGCCTACTGATTGTCCTCCCCTCCCAAGATACTATGTGTCAAGTGTGTGTCAACATATATATAGTATATAATTATGACTGAAAGAAAATACATATATAATGAATATATTAAAATATGATAAGCATGCAAAGTACTATAAGCAATTTGGCAAGGTATCTTGCCTGGTCTGAAAAAGAATGAAGTCCCAACTCAAGGCGTCGTCCGATCTACCCGTCACATAAATTAAACAAGTTAGGTTACAAAAGTAGGTGAATAGGTTCCTCCATTTTAATCTATTTTAATTCTGAATCAAATAATCTAAAATAGTATTTTAATCTTATTATAATCTGATTTTGTTATAAAACCTAAATTTTGGTCCAAAGAAAGTCAACTATACGAATTTGTGATCCGTAGCACACAAATCGAGGCAATCCATTGACAAAAAGTCAACCAACTCAAATCCTTGATTTGTGTGTATAATTCTATAGATTTCATTGCTACATGAACACCGGAATCGACGGTTTCATAAAATCACAAGTCGGTAAAGAGTTATGTCCACAAGGGCGTACAAATGATAATTTTTGATGGTTTCCAATTTACGTCTACGTTGCACAAATTTTATAGTAAATTAAACTTATATGTTAAATTCTGGAAATATTATTTTATGTAATTTCATCATGTCAACTTTTCGAAACTTCAAACGGTTCGTAATTCCGAATTAGGGATCTCCCAAAATCTCGAAAATATAAAAACGCATCTGATATCGGACAGCTGGCACTTTTACAATTTTTTAGAAAAATAGGTTCATAAATTATAAAAATAATTTATTTAATCAGAAAACTAACCTTGATATAGTTCTAACAAAAAAATGGGAGCGAGTTTGGATTCCGGAGCTAGGAGATATCATTTTTTAAGTCGTCATAACTACTAGAAAATGAGGCTGAATTTATGACGAATTTTGACTATTTTTGGACGAAAAAGAGAAGAGTTTGGGGAAAAAATTTATGAAAGATAGTTTATTCCATAATTCTAATAGATATTTATAATGGTGGACACTACTTAATTGAATACAACTAGGATTAACTAATTTGGATATGATTAGGATGAGTTTAAATAAGGATAGGATATGCATGAATTTGCTTTCCTAGTAGGCTCAGGATTTAAATTAATTTAAAATAGAGTTTGAGTTTATCTCAATAATTTATAATCTTAAATAGAATTAAATATAATACAAATAATTTATATATAATCTTATTAATATCTATAAACACTAAATTAGCATCTATCTAATATTAAGACTATATATATCCAAATAGATCCTAAATAATTTCAAAAATACAAATAAATTTCTTAAAATTCTAAATAAATTATAAAAAAATATAATTAAATATTTTAACCTAAAATAAATATTTGGTAGGAACAACATACAAGTATGGTTCCTAGTAAATCATGGAAGTTCTAGAAATTTACGTTTTCTATGTTTTACTTACCCAAAAAAATTCTAAAAAAATCTCCAAAAATCTAAAATAGCCTAAAAATAATTCTAAATAAAAATTTATATAAGTAAATATATCAAGAAATTTATTTTCTAATTAACTAAGAGAATACTCTAAAGAAATTTAATATTTCAAATAATCTATAATAAATATAATAATATAAAATATACACAAAATACATATTTTGGTTGATGGGGTTTACAACCATCATCACCGTCTCCACCACCATCAGCAATCACCGTCACGACCACCGTCACCAACTCCACTGTCACCAACAGCATCATCACCATCACCAACACCCATCCATCTCCATGGCTGACCATCACCGGAGACCACCACCGCCTTAGCCACCGTCCCGCCACTGCCAACAGCTTGACACCACACCACGATCACCCACCACCCTGCCGCCTCCGCAGTGAGCTGCTACATTGACGCTACTGCTGCCAGTGTTGCTGCTGCCAGTGTACTGTGCACTCGCCGGTGCACCACCCTGCAGCCACTGTAGCTGCCACAACTATTATACACCGCCGAAGATCGTCCCCCTCGTACAACGGATACCCCCTTCGGACTCGAACGACTAGGTATATATTTATCGCCTTATTTTCTTCATGTACGAATGCGTCGGTGAGTCGTTGAATGAACCGTGTTGTGAACCCTTGTGCATTGTGTATAGGTGTACATATTTTGATTAATATTAGCGTTAGTGAATACCCTTGTGTATTGTGTACATGTTTTAGAATAATATTAGAGTAGTGTATACCTCATAGAACTTGATTATTTAATGTGGTACACTTGTGTTTACCTAGGTGTCTAGAAAACGGACTTGTGCATATTACCCTGTTAATTAGGACTGGTATTTTATGTGAGCTATTATTTATTATTTTAGCATATTTTGGTAGTAATTATTTTGATATGCACGGTATCTGAGGACATGACGTACCCGTGCATGGAGACCTAGATGGTTACCCACACCAGACGTGTCATGGAAATAATTAGGATACCTGGTACCCATGTGTTAGAGGTGCGACTTAGCACCTACACTAATCATAGCTGTGACCGTGATTACAACATGTGAGAAATGATACCTTAGTGTACACCTACCCCCCTAGACCCGTGACTAGTCAACCCTAGCCATCATATTTTATTAGAACATTTAATTGGTATTTGCGTAACTCGTGATGTTGCGTAAGTCGTTTGTGTACGTGATTAGCATAGTGTAATGTAGTGATTAATATTTATTGTCATTTATTCGTAGGCATTCAAGACGATACTACATTGGTTGTTGGTTCCGGATCTTTACTTGTGCACACCAAAGTTCCAGGCAAGTATACCTTGCCTTGTTGTACTGTTTAAATTTAGATATTATTTAGTTGCATGTTTTATTATTTTAATATTTAACTGTGCGCGTCCGAGAAAGACTCGGGTGCAGTCAACGAAGGCGTTGACGTTAGAACTTGTGTCTGACTTAGTATCTAGTGGACGTACCTAAAGTTGTGGAGTTATCGGTATCACTCCCCAGGCCTTGACATATATCATTTCACGTCACAGAGTGAGTTCATGTAGGGACACGTGCGTCATACTCGACTGGCCATCGGTGTGAGCAGCACGTGTGACGGTATTTAGCTTAGTTGTTTATTTCTTTAGCGACTTACATTATAGCACGAGATGTCCACATCGTATTCGCGACTTGTACATTGGCATTGGGCGAGGAAGACAATTAGTAGGCGTATGGGACAAACATTTGGCTGCCGTAGTTTCAGAGTAAACTACGGGGCCGTGAGCCTCAGTGTTACCCGGTTATGGGCCATGTGTTACCCGGTTATGGGCTATGTGTTACCCGGTTATGGGTATATATGCTTGTCGATACATCCGACAGAGGTTACTAGCTGCACGCTATCATGATCGATGATGTAGTCAGCATATACTCCTGGCATCCAGTTTATAGCTAATGCCAGGTACTTAGCCTCTGGCTCGATGCTACGCTTTATACCTTTCACCTAGCCATACGTACCAAGGTTGTCTTCAAATGTATTTTACTTAGCTGGTTAGATCACCCTCGAGTTTACACAGTATTTACTTTATGGCATGTATTTTTGTATCTTGTTACATCCCTCTGAGGACCTGGTTCCCTTCCAGATCCGGAAGAGCACTTGTACCCGACCATCTATGGAGCAGGAGTAGAGACGGGATTCGTGACTGAGGACTTTGAGGTATTTCTAGAGGAGTTCCCGTGATTTGGGTACGCAGCTGTTTCGACTAGAGTATTCTTATCTAGCTAGTTGATACCCTAGTCTAGTTATCTTACTTCTTTCTACACTATTATTCCATTGCTGTATTTTAGTGGGTTTGTCCCCATCAGACTATTTCAGATGTATTATGGATATTTAGACTCTTTGTATTTCATTTACCAGCACTTGCTTCAGTCATTATTTTATTATATTTTGTGCATGATATTAGATATTTACCTGTTGTATGTTAGCATATTAGACTTGTTAGTATTTTAGGATAACGTAGTACGCTTTGTCGCATCCATTAAATTGGGTAATCCCTTGGAGTCGTATTAGCTGGCCATTGCCACGTGGCCTGGTCCCGTGTATTTTGGGACTGGGGCATGACATGGTTTTAGTGGTGGACCATACAGGTCTCTGCTTATCGCTTGTGGTATGGTAACATGCCCAGCGAGCCTGCGATAGGATAAAAATTATTAGATCTCATTCACCTTGATTACCGCCTTTGAACCTCCTTCACATTTGATTATATAAATATCTGCATCATGTTTGTTATTCCCGTACTATTTTAATGTAGTTTTATCCCTAGAAGCGAGATGAACTTGCACAGCGGAAGCGAGGCATACGGTGCCATTGTGCCATCCACCACCGTGCAGGAGGATACTACCCCTGGACCACCTGAAGAGCAGCCCCTACTCCAGGCCCCGGTGATACCACAGGCCCTATTGATATATTGGCGCGAGACTTCTCAGGGCGACCCGACGCAGCAGCACGAGGGCCAGACTTATCAGACCATTCCGACTTACCACCTAGAGGGCCAGACTTCGAGGGCTACGCCGATGCCTTAGTCCGAGAGGCCGACATCTGAGGAGAAACCTACAGCACATCCGGAGGTCCCATTACCATCACCTCCACCCTTTCCACCACAGATGTCGCATCCAGAGGGACAGTCGCAGATGTTCCAGTTCTTTCAGGCCATGATGCAGGCGCAGTGGCATCAGACCGAGACCTCGAGATAGAGCTTGATGGCAGTTCTGGAGAGGACACCTGCCCCAGCACCCGCAGCAGCACCTGTACCTGTTCAGCCAGCTGGTACTGTACGAGGGTTTCGCCAGATGGGCCCGGATACTTTTTCGGGCAACGAGACTGCAGAGGAGATCTCCGATTGGGTCGCCAACACGAAGATGCTGCTAGAGGCTTCTCAGCTACATCCGGACCTTTGGATGACCGCAGTGAGGGTCCAACTAAAAGGCAATGCCCATCACTGGTGGGACTCCATAGAGCGCAGCTTCGGCAAGACACAGACGTGGGAGCAGTTCTTAGAGTACTTTAATGCAAAGTATTTCCCGGCTACGGTCAGGAATGCCCTATACTCCTAGTTCCTGCACCTGGAGCAAGGGAATATGACCGTAGACGCATACTACGCAGAGTTTAGTCGACTTAGCAGATTTGGTGCTGCCTTGATACCCAACGACCTGGAGAAGCCCAGAAGATTCTATCACGGCCTGACTTTTGAGCTACAGAGACACACTACCACCCAGTCGAGGATCTCTTACGAGGAGGTTCTGTCAGTGGCTAGGATCCAGGAGGCTATTGGCAGAAGATTGAGACATTCCAGTATAGCTGCACCAGCGAAGGCACAACCAGAAGCAGGAGGACCAATCCGTCATCCAGGATTGCAGACGCAACAGAGGATCGTGCCATATCAGCAGAGAGAGCTACCGATATGTCACTTTTGTAAAAAGAAGGGACATGTTCGAAAAGATTGCAGAAGAAGATTATGACTGTGTTTGAGGTGCGGATCAAACCAACATCAAGCTCAGGAGTGTTCCCAGTATGTCGATAGAGTCCAGCAGATAGTACAGAGGCCAGCTCCACCAGCCCTAGGTATGTTCGTAGCATTGCTTGATAATTTATAGTTTATTATGTGTTTATTTTAATTTTGAGGACGAAATTCTTATAAGTTGGGTAGATTGTAAAACCCCTCGACCAAATTTAGGTCTACTTAGCTTAGATAGAGAGACTATGGTTAATTTGGAGCCAATTAGAATTAGAACACAGTATTTTAGATTATTGTGCAATATTTGTATTACTCAGTGCACTTTACCGTTGCTTCGATATTTGGAGCACTACACTAGCATTTACCTTCAAACAAACTTTACACACTTTTTCTAGATGTGACAACCTACCATTCTGACCCTTGTGTAACTTATAACTACTCTCTCTTGTGCTTTATTTTAGTCACACAATATTCGTTAGAAACGTCCATTTTTAAATCCAAATAAATCCAACTTTGCATCTTTGTCCGTTCCAATCGAAATTGGAGACACAATCTCGACACATTTTGTACAACCCAATTAATGATAATATTCTATTATGAGTCTACTACGTCCATGATACTTGTGTCCCACCCAATTTTAACCTTATGTATTTCCAATTAATTAAAGAGAACCTATTACACTATTTTTAATTAAATTGGTGTAAGGACCCAACCTCATCCAAAACTAGACCCAACTCCAACCCAAACCCCCACTCACACCCTCAAGGTTCATACTAAACACCACACACCATTTTAGCCCATTACATCACACCAAATATGGTATTTTGCCTCATCCAATCCCAAATCCCATTAATTGTGCAATTTTCTAATTGTTAAGGGACTTTTATGCAAATATACAATGAGGTGTCCACCCCTCATTGGACCCAACACATGAAGAAACTCTTCCACCCCCTTTGACCTGTCCACCAAATATTTTCCCCCTATTTGTTGTACTTCCTACAACTTTTCCTCCTTACATCATCACCCTCCATTTCAAAATCTCTCCATCCTAGTCATTCCTTCATTATGTAGGGTTTCCCACATCCCCAAAAAAAAATATTCCAGTCGGCCCTAATCCCAAGGAGAGCCCCCCTCTCTCTATCATACATATACTACTCTCTTTCCCTCTCCCAAAAACCTAAAACTCACAGCCAACCATCACCAAAGAAACCCTAGAAAACCATATCCCTTCCTCACCAACCCGGCCACCACCCTTCTCCGACTTCACGACCACCCTTCAAACCGACGACCTTCCTCCACCGCCTGTCCCCTCCCTCGAAGACAACCCGCCGCCTTTCCCCACCGCCAGTCGCTCTCCTCCTTCTCCTCCGTTCTTCTCAGCAACATCACCATCACCAACCCGCACTACCAGCATAACCCGACTCCCTCTTCCCCGACCACCTCCTGCAATAGCCCATCTCCTCTGACCACCTTCCTCCTCCGTTTGTCCCCCCCTCGACCTCGACCCCGACCACAGCACCGCAATCACAGTCGTCTCTGCCTCCTCCCTCCACCATCATCATCACCATCAACAACCCGACTTCTTCCCCTCGAACCGACTCCCTCCTTCCTCAGTCACCCCCACTGCCACCACAGACAGCCACCTCCATCGCAACCGTCACCACCATCTCCATCGCCAATTTTGTCACCATCTCCATCGCCACTGTCATCACCATCACCATCGTCGTCCCCGTCACCAACATCACCATCAACAACACCATCATCATCATCACCAGTTACCCCCCACCGCCACCACAGCGACCAGGCCACCTCCACCACTATCATCCCCACCTCGACGTCACCGCCACCATTATCACCGTCTCTACCACCATCAGCAATCACCGTCACGACCATCGTCACGGCCACCGTCACCAACTCCACTGTCACCAACAGCATCATCACCAACACCCATCCATCTCCACGGCCGACCATCACCGGAGACAACCACCGCCTTAGCCACCGTCCCGCCACTGCCAACAACTTTCCACCATACCACGACCACCCACCACCCTGCCGCCTCTGTTGTGAGCTGCTGCATTGACGCTGTTGCTGCCAGTGTACTGTGCACTCGCCGGAGCACCACCCTATTGCCACTGCAGCTGTCGCAGCTACTGTACACCGCTAGAGATCGGCCCCCTCGTACAGCGGACACCCCCCCAGACTCGAACGCCTAAGTATATATTTGTCGCCTTCTTTTCTTCATATATAAATGCATCGGTGTGTCGTTGAATGAATCGTATTGTGAACCCTTGTGCATTGTGTATAGGTGTACGTATTTTGATTAATATTAGTGTTAGTGAATACCCTTATGTATTGTGTACATGTTTTAGAATAATATTAGAGTAGTGTATACCTCATAGAACTTGATTATTTATTGTGGTACACTTGTGTTGACCTAGGTGTCTAGAAAATGGACTTGTGCACATTACCCTGTTAATTAGGAGTGGTATTTTGTGTGAGCTGTTATTTGTTATTTTAGCATATTTTGGTAGTAATTATTTTGCTGTGCACGGTATCTGAGGACATGACGTACCCGTGCAAGGAGACCTAGATGGTTACCCACACTAGACGTGTCTTGGAAGTAATTAGGATACCTGGTACCCATGTGTTAAAGGTGTGACTTAGAACCTACACTAATCATAGATGTGACCATGATTGCAACATGTGAGAAATGATACCTTAGTGTACACCTACCCCCTTGACCCGTGACTAGTCAACCCTAGCCATCGTATTTAATTAGAACGTTTAATTGGTATCTGCGTAACTCGTGACGTTGCGTAAGTTGTACTTGTATACGTGATTAGCATAGTATAATATACTGATTAATATTTATTGTTATTCATTCGTAGGCATTCAAGACGATACTACATTGGCTGTTGGTTCCGGATCTTTACTTGTGCAGACCAGAGTTCCAGGCAAGTATACCTTGCCTTGTTGTACTGTTTAAATTCAGATATTATTTAGTTGTATATTTTATTGTTTTAATATTTAAATGTGCGCGTCCGAGAAAGACTCGGGTGTAGTCAACGAAGGCGTTGACGTTAGGACTTGTGTTTGACCTAGTGTCTAGTGGATGCACCTAAAGTTGTGAAGTTATCGGTATGACTCCCCAGGCCTTGGCATGTATCATTTCACGTCACAAAGTGAGTTCATGTAGGGACACGCCCATCATACTTGACTGGCCATCGGTGTGAGCAGCACGTGTGACAGTATTTAGCTTAGTTGTTTATTTCTTTAGCGACTTGCATTATAGCACGAGATGTCCACGTCGTATTCGCGACTTATACATTGGCATTGGGCGGGGAAGATAATTAGTAGGCGTATGGGACAGACATTTGGGGCACGAGTACGTGGTTATGGGCCATGTGTTACCCGGTTATGGGCTATGTGTTACTCGATTATGGGTGTATATGCTTGTCGATACATCCGACAGAGGTTACTAGTTGCACACTATCATAATCGGTGATATAGTCAGCATATACTCTTTGCATCCAGTTTACAGCTAATGTCAGGTACTTAGCCTCTGGCTCGACGCTACGCTTTATACCTTTCACCTACCCATACGTACCAAGGTTGTCTTCAAATGCATTTAACTTAGTTGGTTAGATCACCCTCGAGTTTACACAGTGTCACGACCCGCACCCAAAATTTGGGGCACGAGTACGTGGGTACGTCCAGCCTACGCCGCAGCATCGGTGGTAGAACTCTGTCTAGGTCATGATACTATCTAATCAATCTCTCACGAATATCTAACTCCATAAGGAGGCACAGATATCACAATACTAATATGGAATACTCAATCACGAAAAATAAAGCACGATAAGATATCGAAGAAAATAAACGAAATACAAGACAAGTCTAACAATAATAAATAGTCTAACCTGCAATCAATAACATCCAAATCTCCAAGTATGTCGGAAACAAGTCCTCTATGTCACAGTTTGGAAAAAATATTTTCAGTCAGGATTGGAGTGAAGTACAAGCAATAACAGCAGTTTCACATATATTGACAAAAACTATAACACGGTGTAAAAAAATACAAGATATATATGAATACTGGCAATAAGAAATACTGGAATAATGAAATACTGAAAATAAAAATACTGGAGCATATGTCATCATCAATGGTACACTAGCAATGAACAAGAATACAAGTGCATGCTAGAACAATGAACTGGAATATCACTGGATGCTAGAATATAAGGAATGCTAGATCAATATACTAGAGATACATGTCAAGAACATCTAGCTAAGTGTGTAAAACATTATCATATCATATGATCGGCTTGGGACTGATTAGGCTTGTTATGTATGACTAGCTAGGATTCATGTAAAGTCAGGCTAACCATCTGGATAGCTATGATGTAAGCAATAGTCAGGCTAATCATACATAACAGGCTATGAGACATGTAATGGTCAGGCTGCACCAACGTGAGATGTGGGTGAGCTATGATTCATGTAGAGTTGGGTATGATCACATAATCTACTAATATTTCTCCGTTTCCCAGCTAGCACGATGGATCCCAATCACGACTCCTCGTGACAGGTCTCGATGATGCCAACTCGTGTAAACATAGTGTCAGAATTATGTATGCTATACAACTGGAATCATAGAGATAATCAACATAATGAAAATTGTCAGAGAATGTACTCGCCTAAGGGTCCTGCTGCTGGCAATAACAATGTCCGATTTCCGAGGTCTTGTCTGAATACTCCAACAGTCCTATAGACATCATTAAATAATATAATATTGTATCAGACATTACACTAATACATAATCATAAATACACTGGACTCAGGGCTACGCTAGGTATGACACTGGTCAACTAGGGTCAAGTGCGCGTCTAATTGCGCGGGTGTCGCGTCTGTAATTGCTGTGCAAGATAGACAGTCAAAAAGATAAGAGGCTCGCTAGTACGTTAGTGTACATATGGCAGTCTGCTAACATGTTACATGGTCACAGGTCAATGTAACTACGGGGTATCCGTGGTTACACTCTGGTCTCCTAGTACATATATAAATATACCTATTATTAACTAGCATATAACATTAATACTCATAATATACATATGTATACCAAATAATTACATATAATATATATATATATATATATATATATATATATATATATATATATATATATATATATATATATATATATATATATATATATGTATATACACTAATAGAATTTATATTATATATATATATATATATATTAAACATATACTAAGGAATACATATATTATACATATATACCAATTGGGTTCATATACTATATATATATATATATATATATATATATATATATACACACACACCAATATACATATTAAACATATACTAAATACATATATTAATATGTATATACATACACCCATATACCATACAATACGCGTATACTAAACATATACTAATGAATAACTAAACACAAAGAACAAAAATCATGAAGGAGGGCAGGAACGAACCTGCGCGGGCGTGCATGGGATCGACGATGACGATGATGACGACGATGATAACTACGATGATGGCGATGATTACGACTACGACGACGATGATGATGGTGATGACGACGATGGCGATGGTGATGATGATGATGTGATGAGGATGAAGGTGATGATGATGGTGAAGGCGATGATGATGACGACGATGAAAAGGGAGGAGGCAGGGTCGAGGCTGCCCGGGGTGGTCCAGCCAGGTCGAACAGGCGGTTCTCGTAGAGGAAAGTGGTGGTGGTTCGAGAGGAGATGGATGGTCGGGAAAGTGTGCATGCGGTCGGAGGCTGTTGTCCCGTCAGGGAAAACGGTCGGCTGAGGTCGGGATGCACTCAGGCGTGGTGCAGAGGGGTCGATGGCGAGGTGGAGTACAGTCAGGGTTGTCGACGAGGTCGGCGAGGGTGGAGGAAGGACAGGTCGAGGTGATAATGGTGGTGGTTGTGAGATCCGTTGTTTAGTGGGTGGAGGATGGTGAGAGGAAGACAATGGTGGCGGTGCTCAGTCGAGAGCTCTTAGGCCGTCGGTTATGGTTCAGGCGAGCTCTCCGGTCGACTCCGGCGAGGCGGAGGACGAGGCGGGTGAGGGAGGTGGTCTGGCCGGGGCTCAGGCGTGGGCTCGGTTGGCTCGGGGAAGATCCAGGTGGGGTCGGGATGGCTGGACACGACGGGCTGTCGTCCGCTTGCAGGCGGGCTCCGACGGTGGGTTGAACAGGGATGAAGGTGAACAGGAGATGGGAAGTTGATATCGGCTGGAAGGAAGTTGAGGTGTTGGGAAAAATAAAGAAGAAGGAAAAGAAAAGAAAAACAGGTTATATACATGTATGGGAAAAATAGGGTTGGGCTTGAGGTTGACCTAGAAAAATTGGGCCTAGTCAATATCCTTGGAAAGGGCCTTGGCTTTACATGAAATTATTGGAGGAATAGGATTGCATGGTTTGAAAATGGAGGGCTAATGTTTGAGGAGGTTGATGTTGAGTTTTACACACTCCCAAAAATTATGGAAAAAATCCCATGAAGGAGAAATGGGTTTCTTTATGTGTTGTGTCCAATGGGGTGGACACCTTAATGCACCTTTGCATAAAAGTGTCCAACAATTAAAAAATTGTACAAGTTAGGTTTATGGTTTAATTAATTAAAATAAATGCAAGTGGTGTTCTAAAATTAATTAGAATTACAAGGGGCTGAAATCAAGTGGGACACAAGTGTCATGAATGAAGTAGACTCAGAATAGAATATTACCCTAATTTGGGTAGCTCAAAATGGGTCGAGATTGTGTCTCCAATTTTGATTGGAACACACAAGGATACAAGGCTTGATTTATATAGAATTAAACAATAGTCGTTTACGACGAATGTTGTGCAACTAAAATGAAGCACAACAAGACATAGTTATGAGTCACACAAGGATCAAAATAATAGTCTGGCACGTCTAGAAGAAAGATGTGAAATCAGTTGGAAGACAATGGCTTGTGTAGTGCTCTAATTATCGAAGCTACGGTAATGTGCAACAATCAAATAAATCACAGAAATTTAAATATAACTAATTATCATGCAATCATTTACACATTAATTATGTAAAGACGAAAATATCCCTAATATGAAATGTGGGGGTGACAAGTCTACCCTCCTTAAAAGAATTTTGTCCTCGAAATTTAAGATCCTCAATAGTCGTATTTATTTATTTTACCATCAAAAATTTAAACTCATCAAATCACATAATCATGAAGTAAATCCATATTGTTATTTCATAAAACTTCAAAATTCTATAGATATCATATTCCTGAAAATCTTCAAGTTTAAAATCATATTCCATTTTTATCGCAATCTCCTCCAAAATTTTAAGTTCATAACTAAGTACAAAAATTTAATATTCAACCCTCTAATTGAAATCCAATCAATGCATATTTATATCATCCCAAAAGTTTAAATTCAAACACTAATCCATTAATGATCTTTCTCCTCGATTCTTTTTCCACACAATACTCAAACAATGTAATACTCACAAAATCTTCAAATATAACATTCAAAATATAAATTTTAAATTTATATCTTGTAGTCAAATAATATAATGATAATCTTCTTAAATTCCTCTAAATTTAATGACAATTCAATCATATCATAATCTTCATAAAAATTAATGATTTAACAAAATTGTCAATTCTGCCATATTAAATTCTCAACTCTTTATTTAATTTAATATTTATCCTCAATATTTAAGGCACCTTATCTCTCTTTATCAAGTCATAACCTCTTCGTTAATCTTCACTACGGTCAAACCCCCAACAAGCAAGGTCTAAGAAAATCCTACCTACCATCATACAATATGCAATCTAGAGAAAACATACATGGTTATGGTCTCTTTTGTCATGGTATTATAGTCTCTGTCAGGGTGTACTACTAACTAAATTCTAGCAAGAAGATCATTGATACAAGCTATGGTACTAGGAAATTAATTAATCAATCAAATAGACAAAAAGAACAGAAGGAAAGAACAAATCATAGCCTTCTAACACAACCATAGGTTTAATGATGCATCCAAAGTTTGATACCTCTATCAATTGGTACCACTGTTTCTACTATTAGCACAACCACTGCTAACTCTCTCACCTACTGTAATTGTTTATACTAGTTGTTCTTATCACTCAAGTGCACACCAAGTGCAACACAGCACACTAAGTACTACTCCCTCTAATACAACTCTAGATGGACACCTAAGTAAATTTGTAGTGCCATCTCAAGCATACTCAAGCCAACTGATCCTTACACATGTATATCATCTACTCATATACTAATATACACTTCTTACCCACCATAAAATTTTATCCTCAAAATAAAATCCTCAAAATTTGACTTCTTGAACAATTTAAAATAAAATGCATATACTTTCCTCAAACGTTAAATACTCAAATATCGAAATAAAATTCGTAATCACTTCCAAAAATCTTTATAGCTTTGACTATGTTTATTGAATTGAATTTGAATCCTCAAAATTTTTTAATAACATAAAATCTCAACTTCTCAAAATTCTTAAAAATTAAAATTTATTTCTAATCTTCCAATTATAAATTTAAATCCACATCTATCTAAGTATACTTATATATACTCATAGTCTCTAACACACAAGGTACATACAAATACACCAATTGTCTACACCCCTCAACTGTGTACTGATTATTGCACTGCCTGAATTATTCGCACTATTACTTTCAATGATTTCTATCCACATTAATTAATACACCAATCTAATATTATCATACAAGGTACTTACTGTTACTAGCACATTGCTCAACTAATCCTCGATATAGAAATATTAGCACTCTTGATATAGTAACACTAACTTCATTATTAGATTGCCTCATCACACTTATTAGAACTCATGATCACTTGTAACTTTTATAATAAACCTGTTCTACTTTACTCTCAAAGGCGGCATATGGTTCCATATTTATGTATACGTATCTTCTCTTAAATATTTTACAGACTGATACACTATATCTCTTCCATTACAAATCTTGATATCTCTCAACCCATGGCACACTCATTAATACCCTTTATGCATATACATTTCTTTACTCTTGACACACCCAAGTATCAACCTTCAAATCGAATATCATGCTCCATTAATTTTCGACACAAATTCCTTGATACTTAATTGTTTACATAGATCATCCAACTACATGAATTCACGACTATCCAGGACTGGCATGCTGGCTTGATACTAAATCTTGGAACCATCACTGATACTCTTTACTCTCCCTTCTACCTATAGTACCAATACTAACTATAATGACACTTATTATAGAGCTATTGCTACAAGGTACTATGCTACAGGTTATCTCTAGATTGATGCCTACTGCTCACATTTCCAACCAAGAAACACTTACAAACTCACAAGTCATATTCTCAACAGTCAACACTGATACAAGACACAGACCTAATTGTAAGTCACCAATTATCATACTAACAAGGAATCCTCAAAGAAAAGAAGCTAAAAAAGAAACTGGATTAAGGACTGAAGGTAACTCTACTGCTAGCAAAGAAAATGATGGAACAAGGTCCTATAACAATAGAAGTGGATAAGTATTGAGATGATACACGTTTGTCCGAAATTATGACACTCAGAATTCTTGCCACATCAGTAAGCATAGCTGCGATAAACGATAGGTTCCATAACTAAGGTATGCAACTCTATAATCACGTCATCTAGAATCCTTGCCACGCCAACCGGTATGGCTGCGAGAAACTCTAAATTTCATAACTAAGATATGTACATCCTAAGTTAGGTTCCTACATTTCCGCCATGACAGCTAATGTAGCTGCGATAAACTCTAGGCTCCATAACCAAAGTAGACGTTTTTACCTTTCTCACTGTCCTCATTAATATATGTCATCAGATGATACCGTAAATTTTAGCCCATAAAGTTTATCTCGATATGAAATCAAACTCAACAATGATACCAAGAATTAAATTTAACAACCGATCAACAAGAATCAAATTCAATAGCAGCAAGTGAGAGCGGACAAAACAAGGGAAAAGATTAAAATTGAAAATTATAATAAGATTCCCAAGGGTCGTCCCAGGAATCTCTCAAATAATTTATGAATGAGTATCCTCTCTCATCCTAGTATCCTATGTCCTATACCCTATCGCAGGCACGTAGTAGTACAACTAAGATGTCGCACTACCACGATATCGTACAACTTGTGAAGTTAGACCTGCATGGGCCACCACTAAAAATGTGTCACGACCCGCACACGGAATTTGGGACACAAGTACGTGGGTATGTCTAGCCTACGCTGCAGCATCGACGGTAGAACGTTGTCTAGGTCATGATACTATCTAATCAATCTCTCACGAATATCCAACTCCATAAGGAAGCACAAATATCATAATACTAATATGGAATACTCAATCACGAAAAATAAAGCACGATAAGATATCGAAGAAAATAAACGAAATATAAGACAAGTCTAACAATAAAAATAGTCTAACTGCAATCAATAACATCCAAATCTCCAAGTATGCCGGAAACAAGTCCTCTATGTCACAGTCTGGAAAAAATATTTTCAGTCAGGATTGGAGCAAAGTACAAGCACTAACAGCAGTTCCACATATATTGACAAAAACTATAACACAGTGTAAAGAAATACAAGATAGATATGAATACTGACAATAAGAAATACTAAAATAATAAAATACTGGAAATAGAAATACTGGAGCATATGTCATCATCACTAGCAATGAACAAGAATACAAGTGCATGCTAGAAAAATAAACTGGAATATCAGTGGATGCTAGAACAATAACTAGAATATAAGGAATGCTAGATCAATATACTAGAGATACATGTCAAGAATATCTAGCTAAGTGTATGAAACATCAATATATCATGTGATCGGCTTGGGATTGATCAGGCTTGCTATGTATGACTAGCTATGATTCATGTAAGGTCAGGCTAACCATCCGGATAACTATGATGCAAGAAATAGTCAGGCTAATCATACATATGTCACGCCCCAGTCTCAAAATATGTAGGACTAGGAATACGTAACCATGCCAGCCGTATGAATATGGCACTCCAATATATGGAAATCATAACCCATACGTACGCTGTAATATGAATATCAAATCCACAAGTGGTATAGAATGTATCACAAGTCACGGGGTACAATCTAAATCTCATCCACAGAAAATCAATATAAATGAATAACCAGCATCTATATAACTAGATCCCAATATAAGTATCTAAGGATGATAGTTGGATGAAAACAAATTCACTGCCGAACTAGAATGAAGAATAAACAAGACAAATAATATAAATACAACATCTAGCGATCACGAGGCTCGAAGAGAAGACCTCTCGCAATATGAGTAGCCAGTCCGGATCTGCTCTCCTGTAAATGCTTATAGACAATACACCTGGAAAGGGACCAGGTCCTCAGAGGGACATAACAAGATACATAAAAATATGCCATAAAGTAAATACTGTAAAAATAACTCCAGGGTGACCTAACCATCTAAGTGAAATACAACTTGAGGACAACTTTGAGTGTATGGAGTCTAGGCCTAAGTAATATTCAATCGTTGACACTTAGTCTATGAAGATTTACCATATGCCCCCATACCTGGGACCACTGTCAATAAAACTCCCATATGCCCCCATACCTGGGCACTGTCATATAATAACGTTTATACCGCTCCGAAGAACGGGGAATCTGTATAGTATAACGTCCATACCGCTCCGAAGAACGGGGAATCTGAATAATATAACGTCCATACCGCTCCGAAGAACGGGAAATCTGCAAGTATATAACGTCCATACCGCACCGTCGAGCGGGGAATCTGAATAAAGGAAGTGGGTGTCCCATACGCCTACTAGTTGTCCTCCCCGTCCAATGATCTAAGCATGTTGTATCCACAACACGCTTCAGACACTACGCCGAGGCGTCGTAACTCTGGCTCATAGCCTATCGTTAGAATACTAGCCCAACCTTCAACCAAACAAGGACAAGGATAGGACCATCGTACCACAATAGTCTATGCTCCGCCTACCAATAACTGTTAAGTCTTCTAACATGCATCACTATTAGCAGTTATACCCTATCCGTCGTGCGCCTACACGTACAGGTGGCCAACCACATACGCAGGACCGTGCCCTACATGAGACTCACAACACGTGTAAGAAATGTCAAGGCCTAGGGAGTTATACCGATAACTCCACAACTTTAGGTGAGTCTACTAGACACTAGGTCAGACATAAGTCCTAACGTCAACGCCTCCGTTGACTGCACCCGAGTCTCTCTCGGACGCGCACAGTTATGTAATCTAAAATAATAAACATACAACTAATATATATAACTGAATTTAAACAGTACAACAAGGCAAGGTATACTTGCCTGGCAAGAGAGCTGCAGAGTGAAATGTCCGGGGGTCAAACACCAAGAGTCAGAAACTACGGCCTCAGGATGAACGCCTCCGGATGCTGAAATAAATATCACCAACGTTCCCAGAATAAGCAAAATAGCTAGAAAATACTTCACTTTCGTTCAATTTGGACACAAGGACAAAACGGTAATTTCGGGTCAAAGCGGCTCCACCTGTGAGCCACTTTGCACCGAAAAGCGTGCCAAGGGTAAAGGTCTCTAAATAGGACAAATTATAGGTCAAAAAAACTCTAAATGTCAATACAAACTCAGCGGTACTTCCAGTTTTGGATTCTGGTGAGCCGAACACAATTTTGCCCAAAAAGTCAACCGTGGGGCCCACCAATTGGCGACTTGGTCAACTGTCTCAGAATCGCATAAAACTTGGGTCACAGGACCAGCGCGATACCATGAGTCCAGTGGCGCAAGTTTTGTCGAAATCTGACGAGCGTGCAGAAAATGCGCATAGCTTTCACAAAAATTGTGACACGGGGTTTGTCCGCGGATACGGGGTATTTTCGGCGTGCACACGCGTCCGAATCAGTTTTCGCAAACCCTCACATATTCGGGTATACTGCACGCACCGATTGGTACACTTGGTATACGGCGGGGCGGTCCCGTTTGGCGGGACGTGCTCCGTTTCACAACTTTTAAAAATCTGGAAAAAGTGTGCTTATAGGGTTTTCCAACAAATTTAATTCTACCTATAGTAGTTAATAATCTAGGGTTATTTAACAAAAATTAAACTAGGTCAAGTGGTCTCCGCATACGAAAAAGAATCATCGAATTTGGATCTCTGTGGTGGGAGATACGAATCCGGGAACATAGGTGATCACCGTAGTTTTCTGCGATCCCAGAAATTGGTCTTTTTCTGCCAACTTTGGCGCTATTTTTGCATATGATTACGCGTTATTCGATGTCTACTATCACACAGATAATGAAGAGGGTTAAGGGGTGAGCATACCGGTGAATATGGGGTGGCGTTTGGTTGAGCGAGGCGACGGAAAACAACTCTGGAACATAGGTACCTCGCTGCAAAAATCTGCAGTACGCGGGGTGCACGGGGTCGCGGTCGTCGGGATTGGTTTGGACGGCCTGGCGCGGTTCTCCGGCTGCGGTGGTGGCACTCCTTAAGTCTATATTGGAAGAGGAAGAGATTAGGGTGATATAGGGTTAGGGTTTTAGTATGAAATAGGATATATATATAAGAGAGAGAAGGGGGCGGGTTGTATTCGGCTTAAGGGGGTAGTTTCACGTAATGGGCTTGGTTGCTTGCTGTTGCTAGTTGATTGCAAAAGGGTGGTTGGCTGCATATTAGCAAGGGCGGGTGGCTCACAAGGGGCGGGCTCACAAAAGGGGCGGCTGCTGCTAAGTTGGTTTGGGTTGGTAGGAATGGGTAGGAATAGGAAAATAGTAATAAAACTTTTCTTTTCTAATCTTTTCATTTTCTATTTCTTTTAATATATATATATATATATATATATATATATATATATATATATATATATATATATATATATATATATATATATACTCATAGAAAAATCAAGAATTATATTAATACATACCATTAAGCTAGCAACTACTCAAGGGGTCTCCTACATAAAATAAATTCAGAAAAATTCCTAATGGCCCCATAAATCCCCTAAGTGCACGAACACCTAAAATAAAAATTAATAAAAATCTATTTCTCCTAATTAGCCACTAATTACTATAATTAAATTATTAATTAACTAAAAAAAGCCATATGCGGTTTTTAGGAATATGAGTTTTACATTCTACCCAACTTATAAAAATTTCGTCCTCGAAATTAAAATTAAGCCACGGTAGAAAGTCAATGATGGTATAAGATTTGCATTATTTAAAATGCAAGGCCGGGTGGGCGATGTTGCGCGTTGCACATCCCGAAAAATCATAAGAAAATCCACATGAGCGAAAAATAGGTTTCTTCATGTGTCATGTCCAATAGTGTGGACACCTAAATGCTCATTTGCATAAAAGCGCCCAACAATTGGAAAATTGCACAAGGATGAGAATTGGATGATGGGCACGTCTAGGATAAGGGTGTAGAATTTGTAGGAAGGCAGTGGCTAGTATAGTGCTCCAATTATCGAAGCAACGGTAAGGTACGCTAAGTGGTACAAATATTGGAATAAAATACCGTATTCTATTTCTAATTGGTTTCACCCTAACCTTAGTCTTACTATCTAAGCCAAGTAGGTCTAAATCTTGGATGAGGGGATTTTACAATCCAGCCAACTTAAAAACAATTTTATCCTCAAAATTAAATAAGGCATAATTTGTTAATTCCTTCACGTTCGCCTATAAGGCAAGTCAATCACAATCTCTCCCAAGATTTAAAATATATCATAATCCATCGCAATCACTTCAAGGTTAAGATAATCACTGTTCTAATCAAAATTCAATCTATTGTAATCTCTTCTCACTTTTTCAAATTATCAATATCCAAATTTAAATTAATTTCATATAACATCTTCAAGAATTAAATACGCATATGAAGATAAATACTGGAAATAAAAAATACTGTCGAGTATAAAATATTGGAGAATATATTATCAGCAATAGCACAACTAGCAATGAACAGAAATATCAGTGAATGCTAGAACAATAAACTGAAAATACATAATAGAATATCTAGCTAAGTGTGTGAAACATCAGTCTATCATGTGATCGACTTGGGACATGATCAGGCTTATTATATATGATTAGCTATGATTCATATGAGGTCAAGCTAACCATTCGGTTAGCTATGATGCGAGCAATAGTCAGTCTAATCATATATAACAGGCTATGAGGCATGTAAATGGTCAGACTACACCCAACATGATGTGTGGGGCGAGCTATGATGTATGTAAAGTGGGGTATGATCACATAATCTACAAATATCTCTCCGTCCCCAGCTAGCACGATGGATCCCAATCACGACTCCTCATGACAGGTATCGATGATTCTAACCCATGTATCCATAGTGTCAGAATCAAGTACGCTATACAACTAGAATCATAGAGATGATCAACATAATGAAAACTGTCAGAGAATGTACTCGTTTGTGGTCCTTAGCTGGCAATACCAATATCATGTTCCTGAAGTCTCGTCTGAACAATCCAACGATCCTATATATATAATATAATAATAATATAGCATCAGTCAGTATACTAGCACACACACAAATATAATACACTAAACTCAGAAACTACGCTAGGGGTGATACTGGTCAACTAGCAGGGTCAAGTGTGCGTCTAAATGCACGAGTGTTATGTCCTCGAATGCTGTGCATAATAAGGCAGTAACTGGCACTAATACAAGTCTAAAACTCTAATTCCCGTGTAACACCAACACACGTCTAAGCCAGTACGTTAGTGTACACAAGGCAGACAGTTCACTAATACCTAGGGTCATGCAAATATATAAATACGGGATACCCACAAATAATATCTAGAGTCATACAGCATGTGTAATACTAGAAATCTATTTCCCTATGAAGTATATACATATATTAAATCTAATTATCATACACATGCATATATACACATACTAACTATTAGGTTCACCAATACAGTGTCATGCAATCAACCAAACTTATATGAAGTAATATGCTAACCCTAATATTATTCACACATGCACACATAAAATCACGAAGGAAGGCAGTTCGAACCTATGCGTGCACGGGGTTGAGGGAGTCAGGGTCGTGCGGTCGGGTCGTGCTCCGGTGAGGGGATGCTGGTAAAGTCGGAGACGGGGCTGTGAACGGGGTGGTCGCTGCTCGTGGGCCGGTGATGGTGGTGGTGATGGTGAAGACGCTACTGGCAGAGGGGATGATGATGTTGGAAGGAGACGAGGTTGTCGTGGTGAAGTGGAGGAGAACGGATGGTACAATCGGGAAGATCGACAACTGTAGAGTGGCCCGGCGGTTGGAAGTTGGGGCTCGGCGGGTGATGGCGTGGGGAAGTCGATGAACAGGTCGGGGATGAAGTCGAGATGGCTGACAGCGGAGATGGCTGCGGTGGCTGTCGCGGTGGGGCTGGTGAGCAAGTTGGGGACGTGCGGCCGGAGATGGGATGAGGGTGAGGAAAAGTCGGCTGCTAGTAGATTTAGGGTTTTGATATTTTGATGATGGTGATGAAATAATGGGAACAAATGAGAGTTTTTGTATGAGAAAGAAAAGGAAGATGACTACCTAGGGATTAGGGTCGGCCAAGTACTCCTTGGGATGAGGTTGAATGCTACATGAAGGAATTTGGAGGGCTATGATTAAGTGGGTTTGAATGGAGGGCCAAGATGGCTAGGGGGTGATGTTTTGAGTATTACACACTCCAAAAATGCAAGAAAGATGCATGTGACCGGTCAAAGAAGAAGGGAGATGTTTCTTCATGTGTTGGGTCCAATGGAAAGTGGACATCTCACTGTACTTTTGCATAAAAGTCCCCAACATTTGGAAAATTACACAAAAATGGGGTCTTGGAATTGAATGAGGGAAAATACCATGTTTGGTGTGATGTAGTGGTTAAAAAGGGTGTGTGGTATTTAGTATGAACCTTGAGGGTGTGAGTGGGGATTTGGCTTGGTGTTGGGTCTAGTTTTGGGTTGAGTTGGGTCCTTACACCAATTTAATTAAAATTAATATAAATGGTGTTCTTAAATTAATTGGAAGTACATAGGGCTAAAATTAGGTAGGACACAAGTGTCATGGACGTAGAAGACTTAGAATAGAATATTGTCACAATTTGGGTTGCACAAAATGGGTCGAGTTTGTGTCTCCAATTTCGATTGGAACGGACAAAGATGCAAAGTTGGATTTAATTGGAAATAAAAATAAATGTCTGCAACGAATATTGTACGACAAAAATAAAGCACAAAAGGGCATATTTATAAGTTACAAAAAGATCAGAATGGAAGACTGACACGTCTAGGACAAGGATGTGAAATATGTTGGAAGACAAAAGCTAGTGTAGCGCTCCAAATATCAAAGCAACGGTAAGATACAATAACTAAATAAAATTACAATAATAAATTATAAATCCAATATTTAATCCCAAAAATGCTAATTAAAAATCCATAATCATATATTTTAGTCAGGGGTTCATCTAGTGGGCTTCTAGGTCTAGTCCACTAACCCATGCAATAATGAACACTATATATAATATATAAAATATAACATGCAATATAATATACACAATACTTATAATAATTAAAAAGACAAAAAATACCCTTATTTTAGAATATGGTAGTGACAGGTCCTATACTCTAATCATATTCGCATGCTTGCTCGATACAGTAACATAACAGAGATAAATATTCTCGACCTACATGGGCTACCACATTGACTGCAGTGTCGATGGTGGCAATATTCTTAAAATATGTATTTCATAATTAATGCTTGTGACAATCCTAGCTAGTTAATCGTAGAAAGATGTAGAGCTATTTGGACATACGATGAATGATGTTACTTTCATTATAGCTCATTCTTCTAGTTTTATTTCTTCCGGCGCGTGGTCAGGGTGCTAAGTTCTGCTCGGGTGAAGGTCTGCAACCCCGGTCCTTGTTTGGTTTAAGGGTTGCGGTCCCGATCCAGAGTAGTTCATATGTTCTCTTGTCGCTCGTCGCCTTACTTTCATCTTAGCACTTGTTATTAGTTCTTTCAGTTATATTTTGAGACAAGTACATTGGTACCGTACAAGTCTTGATCTGTATTAATTTTTTTTATTCTCTTTTTTGCTAACGTTGTGATATGTTTGGTCTATCACCTTGAGATCCTTTGTGGTACTTGTTGCTTAGGGTTATGACCCCACTAGTTTTGTATGACCATATTACCCTGAGATGAAACATGATCCACCGCACTTCCAACAAGATGGCTCGCAATCGTAGGACTGCGGTCGAAGCTCGCGAGTGGGTTTTTTTCTTCCATCCCTACCTTGATTATTTTATTTTGTGGTATTTTAGCAAGAGGCAATGTTATCCCCTTATTTTGAGATCACTTCTCTGACTTCGGTCAACATGATATATATATTAGACTATGGCTGGTATATTTGATCAGGTATAATTATACTTTGCTAGTACAGCATTTTGTATTCTCTAGATTCATGATCATATATGGTATATAATTTGGGACGCCTTTTTACTTTTATATATGATATACTCTTATACTTGTGTTGCTGGATTGAGATACTGGGATTTGTCGGCCTTAGGACTAACGTCATAGCATTCTAGAGTTCACCCATATGTCTTCTAGACAACCTTAACACATTGCGGCTTACTTCAGTATTCTATAAGGTGCAGTTGGCCATGTCAGTACTCATATTTATCTAGTATTCTGGGAGCGGGACGTGACAAGATTTTAGTGGTGGCCCATGCAGGTCTATTTTTCAGACTTGTGGGGGGACTCATCTTGCTAGAATCTCAATCCTCTATAATCTTCGATTGAACTCCACTTGCAACATGTACCTCTAGCTTTCCTTGAACTTCAAACTTGCTTGACATGATTGTTCCATTATCGTCCCTTATTGATATCCTTGTATCCTTATCCCTAAGGGACAACCCACCTGCTCCTCCTTCAGAGGGTTCTGTTGCACCGACAACTCCAGTAGATCCAGTAGTAGGCCATGTCCAGATCCCGTCACTGAACCAAGGGAAAGCGTCAGTAGGTCTTCATCAGCCAGCTCCCCAAGTCACGCATGTCCGACCAGCATAATTAGCTCCACTAGTCTTGCCAGAACGGCAAGTTCAGTCCGCTCTGCCGTTCATACCAGCTTAGCTAGTCCATCCAACCCAGACAATACCACCAGTTCTTCCAGCACAACCAAGGTAGACTTGATCGTCAGCCATGTTAGAGATGATCCAATCTATGATGATGGTACAGCAACAACAACAGCAAAAACAACTTTAGCTTCAGCAACAAGTGGTTTAACTCTGCCAGCAGTTTCAGCAAGGATAAGAACAGACCAACACGACTCTTTGCCAGGGAGTTAGAGTAGCACTCTATAACAGTGGGCATTATACTCATAACTCAATGACCAATGTTAGTCGCATGCACCCAACTAAGTTCCTCGGCCCGGAAGATGCAGTTTCAGCAATTTCTTGGCTCCAAGACTTTGAGGCCATCTTGGATGCAACCAAGACCCCAAATAATGAGAATATAGCAGTCGTAAAGTTATAAATATCATATCTTGTTCGGGATTGGTGGAAAGCACAAGAAATGGTGCTTCTTAAGTCCATTGACTGGCAGACGTTCAAGGAGCACTTCCAGGAGAAGTATTTCTACACAACCACCAAGTTCCAGCTCCAGTAGCAGTTCATCAACCTCCGCCAGAACACAAGATCGGTCGACCAATATGCGGTCGAGTTTTGCCAGCTTAGCCGATTTTCTCCTCATATGGTAGCTTTCGAGGAAGACCGAGCCAAGAGATTTGAACAAGGGTTACATCTAGAGCTTCAGCAGTTTACGGTGGGTCATAATTATACCACCTACGATGTAGTGGTCAGGGCAGCTAGGTCCCAAGAACTCGCCGACTATAGGTTAGTAGCAAGGATCGGAGTCCAGAAGAGGTCATAAACATCCATGAGAGGCATCAGTATTCAGTCATCACCCCAGCACCAGCAGTCAGAACTCCTCGCCCGCCAGCACCTCCAACCTTCATAGTAACCTCAGTGCAATCTACCAGGCAGTCTGTATCAGCAGGATGAAGCCACTGTGACAAACCAGGGCACACCAGAGATTAGTATAGGAGGGCCAATGACCAGTGTCTCAGATGTGGGAGATCTGACCATATAATTATTTTGTGCCTATCACTACCGTATTTTCTAGAAAAGGGTATTTTGGTCATTTTATAATTAACTAAATATTGTGCATGTTAAATATTTATTTATTGTATTATTTATTTATTATTAATATATTAGATTTATTTTTGGACTTGTGTTAGTGGACCTAACTAGTTTAGTTTAGACTCATGGACCAACATGTATTAATTGTTAGAATTGAGCCCAACTAGAAAGCCCATTAATTAGGAGGATGATTAAATTAATTAAACCATTGGACTAGAAGCTTCCCTCCTTAATTAATTTCTTCATGAGAGGCCCCAAGGGGTATTTTAGACTTTACATACTAGCTTGAGGGAGGGGGCAAGTGAGGCCTATATAAAGGGGATGAAAACTTTCTCTCTCTTCATTTTTCATTCCAAATCTAGATCTAGAATTTCCCTCAGCCAAATTTTATCAAATCCCTACCAAATTTTCACCCAATTACTTCCCAAATCACCATTGGAGACTAGAAGAGCAAGGATCTAGAAGGAGGAAGCAAGGATCTACAAAGAGGAGCAAGGATCTACAAGTTGGAGGCCAATTTCACCAATTTTGGAGGTTTCATTGGGAATCTATCCCCCAATAGGTACAATTTAATTTTTGCCCTTAAAATAGCTTCTAAACCTGAGATTTAATCATGAATAATCAACCTATATACATGTACTACCCATAGGATTTGGTTTTGTGTTCATAGGAGGCCTATGGAGAAAGTTATGGTACTTTTTGTGTCAATTTTGGGAGAATTCCAAAAATGACTTTTTGTTGTGTGTATCAATTGATCCTATAGATCAGTTTGGCATATATTTATGTGTTTGGGGCTAGTGTCGTGTCCACAATTGGGTACGTGTAGGTCGTATCCCAATAATTTGGTGATACGTGTTATTTTGGAGGTTTTCCCTCCGACACGGGACTTTGTACATGTCGTATTTTGACACGGACATATAGATCTATATTTGACACTTTGTTTTGTTTATAAATATTATATGTGATTTGTTTGTATCCTTCGGGGTGCAATTGGATGTGTGGTGGACTCGTGTCGCATGCGTATCCTAGATCTAGTGGGATATGGTGTGATACTCTCAAATTATTGTGTGTTTATGTGTAGATCTAATTAATTGTGCTTTAATTCTTGAATTATAATTGTGTATGTATCTATATATATTATATATGTATTATGTATATTTATTATAGTGTTTATTGTTTCATAGATCTATGTATTATATATGTATTAATAGAATATATATTATGTAGCTTTCTTCTACATGCATTAATATATATGTTATAATATATGTTAGGGATGTAAATATATGTATATGTTTTATATAATATATGTGTATGTTTAATTAAGTAATTAGATTATTTATAGTTATTATATGATTATATATATATATATATATATATATATATATATATATATATATATATATATATATGTATGTAGATATATATTTATAAGTGGTAGCATATGTATATATAATATAGTAGATATATTTATATGTGGTTATATATATTGTTATATTATATATTGTCATGTATTTATATTATTGTATGATTATATATATATATGTATACATATATGTATAGTTATATATACATATTACTATGTGTGTGTATGTATGTTACTATGTGATATTTTATACAATTTACTATGTATAAGTGTATGTATAGTTATATATAGTTTTATATGTATATTGTATAAATATATATTGTGGGTTATACATATGTATTTAAATATATATTGTATAAATATATATGGTGGGTTATATATATGTATTTATATATATATATATATATATATATATATATATATATATATATACACATATATTTTCAGCGACAGCAGCGAGCCAGAAGTGTCGCAACAACAACAACAAATGCAAATAATAGCAGCTTTTCAGCGACAGCAGTCAGCGACAGTTGCAGAAAACTGTCGCTGAAACAACAGTGTATCAGCAGAGTATCAGAAGCTTCAGCGACAGTTTTTAGTGACAGTGCAGAAAACTGTCACAAAAACTGCAGTATATCTATATACACAGCAGCTTTCTGTGACAGTGAACAGGATATTTAGCGACAGTTTGGCAGTTTTTAATATATTAGATATTAATATATATATATAGATATATATGTGTATATATATGGTAATTAATATATATATAAATATGTTCATAATTGCTATTTGTATTATAGTATACTATATATGTATATATTTAGTTGTATCATATAAATTTATTAGAATAGTTAGTATATTTTAGTTATCAATTGTTATGAGTATCTTTTATATATTATATATTTGTTGGTATGTACGTACGTATATATGTATTAATAGTTAGTGTGTAGTTGGTAGTTAGTATTATTCTATTAGTACATACTAGAGTTATATTGGATTGATATATGTAATTATTGATGGATAGTTAGTATATATATGAGATTTTGGCAAATACCTTGAGATACCAAGGTAAGTATCAAGATATACCAAGGTATGAGTAGTAGGTATTGGCATAAGTAATAGGATAGTTGTAAACTAATATGGGTTGGTATTAAGGTAACTAAAATAAGGTATATAGTATTATATAAATATTAAATGCATAGTAGTTTATAATTATTGTTGGGTAGTTAGTATAAATAAGGTTTTGAATTTACCTTGAGATGCCAAGGTAAGTATCAAGGTATTGGAGGATAATCAAGGTATTGGGTTTGGATATCAAGATAGAGGTTTAGTATTGCGATACCAAGTTGGTTCGAAACCAAGGTATCCATTTAGCATTTGTAATTAGGATTTTATATATATAATATTGTTTGATATGTACATATGTGTTATATTTATCCCTTGTTTGCGTATCTTGAGATACGATATCTTAGTATCCTAAGATGTAGCTTGTATGGCCTAGATTCATAGTATGTGAGCCCAATATCTTTGAGTTAGACTCATGCAACCTAAAAATAGGTAGTTGACCATAATTTGACTATAGTTGACCATAGTTGACTTAGAGTTGACCTAGTTTGACTTTTGACTTAGAAATAGTTTTATGACCTAGAAATTGACTAGTTTAATTTATTTCTCTTCCCAAAACTTGTATTAATGCAATATTTCATATATAGGTCTGTGACACCAGTTCGGACATCATTTTTATTATTTGCTCTGGACCACAGGCGAGTATATTCTCTGATAGTTTCCATTATTTGATTACCACTATAATTCAAGTATTTAGAAATGTTACTTATGATTCTTGACACGATGGTACACGTATTGGTATTGTTATTGGATCGTCAGTCATGGGATGTTACCTTGATTATGGAGATGGTATCGGATACTGTCCTTGTTGGTATTGGATAACATTGAATATTGTAGATTAAACATTGGATACATTGGCTAGTGACGTGTCATGATTCGATCCATCATATCAGTCCGGACGGGGGAAATACCAATTAAATATATGATCAAGAAACTATCGGCTAGTAGTGTAATCATTGGCTACTAACTAACCATGCAATTCACGTATGGTTGAGTTAGCTCCTTAGTGTAATCATTGAATCTCCCAGGCCGATCACATATTTAGTTAGTATCTCAAATCACATAGTTATTATAGATTCCATTATTCAGTTTATTGATTACCTTGTTCTATTCTGACATTATAGTTCATTCATTTATTCTTATACGCATTGATTATATTCTGTTGTTAGTATTGCCTATTCTCTCATTGTTCTTGATTATCAGTTATATCCTCATCATAGATAGCATCTTCTATTCTACTGCTTTATAGTTTTTGTCAATTAATTGGAACTTCTATTGGGTTGTACTTCGCTCCATTCCTGACTGGAAAATATTTTTCAGAGGATCCGGGAGATTGGTGTCCGACATACTACGGACCTCAGCCTATAGATGGTGCAGACTTGGACCCACTAGTTCTGGAGTGACTGCGAGAGATTTAGCCGGATTCACTAGTTAGCATAGTTAGTTCTCTTTAGCATTTTGGTACCGGATTTGTTTTCGGCATATATTTGTGTTTGGATATTATTTCTATTTGTTGTTGTTATATTTTTTACTGCTTAGTTATGTTAGACTTCTGTGATATCCTCTCGTACCATAGAAATATGATTGAGTATTATGTTGACTTAAGTTGATTACTCTCTTCTTGGAGTTGAGATATTATTGGAGGATTATACATTTTGTGAGATAATTAGATAGTATAGTTGACCAAGATAGCGTTCTACCGCCGATGCTGTGGCGTAGGCTGGACGTTGTTCCCGACTTGCATCCCTACACCGGGTGCAGGTCGTGACAGTGCCCGCTTTTGTACCCAGAGACTTCTTCAGTCCGACAGTTACCAGCTCCACCTCGGGCCAGATTGAAGGCCCGCGAGGACCAGCATTAGCAGTTCGACCACTAGCCCAGCGTCCTCTCCCGATGCAGACTCGATAGTTCCAGCAGCAACGTACGGTGCAGTATGTGCAAGTCCAGCAAGACAAAACCAGCAGCAAGTTAGAGCCACGGCCCCTGGATGTTGGCCTGACAAAATATTTGGCAACCTAGAGCAGTTGATAGTCGAAGGTGCTATAATTGTGGATAAGATTTTTAGCTCACTTTAGCTTGTCTTATTCTTGGGTTCTTGTCGAACGACCTCTTGTTCCGACGCGTTCGAAATACGATAGTCGTTTCGATCCTTTCGTTGAGCAAAGACAAGTTTTCGTCCTACTCTTCTGCCCTCGTATCTCGTGGCACGTGATATCTATCATGTGAACCGAATGCGAAGGTACGTCCTAGATCAAAGTTATGTCCTTGATAAGATCGTTGGTACCGACTTATCTCATGGTTTGGCTCTTGTCCATTTTGTAAGTCAGCATAGGCAAGCAAGGACGATTTCCTATTTGACTGACTCAGGGGTATATGTATCCATATGCCTCCATTTTCTCTGTGTGTTGCTTCTGTGCATTTATTCATTAGTTACTTTTGTAGTTATCTTTTATTTCAGTTACTTGCTTAGTATGATCCCTTGATTGTGGCATATGATTTCCTGAGCTTTCTTGTGTGTTCCAACTCGACTAGCCTTGGGAAAATTTCGAGGACAAAATTTTTCTTAGGAGGGTAGAGATGTCACACCCGATTCCAGATTTGGTATTTCTTTTATTTCTAGAATTTAATTTTTCTTGATAATGTATTCTTGTTGTATTTCTCATATTGGTTCCGGTCATTTTATTTATTATTATTTTAATATTGTTGAGAGAGACTACCCGAGACCAGTAGAATATCCTTTGGTATTGCCATAGACCCAGTTTATGATCTGCATATAGAATGGATACCTGGTTCGGTTCATTTGATTGAACCCATGACTAAACCATTTTTCTCTCTTCTTAGTATATATATGATTATTTTATCTTGCCTCACGCATTCTTCTTATTTCACTCCTTCTTCTTTCTTCTTCCTCATTTTTCCCTTGCCCTAGGCCGAACCCTAACCCTAGAGGACTTGGGAGCAGTTAAGGTCATCACTTGGATAATGAGACTTGAGGCTAGTAGCCACTCGAGGCAAGTACATCTTGCTCAATGGTGAAGCCATAGATTTTTGGATTTCTACTTATTTGTGTTAATTAAAAATATGTTTGATAGAAAATATTCTCCTTGAAGTTTTTAGTTCTTGGAGTTTTAGATTTTAATGTATAGATTTGTATAGATCTGAGTTTTAACTTAAGATTTTATATGTGTTCCATGAGTTTTTCCTTGGTTTGATCTATTAAAATTTATTGTTTTCTAAAACTAGTCGTACTATTTGATGGAGCTTTCCATTTCGAGCATTTTGGCTTTTACATAATTTGGAATTAAATAGAAGTTTTTATGGCCAAAAGAAATTCTGGAGCTTTGTTCTGGACTGTCTGGTAGGGAGAATAAACAGTGCCACGTATGGATTTTTTTTGCCGCAACAGTGCAACGCGCATGGAGTTTCATGCTGCAGTAATGCTCCGCGCATTGATGCATCGCGCATCACTTTCTTGTCACGCGTAGTGCGCCGCGCATGGAGTTTCATGCCACAGTAGTGCGCCGCGCATGAAGTTTCATGCCGCAACAGTACGCCACGCGCATCACACCCTCGCCGCGCGCATCAATGGCCGCGTGCATCAATCCTTGTCGCGCAGTACGTCGCATATGGATTTTCTTGCCGCAGAAGTACAAAGCCCACAGAATTCATGTTGCGCCCAGTGCTCTGCGTGCAGTGCGCTATGCTCATGGTAACCCAAATGCTTGTTTTTGCCTATTTAAGCTATTTTCTAGCTAGAATCTTGAAAAACTCAAAATATGAAAGTTGTTGATCTCTGTCTTGCCTTTCCTAATATTTTTGAATTACCTTATTTGTAGTTGATATGTGAGAGTTATCTTCAATTTACTATATTGTATCACTTTTTAATGCATAAACCGTTTTAGCCCAGTTGAGTATTGGAGCATCGTTGGATGTTATGCTTCCCTATATTAACACATGATTTGGATCCTCATGACATGTAGAAATATTTGTGTATAATAATTCATTGTATTTTGGCCTCGGGCAATCGAGTATGAGTATTGTCCATGTATCGCGTGTCGCGGATACGATAACTCTTGAAAAGCTCGTACTCGTAACTCGTCATTCTAGAAAGTTCTCAAGGGTCCACGACTCGAGAACTTAAAATAATTTAGTAATGATTAAATAAGATAGTATTCACCTAGATCATTGGGAGGAAATAATATTATGATACCGGCTACCCCGATCTCCAAGGGCCCCATGCAGCATGGAATCACCTTGCTAGGCAAGCGCTCCATGACTGACCAAGTTTACGCATGTTACGGTATATTACAAGACAATTTAATATTTATAAGACAAGTTCATGTTTATAAGACAAGTTTATTGTAAACACCCTGATTTTTCAGAATATTTTAATATAATTTTTCCTAATTTTTTGGTAAATTTTCTGGAATTCAAACTAAAGAATTTTTTATTACAAGATTTTTATATGCTCTTAATTGATATTAAAATATTATAGAAATAATATTTTATGGTGTAAAATAGAAAACCGGACATAGGGTAATTTTCTGCGAATTTATTGGACTCAGAAAACATTTTTAAAGCCCTAAAAACTGATGTATAATTAGACCTAAATAAACCCTGAATTAAACCCGGTTTATTTGAAATAAACCAAACCAACTGAACCAAACCGCTGAACCGAACCAAGCCAACCCAGACCTAACGGGTCGGGTTGGGTCGGATCCGAAATCGAACCCGACCCGGACCCGAAACCCACACCGAACCCTAATCCTAATTCGGGTCGGAATCACTGTTCCGACCCGGCGGCGCGCGTATATAAATCCCTCGGAAGCCCCGCCCTGCCGCCAGATCACTCTCTCTCTCTCATCTCTCCGCCACAGCCCCGCTCCGGTCACTTCTCGTCGTCCTCTCTCCTCCGCCGCTGCTCGACTCCCTCTTCTCCATCCTCCGCCGACCCGAACTCCACAGCCCCCATCGACCAACCGCTCTCTCCGCCGCCGCTCGACCCCCTCGCCCCGACGACCTCTCCTCTGGCCCCGCCTGGAACACCACCACCCCACGACCTCGGCCCCACTCAGCGACGACCCCTCCCGTCGTCCCTTCGGCCAGAACCCCCCTCAGACCCCGAGCTCCTCCTCCGGCTCTCCCCCTAGTCGCCTCCGGCCAGAGCCGCCCCGTCTAGCATCGCCTCAACTGGCCGCCCAGCCCAGCAACCCTCCGGCGAGCCCAGCCGACTCCGACAAGCCCTAACCCTAGATCGGACACGACTCAGCCAGGACACAGCTCGTGTCAAGGAGACACACGGACACGTAAAATTCAGACTTCACGGAGCCCTGTTCAGGTAGCGTTTCCTCTCTCCTCGTGATTACATTTTTCGTTCCGTCAGTTGTGTCACATAGACTGTATAACCCTCTCGATGCCCGTGCAACCCGCTCGGTACGTCGCGTCCTGTGGTGATCGCAAACTGTGATCCAAAAACAGAAAAACCAATGCCCTATTTCACCCCGGAACTGAGTGTGCCCCGCCAAACGGGACGACTTGGTCACACGCGGTCTTTACTGAAATATGTGCGTCATTGATACGGACGTGTGGGATTTCGCAGAAGTTGATTTGGATGTGCGTGCACACCGGAATCAACGCGTATCCACCGACAACGCCCCGTATTCGCCTATTCTGGAACACGCTGTAACTTTGTGTACACATGTCAGATCGAGACAAAACTTATACCATTGGACTCGTAGCAATACGCTGGTCCTGTGACCCAAGTTTGGTTCGATTCTGAGAACGTTGACAAAATAGCGTATCGTGGGCCCTACAGGCTCCACTTGACGGGCGATTTTGTGATCGGCTCATCGGAATCCAATTCTGGAAGATCCATTGAGTTCGTATCATCGTTTCTGACTTGTTGATACTAAGTTTGACAAATTTGGAGACCTTTGACCCTGACACACTTTTCGGTGCAAAGTGGCCCACATATGGACCCCGCTTTGACCCGGAAATGTCATTTTTGCCCCTGTGTCCAAATTGGACTTAAGGATAGGCATTTCTAGCTATTTGATATTTTCTGAGACTGTTGATGATGTTTATTACAGCTTTTGGAGGAGTACTTGCAGGATCCACTAATACAGGGATAACTGTTGGTATTCAAACCCCAGACAAGTGTACCTTGCCAAAATTACAGTATATTGATTCATATTATTCTCTTGTTTTGTTTCTGTGATTGTTGTGCATGCTTGACCTAGGACCGAGTGACTTACTTAGCGTCCGATTAATAGTCGGGTGCCAACCATGTACGCAGAGTTGGGTAACGTCACCTAGAGATGGACATTCGTGACCCTTTATATTCTCGTACTTGTCTTATCAAGTACACTATGACCCAGGACACTTGATACTATTCATGAGACAGAGTCTTCCTGAGATATTTATGGTGATTCTGTATAGGATACAGGCATATGACATAGACATTATATTCATAGATATTATATGACTGGTTGTATTAGCTATGATCCCGCTTGACATGGACATGAGACGTTATGGTCATGAGATGCGTGGTTATATTGGGTGGGGAGAGACACACAGGATACAGGCTATTTTATATATATCTACTACTATTGTGAGGTCGTAGACTCTCGAGCAGAGCTAGACACATTACCGGTTATTACCGCTACCGGCTCCCCGACAGAGAGCTTGTAGTGGCTCAGCCTGAGTACTCGTGATGCTCTCATCTTGCATTTCACATAGATGGTTACATACTTACCCTATTTATCTCATTTATTATTATACTGCATTTTGGCATGTTGATTTTTGTACCTTGTTATGTCCCCTGAGGACCTGGATACCGGATTATTTCCCCAGGTTTAGCAGACGATTTCTATCCCGAGGTATACGGGACAGCAGCAGTAGCAGCAGCAGGAGCAGATACAGGAGCTGTATCGACACCCAAGGATGAGGTGTTAGCTGAAGACTTTTCCTGAGCATCCATGTTTCATGCTCAGTATTTACTTTATTCAGTCATTTATATTCTGGTCTGTTGAACCATTGTATTAGATTTTATCGGGTTATTCCCCGAAGCACTTTGTTGAGACTGGTTGATGATTTACATTCCTTATATTCTGTGGATCATATTTTATTCTTGTATGGATGAGATTAGTTGTGCCATGTTGTCGTAGACTTAATTTTACAGCTTAAGTACGCCCTGATGGATCCATTAAATTGGGTTTGTCCATCGGTGCGTGCTGCTGGCCATTGCCACGTGTCTAGTCTCTCGGTATTTTGGGACTGGGGCGTGACATAATTTTTGTGGTGGCCCATGCAGGTCTACGACTAAATCGTTCGGTTTCAACTTAGGGACCGAACAAGCCTGCCCTAAGGATAGGATAAGTTATAGGATCTCATCCATTGTTTGAACCATTTTTGAACTCTATATCGAACTCGAACTAATTACTTGATTTGCATCCTGTGTTGATTCCTCTGAGCGTTCTTATAGTTTATCTTTTGGTTGCAGAGTAATGGATCCCAGGAACGGAGATGAGAATCCCTTGGATACGCCACACGACACTGTGGTTACTTATATAGACGGAGTGACACCAAGGAATGGAGGACAAACATCGCAAAGCAATCAAACCAGCCAGCCTAATCCAAGGTTCCGGCGTGATGACATCCCACCTCCACCACAGTTCACTCCACAGATGCCAGTTTTCCTGCCAGGGAAAGCCATGGACGGGCAACAGATGTTTCAGATGATGTATGCCATGATGCAAGCCCAGCAGCAGGTTCAGCAAGAGGCTCAGCGTCACGAGGCAGAGTATTTGAGAACCAGCCTAGTATCAGCAATGGAGCAGGCAACCCACCAGCGAGGCGATCAGCGACGGGATCTATCACCAATTTTCGTCAGCTCAAGCCTCGTACCTTTTCTGGTAAAGAGGGGCCAACAGAAGTTCACGAATGGCTCACGAACATACAGCACCAATTGGAAGCAGCTGAACTTCCGAGAGAGAAATGGATGACTGCGGTCAGATTGCAGTTGACTAAAAATGCACATCATTGGTGGTTATCAGAAGAGAGAAGGCTCGGACAGGACCGAGTCACTTGGGAAGAGTTCTCCAGACTCTTCCAAGAGATGTATATTCCAGCAGTTGTACGGTCGGAGCTCAGAGACAAGTTCAACCGCCTTATCCAAGGCAATATGTCAGTGGAAGAATACAACGCAGAATTTATTCGTCTGAGTCGCTTCGCCCCAACCTTGATTTCGACAGAGGAAGAGAAAGCTGAGAAGTTCTTTGACGGACTGAAGTTTGAGCTCCAGAGGTTGATTGGATCGGTCGTACCTACATCATATACCGACGTTCTTGCAGCAGCACGACGCATGGAGCGCGTCACTAGAAGGGAGTCAAATTTGAAGAGGCCAATCACATCAGCACCATCCAGGACATCACAGGGGGATTCTGCAAAATGATCCCAGAGGAGTATGCCAGAGAGAGCAGCACACAGGGCCATATCCCTTCCTACTTGTCACCACTGCGGCAAGGTAGGACACATTGAGAGAGAGTGCAGGCGTAAGTTGGGACTATGTCTGAGCTGCAGATCCAACCAGCATCTATCCAGGGACTATTCTGAACGCAGAGACGAAGCACCGAGACTAGCTTTACCTGCACCACGACCAGCTTACCCAGCAGTAGGAGCACCGCAGACAGGAGTTGAAGGAGTCAGACCACTAGCTCCAGGAGGATACCAGTAGAGACCACCACTGGCACCACAGACAGCTTTATTTCAGCAGACTCAGCAGCAAAGGGGCCAAGCTCAGGGACGAGGCCAGGTATTTACATTGGTCGTTGAGGAGGAAGCTACTGCAGGAGAGGTTATCGCAGGTACTATTTTAGTAGCTTCATTACCAGCTGTAGCTTTATTTGATTCTGGAGCATCGCATTCATTTATAGCAGCTAGCTTTGTAGCCACCCATAGAGTAGCTTTCGTACCCCTTCCAAAGGTAAAAAGAATTCTTACGGGAGGTGGAATTATCCCAGTTAGTGACGTCTGTAGATCATGTTCTGTAGTAGTCTGTGGAAGAGAGATGCGAGCTCAATTTTTGATCTTTTCAATGTCGGATTATGATATTGTACTTGGTATGGACTGGTTAAGTCAGTACCATGCGACTCTTGATTGCCGACTTGGACGGGTTATATTTAGACCGCCTGGACATCTAGAATTTGAGTTTCTTCGGGGAGCTGTAGAGCAAGGAGTTCAGCCTACTCTTAGGGTACTATCTGTAGAAGGGGAGACAGGTTACCCAAGAGTCATATCGGAGTTTGTGGATGTATTTCCTGATGATCTTCCAGGTTTACCACCTGATCGGGAAATAGAATTCACAATAGACTTAACTCCAGGAGCAGAGCCTATTACTTCATCAGTATATCGGCTAGCACCTAAGGAGTTAGTGGAGTTGAAGGAACAAGTTGATGATCTTTTGGAGAAGGGTTTTATCCGGCCCAGTGTTTCACCTTGGGAAGCACCCATATTATTTGTGCCGAAGAAGGATGGAACAGTACGGTTGTGCATTGACTACAGGACACTAAATGCTGTGACCATCAAGAACAGGTATCCCTTACCACGCATTGATGATATATTTGATCAATTGAGTGGTGCTAGGGTATTCTCAAAGATTGACCTTAGATCCGGCTATCATGAGATTAAAGTAAGGAAGGAGGATATACCGAAGACAGCTTTCAGGACCAAGTATGGACATTATGAGTTTTTGGTAATGCCATTTGGTTTAACCAACGCGCCAGCTGTGTTTATGAGTTTGATGAACAGAGTCTTTCATCAGTACTTGGATAAATTTATGGTTGTGTTCATTGATGACATCCTAGTATATTCCAAGAGCCACGAAGAGCACGAGGAGCATCTCAGAATTGTGTTAGAGACATTGAGACGGGAGAAGTTATATGCCAAACTCAGTAAGTGTGAGTTTTATATGGATAAAGTGCCTTTCTTGGGACATATTATCTCAGAAGAAGGACTTTCAGTTGATCCAGAGAAGGTTGCTACAATAGAAAGTTGGCCTACACCTACATCAGTTGCAGATGTGAGAAGTTTTCTCGGACTTACGGGATATTACCGAAGGTTTGTAGAAAATTTCTCAAGGATCGCAGAGCCTATGACGAAGTTGACACGTAAGGACCAGGAGTTTACATGGACAGAAGACTGCCAGAAGGCTTTTGAAGAATTGAAGAGAAGATTAACAACAACAACAGTCTTGACTTTTTCTTCAGGGTCAGGAGGTTTTGTTGTTTACAGTGATGCATCAGGTAGTGGATTAGGATGTGTTTTGATGCAACATGGTAAAGTTATTGCTTATGCATCGAGACAGTTGAAGGTCCATGAGAAGAACTACCCAACACACGACCTGGAGCTAGCAGCAGTTATATTTGCACTGAAGATTTGGAGGCACTATCTTTATGGAGAGAAGGTAGACATCTTTACTGATCACAAGAGTCTGAAGTATGTATATACTCAGAAGGAGCTCAACATGAGACAGAGACGTTGGCTTGAATTGATGGTAGACTTTGATATAGATCTGCAGTATCACCCGGGAAAGGCGAATGTCGTAGCAGGCGTACTCAGCAGGAAGCCTACGGCTTATTTCTTGACGATGCAGCCCGAGTTATTGAGAGATCTACAGGAGCTTCAGATAGAGGTTGTTTTACTAGGACAGAGTGGCTTGCTAGCTAATCTTGAAGTTAAGTCGTCACTTGTGGAAAGAATTAAAGAGGTATTGCCCACCGATGCTAGATTCCGAAGACTCAAAGAGAGGACAGAAGCAGGCATGCAGACAGGACTTTGCATACATGAAGACGGAACATTAAGGTATGGAAATCGCCTGTATGTTCCAAATGGAGAATTAAGACAGGAGTTAATGACTGAAGCACATAGTTCTATATACTCTGTTCACCCAGGAGGAACCAAGATGTACCGAGACTTGAGGCAGTATTATTGGTGGCATGGAATGAAAAGGAAGATTGCAAGATTTGTGGCTAAATGTTTAGTCTGTCAGCAAGTAAAGGCCGAGCATCAGAGGACTGCAGGTATGTTACAGCCACTTCCTATACCAGAATAGAAGTGGGAACATATCACGATGGATTTTGTCACAGGATTTCCAAGGAGCCCCAGCGGAAAAGATGCGGTATGGGTTATCGTAGATAGACTCACTAAATCGGCACACTTCTTGCCATTTAGAGTTGGACAGTCCACAGAGGTACTAGCCGACATGTATATGCGATAAATCGTAAGATTACATGGAGTGCCGGTTAGTATTGTATCGAATCGAGATTCGAGATTTACATCTCATTTCTGGCGAAGCATGCAAGAGAGTCTTGGCACCAGACTCAAATTCAGCACAGCTTACCACCCACAGACAGATGGTCAATCAGAGCGCACGATTCAGATCTTGGAGGATATGTTGCGATCATGTATGCTAGACTTTGGAGGATCTTGGGAAGATCATTTACACTTGGTGGAGTTCTCCTACAACAACAGTTATCAGGCCAGCATTCAGATGGCACCATTCGAGGCATTATACGGAAGGAAGTGCAGATCGCCAAACGTCAAATACTGGGTCTAGAATTAGTAATGCAGACAGTGGAGAAGGTAAAACAAATTCAGAATCATCTTCGAGCAGCTCAGGACAAACAGAAGCATTGGGCTGATACTCACAGACGTCCCCTCGAGTTCAAAGAAGGAGAGCACGTATTCTTGAGGATTTTGCCCACTCGAGGTACTATCAGATTTGGGAGCAGAGGCAAGTTCAGCCCACGGTATATCGGGACATTTGATATTCTAGAGCGCATTGGTGAGGTGGCTTATCGTCTTGCATTACCTCCATCCTTAGAGGAAGTGCATGACGTATTCCACGTCTCACAGCTGAGAAGGTACGTGACCGACCCAAGCCACGTAGTCGATCATTCAGAGATCACCGTGGGCCCTAGCTTGAGATATGAAGAACAACCTGTTGGCATCTTCGACATCAGTGAGAAGATATTACGAGGACAGACAATTAGACTGGTTCGTGTAGCTTGGAAACATTATTCTCCTGGCAAATCGACCTGGGAACGGGAGGATAGTATGCGCCAGCGTTATCCTCACTTATTCGCGGATGCAGTTATCACCTAAGCATTCTTGTAATTTCCATAGTTCTTCCTTTAGTAGTTACTCTTTGATTGCGAGGACGCAATCCTCTTAAGGGGGGTAGATTGTAAACACCCTGATTTTTCAGAATATTTTAATATAATTTTTCCCAATTTTTGGTAAATTTTTTGGAATTAAAACTAAGGAATTTGTGATTAAAAGATTTTTATATGCACTTAATTGATATTAAAATATTATGGAAATAATATTTTATGGTGTAAAATGGAAAATCGGACATAGGGTAATTTTCTGCGAATTTATTGGACTCCGAAAATATTTTTAAAGCCCTAAAAACTGATGTATAATTAAACCTAAATAAACCCTGAATTAAACCTGGTTTATTTGAAATAAACCAAACCAACTAAACCAAACCACTGAACCGAACCAAGCAAGCCCAGACCTAACGGGTCGGGTCGGGTCGGATCCGAATCGAACCCGACCCGGACCCGAAACCCACACCGAACCCTAATCCTAATTCGGGTCGGAATCACTGTTCCGACCCGGCGGCGTGCGTATATAAATCCCTCGGAAGCCCCGCCCCACCGCCAGATCACTCTCCCTCCCTCATCTCTCCGCCGCAGCCCCACTCCGGTCACTTCCCGTCGTCCTCTCTCCTCCGCAGCTGCTCGACTCCCTCTTCTTCATCCTCCGCCGACCCGAACTCCACAGCCCCCATCGACCAACCGCTCTCTCCGCCGTCGCTCGACCCCCTCGCCCCGACGACCTCTCCTCCAGCCCCGCCTGGAACACCACCACCCCGCGACCTCGCCCCCCGCTCAGCGACGACCCCTCCCATCGTCCCTTCGGCCAGAACCCCCCTCAGACCCTGAGCACCTCCTCCGTCTCTCCCCCTAGCCGCCTCCGGCCAGAGCCGCCCCGGCTAGCATCGCCTCAACCTGCCGCCCAGCCCAGCAACCCTCCGGAGAGCCCAGCCGACTCCGGCAAGCCCTAACCCTAGATCGGACATGACTCAGCCAGGACACAGCTCGTGTCAAGGAGACACACGGACACGTAAAATTCAGACTTTACGAAGCCCTGTTCAGGTAGCGTTTTCTCTCTCCTCGTGATTACGTTTTCTGTTCCGTCAGTTGTGTCGCGTAGACTGTATAACCCTCTCGATGCCCGTGCAACCCGCTCGGTGCATCGTGTCCTGTGGTGATCGCAAACCGTGATCCAAAAACAGGAAAACCAACGCCCTATTTCACCCCGGAACTGAGTGCGCCCCGCCAAACGGGACAACTTGGTCGCACGCAGTCTTTACCGAAATATGTGCGTCATTGATACGGACGTGTGGGATTTTGCAGAAGTTGATTTGGATGTGCGTGCACATCGAAATCAACGCGTATCCGCCGACAACGCCCCGTATCTGCCTATTCTGGAACATGCTACAACTTTGTGTACACACGTCGGATCGAGACGAAACTTGCACCATCGGACTCGTAGCAATACGCTGGTCCTGTGACCCAAGTTTGGTTTGATTCTGAGAACGTTGACAAAATCGCATATCGTGGGTCCCACAAGCTCCACTTGACGGGCGATTTTATGATCGGTTCATCGAAATCCAATTCTGGAAGATCCTTGAGTTTGTATTATCGTTCCTGACTTGTTGACACTAAGTTTGACAAATTTGGAGACCTTTAATCCTGACACGCTTTTCGGTGCAAAGTGGCCCACATATGGACCCCGTTTTGACCCAGAAATGTTATTTTTGCCCCTGTGTCCAAATTGGACTTAAGGACAGACGTTTCTAGCTATTTGATATTTTTTGAGACTGTTGGTGATGTTTATTACAGCTTTTGGAGGAGTACCTGCAGGATCCACTGATACAGGGATAACTGTTGGTATTCAAACCGCAGGCAAGTGTACCTTGCCAAAATTACAGTATATTGATTCATATTATTCTCTTGTTTTATTCCTGTGATTGTTGTGCATGCTTGACCTAGGACCGAGTGACTTACTTAGCGTCCGATTAATAGTCGGGTGCCAACCCTGTACGCAGAGTTGGGTAACGTCACCTAGAGATGGACATTTGTGACCCTTTATATTCTCGTACTTGTCTTATCAAGTATACTATGACCCAGGACACTTGACACTATTCATGAGACAGAGTCTTTCTGAGATATTCATGGTGATTCTATATAGGATACAGGCATATGACATAGACATTATATTCATAGATATTATATGACTGGTTGTATTAGCTATGATCCCGCTTGACATGGACATGAGACGTTATGGTCATGAGATGCATGGTTATATTGGGTGGGGAGAGACACACAGGATACAGGCTATTTTATATATATCTACTACTATTGTGAGGTCGTAGACTCTCGAGCAGAGCTAGACACATTACCGGTTATTGCCGCTACCGGCTCCCCGACACAGAGCTTGTAGTGGCTCAGCCTGAGTACTCGTGATGCTCTCATCTTGTATTTCATATAGATGGTTACATACTTACACTATTTATCTCATTTACTATTATACTGCATTTTGGCATGTTGATTTTTGTACCTTGTTATGTCCCCTGAGGACCTGGATACCGGATTATTTCCCCAAGTTTAGCAGACGATTTCTATCCCGAGGTATACGGGACAGCAGCAGTAGCAACAGCAGGAGCAGATACAGGAGCTGTACCGACACCCGAGGACGAGGTGTTAGCTGAAGACTTTTCCTGAGGATCCATGTTTCATGCTCAGTATTTACTTTATTCAGTCATTTATATTCTGGTCTGTTGAACCATTGTATTAGATTTTATCGGGTTGTTCCTCGAAGCACTTTGTTGAGACTGGTTGATGATTTACATTCCTTATATTCTGTGGATCATATTTTATTCTTGTATGGATGAGATTAGTTGTGCCATGTTGTCGTAGACTTAATTTTATAGCTTAAGTACGCCCTGATGGATCTATTAAATTGGGTTTGTCCATCGGTGCGTGCTGCTGGCCATTGCCACGTGTCTAGTCCCTCGGTATTTTGGGACTGGGGCGTGACATTTATGATTCATAAGTTTAAGTTTATGTTCACGAGCTATAGTTTATGCTTACATGCTCAAATTTTTGTTATGACAAGTAACTAGTTATGTTGTAGTGGTATTGAATGCGCATTTAAGTTTACTCGACAAGCGTACCCTTGGCCATCTGGTTTGACTATAGTCTCGGTGGTGGAAATATTCTTAAAACATGCATTTAGTAATTAATGCATGTGACAACCCTAGCTAGTTAATCGTAGCAAGCTATAGAGTTATTTGGCCGTACGATGAATGATGTTACTTTCAATATAGCTCGCTCTTCTAGTTTATTTCTTCCGGCGCATGGTTAGGGTGCTAAGTTCTTCTCGGGTGAAGGTCTGCAACCCCAGTCCTTATTTGGTTTAAGGGTTGTGGTCCTGATCTATAGTAGTTCCTATGCTCTCTTGCCGCTCATCGCCTTACTTTCATCTTAGCACTTGTTATCAGTTATTCCAGTTATATTTTGAGACAAGTACATTGGTACCGTACAAGTCTTGATCCGCATTTATTTTTTTATTATCTCTTTTCTGTTAATGTTGGATATGTTTGGTCTATCACCTTGATCTCCTTTGTGGTACTTGTTGCTTGGGGTTCTTACCCCATTGGTTTTGTATGACTAGATTACCCCGAGGAGAACCAGGATCCACCGCACTTCCAGCAAGATGGATCACACTCATTATACTGTTGTCGAAGCTCGCGAGTGGATTTCCTTCCTCCACCCCTCACCTTGATTATTTTATTTTTTGGTATTTTAGCAAGAGGCAGTGTTAGCCCCTTATTTTGAGATCACTTCTCTGACTTCGGTCAACATGATGTATATATTAGACCATTGCTGGTATATTTGATCATGTATAATTATACTCTGCTAGTGCAGCATTTTGTATTCACTAGCTTCATGATCATATGTGGTATGTAATTTAGGATACTTTTTACTTTCATATGATATACTCTTATACTTGTGTTGCTGGATTGAGATACTAGGATTTATCGGCCTTAAGACTGACGTCAAAGCATGCTAGAGTTCACACATATATCTTCTTGATAACCATAACACATTGAGGCTTACTTCGGTATTCTATAAGGTATGGTTGGCCATGTCAGTCCTCGTATTTATCCAGTATTCTGGAAGTGGGGCATGACAATTAGGGTTAGGATTTTTTTTTCCAACTCTATAAATACTCTCTTTGTGCCTCCTATGAGCACTTACTCCAAAAATAAAGATAGAAGAGTGGATATAGCGACGACTGTCATTGGAGTCCAGAGGAGTTCGTACGAAATAGAAAAGAGGTGACGACGAGCATTCCAGAAGTTCTACGTAAACTTGCTAATTTCTGGGAGCAAATTCGTGGTGGGGCAAATCTTGTTTTAAGCAACGGTGATCTTCATTACCCCAGAAAGACCTTCTTCTTGTCTTCTTCTACTTCTCTACCTTTTTGGATGTAAACATTTTGTCCCAATTGTAACTGTATTTGCAAGGAAGAACGTATTTTAGTTCTTGAGTTTTGTGATCCAGTAGAAGTTGTAATCAGCTAATATATATTATTTATAGATTCGTTGGAATCGATTTGGACAGAGAGGAACTCTTGTGTGAATCTATGATCTTGGTTACCACCGTTGGATCATACAGAGACCGGGCTGCAAAGTTGCGTTGTATCTTTTTTCCTGATCTGAGTTTCTCCATCTTTGATCTTTCTCGGGACTAACAATAAAGTAAGATCCGAGTAAGATGGTTATGTCCCACAAAGGAACATACTTCGAAAAAGTATTCTGTACCGAAGAGATGTTCAAGCTTCAGCTTGTAACTCAGTCTGAAAATGTCAATGTAGTAACCTCTTTTAGTTATCCTCTTGAGTTATGGTATAATAGACTAAGACATATTTATTATAAAAGAATAAATAAGATGTATAGTCTAGGGCTTATCTCCAAATGTGGGGGTAAGGAGGTAAAGAAATAAGAGGTCTATGCACAGACGAATATTACAAGAAAATTATTCAAACGGGTGAACCAAAGAACAGATCTTCTGGAGTTTGTGCAGTCAGATATCTGTGACTTCAAGCAATTCTTCATAAAGGCTGGGATAAAGTACTTTATTACATTCATTGATGACTTATCGAAGTACGCGTTCGATTATATTCTCAAGTCGAAGGATGAAGCATTCGAGAAGTTCAAGGACTTCAAGGCTGAAGTCGAGCGACAAACAGAAGAATAACTCAAGAGACTCAGAAGTGATCGAGGCGGAGAGTATTGGTCTCTTGATTTCACATCGTTTTATAAAGAACATAGAATTGTCAATGAGACAACTGCTCCATATTCTTCTCAATCAAATGGAGTTGCTGAAAGGAAGAATATGACGTTGACAGAGATGCTGAACTCTATGATTTTAACTACGGGTCTTCCAAACTGCTTCTGGAGTGAAGCTGTGTAGTACCCGTTCCCCTTTTCAGGGAGCGCGGCTAAGAAGTACTTTCGGTATTGTTCGATCGGGATAGATTGAATTTTCCTCGTTATGGATTGGCTTCTTCGGAATCGACTCCCATATTCAGTGGACCGTGTCCCAAGTACGGACTTAGCGGCAGAGCCAAGTGGGACCTCTCTGTTGTATATTTTCTTGCCTAGTTTTCGTTGTCGCATTGTTGCTTTTGTACTTTCGAGTTGGTTTTCGAGCTTGCATTTTCTTGAACGGTTTCGATGATTTATATTGTTTTTGTTCGTTGAACTTTGCTTTCATTTTGATCTTGGAGAATGAGAAGAAGAGGTATTGATCGTATGTTTGTGGCAATGCAGGTGATCATGTAGGCGTCACGCGAGCAGAGTCTTGAAGAACCTCTTTCCTTTCTTACCTCCACGAACTTGTGAGTGGCTATACTTTCGATTAGTTGATTCTTCTTCCAATCCTTCACAAGAATATTGCTCTCTTGATTGTTCCGATCAAATAATAACATAATATCTAAAAGATATCAAGATAAAAGATGGAATAGACTTTGGGTACTTGATGCTTGTCAACTAACTTGTGAACGATTATACTGTTGCATGCTAGTTCGCTTAGAATGTGTGTTTTCATAGTATTACAATTCTAGTTAGAACATATTCTTCTGTTATTGTGCTATGTATAGAACACACTTCACTATGCGATCAAATGAGCAGGTAGACTATGCAATAAGATTATGCCATGTACATTTTATGATTTTCGTTGTCTTGAACTGCTTAGTTTGATAACTTAGTCATAGACGTTGCATGTGTAACACCCTATTCCGCTCTAGCGGACTGCCGTCTCAAACGGCAATAGTACAACTGTCCCGACCCGCCTTGCCTCAACGAGAAGCAAAAAATATCCAGACTTGTCCCTACAGGAATCCGGCTAAGGCTTTCAGAGGCTCGCTTGACGTATCGCTCTACCGAGGCGAATCATCGCTAAGGTGGGTGGCTACGGTGAACTTGTCTTTGCTTAGCCAGCACACATAAAAATCTGAAATATTTATGCTAGTCGCTAGGTGATTCACCCCCTGCATGCTAATAAATCCAACGCACCTAGCTAAGGGAATAATCCCAACTCGTATTGCTATGTTAGAACATGGAAATTGAAATACTGCTTGTATTTAGACCCTCGCATGCTAAGTCCCTAACGGTTTCATCTCTCGGCTTACCTTCGGGCCTGAGCCAACGTGCTGCTTACGTTGCTTAGAAACGCATGCTTGTCTGCTTGTAATAATGCTGTGTTTTCATCCAAACCCCGGGAGACTACTACGTAGTCGTTCCGTACCTGAATAAACCTGCAAGTATTCGGGACCGCTAGGTCATTAAGGCAATCTCCGCCTAAGAAGAATTGCATCAAGGCAAAAGTCATTCACTAAAAAACGAAACAGGCAATGCATCTTGTCTTGTACTATTGTTACCTCAACAGCTTGCCTCTTGTCTTGTACTCTTGTCTTGTACTCTTATCTTGTACGCTTGTTGCCCAATCATGTAAATGGATAACTTACCCGAGACGCCGTTCGATCACGGACAACTTGTGCACAGGGATGGTCTAGCGGGCGATGCTGGGGCACTGGCATCGTCCCGGTCTGGGCGAGACCAATTGTTTTAGTCTCTTGTTCTTGGCGGAATGGCATGCAGCGCCTCTTGTACTTTCGTTGCACACCATTCTCGTCAAAGACTATATAGTCTCTTGTTCGGCGAAATGGTTTGTAGCGCCCCTTGTATTTCGTTGCATACCATTCTCGTCAAAGACTATACCGTCCATTATGGCATACGCCAGTGATCGCCTTGTATTTGACTTGTTGCATGCTTGCTTATAAACGAAAGAAAAACTTGTAAACGAAGGATAAACAATTCATCCTCGTTTAGCGGCTATCCGCGTGCGAGATACTGTATCGCATGAAACAATTAACTGTACAGCTGAACGATCATGTTAAAACGACCCTCATGTTTGCATATTCTATGCCTCCTGAATGTTATACTTGCCCGTGCTTAAATTAACACTGTTTGCCTCAATGTTTGCCTTGGACAGGGAAGGAGATGATAAGTTGGTAAGTCTCGCCGTGTTTCCTCAAACATCGCACGACGCACTGCCCGACACGTTAGGCTATTCAATGTTTGCATGAAATTGATCCTAAGGCAACTAGAAAGACAACTTAATAGTTGTGCACGGAACCTGTATTACGTGTTTGGATTTATCGAGCGGGCGAATAGCTTCCCCACCAGTGCATTCAATGTACTGATAATCCACCAGTTTGTATGCAGGGTGCAGGAGAACCTCGTTCGGTGCGGATGCCTCCTTCGTACGTGCTAAGGCCAGGAGTTCCCTTTGAAGCCTTACAACGGTGCATCCGGAACTGAAGCACATATACAAGACGTAATGTTGGAACATAGCCCGAACTCGCCTGAACATCGCCTGAACAATCATTCCACAAATGTAGCCACTTGGCACGCTTTTACTGTTTCTGAGAGAGAGGCTTGAGCGACTTGTAATCTCGGCTATACGCCGCCTGTAACACATGTTCATATCAATAAAAGAGCTTGCTTTACTTCAACTTGTGTTTCAATGCTTCCGCTATATTTGTCAACTCAGAGAACCTGTTACCGATCGCCTATGCGTTCATGACTCCGCTGCACTCGGACAATCTGTGTGACTCTATGGCTTAGAACTCTTACCGCCAGCCAATGAATCACGGTCTTGCACGGGCGTGGTTCACGCTCGTGCGGCATCACGCCCGGATGGGTCAAGCGATCGTTCCGCGGGAGCGCTGGCGATGGTGATTCCCGCCTAGCGGGAACGGTCGATTGCCTGCGGGAGATCGGGGCGTGACATAGTGGTATCAGAGCCTGGCTTCTACGCCTTTGGACTTCGATTCGATATCTCTGTTTCGAAAGCTCGTTCGTGGGTTATGTGCACGCTCTCTCTCAATGCCTCGATGGGATATTCCAACAATAAGTCTAAATACTTTCAAAATGCGTTTTGAATGATATGATATGCTTGTTTGTGTATGCTGTGCTGCGAGTGGCCTTTGTGCCAACCTGTGCGAACCCTTGAGAGTATCGCTAGTAGCTTGTCCGATTTTTACTAACTCTAAGTTTGGTTGAATACATCTATTCGAGGGACGCCTTGAACTAGTGCACCATCCAAGACTTAGGAAAAGGTGAAACTCGAGTGCTAAGACTTCGCTATCACTAAGCTGGTTGACGTGTTCACGCTAGAAGTGCACTTCGAAAGTGCGCACGATCTAGTCTAAGGGATATGCTGATTTTGATGCTTGTGCAAGTGAATATTCAAATGAACAAGTACAACGACTTGTCTAGGATTTGCCTCAACCTAGATTACTGCTTGTCCTCAGTAAGTCTCGAGGACGAGACTTCTTCTGAGTTGGGTAGGATGTAACACCCCGTTTCGCTCTAGCGGACTGCCGTCTCAAACGGCAATAGTGCAACTGTCCCGACCCGCCTTGCCTCAACGAGAAGCAAAAGATATCCAGACTTGTCCCTACAGGAATCCGGCTAAGGCTTTCAGAGGCTCGCTTGACGTATCGCTCTTCCGAGACAAATCATCGCTAAGGTGGGTGGCTACGGTAAACTTGTCTTTGCTTAGCCAGCACACATAAAAATCTGAAATATTTATGCTAGTCGCTAGGTGATTCACCCCCTGCATGCTAATAAATCCAACGCACCTAGCTAAGGGAATAATCCTAACTCGTATTGCTATGCTAGAACATGGAAATTGAAATACTGCTTGTATTTAGACCCTCGCATGCTAAGTCCCTAACGGTTTCATCTCTCGGCTTACCTTCTGGCCCGAGCCAACGTGCTGCTTACGTTGCTTAGAAACGCATGCTTGTCTGCTTGTAATGATGCCGTGTTTTCATCCAAACCCTGGGAGACTACTACGTAGTCGTTTCGTGCCTGAATAAACCTGCAAGTATTCGGGACCGCTAGGTCACTAAGGCAATCTCCGCCCAAAGAGAATTGCATCAAGGCAAAAGCCATTCACTAAACAACGAAACAGGCAATGCATCTTGTCTTGTACTATTGTTGCCTCAACAGCTTGCCTCTTGTCTTGTACTCTTGTCTTGTACGCTTGTTGCCCAATCATATAAATGGATAACTTACCCGAGACATCGTTCGATCACGGACAACTTGTGCACAGAGATGGTCTAGCGGGCGATGCTGGGGCACTGGCATCGTCCCGGTCTGGGCGAGACCAATTATTTTAGTCTCTTGTTCTTGGCGGAATGGCATGCAGCGCCTCTTGTACTTTCGTTACACACCATTCTCGTCAAAGACTATATAGTCTCTTGTTCGGCAAAATGGTTTATAGCGCCCCTTGTATTTCGTTGCATACCATTCTCGTCAAAGACTATACCGTCCATTATGACATACGCCAGTAATCGCCTTGTATTTGACTTGTTGCATGCTTGCTTGTAAACGAAAGAAAAACTTGTAAACGAAGGATAAACAATTCATCCTCGCTTAGCGGCTATCCGCGTGCGAGATACTGTATCGCATGAAACAATTAACTGTACAGCTGAACGATCATGTTAAAATGACCCTCATGTTTGCATATGCTATGCCTCCTGAATGTTATACTTGCCCGTGCTTAAATTAATACTGTTTGCCTCAATGTTTGCCTTGGACAGGGAAGGAGATGGTAAGTTGGTAAGTCTCGCCGTGTTTCCTCAAACATCGAACGGCGCACTGCCCGACACGTTAGGCTATTCAATGTTTGCATGAAACTGATCCTAAGGCAACTAGAAAGACAACTTAATAGTTGTGCATGGAACCTGTATTACGTGTTTGGATTTGTCGAGCGGGCGAGTAGCTTCCCCACCAGTGCATTCAATGTACTGATAATCCACCAGTTTGTATGCAGGGTGCGGGAGAACCTCGTTCGGTGCGGATGCCTCCTTCGTACGTGCTAAGGCCAGGAGTTCCCTTTGAAGCCTTACAACGGTGCGTCCGGAACTGAAGCACATATACAAGACGTAATGTTGGAACATAGCCCGAACTCGCCTGAACATCGCCTGAACAATCATTCCACAAATGTAGCCACTTGGCACGCTTTTACTGTTTCTGAGAGAGAGGCTTGAGCGACTTGTAATCTCGGCTATACGCCGCCTGTAACACATGTTCATATCAATAAAAGAGCTTGATTTACTTCAACTTGTGTTTCAATGCTTCCGCTATATTTGTCAACTCAGAGAACCTGTTACCGATCGCCTATGCGTTCATGACTCCGCTGCACTCGGACAATCTGTGCGACTCTGTGGCTTAGAACTCTTACCGCCAGCCAATGAATCACGGCCTTGCACGGGCGCGGTTCACGCTCGTGCGGCATTACGTCCGGATGGGTCAAGCGATCATTCCGCAGGAGCGCTGGCGATGGTGATTCCCGCCTAGCGGGAACGGCCGATTGCCTGCGAGAGATCGGGGCATGACAGCATGGTCACGGACAACTTGTGCACAAGATTTCAGGTTTCCGTGGACGGTACGTCGGGGCACCGGGGCCGATTCGATCTAGACGAAACATAATGATAGTTGTCAGTACCGGACGGGATAAAGTGTAACGGGGGCTCGCTGCCTTCGTTACACACCATTACCGTCTTGAGACTAAGTCATCCACTATGGCTTAAGCCAGTAACCCCTCCATTTATATGCAATATGTTCAAGCTAATATCGTCTTCTTGGCAGGAGAGAACATGGTAAGTCTTATACAGGTGAATACTCCTCGACAGGTAAAAGGCATAAAACTGAGGCATGTCTATTTCAATTATTTCCTATCTATTACATGCTTCTAACTTGAACTAAGGCAAGATAGAAAGACCAAATAATAACTTTCATGCTTCACATAATAACGTTTTGATTGATATAGTTGGGTTAACTCGTCCTCACCGATACATTTTGATCTACTGACCCTTATTGTAACAGGTTCTCCGTGCTAAGGTGATCCTGCAAGGAGCTAAGGCGACTTTTCGATCCAGTCCACCTACCGGCGTGTCCTGTTCGTTCCTTTTGAATCATTTTTGAAGTTTCAGGAGATCGTGCACATACCTTATGCATCTCCATGGCAAGACTATGGTATCGCCTCATTAAGGTTTTGTCTTTTGAAGTTTAGTAAAAGAATGTAATGTATCATATGGCTATCTTATTTTGCATCCGCTTTTGTAAGCTCATGTGGCAACCTTTTGTACTTGTTCAAGAGTTTATAAATGATGTCCATTATCAATAAATAGAAATTTTCCTTGTTTCAATATTGTGTTTAATTATCAGTGTACTGTGAATATGTGCTTGTTATATCAAATACCTAGCCTTGTGCGTTGCACAACTTAGGCATGCATGGTATCATGCCCGGGGGATGACTATCGATTCCACAAAATTGGGGCGTGACAAGCTACGCTTACGGCTATATTCATTTTGAACAGTGCCATATGCAAATTTTGATGCCACTCATCATGAACTCTGGTTCAAGATCAAACCCAACTTGAATGTCATTTAAGTATGGGGGTGTCTAACATATGTGAAGCTTTTAGACTTGAAGATTCAGAAGCTGGAACGAGGATTATAAAGTCTATATGCCTGGAGTATGCTAAAAAGAGTAATGCTCGGAGGTTCCTTGATATCGAATCTCGTAACACATAATTCTTTGAAAACAAATTTGCAAGACATAAGAACATTGTTCTCTCGAACATTCTAAAGAATAGTGTGGGTGCAAAGTAGGCTGACGCTTTTAATGAAAATATAGTACAATAAGATATTGTCATTGATGAGACAACATTTGAACCAGAAGTCACAGAGCCGACGACTTAGCAAATGAGAAGGTAAAAGGACTTCGGAGATAATTTTGTCACATATCACGTAGAAGCAGATCCACTTACCTACGATGAGGCGATAAAAACTAGAGATACTGTCTTATAGAAGGAGGCTGTAATCAATGAGTATAACTCTATAACCTCCACCAACACATTGGTATTGGTTGATCTGCCTGAAGGAGCAAAGTCCATCAGATGTAAATATATTTTCAAGAAGAAGATGAAGGCCGACGGAATTGTCGACAAGTTCAAAGTAAGGCTGGCAGCCAAGGGGTTTTCTCAGAAGCAAGGGGATTGACTACTTTGGCACATATTCTCCAGTAGCACGAATGATAACCATCAGGATGTTGGTGGCTCTGAGTGCAAATCATTAGCTAGTGATATATCTGATGGATGTTAAAATAATATTTCTGAATGAGGAGTTGACCGAAGAGATTTACATGCAACAGCCAGAAGATTTTTTCGTCAAGGGTCTTGAATACAAAGTCTGCAAGTTGGTAAAATTACTGTACGGCCTGAAGCAAGCTCCCAAGATGTGGCATAAGAATTTTGATAAAGTCATAAGATCAAACGGCTATAGGGTCATCAAGACGGATAAGTGTGTTTACACAAAGTTTGTTGGTGGAACATGAGTCATAGTTTGTCTATATATGAACAACATGCTAATCCTGGGTACAAATTTAGCATATGTCTCTGAGACAAAGAAGTTCCTCTCGTCCAAGTTCAGTATGAAGAACTTGGGGGATGCTTGTCATGCCCCGATCTTCCGTAGGAATCGGTCATCCCCGTTGGGCACGAATCACCATATTAGCGCTCCTGCAGGACGACCGTTTCCATCAGGACGTGATGTCGTGCGAGCACAAGCTGTGCCCGAACAAGGCCAAGGTGTAAACAGGCGGGGAAATGACTAAGTCACAGAGTCGCACAGATAGTCTCTAATAGAGAGAATATTTTAACAATACGAGTAAATGGTCATTCGATAACTAGTTTACAAGGTCATCATAGTGGAAGCATTGAATGAACACAAGTATGAAGCAAAAACAAGCTCTTTATTGATAATAAAATAAGGTTACAAGCGACACTAGGCCGAGATTATAAATCGTTCAAGCTTCTCTCTCTCGAAACAATAAAGACGTGCCAAGCGCTATACAACATGGAATGATACATATACGATGTTCCAACATTAAGTCATGTATATGTACTTCAGCTCCGGACACAACACTCCAAGGATCTAGAGCAAACTATGTGCCGTAGCGCCCACAAGGGGGTACTCTGCACCGAACGAGGTTCTCCCGTACCCTGGAAGCAACCTAGTGAGTTTTCAGTACATGAATGCACTAGTGGGGAGGCTTCTCGCCCGCTCAACAAATCCAAACGTGTTATACTAGTTTCGTGCACAATCTATTAAGTTGTCTTTCTAATCTTGCCTTAGGATCAGTTTCATGGCATAAGATACAAAGTCTAACTCGTGTGGGAGTGCGTCGTACGATATAAGAGTAACACAGCGAGATTCACTAACTTACCATTCTTCCTTTCCTGCCCAAGGATAAAACCAAGCTCGAATATATATATATATATACACAATGAAATCACAAAAAAGCTTAAGCAAACACAAGTGTCACGAGCTTATTTCTTACTCAGGTGCACGGGTTACCTCAGGTTATTAAGATTACAACTCCATTAATCAGGTTACTCAAGCTACAAGTTCATTACTCAGGTTACTTAGGTTCAGATTCATTAGACGCGATGCAATGACTCGTACATCGATTGTCGCAACCGAGCCTGACTTAATCTATATGAACGGGTCGTTGGCCTACACACCATTATGGACATAGTCGCAATAAGACGGTGGTCCCGGTGCCCCGACGACAGACCAAACTTATCCGTACTAGCTACAACTAGCGCGACTACCGGATTCCTCCTAGGTTGGATCGGTCCCGGTGCCCCGGCCGTAGGAATCAAGCTTGTGCACAAGCGTTCGCTACCATGCGAGTCTCTTTCATTTGTTCTTTCTTTTCTATTGATCTCTTATTCTTTTAAGTAAACGACAATGATTGTAGACGCATGTAATGAACCTCGCTACAAGCCATCCCAGGTCGTTCCTGACTCATTGGTTCTATACATCTTTTCTTTATTACTGGCTCCCCAAGTCATTCTTTTAGTGTCGTTCTTTTAGTGTCATTCCTTAGTATCGTTCATTGATGTCATTCTTTACTTGCATCTTAGTTTGTGTTTTCTTATCATTTTGTAGCTCTCGGGGCAGGAGTTGCCTTAACAACCCAACGGTCCCGAAGTCGTTCCATATTTTTTATTACTTGGCTCGGAATAACAATTTTGATAGTCTTACTGCCTTAACTGGGTAAATTATTTAAGTAAAGGGCTTTAACTCGTGCCATAGTCTAGGTGAATTGCATCACAACAGTGCACATGATAGTACTACTGAGGCATACAGAATGATCTCTACTTTAACAGTAAAACACATAAGGAAAATACTATTGAGGCATACGAGAACTTCTATCTCTAGAAGTAGGTTTATCTTCCATGTTCTATACAAGTAATATAATATGGGAAGATTTCCTTAGCTAGGTGCATTGAACTCTTTTGTTAGCATACAATAGTGATTCGCCTAGCCATTAGCATGTATCGTCCGTATTTTATGTGTGCAGGCTAAGCAAAGACAGGTTCATCGTAGCCACCCACCTTAGCGATGATTCACATCGGCCGAGCGATACTCCGAGCGCGTCTTTAAAAGTCTAATTCTGAACTTCTGAAGGGCTAGGTCTGATTTTCCTTTGCCTCGAGCGAGTCTTCTCGCCGAGCTAGGCGTGATGGGTCATCGCACTTGCGTCATTTGAATCGGCTCTCCTCGTTGAGCGGAACAGATCGTTACAATGCTGATATTATCCTGAGGATAAAGATTATCCGAAAAAACACTGGATTGGTGCTATCACAATCTCATTATATTAAGACGATGCTCACATGCTATAGATATCAGGATCTTCTAGAGATGGATACTCCATATAGGTGTAACAAGAAGCTGAAGCCTAATCCAAGGAAAAGTCAAGCAAGTGGAGTACTCAAGTGTCATCGAAAGTTTGATGTATGCAACAACTGCCACAAGGCCTGACATAGCTTTCGTTGTGGGGATAGTGAGTTTGTTCACGAGCAATCTAGGTGTTGAGCACTAAAAAGCTATAAAGAGAGTGATGAGATATCTCAAGTGGACTCAGAAGTATGCACTGTACTATAGCAGTTTTCCGTCAATAGTAGAAGGCTACAGTGATGCAAGATGGTGCTCAGAAGTAGAGATCAAAAGGTCCACATAAGGATTTATCTTCTTAATGGGTGAAGCTGCTATATCATGGAAGTCGAGAATCAGACAATGCTCTCTTATTCCACCATGGAACCTGAGTTCTTTGCACTGGCTGCTATAGCGGATGAAGCAGAATGGCTTCCGAAGCTCATATATAATCTTCCATTGGTTGGTGCACAAATTTTGGTGGTCCCGATATACTGCGACAACTAAGTGGCTCACAACAAGAATAAGTCATATTCGCAAATCCTAAAAATGTCGCTAATATGTAAATATACGTCGCTAAAGAAAAATAACGACGTATTTAGCATCGTTTACGTGCTATCATATAACTCATGTCGGTGGCGACAAAAGCATTATTACTCGTCGCTATAGCGATGAATTGCGATGTGATTTAGTGACGAGGCACGTCGCTACATATAGCAATATTTAGCGACGCGAATTAGCGACACATTCAGTAATATTTTGTTATAGCAATACTGACATGCTAAAACAGCGACGTCGACTTTGTTGCTAAACGTCGCCAAATTAGCGACACATTTTGCAACATTTTGCTATAACAATACTGACATGGCAAAATTTGCCATGTCAGGTATTTAGCGACGTGTAACGACGTATTAGCGACATTCATGGTACCATTCAGCCACGTTCTGATATATGTTAGCTACGTTAACAGAAGTCGCAGAACGTCGCTGAATAGCAAAGAAAAATAAAAAATAACATGCAGAAAATAGTTTCCATAAAAAATCTACTTCTAGTTATAAAGTCAGAGTTTATATAAATAGATCTAGAGCAACCCTCCGTTGAATTCCATGGGTTCGCCGACCCCTTCGGTGGAACACTCAATACCTATAAACTTTTATGCATTTAATATGAATAATAAAGTAAAATTTTAAGAAATGACACATTTTTATTCTAACTGAGTCTCAAGAAACACATACATAAATATGAAATACACATTATAGTCTGAAACGATATAGTCTGAAATGAATACATAAAGGGCCCAAAATCATGGGCCAATATACAAACAAACAAATAAACAGTCCTAACTAGGACTACTGCTGATCTAGAGGAGGATCACCAAGGCGGCCTTGGGATAAGAACATGCCATACTCCTCCAGTAAAATCGTCACCGATGGAGATGGAGTCGGGGGAGTCGGTGTCTATACAGGCGCACCAGGAGGACGTATCTGCTCCAACGCTACAAATTGAGCATTGTATGAAGCCATAGTAGATACCAGCCTCGAATTTCTCTAACCCACTGAATCTTGCATCCTCGCTAGTAACTCGCCTAGGGCCACATGCGACCCCTGCAGCACCGTCATGCTGCGCTCTGACGATGTGGCCAGCTCAGTAAAGCCATTCTCCATCCTCTCGCTCAAAGTCTGTAGCTCCATCGTGTTGCGCTCGAGCGTATTAAATCGTACGATGATCATGGCATCTTCCATCTACGGTTGAGACTAGGGCTGCTCCATAATCCTCTACAGCAACTTGTCACGCAGAGATACGATCTGATGGTCAACGCTCTCCTGGAATAGGGCCGACTCCTGCGAGGGCTATGAGGAACACACACTAACAGCAGGGGGTGGGGCTGGAGGACTGCTTCGCAACAAGGATGACATAGGATCTCATACCGTAGTACGTACCCCTCTAAAGACCACTAACGGCGGTCATCCACAGCTCATCGTCGATGGAGCTACGACGGGCTAAAACGAACTATCAACCTCTCCCTTTGTATGTGCACTAGCAATCGCCCTCTCGCGTATTCTAAGATACTCATCCTATGAAAGTATGCATATCTTAATAAGCGTACTTCTTACTATCCAATCATTCTAACTGCTAATGTCTAAGTTACTTATTATTAACTACATGGATATCTATTTGCATGTTTTCTAACTTATATTAAAATTAACACAATGTAAAGTAATACTATATGGCTCTGTGTAGCCCTCTCAACGATGTGCTTTTCGTCCTTTCGATAGGTGGCAAGGAAGGCGGTCACCTTGTTGGCGTCCTCACCCCTCTGTACCTATTTAAAAAATTCTTATTAAAATTAAATATTTTATCCTACTTTTATTAAAATAATATATATTTAATAAAATACATACCAGATGACGAAAATGTTCCATCATGGGAATCTAGCCACCACATCACTTTTCTGCCTTCATCCTAGCCGCCTTCGTCTTCTCCGACCTTTCCTTGTACCTGGGATCGTCGAATTTAGCCCTCATCCCAGTCCATTTCTCAAGCATGATCCAACCTTGGATCGGTTTTCCAGAGCGATCACGAGACTTATGCTCATCCCGGTGTGGTGGATAAAAATATGTTCTCTACAAGAAGTAAAATATTAAGTTATATAATGTGTCTGAATTAGTTGATTGATATTAAAATCAAATATATTTTTACCTTGAAGTGCGCAAACCATAATGCCTTCCTCTCATCCGGGGCATTTGAGAAGTTGATCCAAGGACCATCATAGCTTTGCCTCAGATAATGTCCCAAGGCCCTCTGTACCGACGAGGGACGATATCTATACAAAGATAATTATATTCATTAAAAAGTGAATATATATATATATATATATATATATATATATATATATATATATATATATATATATATATATATATATATATGCGTAAGAAAATATTATCTAATTAACTTACTTTGTAGGACCGTCGGCCAAAATCTCCAATCTCGTCGCGTCCGGAGATGCGCAGGGAGAATCGCTCCTATATGGATACAGAGTCTGATCGACCACTATCTCCTCCTCCATCTCCATGGTACCATCAGCAGAAGTAACACTGGATGGAGGAGTAGTCTCAAACCTGGTGGAACTGCTCATCCCCAGGAGTACTACATGCAGTCGACGCAGTCATAGATGTGAGTGGTCGAAACAATGGAGTAGTCGAAGATGAGGATCCGGAACCAACAGCCGGTACCGGAGGAGCACTCCGTCTAGAGGATCTACCTCGTCCCTGGTCGAACGATCCGCGTCGTCATGTCATACCTAATAACAACATATATCTCACAATCAAAATATAATTGTATTGTAAATAATTAGTGTATGTCACAAGTCTAAATAGATGGTACATTCTACAATAAAAATATAATACATGTCATAAGTCTAAATAAATTTTGTTTTATTTTCAATCATCTTCTAAAAATATATCTTGTTCGTCTTCATCATCGTCCTCTTCCTCTTCCTCTTCCTCTTCCTCCTCATCTTCACTTTTATTTACATCATCATCCTCTTTGGATACTTTGACCTCTTCTACATGATTAGACGTGTAATGAGTAACTTTCATTAAGTCTACATCTATAATATTTGTTATAAGAGGTAGCTCATCCTCTTGATAAGCTATTTCGTCAACGTCAAAGGTATTTCTACCTTTAGTCTTGTATACCGGCCACCAGTCCGACCTTGATGTTCCCCATCTAGGATAAGTTGTGAAGTACATGAGCTGAGTCTGACTTGATAGGACAAATGGTTCGTAGCCTTGATATCGACGTCGGTAGTTTATATCCACTAGACCATTCTTGTCAAATTTTTAACCTTGATCTTGGATCAGATTGAACTAATCACACTTGAATAACACGATCTTAGCATGATTTATGCCATAATTAAATGTCAACTCCACAATCTCTCATAAGACACCAACTAAATCATTGCCTGGATCGACATCTTTGTAGTTCGAAGATTTAATACATAAACAACTATTTTTCGTAGAATCGAGATCTAGTAAATTGTCTCTTATCGGGGCATTTGTTGACTTGAACCTAAACCTATTAACACAGTAGCTTGGCCAGATTTTGACGGCATAAATTGGTCCTTTGACTAGAGTACTAATAGATTCATTCTCAAGTTTTGTGTCTGGACGATCGACCTAAATAGCAAAGAAGCGATATTAAGTTTAATATTCCGTTAATTATTGTGCAAGTGCATACATAATTACCAAGATCTTACATATGCGCTCAACCAAAAAGGAAAATGATATCTCATTTCGTGTTCTTCTTCTTCATCTGTTATATATGGTCTACTCGACCTCACCTCGTCATTAAATATGCTAAAAAAATAAAGCATGGACCAATTAGTATAATAATATTAGTGTATACTATCACATTGAGATGATATGAACGTGGACATATTAATTACTAATCCTCATCCCAGTTGAGTAATATATACAACTGAGCAGCCCTTAGCTCGTCGCCATTCAGATCACTTCTTCATTTTTTCTGAAGGCTTTCCGAAAGCATTGAATACTTTCAGTATTTTATCATTAGATTCCTAATATCCATTGCCATTTCTGGGAGCTCTCATTCTATTAGTAGAAATATGAGGCTTGAAATATATCAAGCAGAAGTTTTTAATCTTCTCGAGAACATAGGCTTCACAAATAGAACCCTCGACCCACGCCTTATTTTTTAACTTTTTCTTTAGGTGGTTCAGATGTCACTCGAATGGGTACATCCACCGATAACCGACAGGCCCACCAACACGTGCCTTGTAGAAAAAATAAATTGGCAAATGCTCTATGGAGTCGAAGAATCTTGGAGGGAACACCCTTTGAAGCTTGCACATTGTTACTGTAATATCTTTCTCTTGCTTTTCTAGACGATCGATGAGCAACTTGGTAGAACAAAGACCTCTGAAGAATATGATAAGATTTGTCAATATATCCCAAATGACCTGCGGTAAGAATTTTTAAAATACAATCGGAATTAACCTCTCCATGAATACGTGTCAATCGTGGCTCTTCATACCCATAAGTGTGTTCTCCTTCGGGTCGACGCATCTTCTCATATTCGACACGTAACTGTCTAGAAATTTTAGGCCCTGAATCAACCGATAAAGTCTCAATTTATCCTCCTTGTCCAGTGAAAAAATTTCTTAGGCTGTTTATACGTTACATTCCCTTCCTCTATCAAATGCAACACCGGGTGTCTGCATATATCTTCCAAATCCAACTTCGCCATTAGATTGTCTTTCGTCTTCCCCTTTATGTCCATCACAGTATTAGTTATGTTGTCAAACAAATTTTTCTCAATATCCATGACATTAAGGTTATGTATGATCAGATTGGTGCTCCAATATGGCAGGTTCCAAAATATACTTCGCTTAGTCCAGTTATGAGTGCGACCAAATCCATCTCTTCTACCCCTTTGTAGACTCTTCGAAGGTACTTGGTAAATCTTTTACCTATTCCCATATCGTGTCTACGAGCCACCTTGGCGGTGGATTGGCCTTCTCCACAATGTCGGCATGAAAAACATTTATGTTCCTCCGGAACGGATGATCCTTCGGCGGGAATTGTCGATATCAATCGAAGAAACACGATTTTTCTCCGTGTTTTAAACAGAAAGCCTTCGTACAGTCCATGCAATACGGACATGAGAGACGACCATGAGTGCTCCATCTAGATAACATTATATAGGCCAAAAAGTCGTTGATGGTCCACATAAGTGTTGTTCTCATCTAAAAATTCTGCTTTCTGAAAACCATACGTGTTGGCGCCTACTTCCCATAACTGATTTAACTCATCTATCAATAGTTGTATGTACACATCGATATTCCTCTTCGGATTGTTCGGACCCAGAATGATAATGGTTAGGAACATATAAGGAGTCTTCATGCACATCAAAGGTGGTAGGATGTACTGAGTGAAGATCACAGGCCAACATGAATACCGGGAGCCTGATAGTTCAAATGGGGCAAAACCGTCGGAGGAGAGTCCCAATCTAACATTACAAGGAACCGAAGCAAAATTGGGATACTCTCGATCAAAGTACTTCTATGCTTCTCCATCGGATGGATAATCCAACACTCCTTCGATCTGCACCCGCTAGTGCCAACTCATATTTTTGGCAGTCTCCTTCATCATAAACAACTTCCGCAACCGCGACATCAAAGATAAGTAGTGCATCGAATCGGTCATTTTTCTTGCACCAGCAGGCCTTCTGGTACCAGTTGTCTTATAGCGATCAACACCACAAAATATGTACACTTCTCCATCCTTATCATCTTTGTAGTACAATATGCACACCTTGCGACATGCGTCAATTTTCCCATATCCTATTCAGAGCTATCTCACAATCCTCTTAGATTGGTAGAAGTATTTAGGTAACTTAGCACCCTCCGACAAGATCTCTATAATCAGCTCCATCAGTCGGTTGTAACATTCTTATAACATGTTAAAGTCGGACTTGATGCTCAATAATCTTATAACCACCTCCAACGGTGAATGATCCTCACAACTAGGATATAATAGAATCCCTGCATTCTCTAGTAACTCCATGAACTTCGTAGTATCGATATTCGGTGCCTCCTCAGCTGCATCATGATTGTCCGGATCAAAATTAGGCCCCGCAGCATCGAAAACCAGTCATCGTAATCAGCATGGTCGTGGACATCCATATACGGTTTCACATAAGGCTCCAGCTACGATGCTAAAGGCATAAGTTATCCGTGTGAGGTCCACTAATAGTAATTCGGCGTGAAATCCCTCGAGTACAAATAAAATATCACTTCCACTTCTGGATGATATTTCAAGTTGTGATATCTCACACAAAGATACTTAATTTTGGTGTCGTCCATGTACTGAGGGAACGTCTTCGCGAGCTGCGGGAACTGCTCTACCTCCTGTATAAATTTATCTCGCATACCACACATGTCATTAGGATGACGGTTGTACATCTACGAACGATATTGCGGACAGTAATTTATATCCATTTTTAGATACTTCTACAAAGATCGATACACATTGTTGAAGTATATTATTCAAATGGATGGATACATAAAATAATATCTTACTCGATTTTGATCATTAAACCCTAAACACCATATACCCTATGTCATGAGTGGCTCACCAAAACAACCAAATTGTATTCCTTTCTTGCTTATATATTACCTGGGATTATCTAAGTTCTGCTCATATGGTAGTATCATAAAATCTTATTATACATGTGTAGTATCCATTGTTGAACAGAACTAGAAGCACCAAGATATATAATGTGAAACTTTGAAAGAAATTAATTGCACAACAGATAAAAGTGCTAGGTCGACTTATCATTATTGCCAAAGTGTTAGGGGGGACATATAGGGAGGGACATCCATATGGCTAATCCAGGCTGCTAATGTTAGCCTTGCCTAGACATTGCCAAGTTTAGACTGCAAATTTTAGCCTCAGAATCTCAAATTGATCTGGAATTTGTAATCAATCCCAAATTGATCACACCCATATTCAGAACCTTAATCGATCGCACCCATATTCAAAACCTTAATCCAAACTTAGGTCAACATTCCACTTGTACCATTTCCTCTCTTGTATTTATTTGTTTACAATAAAAAAAGTTATAACCAATCATACTTATATATATCATTCTATTTTGAACAATGAACTTGTAATGCAATATTGTTTACATTACAATATTCCAACCAAAACCCTAATTTCACAAAACCAAAGCCCCAAAATCGACAACCCAAAATTAAAGTCCCAAACAGACAACCCAAAATCCTATGGTACAAGCCCCAAAATCGGGAACCCTAGCCTCTCCGATATCTTAGTAACACACTGACTAGGTTATGCGAGAGAGAGAGAGAGAGAGAGAGAGAAACTTACCTGCAGAGGGGAATGTATTGCCAGAGAGGAGAGGCATCGTCGGTAACGGGGAGTCGGAGAGAGGGGAGCGTCGTCGATCGGAGAGGGAGAGCGTCGTCAGTCAGTCGAAGAAGGGGGAGGAAATTTCGAACAAAATTGAGAGCTGAATGGGGGAAAGGCATTTGGCTGCTAACTATTGTTAAATTTTTAGCGACATCTAAATTTACGTTACTAAACGTCGATGATATTAAAAAATAGCAACATCAAAAGAAATATGTCGATAAACATTATCAATATTAAAAATATAGCGACGTTTAACTACTCGTAGCGACACCATTTTTATAGTACCTAAACAGTGTCGCTACTAGTCGTAATTCGTCGCAGACAGCCACTACCAGAATAACACATATTAGCGACGTCCAAAAATGTCGCTAATATGTAAACTGACGTCGCTAAAATAATTTGGCAACGTAATTAGCGATATTTTTACGTCGTCGCGTATTATATGGTCGCTGACAACAAAAGCGTCGGTAGTCGTCATTGTAGTGACGTATATTTACGACAACAAGACGTCGCAGAATATACGACGGTTAGCGATGTATCGTCATTAAATTGGCGACGTAAGCTTTGGTCTTAACACGTCGCTATATTAGCGACATTATGAGCGACGTTTTGCTATAACAATGCTGACATGGCAAGTTAGCGACGTTGAGCAACATACTAGCGACGTCTATGGTATCAGGTAGCGACGTTCTGATACTTTTTAGCGACATAAATGTACGTCGCGGAACGTCATAATACGTCGCTAAATTAAAAAAAATTAAAAAAACAGAATACAGTTTATAAAATATTTCCCAACAAAACTCTATCTGTAGTTATAAAATCATAGTTTATATAAATAGACCCGGAGCAACCCTCCGTTGAATTTTTTGGTTCGTTGACCCTTTCGGTGAAACATCAATACTGGTAAATTTTGGTGTACAGTTAATATGAATAATAAACTAAACTCACATAGAAAGAAATCTATAAAGTTATATTACATTAAATATGTCCCAAGGAGTAGATAAATAAATTTAAAATAAGTGTCACATGCGTCTCAGAATGTAATAAAAAGTATGAAATAAATACATCAAAGACCCATGAATGGGCCAATACACACAAACACACTAAAACATATCCAAACATGGACTACTATTGATGAGGAGGAGCACCGCCACGCATCTGGGATAGAAGGAACTCATACAGCTCATGTGAAAGCGTCACTGATGCCGATGGAGGAGACAGTGATGGAGGCGGCGTCGATGCCAGTGGACCAGGAGGACGTATCTGCTCAAATGCTAGCAATCGAGCATTCTATGAATCCAGGGCAGACACCAGTCTCGAAGTGTTCTCCTCCACCGACCGGCTCAACTAATCCTGCTCCACATGGATCCTCGAAATGAGTTGCTCATGGCCGTATGTGACCCCTCCAGCTTCGTCTGTCTGTGCTCCGTAGATGCGGCCAGAGTTGCCAAGCTACGCTTTGTCGTCTGGCCCATAGTCCTGAGCTCCATAAGGCTGTGCTCTATCGTATGGCTCAGACACTACCAGAATAAGGCAAATTAATGACGCAGGAAAGAGTAGCCAAATGGCTATATTACGTCGCTAAGACTAAGTAGCGATATATTTAGCGATATTTTGATTTAGTCGCCAAAAAGCTAGTCGCTGATCAAAACGACGTCAAAAAATGTCGGTCGTGATGTAATTTAGCGACGTTACAAAGTCGCAAGAATGACGACTCTTAGACTCGTAAGTCGCCAAATTTGTGATATTTTATTTTAGTCGGTAATTGTCGTTAAATTTAGCGACAAATTACGACATAATCAGCGACAAAAAGCTGACAGCCAAAATTGCCATGTCAGCAATATTTAGCGACGTTTAGTGACGATCAGCGATGTAAAATAAATTATTTGACAATTTAGCGACGTCATTAGCGACTCTTATGGACGTCACTAAACGTTGTTGAACGTCGCTAAGATTGAAAAATAAAAAAATAAAAAAAATGAATGTCTGCAATATTACAGTATAACATGCCTGCAGTATGATCATATTTAAATATATAGACCCGGAGAAACCCTCCCTTAAATTCTTTGGGTTTGTCGATCCCTTCGGTAGAACACTCAACACCGTTACAATCACACAACAACAATGATAAAATAAATCAATAAAAATCTCTAACGCCCGAATGTAGTCATACAATATCCAGTCACAATAAAAATGTACAAATAAGTCACACAATAAAAGTGTACAAATAATAAGTACAAACTCCCATTAATGGGCCAATATACACATATCGAAAAAAAACTAATACTGATCAGGAGGAGGAGCCGCGTTAAATTCGAGATAATAGCGCATCAAACTGTTCCTGTGTAAGCGTTATGGAACCCGATGCAGGAGTCGATGTAGATAACGATGTAGGCGGACTAGGAGGACATCGTTTCTCCAACTCTGTCAATCGAGCGTCGTAAGTATCCTTGACAGATAATAATCGCCTAGTACTACGCTCCACTCGCTCTCCCATTGGAAGATGTGATGCCTGCATCCTCAATAGTGAAGCGCCCACGGTCTCCACTCGCTTGCTTATCTCAATATGTGATGCCTGCATCCTGGATAGTGTGGCAACCACGGTCAATTGTGACTCCTGCAGCGACATCACATTGTGCTATGTCGACGTGACCAGATCTCTCAGCTCCATGATGCTATGCTCCAGCGATTCGAAACGTGCTATGAGTGTCACATCGTCCATCTGTGGCTGCGGCTGTACCATAATCCTCTGCATCAACTTGTCATGCAGAGCTGCGACCTGAAGGTTAACTCTCTCCTGGGCTTGCTGCGACTCCTGGGAGGGCTGTGGGGTATGTACATCGGCAGAGGGTATCCTAGAGGACTGTGATGCAACATAGGCACTGTAGGTTCCCGTACCATAGTACGTACCCCTATGTAGACCACCAACAGCTCTTATCCACAGCTCGTCATCCGACGGAGCTGGGTGGGCCGGGGTTCCGAGGAACTACCCCCCTTCCAGGTTTGGGCTGGGTCGACTATTTGTGGAGCCTCCTATACTCATCCTAGAAAATATGCATCTATCGATAAGTCTACTACTTATTATATATCTTAGGTACTTATTACTAACTACATGTATTTTTTCTAAGTTATTTCAAAATTAACAAAACATAAGAGTAATACTTACGTAGCTCTGCGTCGCCCTATCATCGATAAGTTGTCCCCCTTCCTATGAGTGGCGAGGATCACTGTCACCATGTTCGCATCCTCATCCCTCTGGACGTCTTAAGAAATATATTAATTGTTATTAAAGTAAAAAATTAGGCCACGATGATTAAAAATTGTACGTATACAATGAAAGATGTACCAAGCGACAAAAATATTCCGTCATCGGAATCGACCCACCACACCACTTTTTTGCCCACTGTCGAGCCGCCTTGGCCTTCTCCGACTTTTTCCTATACCTATCCTCGTTGAGTTTAGCCCTCACCACAGTCCACTGTTCAGGCGTGATCTAGCCTTGGATCAGTTTTTTTTCACAATCACGAGCCTTCTGATCATCCATAGCATCACGGATGAGCTTGGCGGCGACGGAAGGAAATTGCTACTCGAACTGTGCGGCCCAGTGTGGTGGATAGAAATATATTCTCTACAAGAAGTACAATAGTTAGTTATAAAATATTAACATAAAAATATTAATAATGTTAAAATTAAATATACTTTTACCTTAAAGTGCCCAAACCAGAACTTCTTTCTCTCTGTCGAGGCATCCGAGTAGTTTATCCTTGGCCCACCATAGTTTTACCTCAGAAAATGTCCCAGTGCTCTATGTACCGCCGGGGGACGATATCTATATATACATTGATAATTAAACTCATTAAAAAGTATATATATATATATATATATATATATATATATATATATATATATATATATATATATATATATATATATATATGTATATATAAGAAACAAATAACTAATTAGCTTACTTTATAGGGCCATCGGCCCAAATCTCTATTCTCGTCTCATCCGACGGAGCGCACGAAGGATTGCCCTGTTATGGAGACGGAGTCAGCTCGACCATCATCTCCTCATCTGTCTTTATGCTACCGTCAGCATCAGGAACACTGGACAGAGCAGGAACACTAGACGGGCTACTCTCGGACCTGGAACTGCTGGTCCCAGGAGTACTGCTGGTCCCAGGAGTACTATCACGTGCGGTCATTGCAGTCGCAGTCTGAGGTACTGTTAGTCGATAGTATAGAGTACTCGGGGATGAGGATCAGGAAGAAGTATTTGTGTCCTGAAGAGGACGTCTAGAGGATCTACCGCGGGAATATGATCCGCGTCGTCCAGACATATCTGAGAACAACATATAATAATAAAATAAATATACAGAGATAATTAGATTACATGACAAAAAGAAATACACAGAAGTTGCGAACTAGGCCACAATAAAAGTCTAAATGATAAAAGTGTCACCATCATAAAACATAAGTATGTATCATCGTCACAAACATAAGTATCACAGAACTAGGCCACAAATACACAGAGATATGTATGCATCACCATCACAAACATAAGTATCATACAACTAAGCCACAAATACACATAGATATGTGTGTATCACCGTCACACAACTAGGCCACAAAAAAAGTAGAAATGAATTTTATTTAATTTTCAATCATCATTTGAAAATTTATTTTGTTCGTCTTCCTCCTCCTCCTCCTCCTCTTCATCTTCACTTTTATCTACTTTGTCATCATCTTCTGATACTTCTACCTCTTCTACTTGATAAAATATGTCATGAGTAACTTTCGTTTAGTCCACATCTACAATATTTACAAGAAGAGGTAGGTCGTCTTTCTGATAAGCTATTTCGCCAACGTCAAAGATATTTCTAGCTTTAGTCTTACAGACTGCCCACCAATCCAACCTCCCAGTTTCTCACTTAGGATAAGTTGTGAACTACATTAGCTAAGCCTGACTTGATAGAAAAAATGGTTCATATCCTTGATATCGACGTTGGTAGATTATATCCACAAGACCATGCTTGTCAATTTTCCAACCTTGATCTTGGATGGGATCAAATCACTCACACTTGAATAACACGATCTTAGCAAGCTCTGTGGCATAATTATATGTCAACTGCATAACCTCTCGTAAGACGCCAAAGAAATCAGTGTCTGGATCGACATCTTTGTAGTTCGAAGATTTGATACACAAACAACTATTCTCGTAGAATCGAGATCCAAGAAGCTGTCACTTATTGGGGCATTTATTAACTTGAACCTAAATCCATTCACACAATAAGTTTGCCAGATATTGATGGCACAAATTGGTTCCTTCGCTAGAGTTCTAATAGATTCATTCTTAAGTGTTGCCTCTGGACGATCGACCTAAATATCAAATAAGCGATATTAAGTTTAACATTAATTATTGTGCAAGTATACATACACAAAAAGTAATTATCGAGATCCTTACATATGTTGTCAACCATGAAGGAAAATGAAGTCTCATTTCCTGTTCTACTTTTTTATCTGTTGTGTATGGTCTACTCGACCTTACCGAATCATTATATGTGCAGAAACACAACGAAGCATAGGCGAATTAGTGTAATAGTTGTATTGAGATGACGTAAATATCAACATATTAATTATTTACCCCTATAGTTTCTCCACCTTATCCTCGTCGCAGTTGAGTAATACATATAACTGAGCAGCCCTAAGCTCGTCGTTATTCAGATATCTCTTTTTCATTTTACCCGAGGACTTTTCGAAAGCATTGAATACTTTCAGTATTGCCTGATCAGATTCCTGTTACCCGTCGTCATTTTAGGGAGCTCTCATTCTATTAGTAGCAACATAAGGCTTGAAATATATCGAACAAAAGTTTGTAATCTCCTCGAGAATATAGGCTTCACAAATAGAACCCTCCACCCGTGCCTTATTTTTTACCTACCTCTTAAGGTGGTTCAAATATCGCTCGAACGGGTACATCCACTGATAATCGATAGGTCTACCAATGTGTGTCTCATAATAAAGATGAATCGACAAATGCTCCTTGGAGTCAAAGAATCCAGAAGAAAATACTCTCTCAAGCTTGCAAAGTATCACCGCAATGTCCTTCTCCTATTTTTCTAGACGATCGATGAGCAACTTCGTAGAACAAAGATCTCTGAAGAATATACTAAGCTTTGTCAATGGATCCCAAACTACCTGCAGTAAGAATTCCCAAAATGCAACCGGAATTAACCTCTCCATAAATACGTGACAATCGTGACTCTTCATGCCCGTCAGTTTGTTCTCCTTCGGGTTGACCATCTTCTCAAATTCGACACATAGCCGCCTGGATAATTTAGGCCCTGGGTCCACCTACAAAGTCTCCCTTTGTCCTCCTTGTCCAATGAGAAAATTGACTTAGGCTGCATCACCCTTCCATTCTTTTCCTCTATCAAATGCAACACAGGTCGTCTGCATATTTCTTCTAAGTCCAACCTGGCCATAGGATTGTCTTTCGTATTTTCCTTTACGTCCATCACAGTATTAATTTTGTTGTCAAACATATTCTTCTTGATATGCATGAGATCAAGGTTATGTCTGAACATATTGGCGCTCCAATATGGCAGGTCCCAGAATATGCTCCTTTGTCCAGTTATGAGTTCGACCAAATCCATCACACTTGTACCCCCTTGTAGGATCTTCGATAGCACTTGGAAAATCTCTAACCTCCTCCCATATCGTGTCTCCGGACTACCTTGGCGGTAGATCAGCCTTCTCTACAACACCAACACAGAACGCATTCATGCTCCTCCTGAATGGATAATCTTTCGGAAGGAACTATCGATGCCAATCAAAGAAGCACGATTTTCCTACGTATTTTAAACAAAAAGCCTTAGTATGGTCCATGCAATACGGACATGAGAGACGACCTTGAGTACTCCATCCCGATAATATTCTATAGGACAAAAAGTGGTTGATGGTCCACATAAGTGCTGCCCTCATCTGAAAATTCTACTTTCTGGAAATATCATACATGTTGGCGCCTACTTTCCATAGCTAATTCAACTCATCTATCAATGGCTGTAAGTACATATCAATGTTTCTCTTGGGATTGTTCGGACCCAGAATGATAACGGTTAGAAACATATACGGAGTCTTCATGCACATCAAAGGCGGTAAATTATACGGGGTGACAATCACAGGCCAACACGAATACTGGGATCCCAAAAGTCCAAATAGGGTAAAACCGTCGGAGGAGAGCCCCAATCTGATATTACGCGAATCCAAAGAAAAATTGGAATACTCTCGATCAAAGTACTTACATGCTTCTCCATCGGATGGATGATCCAACACTCCTTCGATCTGTTCCAGTATATTTCAACTCATGTTTTCGGCAGTCTCTTTCACCATAAATAACCTCTGCAACCGTGGCATCAAAAGGAGGTAGTGCAACGAATCGATCGACTTCCTTGCACCGGGAGTCTTTCCAGTACCAGTTGCCTTGTAGCTATCAGCACCACAAAATCTGCACAGTTCTTCATCTTTGTCTTCTTTATAGTACAACATGCACTCGTTGCGACACGAATCAATTTTCTCATATCCCATCCATAGTTATCTAACCATTCTTTTAGATCGGTAGAAGTGGCACCCTCCGGCAAGATCTTTATATCAACTCAATCAGTCGGTTGTAGCATTCTTGTGACATGTTAAAATCAGACTTTATGCTCAACAGCTTGGTGACTACCTCTAACGGTGAATGATCCTCACAACCAGGATACAATGGAGTCCTTGAATTCTCCAACAACTCTAAAAACTTTGCAGCATCGGCATTCGGTGCCTCCTCAGCTGCTTCATGATTGTCCGGATCAAAACTAGGTCCCGCAGCATCGAAAACCATATTCTAGTACCCGTCGTCGAAATTAGCATGCCCATAGATATTTATATATAGCTCCACATAAGGCTCCTACTCCGATACTAAAGGCACAAGCTCTCCGTGTGAGGTCCACTGATAGTAATTCGGAGTGAAATCCTTCGAGTACAAATGATATATCACATCATATTCTGGATAATATTTCAAGTTACGATATTTTACACACGAACGCTAAATTTTTGTGCCATCCATGTACTCAGTGAACGCCTTGGCGAACTGCAGGAATTGCTCTACTCCTTCTATATATTCATCTCGCATATCGCACAAGTCATCAGGATGACGGTTGTACATCCATGAACGATGATGCATGTAGTAATTCAGATTTATTTTTAGATACTTCTGTAAAGATGAATAGACATCGTTCAAGTACATTATCCAAATATTCATCAAAGTGAGTATTTAGGTCATATCGTTAGTATTCCAGTTGTGATACGTGAGTATCTATATCGTGACTCATGAGTATCCGTAAAATAAGTAAATATATAAGTTTTATATTAATTTTCAAACCTAGTAGACATGTGGACAACTCCGATTTGAGGATATGGGTGTCGTCACGTATTTCTTGTGAGCCATTCATGTGGATATCGCATACCATGGTACACAATATCATATATTGATACTCTCTTGTATATTAACACTAAGACACAGTTTTAAATACCCATGACACACTTGAAACTCAGTCTCTAGGTCAAAACTTGGTTATACTAAGATACATCTTTCACCCCTTGCTAACATCTATACTTAGGCACCAACACTTGATACTCAACACTAGCACATAACTCTCTCAACATTGGCCGATACTTTGATTTTCTAATTAAATATAATTTTATATACAAAAGTTATCTAGTATTCTCGTTATTTAGTTCTAGTTTTTCGTATTGCTCGTCATTGGCCGATACTTTCGATATAGATATACTAGTTATCCTATATTTATATATAAACTCATATATAATAGTATCTTAGAATACCTTAGCTACTACTAGTATCTTAACCCATTACCTAGACACTTACCTATTATATTTCCCTCAACTCCAATTCCTTAACCCATACTTGGTATCTTAACTTAAAACTTATCTCTTACCCTTATCAAATACCTTAGTAACTTGCATTGGTAACTCAATACCTATACCTACTTGCCCACAAATTTACTTATTGATACTTGAGTACCATAGTATCATATCACTATGATACCCATGTATCGCTTACTTACCCACAAATTTACATTGGTAATATGATACCATGATACTTACATTGGTAACATATATAACCATTTAACGATATCGTATAAATACATATATAACAATTTAACGATACCGTATAAATACACATATAACCATTTAACCTTCCTTAGATATCCTAAATTTATGGCCCATCATACACATATAACCATTTAACGATACCGTATAAATACCAACCCATGTTAACATGTATGTATCATTTCTTAACAACTTGTCCGTGTTAACACATCTGCCAGGGTTAGGGTTGTGTCATGTGTGTGTGTCCATGTGTCTGGGTCCAATGGGTCTGTGTTAACACAAAAGTGTTTATGTGTCCGTGCTACCAGAGAGAGATATGGTGGGTTAGGATTTACCTGAGGGCGCAGTCGGAGAGGGCGGCACCGGGGAGAGGGGCGAAGGGGGTCGTGGGGGCAGCTGGGTTGTGGGTATCACTGGGGTCGGGGGGGTCAACCAGAGTCGGGGGGGAAGGGGGAAGCTCAAAATTAGGAATAAAATGTGATTGAGGGAAATGAAAACTCAAACCCTATATGAAACACTTTAGTAACGTCAGATATAGACGTCGTTATATTTTTACAATATTACGACTTAAAGGATATGATGTCGCTAAATATCGATGTTATTAAACAAATAGCGACGTTCAGCGACCCTGGGCGGCATCTATTTCCATAATTCTAACTGTAGTCGCAAAATGTCACTAAACGTCGCCAACAACGACGTATAATGACGTTGTTTCTGTTTGTCAATAATTTCTATAATATTAGCGATGTCTTATCATGGGGTCGCTAAAGATGTCTCTAATTTGAGCTATTTTGGTAGTGAGAGTCCTAAGCTCCATAAGGCTATGCTCGAGCGAATCAAAATGTGCGGTGATCGTCGCATCATCCGTCTGCGGCGCAGACTGTGGCCGCTCCATAATCCTCCGTAGCAACTCATCACACAGGTCAGCAATATGACGGTCAACGCTCTCCTGGGCCCGTGCCAACGCATGCAAAGGTTGCAAGGAATGCACACTGACAGAGGGGGTCCTAAATGAATGCATCGTAACATAGGCGTCGTAGGATCTTGTACCTTAGTATGTACCCCTATGAAGACCACCAATGGCAGTTATCTAGAGCTCATCTGCCGACGGAGCTGTAGAGGGCTGCGAGAAAGTACCAGCCCCTCCCTCTGCAAGTGCACTAGCAGTCGCCCGCTCACGTAGTTTAAGATACTCGTCCTAGAAAAGTGGTTGCTAACATCTAAGTTACGTATTACTAACTACATAGATATCTATTTGCATATTTTCTAAGTTATATTAAAACTAACACAGGATAGTAAAATGTACATAGGTCTGCATGGCCTTCTCATCGATGAGCTTTCCGCCCTTCCGATGGGTGGCTAGGAAGACTGTCACCATGTTGGAGTCCTCACCCCTCTGTACATGTTAAGAATTATATTGTTTGTTATTAATATTAAACATCTTATCCTAATTGTATTAAAATAATATATATTCAATAGAATACATACCAGGCGACGAAAATATTTTGTCAACGGAATCGAACTATTACACCACTTTCCTGCCTTCGACCTAGCCGTCTTTGCCTTCTCCGATCGTTCCTTGTACTTGGGTTCGTCGAATCTCGCCTTTATCGCAGTCCATTGTTCAGGCGTGATCCAACCGTAGATCAGTTCTCCATCGCGATCACGGACCTTCTGGTCGTTGATCGCATCATGGATCAGCTTGGCGGGGACGGTAGAAAACTGCTCCTCGATCTTCTCAGCCCGGTGTGGTGGATAAAAATAGATTTTCAACAAGAATTAAAATAGAGAGTTACATAATATACATAAATGATTATCGATATTAAAAGTAAATATATTTTTACCTTGAAGTGGGCAAACCAGAATGCCTTCCTATCTTCAGGAACATCTGAGTAGTTGATCCAAGGCACACCATAGTTCTGCCTCAGAAAATGCCCCAGTGCTCTCTGTACCGCCGAGGAACGATATCTATACAACGATAATTAAATTCATGAATATATAGATATAATCATTTGGAAAATGTTAACTATTTAACTTACTTGCTAGGCCCATCCCACCAAATCTCTATCATCGTCTCACCCAGAGGCGAGCATGGAGGATTGCTCTGATCATGCACAGACAGAGTCGGCTCTACCTCCTCCATCTGCTCCTCTGCCTCCATGGTGCCGTCAGTAGGAGGAAGGCTGGACGGGGGAGTAGTCTCAAGCATAGAACTGTTGGTCCCAGGAGTATTGCCACGTACCGTCAACGGAGTCGAAGATGTGACTGGTCGGTATACTAGAGTACTCCGCGACGAGGATCCGGAACCAGTTGTCAGTACTGGAGGAGCACTCCGTCTAGAGGATCTATCTCCGTATGATCCTCGTCGTCCTTCCATACCTGATAATAACATACGATGATAAAACAAATACACAGACTTATAATAGTTCATAAAAATAGACAGACCCAGAGCAACCCTCCGTTGAATTTTCTGGGTACGAAATATCACAAAAGTATATAAAATATCATAATCACACAATAAACACAAAATAAAAGTATCACAGTCACACAATAAGCACAATATAAAAGTATCCATACAGTTAAAATAGATGTTACATTCCACATTAAAAATAGATTACATGGCTAGAGTTCTAAATGGATTTTATTTTATTTTTAATCCCCTTCTGAAAATTTATCTTCTTCATTTTTCTCATCCTCCTCTTCCTCTTCATCTTTCTCCTCATCTTCACTTTCATCTACTTTGTCTTCCTCTTTGGATAATTCTACCTCTTCCACACGATTAGACGTGTAATGAGAAACTTTTGTACAATATTTGTTACAATAGGTAGCTCATCCTAGCTCATCCTCCTAATAAGCTTTTTCGTTAACGTCAAAGATATTTCTAGCTTTCGTCTTGCATATTGTCCACTAGTCCGACCTCGTTGTTCCCCGTTTAGGATAAATTATAAAGTACACGAACTGAGCCTGACTTGATAGGACAAATGTTTTATAGCCTTGATATCGACGCCGGTAGTTTATATCTACAAGACCATGCTTGTCTATTTTCTAACCTTGATCTTGGATCGGATCAAACCAATCACACTTGAAAAACATGATCTTAGCAGGCTCTTTTCCATAATTATGTGCCAACTCTACAATCTTCCGTAAGATGCCATAGATATCATTACCTGGATCGACATCTTTATAGCTCGAAGATCTGATACACAAATAACTATTTTTCGTAGAATCGAGATCCAAGAAGCTGTCTCTTATCGGAGCTTTTGTTGACTTGAACATAAACCCATTCACACAGTAGCTTGGCCAGATTTTGGCATCATAAATTGGTCCCTTGGCTAGAGTTCTAATAGACTCATTCTCGAGTGTTGTGTGGGGGACGATCGACCTAAATACCAAAAAAACGATATTAAGTTCAATGTTATGTTAATTATTGTGCATAGTGCATATACAAAAAGATCCTTATAGATGCACTCAACCAAGACGGGGAATAAAGTCTCATTTCCTGATCTACTTCTTCATATATTATATATGGTCTCATCGACCTCACCTCATCATTAAATGTGCTAAAAAACAACAAAATATCGCTCGATTAGTTTAACAATATTAGCGTATACTATTACATTAAGATAACTTAAACGTTGACGTATTAATTACTTACCCCTCTAGCTTCTCCACTTTATCCTCGTCGCAGTTGAGTAATACACAACTGAGCAGCCCTTAGCTAGTCGTCATTCAGATATCCCTTATTCATTTTTTTCGAAGGCTTACCGAAAGCATTGAATACTTTTAGTATTGCATCATTAGATTCTTGATATCCGTCATCATTTCTAGGAACTCTTATTCTATTAGTAGTAACATGCGGCTTGAAACACATCGAGCAAAAGTTTGTAATCTCCCTAAGAACATAGGCTTCACAAATAGAACCCTCGACCCGTGACTTATTTTTTACCTTTCTCTTTAGGTGGTTCAGTTAACGCTCGAACGGGTACATCCATCGATAATAGACTGGCCCACCAACACATGCCTCGTAAGAAAGATAAATTGGCAAATGCTCCATGGAGTCAAAGAATCTAGGAGGGAACACTCTTTCTAGCTTGCACAGTGTTACGGCAATATCCTTCTCGTGCTTTTCTAGACGATCGACGATCAACTTTGTAAAACAAAAATCTCTGAAGATTATGCTAAGCTCAGTCAATGGATCCCAAACTACCTGCGATAAGAATTCCCGAAATGCAATTGGAATTAACCTTTCCATGAATACGTCACGTGACAATCGTGGCTTTTCATACACGTCAGTTTGTTCTCCTTCTGGTCAACGCAACTTCTCAGATTTGACACGTATCCGTCTAGAAATTTTAGTCCATGAATCCACCTACAAAGTCTTCCTTTATCTTCTTTGTCCAGTGAGAAAATTGCCTTAAACTGCTTATACTTTATATTTTCTTCCTCTATCAAATGCAACACAGGGCGTCTGCATATTTCTTCCAAGTCTAACCTGGCCTTGGGATTGTCTTTCGCCTTCTCCTTTACATCCATCTCAGTATTAATTATGTTGTCAAACACATTCTTCTTGATATGCATGACATCAAGGTTATGTCTGATCAGATTGGTGCTCCAATATGGCATATTCCAGAATATGCACCTCTTCGTCCAGTTATGAGTGTGACCAAATCTATCGTACTTGTACCCCTTAGTAGGCTCTACGATAGCACTTGGTAAATCTTTAACCTCGTCCCATATCGTGTCTCCGGGCCACATTGGAGGTGGATTTGTCTTCTCCATAACGTCGGCACGAAATGCATTCATGTTTGTAAACTCTCTCGACCAGATTTCAGTAATTTAGGATTAGTTTTGACTAATTAGAATTATTGCAACTTTTTAAAATTTTATTTATTATATATTCTATTGATTGTGCACATGTTTATTACACAATTAATTAGAACATCACACTAGCTGTTAAACCCTAAACAAATTTCACATTCCTGCTCTAGACTTGTTAGACTACTTTTTCTGTATTTTGTGCAAACTCCAGAAACCTTGTTTGGTGCTTCATTTTAGTCGCACAAATATCGTTACAAACGTATGTATTTATTTCCTATTTAAATTTCTGCTCTTTACCCACCCCTGTACCCTAGAGATTTGAGGACCAATAGGTACCTGTTTTGCCCAACCAAAAATACGATAATATTCTACTATAATTGTATTACAATTATCGTATTGACACCGTAGAAAAATTATGAACCTAATAGCCTCTAAATAATTAGTGAACACCGTGCGCAGTATTTATTAAATAATAAATACAAGGACCCGTATCACCTAAGAAATCAGACCCTGCCTCTGCCCAGACTCACCCCACACTGTCCAAAACATTTTCCCCAGCTATTTTCCTTATTTTTGTACAATTCAGAATTTCGGGAAATCAGTAATTAAAATTTGGTAAATTACGAAATTACGCAAAATATAAATTTTAGGCTTTTATGCAAATTATGAAAAGTTAGGGGTTTTTATGCAAAATTGCATGTGAGGTGGCAATACCCTATTGGCTAGACAATAGGTGACATGGGCCCGCCCATAATTTCCAGAAAAATTTGCTAAAAATATCCAAAAACCAAAATTACCAAAATACTCCCAAACTTTACTTTATTTACGAAATTGCCATTGCCTACAATCCCTATAAAACCCGACCCCCCCCCTCTCTTTTCAAACCCTCACAGCCACCACCTCCGACCACCGCCTCCGGCCAAACCCTGCCCGACCCTCCGCCCTGACCCCCTCTCCTCTCCGGCCAAGTCCCACCCCCAGCCACCGCCTGCTCCGCCGCCCTGAACCCCCGCAAGCCCACTCCTCCAACACCATCACCCACAGCCACCACCACCCGAACCACCTCCCCCGCCGCCTTCGGCCACCGTGCACCGCCACCACCACCCCCACTCGACTCGCCCCGACCTCCCCTACCTACCACCACCACCTCACCTCCCCACGACACCCCCTCCGGCCGCCCTAGCCCCCGCAGCAGCCTCCACCCCCTAACCCTAGTTACTGCCACCCTCACCCCCGACGCCTCTAGCCGCCACCACAGCCACCGTAGACCCCCGCCACCACCACCAACCTCACCGCCACTCCTCCCTCCACCGTTCCCCCACCCTGCACCGCCGTCCCCTCCGCCGCAGCCGCCGCTACCACCTTCACAAGCTGCTGCTGCTGCAGTTGCTGCTAGCAGTCACTGCTACTGCTGCTGCTGCTCCGGTCACCTCCGGCCGCCTCCGCCGCCGCCCTCCCGCCGGCAACACCGCGTGGGACCCCCCTGCCAGTAGGTATAAACCCTAACTCTATATATATATGTATATACGTATTTATGTATATGTATATATATATGTATATATATATGTATATATATGATATATATATGTATATATGTATTATATTATTATACTATATAAATACAGTATAATTATACTGTATACATATATATTACTATAATATATTATATATGTGTATATATACTACTAATATATATGTATTTGTATATGTATACTATGTATATTTACATATATATATAAATATGTATATATATATATGTATATAATATATATAACTATATATGTTATGTATATATATTATATATATGTATATATTATATATATCTAAAATATATATATTAATTATATTATTCACTGTGAATATACACAGTATATATATATATGTATACATATGCTATGCATTTTCTTTTTATTATTTATATGCACTTATTCAATTTATTATATATGTATATATTATCCAGTGGTCACATATAGACCCTGATAATAGTTATATTATATTGCTGGATAATACAGCTTATACATATTTACATATTTTCAATTCTTGCAATATCATTTCAATTTATTATTTATTATATATTACTGAGCTGGATATTACAGCCTATATATATATATACATTTACAATTCTTGCACTGTCCTTCAATATATATATATATATTATCTATTTACTTTCTGCCCTGTCATTTCAATTTATATTATTATATATGTATATAGCAGTGGATATACCCTGCTACTATTATAATTGCTATATATTTATACCTGCATTTGTCTGTTCTTTATACTGCTATATATACTATATCTATATATATACATACTATAGATATATCTATATTATATATGTGTATATAAGTATATATAAATGTATACTTATTATTTGCAACCATGATATTCACGAACCCTGCCTATTTTAACAGAAACCAACTACAGCACAGCCAGTGACCCCCTGTCACCAGCAACCTCAAACCTGACTGTGAGATCAGGTTATCAACACTATCAGGGAGTAGGCAAGTATACCTTGCCAAGTTATTGCTTAACTTTAAATTATTGTTATCTGTTTTGTCTATGAATTTCATATATCATGATTACCTGAGACTGCCTTGGGTACATTCAGCTTATATATTGACATTTAACATAATATTACAGACTCACCAACAACTGTGAGAGTATTTTAATATTCTCCTAGACCCCATCACGGGAACACGCAATATGGTTGCAATGCATATTGGGATGCGAGCTGCGTATTTGATTAGCTACCAGTACGTGTGACCCGCATCACGGATTAGGATAATTCAGGGAAGTATAACTTGACATTTAGTTTCTTTGGGATGGGAAAGATAACTAGTAGACGTATGGGACACCCCCTCCAATAATATTTTATACCTTCGTACCAGAGATGGTCGATTGCAGAGCTACCCGTGAGTCCGGGGACATACGACACATATACTAGCCAGTCATCACGATTGGTAAATTATGTCAGCGTATGTCTAGCCATACATTCCCATGCGTACTACAAGGTCTTTACTTGCATTTCACTTAGATGGTTAGCACCCTGTATTTATTTTCTTTATTCAGTATTTACATACATGGCATGATATTTTCTGTATCTTGTTATGTCCCACTGAGGACCTGGTTCCCTGCCAGATCTAGACGAGGCTTTCTACCCCACTGTGTAGGCCCTGATCAGGAGGCTAGATGTGCTACCGAGGAGGAGCTCGAGGAGACACCCTCAGAGTATGCTTGACCATAGAGGCCTGCCACCTGGAGATGGAGATGTTTTTCTCAGATAGACGCTGCTTAGTCTATCTGATTTTTCTACGCTATTATCAGTTTTTGTACTAGGCTTGTATTCTCACCAGTTGTGTACTGTATCAGACTCAGTTTTATATATATATTCAGCACTTGCTTTTCTGACATTTTATTGTGGATGAGATAGATATACCTGTTTTGTACTTGTAGTATTTTAGGACAGCGTAGCACGTTCCTTTGGGTCCATCAAAGTGGATTAAGCCCTTAGTGACGTGTCAGCTGGCCAGTGACACGTGGCCTAGTTCCTGACATTTTGGGACTGGGGCGTGACACAATTTTAGTGGTGGCCCATGCAGGTCTAGTTTTCATTGCTAGTAGTATGATGACATGCCCAGCAAGCCTGCAATAGGATAGGAATACTAGGACTCATCCATACTGACACCATCTTTAAAAAAAAAAATTATTATTGCATCTTGTTTGATTATCATCTATTATCTCCTTTGTGTTTTCTAATTATTCTATTATCTTCAGAAATATGGACATACCCGGAAAACCTGCGAATGATGGGGCTGACCAAGCCACAAACACCTCGCCAAGTGTCCAAGGAATCCCGTCCAATCACCAGAATTCTGGCCAGGAGACAACACCAACACCGCAGGCGGAGACACCTTTGCCTCCACCTCCAGCCTTGCCTATCCTGATGCCACAGCTTGAGGGTCAACCTCAAATGTTGCAGTTCCTCCAAACGATGTTGCAGAACCAGTGGCAGCAGACTGAGGCCTTGAGACAGTCTCAATGACAACAGACTGAAGTCCTGCGACAGACTTTAATGACGGCCTTGGAGAGAGCTACTACTCCGACACCAGCACCTGTCCAACCAGCGGGCACAGTTCGAGGCTTCCGCCAAATGAGCCCGAGAGACTTCAAAGGCAGCGAAACTCCTGAGGAGATCTCCGATTGGATCTCCAACACCGAAATGCTGATAGAAGGATCGCAACTCACCCCCGACCTATGGATGACCGCTGTAAGGGGCCAACTTCTGGGCAACGCCCATCACTGGTGGGAATCCATAGAGCGCAGCGTCGGCAAAGACCAAACTTGGCAACAATTCTTGGAGCACTTCAACGCCAAGTACTTCCCAGCGACAGTCCAGAATGCCCTATACTCCCAATTCCTGCACCTGGAGCAGGGAAACATGACGGTAGATGCCTACGACGCGGAGTTTAGCCGACTGAGTCGTTTCGGTGCTGATCTGATCCCGAACGAGCTGAAGAAGGCTAAAAGATTCCACCATGGCCTTAACTACGAGCTCCAGAGGTACACAACAATGCAATCAAGAATCTCCTACAACGAGGTTCTTACAGAAGCGAGGGAGCAGGAAGCAATTGGTCGAGGAGCCAGACGCTCAAATCCAACCTTCTCGGCCAAGAACCAGCAAGGAGCAGGAGGACCTATACGTCGTCCCCAATATCAGACTCAGCAGACGACGGGGCCCTACCAGAAGAAGGAGCTCCCGACTTGTCACTTTTGTGGCAAGAAAGGACATTGGGTCAGTGACTGCAGAAAGAAGCTGGGATTATGCCTGCTATGTGGAGCTAAAAATCATATGGCCAGAGACTGCCCACAACGCAGAGATACAGCACCTCAGCAAGGGCAGAAGCCAGGAGCACAAGCCCAGAAGATGCTACCCTCCATATCAGGAGGATATCAGCGAGGAGCACCCTTGCCTACTCAGGAGGCCCAGTTCAAGGCCAGACAACAACCTGGAGGGCAAAGGCATGGATAAGCCTTTGCGTTAGCTGCCGTTGCAGAAGAGCCTGAAGGAGAAACTATAACAGGTACCATTTTAGTTGCATCATTACCTGCAACTGTATTATTCGATTCTGGGACTACTTTGTCTTTCATATCCAGTAGTTTCGTAGCCATGCACAAGCTATCCACTTTCCCGCTACCCAAGTGTTGGAAAATACTTACTGGAGGAGGTATTGTTCCAGTTACCAACATTATCGAAACCTGTCCGATAGTTGTTTGTAGTAGAGGACTAAGAGCACGATTTTTGGTACTCCCAATGCCAAATTTCGACGTTGTCTTAGGCATGGACTGGCTAAGCCAGAACGATGCTATCTTAGACTGACGTAAGGGTAGTGTTATCTTTAGACCCCCAGATCACCCGGAGTTCGAATATGTCCGAGGTACCATCGAGCAAGGAGTAGGCCAGACTCCTAGAGCTTACATGGCAATGGAGACAGCACTTCCATCAGTTATAGCAGAGTTCGCGGATGTATTTCCAGAAGAATTGCCAGGCCTACCGCCTGACAGAGAAGTAGAGTTCATTATTGAGCTGATACCCGGAGCTGCACCAGTATCCTCCAATGTATACCGACTGGCGAAGAAGGAGCTTGACGAGCTGAAGCTTCAACTGGAGAAACTACAGATCAAGGGATTTGTTCGTCCTAGTGCATCACCCTGGGGAGCACCAGTGCTGTTTGTACCAAAGAAGGACGGAACATATCGCATGTGTATTGATTACAGTGCCCTCAACGCTCTGACAATCAAAAATAAATATCCCTTGCCGAGAATTGGCGACCTGTTCGATCAACTAACAGGAGCCGTTGTATTCTCGAAGATAGACTTGAGATCAGGCTATCATCAGGTCAAGGTACGCAGAGAAGACATTCCAAAGACAGCATTCAGAACTCGTTATGGTCATTACGAGTTTCTGGTGATGCCGTTTGGACTGACTAATGCACCTGCTGTATTCATGAACCTGATGAATCGAGTCTTCCACCAATATCTGGACCAGTTTGTGGTAGTCTTCATCGATGACATTCTGGTATACTCGAAGAGCCACGAGGAGCATGAAGAGCACTTAAGACTGGTACTAGAGACGCTGAGACGGGAGAGCCTTTATGCTAAGATGAGCAAGTACGAGTTTTTCCTTGATCGTGTCGCTTTTCTTGGACACGTGATCACAGGAGAAGGCATCTCGGTGGACCCAGCAAAGATTTTATCTGTGGAGACATGGCCAACCCCGACCAATGTCTCAGAGGTGAGAAGCTTTCTAGGACTTGCCGGATATTACCGGAGGTTCGTAGAAAACTTTGCAAGAATCTCGGAGCCGATTACCCGTCTTACCCGCAAGGAGCAGGAGTTCTTATGGACTGAAGAATGCCAGACAGCTTTTGATGAGTTGAAGAAGCGTCTGACTACAGCCCCCATTCTGACAATACCATCTGGATCCGGAGGTTTCGTCATCTATAGCGATGCATCCGAAAAAGGATTTGGTTGCGTCTTAATGCAACATGGAAAGGTTGTAGCTTATGCCTCAAGACAGCTGAGGACTCATGAGAAGAATTATCCCACTCACGACCTGGAGCTTGCCGCAGTCATCTTCGCCCTGAAGCTATGGAGACACTATCTATACGGCGAACGAGTGGAGATTTTTACCGATCACAAGAGCCTGAAATATGTCTACACTCAGAAAGACTTAAATCTGAGGCAAAGACGATGGCTTGAAGTGATGACGGATTTCGAGATTGATCTGCAGTACCATCCTGGGAAAGCAAATGTGGTAGCAGATGCTCTAAGCAGAAGACCCTCGGCATTCTTTATGATCACCCAACCAGGTCTTCTGAAAGATCTAGAAAAGTTGAGAATAGAGGTCATTATGCCAGGAATTGATGGCCAATTATCAAACTACCAGCTGCAATCAACCTTGGTGGAAAGAATCAAAGCTGCTCTACCAGCAGATGCAAGATTTCAGAGGCTTCGTCAAAGAACAGAGGCTGGAATCCAGACAGGATGTCGCATACACGAAGATGGAACTCTAAGATGTGGCAATCGTCTTTATGTTCCAAATGGCGAACTTCGTAATGAGCTAATGTCAGAAGCTCATAGCTCAACGTATTCTATACATCCAGGAGGCACAAAGATGTACAGAGATCTGCGGCAATATTATTGGTGGCATGGAATGAAGCGGGAGATAGCACACTTTGTGGCTAAATGCCTGGTGTGTCAGCAAGTCAAGGCTGAGCATCAGAGATCTGCCGGTCTACTTCAACCCCTCCCAATACCCGAGTGGAAATGGGAACACATTACGATGGACTTTGTTACGGGCTTCACAAGAAGTCCTAGTGGTCGTAATGCTGTCTGGGTGATCGTAGACAGACTCACCAAGGCTGCTCATTTCCTACCTTTCAGAGTCGGCCAATCTACAGAAGTCTTGGCGGATATGTACATGAAGGAGATAGTGCGTCTGCACGGAGTACCAGTCAGCATAATATCTGACCGGGATACGAGGTTTACATCCTACTTTTGGCAAAGTATACAAGAGAGTCTTGGTACCCGCCTCAAGTTCAGCACCTCGTATCATCCACAGACAGATGGCCAGTCAGAGCGCACCATCCAGACCCTAGAAGATATGCTGAGAGCCTGCATGCTTGATTTCAGCGGATCCTGGGAAGATCACTTACACCTGGTGGAATTTTCCTACAACAACAGCTATCAAGCGAGCATCCAAATGGCTCCCTTTGAAGCTTTGTATGGAAGGAAATGTCAATGTCGTTCCCCAGTATGCTGGAGCGATATTGGCGAGAGACAGATATTGGGACCAGAACTGATTATTCGTACAGTGGAGAAAGTAAAGAAGATCCAGGGACACCTACGAGCTGCACAAGACAGACAGAAGCACTGGGCCAACATTCACCGACGACCTCTAGAGTTCCAAGTAGGGGAGCATGTGTTCTTGAAGATCTCACCTACTCGAGGAACTATCAGATTTGGAGGAAGAGGGAAACTAAGTCCAAGGTACATTGGACCCTTCGATGTGTTAGATCGCGTCAGAGAAGTTGCTTACAGGCTAGCTCTACCTCAGACCTTGGAGGAAGTACATGACGTCTTTCACATATCTCAGCTGAGGAGGTACATTCCAGACCCGAGTCATGTGCTGGACTATTCAGAGATCACTATCGGGCCGAGCTTATCGTACCAGGAGGAGCCTGTAGAGATCCTGGACCGTAGCGAGAAAGTACTGCGAGGTCAGACTATTCCTCTCGTTTGTGTTGCATGGAGACATCATGCACCAGGTGAATCCACCTGGGAACGGGAAGAGGATATTCGACAGCGTTATCCTCACCTATTTCCAAACCAGGGTATGTCCAATATTTCAAACTCAATCTTTCTTTCTTTCATTCTCATTATATGTTTGTTTTTATTTCGAGGACAAAATATTCTAAGGAGGATAGATTATAAACTCCCTCGACCAGATTTCAGTAATTTAGGATTAGTTTTGACTAATTAGAATTATTGCAACTTTTTAAAATTTTATTTATTATATATTCTATTGATTGTGCACATGTTTATTACACAATTAATTAGAACATCACACTAGCTGTTAAACCCTAAACAAATTTCACATTCCTGCTCTAGACTTGTTAGACTACTTTTTCTGTATTTTGTGCAAACTCCAGAAACCTTGTTTGGTGCTTCATTTTAGTCGCACAAATATCGTTACAAACGTATGTATTTATTTCCTATTTAAATTTCTGCTCTTTACCCACCCCTGTACCCTAGAGATTTGAGGACCAATAGGCACCTGTTTTGCCCAACCAAAAATACGATAATATTCTACTATAATTGTATTACAATTATCGTATTGACACCGTAGAAAAATTATGACCCTAATAGCCTCTAAATAATTAGTGAACACCGTGCGCAGTATTTATTAAATAATAAATACGGGGACCCGTATCACCTAAGAAATCAGACCCTGCCTCTGCCCAGACTCACCCCACACTGTCCAAAACATTTTCCCCAGCTATTTCCCTTATTTCTGTATAATTCAGAATTTCGGGAAATCAGTAATTGAAATTTGGTAAATTACGAAATTGCGCAAAATACAAATTTTAGGCTTTTATGCAAATTATGAAAAGTTAGGGGTTTTTATGCAAAATTGCATGTGAGGTGGCAATACCCTATTGGCTAGACAATAGGTGACATGGGCCCACCCATAATTTCCAGAAAAATCTGCTGAAAATATCCAAAAACCAAAATTACCAAAATACCCCCAAACTTCACTTTATTTACGAAATTGCCATTGCCTACAATCCCTATAAAACCCGACCCCCCCCCTCTCTTTTCAAACCCTCACAGCCACCACCTCCGACCACCGCCTCCGGCCAAACCCTGCCCGACCCTCCGCCCTGACCCCCTCTCCCCTCCGGCCAAGTCCCACCCCCAGCCACCGCCTGCTCCGCCGCCCTGAACCCCCGCAAGCCCACTCCTCCAACACCATCACCTACAGCCACCACCACCCGAACCACCTCCCCCGCCGCCTCCGGCCACCGTGCACCGCCACCACCACCCCCACTCGACTCGCCCCGACCTCCCCTACCTACCACCACCACCTCACCTCCCCACGACACCCCCTCCGGCCGCCCTAGCCCACGCAGCAGCCTCCACCCCCTAACCCTAGTTACTGCCACCCTCACCCCCAACGCCTCTAGCCGCCACCACAGCCACCGTAGACCCCCGCCACCACCACCAACCTCACCGCCACTCCTCCCTCCACCGTTCCCCCACCCTGCACCGCCGTCCCCTCCGCCGCAGCCGCCGCTACCACCTTCACAAGCTGCTGCTGCTGCAGTTGCTGCTAGCAGTCACTGCTGCTGCTGCTGCTCCTCCGGTCACCTCCGGCCGCCTCCGCCGCCGCCCTTCCGCCGGCAACACCGCGTGGGACCCCCCTGCCAGTAGGTATAAACCCTAACTCTATATATATATGTATATACGTATTTATGTATATGTATATGTATATGTATATATATATGTATATATATGATATATATGTATATATGTATTATATTATTATACTATATAAATACAGTATAATTATACTGTATACATATATATTACTATAATATATTATATATGTGTATATATACTACTAATATATATGTATTTGTATATGTATACTATGTATATTTACATATATATATATATAAATATGTATATATATATGTATATAATATATATAACTATATATGTTATGTATATATATTATATATATGTATATATTATATATATCTAAAATATATATATTAATTATATTATTCACTGTGAATATACACAGTATATATATATGTATACATATGCTATGCATTTTCTTTTTATTATTTATATGCACTTATTCAATTTATTATATATGTATATATTATCCAGTGGTCACATATAGACCCAGATAATAGTTATATTATATTGCTGGATAATACAGCTTATACATATTTACATATTTTCAATTCTTGCAATATCATTTTAATTTATTATTTATTATATATTACTGAGCTGGATATTACAGCCTATATATATATATACATTTACAATTCTTGCACTGTCCTTCAATATATATATATATATATATATTATCTATTTACTTTCTGCCCTGTCATTTCAATTTATATTATTATATATGTATATAGCAGTGGATATACCCTGCTACTATTATAATTGCTATATATTTATACCTGCATTTGTCTGTTCTTTATACTGCTATATATACTATATCTATATGTATACATACTATATATATATCTATATTATATATGTGTATATAAGTATATATAAATGTATACTTATTATTTGCAACCATGATATTCATGAACCCTGCCTATTTTAACAGAAACCAACTACAGCACAGCCAGTGACCCCCTGTCACCAGCAACCTCAAACCTGACTGTGAGATCAGGTTATCAACACTATCAGGGAGTAGGCAAGTATACCTTGCCAAGTTATTGCTTAACTTCAAATTATTATTATCTGTTTTGTCTCTGAATTTCATATACCATAATTACCTGAGACTGCCTTGGGTACATTCAGCTTATATATTAACATTTAACATAATATTACAGACTCACCAACAACTGTGAGAGTATTTTAATATTCTCCTAGACCCCATCACGGGAACACGCAATATGGTTGCAATGCATATTGGGATGCGAGCTGCGTATTTGATTAGCTACCAGTACGTGTGACCCGCATCACGGATTAGGATAATTCAGGGAAGTATAACTTGACATTTAGTTTCATTGGGATGGAAAAGATAACTAGTAGACGTATGGGACACCCCCTCCAATAATATTTTATACCTTCGTACCAGAGATGGTCGATTGCAGAGCTACCCGTGAGTCCGGGGGCATACGACACATATACTAGCCAGTCATCACGATTGGTGAATTACGTCAGCGTATGTCTAGCCACACATTCCCATGCGTACTACAAGGTCTTTACTTGCATTTCACTTAGATGGTTAGCACCCTGTATTTATTTTCTTTATTCAGTATTTACATACATGGCATGATATTTTCTGTATCTTGTTATGTCCCACTGAGGACCTGGTTCCCTGCCAGATCTAGACGAGGCTTTCTACCCCACTGTGTAGGCCCTTATCAGGAGGCTAGATGTGCTACCGAGGAGGAGCTCGAGAAGACACCCTCAGAGTATGCTTGACCAAAGAGGCCTGCCACCTGGAGATGGAGATGTTTTTCTCAGATAGACGCTGCTTAGTCTATCTGATTTTTCTACGCTATTATCAGTTTTTGTACTAGGCTTGTATTCTCACCAGTTGTGTACTGTATCAAACTCAGTTTTATATATATATTCAGCACTTGCTTTTCTGACATTTTATTGTGGATGAGATAGATATACCTGTTTTGTACTTGTAGTATTTTAGGACAGCGTAGCACGTTCCTTTGGGTCCATCAAAGTGGATTAAGCCCTTAGTGACGTGTCAGCTGGCCAGTGACACGTGGCCTAGTTCCTGACATTTTGGGACTGGGGCGTGACACAATTTTAGTGGTGGCCCATGCAGGTCTAGTTTTCATTGCTAGTAGTATGATGACATGCCCAGCAAGCCTGCAATAGGATAGGAATACTAGGACTCATCCATACTGACACCATCTTTAAAAAAAAAAATTATTATTGCATCTTGTTTGATTATCATCTATTATCTCCTTTGTGTTTTCTAATTATTCTATTATCTTCAGAAATATGGACATACCCGGGAAACCTGCGAATGATGGGGCTGACCAAGCCACAAACACCTCGCCAAGTATCCAAGGAACCCCGTCCAATCACCAGAATTCTGGCCAGGAGACAACACCAACACCGCAGGCGGAGACACCTTTGCCTCCACCTCCAGCCTTGCCTATCCTGATGCCACAGCTTGAGGGTCAACCTCAAATGTTGCAGTTCCTCCAAACGATGTTACAGAACCAGTGGCAGCAGACTGAGGCCTTGAGACAGTCTCAATGACAGCAGACTGAAGTCCTGCGACAGACTTTAATGACGGCCTTGGAGAGAGCTACTACTCCGACACCAGCACCTGTCCAACCAGCGGGCACAGTTCGAGGCTTCCGCCAAATGAGCCCGAGAGACTTCAAAGGCAGCGAAACTCCTGAGGAGATCTCCGATTGGATCTCCAACACCGAAATGCTGCTAGAAGGATCGCAACTCACCCCCGACCTATGGATGACCGCTGTAAGGGGCCAACTTCTGGGCAACGCCCATCACTGGTGGGAATCCATAGAGCGCAGCGTCGGCAAAGACCAAACTTGGCAACAATTCTTGGAGCACTTCAACGCCAAGTACTTCCCAGCGACAGTCCAGAATGCCCTATACTCCCAATTCCTGCACCTGGAGCAGGGAAACATGACGGTAGATGCCTACGACGCGGAGTTTAGCCGACTGAGTCATTTCGGTGCTGATCTGATCCCGAACGAGCTGAAGAAGGCTAAAAGATTCCACCATGGCCTTAACTACGAGCTCCAGAGGTACACAACAATGCAGTCAAGAATCTCCTACAACGAGGTTCTTACAGAAGCGAGGGAGCAGGAAGCAATTGGTCGAGGAGCCAGACGCTCAAATCCAACCTTCTCGGCCAAGAACCAGCAAGGAGCAGGAGGACCTATACGTCGTCCCCAATATCAGACTCAGCAGACGACGGGGCCCTACCAGAAGAAGGAGCTCCCGACTTGTCCCTTTTGTGGCAAGAAAGGACATTGGGTCAGTGACTGCAGAAAGAAGCTGGGATTATGCCTGCTATGTGGAGCTAAAAATCATATGGCCAGAGACTGCCCACAACGCAGAGATGCAGCACCTCAGCAAGGGCAGAAGCCAGGAGCACAAGCCCAGAAGATGCTACCCTCCACATCAGGAGGATATCAGCGAGGAGCACCCTTGCCTACTCAAGAGGCCCAGTTCAAGGCCAGACAACAACCTGGAGGGCAAAGGCATGGACAAGCCTTTGCGTTAGCTGCCGTTGCAGAAGAGCCTGAAGGAGAAACTATAACAGGTACCATTTTAGTTGCATCATTACCTGCAACTGTATTATTCGATTCTGGGGCTACTTTGTCTTTCATATCCAGTAGTTTCGTAGCCATGCACAAGCTATCCACTTTTCCGCTACCCAAGTGTTAGAAAATACTTGCTGGAGGAGGTATTGTTCCAGTTACCAACATTATCGAAACATGTCCGATAGTTGTTTGTAGTAGAGGACTAAGAGCACGATTTTTGGTACTCCTAATGCCAAATTTCGACGTTGTCTTAGGCATGGACTGGCTAAGCCAGAACGATGCTATCTTAGACTGACGTAAGGGTAGTGTTATCTTTAGACCCCCAGATCACCCGGAGTTCGAATATGTCCGAGGTACCATCGAGCAAGGAGTAGGCCAGACTCCTAGAGCTTACATGGCAATGGAGACAGCACTTCCATCAGTTATAGCAGAGTTCGCGGATGTATTTCCAGAAGAATTGCCAGGCCTACCGCCTGACAGAGAAGTAGAGTTCATTATTGAGCTGATACCCGGAGCTGCACCAGTATCCTCCAATGTATACCGACTGGCGAAGAAGGAGCTTGACGAGCTGAAGCTTCAACTGGAGGAACTACAGATCAAGGGATTTGTTCGTCCTAGTGCATCACCCTGGGGAGCACCAGTGCTGTTTGTACCAAAGAAGGACGGAACATATCGCATGTGTATTGATTACGGAGCCCTCAACGCTCTGACAATCAAAAATAAATATCCTTTGCCGAGAATTGACGACCTGTTCGATCAACTAACAGGAGCCATTGTATTCTCGAAGATAGACTTGAGATCAGGCTATCATCAGGTCAAGGTACGCAGAGAAGACATTCCAAAGACAGCATTCAGAACTCGTTATGGTCATTACGAGTTTCTGGTGATGCCGTTTGGACTGACTAATGCACCTGTTGTATTCATGAACCTGATGAATCGAGTCTTCCACCAATATCTGGACCAGTTCGTGGTAGTCTTCATCGATGACATTCTGGTGTACTCGAAGAGCCACGAGGAGCATGAAGAGCACTTAAGACTGGTACTAGAGACGCTGAGACGGGAGAGCCTTTATGCTAAGATGAGCAAGTGCGAGTTTTTCCTTGATCGTGTCGCTTTTCTTGGACACGTGATCACAGGAGAAGGCATCTCGGTGGACCCAGCAAAGATTTTATCTGTGGAGACATGGCCAACCCCGACCAATGTCTCAGAGGTGAGAAGCTTTCTAGGACTTGCCGGATATTACCGGAGGTTCGTAGAAAACTTTGCAAGAATCTCGGAGCCGATTACCCATCTTACCCGCAAGGAGCAGGAGTTCTTATGGACTGAAGAATGCCAGACAGCTTTTGATGAGTTAAAGAAGCGTCTGACTACAGCCCCCATTCTGACAATACCATCTGGATCCGGAGGTTTCGTCATCTATAGCGATGCATCCGAAAAAGGATTTGGTTGCGTCTTAATGCAACATGGGAAGGTTGTAGCTTATGCCTCAAGACAGCTGAGGACTCATGAGAAGAATTATCCCACTCACGACCTGGAGCTTGCCGCAGTCATCTTCGCCCTGAAGCTATGGAGACACTATCTATACGGCGAACGAGTGGAGATTTTTATCGATCACAAAAGCCTGAAATATGTCTACACTCAGAAAGACTTAAATCTGAGTCAAAGACGATGGCTTGAAGTGATGACGGATTTCGAGATTGATCTGCAGTACCATCCTGGGAAAGCAAATGTGGTAGCAGATGCTCTAAGCAGAAGACCCTCGGCATTCTTTATGATCACCCAACCAGGTCTTCTGAAAGATCTAGAAAAGTTGAGAATAGAGGTCATTATGCCAGGAATTGATGGCCAATTATCAAACTACCAGCTGTAATCAACCTTGGTGGAAAGAATCAAAGCTGCTCTACCAGCAGATGCAAGATTTCAGAGGCTTCGTCAAAGAACCGAGGCTGGAATCCAGACAGGATGTCGCATACACGAAGATGGAACTCTAAGATGTGGCAATCGTCTTTATGTTCCAAATGGCGAACTTCGTAATGAGCTAATGTCAGAAGCTCATAGCTCAACGTACTCTATACATCCAGGAGGCACAAAGATGTACAGAGATCTGCGGCAATATTATTGGTGGCATGGAATGAAGCGGGAGATAGCACACTTTGTGGCTAAATGCCTGGTGTGTCAGCAAGTCAAGGCTGAGCATCAGAGATCTGCCGGTCTACTTCAACCCCTCCCAATACCCGAGTGGAAATGGGAACACATTACGATGGACTTTGTTACGGGCTTCCCAAGAAGTCCTAGTGGTCATAATGCTGTCTGGGTGATCGTAGACAGACTCACCAAGGCTGCTCATTTCCTACCTTTCAGAGTCGGCCAATCTACAGAAGTCTTGGCGGATATGTACATGAAGGAGATAGTGCGTCTGCACGGAGTACCAGTCAGCATAATATCTGACCGGGATACGAGGTTTACATCCTACTTTTGGCAAAGTATGCAAGAGAGTCTTGGTACCCGCCTCAAGTTTAGCACCTCGTATCATCCACAGACAGATGGCCAGTCAGAGCGCACCATCCAGACCCTAGAAGATATGCTGAGAGCCTACATGCTTGATTTCAGCGGATCCTGGGAAGATCACTTACACCTGGTAGAATTTTCCTACAACAACAGCTATCAAGCGAGCATCCAAATGGCTCCCTTTGAAGCTTTGTATGGAAGGAAATATCGTTCCCCAGTATGCTGGAGCGATATTGGCGAGAGACAGATATTGGGACCAGAACTGATTATTCGTACGGTGGAGAAAGTAAAGAAGATCCAGGGACACCTACGAGCTGCATAAGACAGACAGAAGCACTGGGCCAACATTCACCGACGACCTCTAGAGTTCCAAGTAGGGGAGCATGTGTTCTTGAAGATCTCATCTACTCGAGGAACTATCAGATTTGGAGGAAGAGGAAAACTAAGTCCAAGGTACATTGGACCCTTCGATGTATTAGATCGCGTCGGAGAAGTTGCTTACAGGCTAGCTCTACCTCAGACCTTGGAGGAAGTACATGACGTCTTTAACGTATCTCAGCTGAGGAGGTACATTCCAGACCCGAGTCATGTGCTGGACTATTCAGAGATCACTATCGGGCCGAGCTTATCGTACCAGGAGGAGCCTGTAGAGATCCTGGACCGTAGCGAGAAAGTGCTGCGAGGTCAGACTATTCCTCTCGTTCGTGTTGCATGGAGACATCATGCACCAGGTGAATCCATCTGGGAACGGGAAGAGGATATTCGACAGCGTTATCCTCACCTATTTCCAAACCAGGGTATGTCCAATATTTCAAACTCAATCTTTCTTTCTTTCATTCTCATTATATGTTTGTTTTTATTTCGAGGACAAAATATTCTAAGGAGGATAGATTATAAACTCTCTCGACCAGATTTCAGTAATTTAGGATTAGTTTTGACTAATTAGAATTATTGCAACTTTTTAAAATTTTATTTATTATATATTCTATTGATTGTGCACATGTTTATTACACAATTAATTAGAACATCACACTAGCTGTTAAACCCTAAACAAATTTCACATTCCTGCTCTAGACTTGTTAGACTACTTTTTCTGTATTTTGTGCAAACTCCAGAAACCTTGTTTGGTGCTTCATTTTAGTTGCACAAATATCGTTACAAACGTATGTATTTATTTCCTATTTAAATTTCTGCTCTTTACCCACCCCTGTACCCTAGAGATTTGAGGACCAATAGGTACCTGTTTTGCCCAACCAAAAATACGATAATATTCTACTATAATTGTATTACAATTATCGTATTGACACCGTAGAAAAATTATGACCCTAATAGCCTCTAAATAATTAGTGAACACCGTGCGCAGTATTTATTAAATAATAAATACGAGGACCCGTATCACCTAAGAAATCAGACCCTGCCTCTGCCCAGACTCACCCCACACTGTCCAAAACATTTTCTCCAGCTATTTCCCTTATTTCTGTACAATTCAGAATTTCGGGAAATCAGTAATTGAAATTTGGTAAATTACGAAATTACGCAAAATACAAATTTTAGGCTTTTATGCAAATTATGAAAAGTTAGGGATTTTTATGCAAAATTGCATGTGAGGTGGCAATACCCTATTGGCTAGACAATAGGTGACATGGGCCCACCCATAATTTCCAGAAAAATCTGCTGAAAATATCCAAAAACCAAAATTACCAAAATACCCCCAAACTTTACTTTATTTACGAAATTGCCATTGCCTACAATCCCTATAAAACCCGACCCCCCCTCTCTTTTCAAACCCTCACAGCCACCAGCTCCGACCACCGCCTCCGGCCAAACCCTGCCCGACCCTCCGCCCTGACCCCCTCTCCCCTCCGGCCAAGTCCCACCCCCAGCCACCGCCTACTCCGCCGCCCTGAACCCCCGCAAGCCCACTCCTCCAACACCATCACCCACAGCCACCACCACCCGAACCACCTCCCCCGCCGCCTTCGGCCACCGTGCACCGCCACCACCACCCCCACTCGACTCGCCCCGACCTCCCCTACCTACCACCACCACCTCACCTCCCCACGACACCCCCTCCGGCCGCCCTAGCCCCCGCAGCAGCCTCCACCCCATAACCCTAGTTACTGCCACCCTCACCCCCGACGCCTCTAGCCGCCACCACAGCCACCGTAGACCCCCGCCACCACCACCAACCTCACCGCCACTCCTCCCTCCACCGTTCCCCCACCCTGCACCGCCGTCCCCTCCGCCGCAGCCGCCGCTACCACCTTCACAAGCTGCTGCTGCTGCAGTTGCTGCTAGCAGTCACTGCTGCTGCTACTGCTCCTCCGGTCACCTCCGGCCGCCTCCGCCGCCGCCCTCCCGCCGGCAACACCGCGTGGGACCCCCCTGCCAGTAGGTATAAACCCTAACTCTATATATATATGTATATACGTATTTATGTATATGTATATGTATATGTATATATATATGTATATATATATGTATATATATGATATATATATGTATATATGCATTATATTATTATACTATATAAATACAGTATAATTATACTGTATACATATATATTACTATAATATATTATATATGTGTATATATACTACTAATATATATGTATTTGTATATGTATACTATGTATATTTACATATATATATATATAAATATGTATATAATATATATAACTATATATGTTATGTATATATATTATATATATGTATATATTATATATATCTAAAATATATATATTAATTATATTATTCACTGTGAATATACACAGTATATATATATGTATACATATGCTATGCATTTTCTTTTTATTATTTATATGCACTTATTCAATTTATTATATATGTATATATTATCCAGTGGTCACATATAGACCCTGATAATAGTTATATTATATTGCTGGATAATACAGCTTATACATATTTACATATTTTTAATTCTTGCAATATCATTTCAATTTATTATTTATTATATATTACTGAGCTGGATATTACAGCCTATATATATATACATTTACAATTCTTGCACTGTCCTTCAATTTATATATATATATTATCTATTTACTTTCTGCCCTGTCATTTCAATTTATATTATTATACATGTATATAGCAGTGGATATACCCTGCTACTATTATAATTGCTATATATTTATACCTGCATTTGTCTGTTCTTTATACTGCTATATATACTATATCTATATGTATACATACTATATATATATCTATATTATATATGTGTATATAAGTATATATAAATGTATACTTATTATTTGCAACCATGATATTCACGAACCCTGCCTATTTTAACAGAAACCAACTACAACACAGCCAGTGACCCCCTGTCACCAGCAACCTCAAACCTGACTGTGAGATCAGGTTATCAACACTATCAGGGAGTAGGCAAGTATACCTTGCCAAGTTATTGCTTAACTTCAAATTATTGTTATCTGTTTTGTCTCTGAATTTCATATACCATGATTACCTGAGACTGTCTTGGGTACATTCATCTTATATATTGACATTTAATATAATATTACAGACTCACCAACAACTGTGAGAGTATTTTAATATTCTCCTAGACCCCATCACCGGAATACGCAACATGGTTGCAATGCATATTGGGATGCGAGCTGCGTATTTGATTAGCTACCAGTACGTGTGACCCGCATCACGGATTAGGATAATTCAGGGAAGTATAACTTGACATTTAGTTTCATTGGGATGGGAAAGATAACTAGTAGACGTATGGGACACCCCCTCCAATAATATTTTATACCTTCGTACCAGAGATGGTCGATTGCAGAGCTACCCGTGAGTCCGGGGGCATACGACACATATACTAGCCAGTCATCACGATTGGTGAATTACGTCAGCGTATGTCTAGCCACACATTCCCATGCGTACTACAAGGTCTTTACTTGCATTTCACTTAGATGGTTAGCACCCTGTATTTATTTTCTTTATTCAGTATTTACATACATGGCATGACATTTTCTGTATCTTGTTATGTCCCACTGAGGACCTGGTTCCCTGCCAGATCTAGACGAGGCTTTCTACCCCACTGTGTACGGCCCTGATCAGGAGGCTAGATGTGCTACTGAGGAGGAGCTCGAGGAGACACCCTCAGAGTATGCTTGACCATAGAGGCCTGCCACCTGGAGATGGAGATATTTTTCTCAGATAGACGCTGCTTAGTCTATCTGATTTTTCTGTGCTATTATCAATTTTTGTAGTAGGCTTGTATTCTCACCAGTTGTGTACTGTATCAGACTCAGTTTTATATATATATTCAGCACTTGCTTTTTTGACATTTTGTTGTGGATGAGATAGATATACCTGTTTTGTACTTGTAGTATTTTAGGACAGCGTAGCACGTTCCTTTGGGTCCATCAAAGTGGATTAAGCCCTTAGTGACGTGTCAGCTGGCCAGTGACACGTGGCCTAGTTCCTGATATTTTGGGACTGGGGCGTGACAATGTTCCTCCGGAACGGATGATCCGACGGCAAAAATTATCGATGACAATCGAAGAAGTACGATTTTATTTCGTGTTTTAAATTAAAAGTCTTAGTGCGGTCTATACAATACGGACATGAGAGATGACCATGAGTGTTCCATCCTGATAATATGTCATAAGCCGAAAAGTTATTAATGGTCCACATAAGTGCTGCCCTCCTCTAAATTTTTTGCTTTTTTGAAACATCGTACGTGTTGGCGCCTACTTCCCACAGCTGATTCAACTCATCTATCAACGGTTGCAAGTACACATCGATGTTCCTTTTTGGATTATTCAGACCCAGAATAATGACGGTTAAGAACATAACCGGAGTCTTCATGCATATCCAAGGCGGTAGGTTGTACGGGGTGACGATCATAGGCCAACACGAATATTGAGAGCCCGAAAGTCCGAACGGGGTAAAACCGTCGGAGGAGAGCCCCAATCTTACATTATGCGGATCTAAATCAAAATCAGGATACTCTCGATGGAAGTGCTTCCATGCTTCTCCATCGGATCGGTGATCCAACACTCCTTTAATTTGTTCTCGTTTGTGCCAACTCATGTTATCGGCAGTCTCCTTCACCATAAACAACCTCTGCAATCGCGACGTTAAAGGCAAGTAGTGCATCGAATCGGTCGGCTTTCTTGCACCAACAGACCTTTATGTACCAGTTGCTTTCTAGCGATCAGTACCACAAAATTTGCACACATCTTCATCCTTGTCATCTTTGTAGTACATCATTAACCCGTTGCGACATGCATCAATTTTCTCGTATTCCATCCAGAGCGATCTCACCATCCTCTTAGACTGGTAGAAGTCTTTAGGTAACTTAGCACCCGCCGGCAAGATCTCTATAATCAACTCCATCAATCGGTTGTAGTATTCTTGCGATATGTCAAAATCGGACTTGATGCTCAACAGTCTTGTAACCACCTCCAACGGTGAATGATCCTCACAACCAGGATATAATGGAGTTCTTGTATTCTCCAGTAACTCCATAAACTTTGCAGCATTGGCATTTGATGCCTCCTCAGCTGCATCATGATTGTCCGGATCAAAATTAGGCCCAACAGCATCGAAAACCATGTTTACGCACCCATTATCGTAATCAATATGGTCATGGACACCCATATACGGCTCCACATAAGGCTCTGGTTCCGATGCTAAATACACAAGTTCTTTGTGTGAGGTCCACTGATAGTAATTAGACATAAAACCCCTCGAGTATAAATGATATGTCACATCCACTTCCGAGTGATATTTTAAGTTGCGATATCTCACACACGGACACTTAATTTTGGTACCGTCAATGTACTGAGGGAACGCCTTGGCGAATTGCAGGAACTGTTCCATCCCCTGTATGAATTCATCTCGCACACCGCATATGTCATCAGGATGACGGTTGTATATCCACGAACGATGACGCAGGTAGTAATTTAGATCTATTTCTAGATACTTCTGAAAAGATGAATAGACATCGTTCAAGTATATTATCCAAATGGATGCAAAGGTGGATACACATGTTCATCAAAGTAATAACTCATATTGATGCGTGAGTATTCGAGTTGTGATGTGTGAGTATCCATATCGTGGTTCATGAGTATTTGTTTTATAATTAGTGATTATCCGAAAACTAGTAGACATGTGGACACTTGACTTCGGAGTGTCGAATATACACATAGGTCTTGATAACACTCTAGATATTTGTGTATCATGTGGATATCACATACCATGGTACACAATCTCACATTGATACTTTCTTGTATCTTGATACTAGGATACTGTTTCAAATACCCATGATACTAACTATACTTGACATTTGTATCTTGGTACCAACATACACTCTAGGCCACTCACTCTTGACACTCAACACATATTTATACCTACTTCTATGACTGTATATTTCTATACCCTTATATATGTATCTATCTATATAGATTATTAATTCTCACTAGCTCACTCATCCCTCAATCAAACATATACACATACACACCTCTCACTTGGACACTTTCATACACTTGACACACACAAGGTACTACCCATACCCTAACACAATATCTTGACTAAAACACATACCAAAATTTATATCAAACAACATATATCATAGTCCAGAGTCGCTAAATTCGTCGTTGATTTGAATCATTTTGGTAATGCTGACCCTCTGACTGAGGAGTCAGTCGTCGGGGTTGAGGGGAGCCGAGGGGGGGTCGCCCGGGCCAAGGGGAACGATGTGTCCTTGGTTACGCGATACATATATATACTAATGTCGTGCCATAACCACCCGAACATGAACTATTGTGTCAATGATATCTTTCACACTGCTCTAACCCAAGTTGGATACGAGTTCTAGAAGAAGCCAATACCGTGTCTTGTCTTGGCTTTGAAGAGTCATTCTCGTGTTCGTGTATACGACTCTCCTTGAGTCAAGATCTGCATCATATTGTACATAATCTTGATACCCAAGACTGCGTCTAATTAACTCAGATAGGGTTAGGGTATGTGTCGTGTCTCAGCTTTGAAGAGAGATAGGGTTAGGGTCTGTGTCATGTCCCATGTCGTGTCAGTGTATGTGTCATGTCCCGTGTCGTGTCTATGTTTGTGTTTGTGTCGTATCCATGTCAAATAGCTAGGGTTAGGGTTTACCTGATCTTGGGGGTTGACCCAGGAAGGGGATAGCCGAGAGGAGGAGGAGCCCGGAGAGAAAGAGCCTGGAGAGGAGGATGAGGGAGGATTGTCGGCAGTGGAGCCCGGAGAGGAGGAGGAGGATCTCGGTGGAGGCCCAGAGAGGAGTAGGAGGAGTTCGATAGAGCACGGTTGGAGGGGGTCGTTGGCGGGTTGGGGGAAAAAGGAAAAAATTTAGGAAAATTTTGAGTGAGAATGGGGGGAAAGGAAAACTCGACCGCTATATTGAAAATAAATTAGCGACTTCTTAGTTAGACGTCGCTAAACATCGCCATTAAAAAAAATAGCGACAATTTGCTACATTTATAAATATTGCTAATTAAAAAATAACAGCGTCGGTAAAGACGTCGCCAAACGTCACTAAATCAAAAAAATAGCGACGTTTAGCAACGTTAAAAAAATATAGTGACTATTCTTTCAAAAAACTAAGTCGTTATTCATCTCAAACAGCGACGTATAACGACATTTATTTATTGCGTCGCTAAATTCCTTAAAATTCGACGTTAACAGACGACGACGCTATAAAAACGTCGCTATTTTATCATATTTTTGTAGTGAGCGACGTATTGCGACGTTTATTTATGGAGTCGCTAAAGTCTACATATATAGCGACGTATCCATCTGAAGTTGCTGAAAACGTTGCTAATATGACTTATTTTGATAGTGGCTACAGCAGTGGCATCAAATGATCTTTTCAATTGTAGAAGAGGACTGTGCGGTTTAGGCACAGAGCAGTAAATGATCTTATCAAGACTTGAGTCATTGTTGTGATTGATGTTCGGAACCAGGAGAATCTGGCGGATTCGTTCACTAAAGGCCTCAAGGGCCAGTTGGTCGAGGACACAACAAGAAAAATGGGCTTGAAGGACCTTTAATATTGTGTCTCTGCAATCATACTATAAAATTTTATGCTATTAGTTCAAAGAGATAGGCATCTAGCTTTTTATTCAAGGGAGGACCATTGACTGAAAGAATATCAGGAACAGTAGGTATAGTCCTTTGAGACATTGAGGGGATACGGACCCAGAACCACCATTCTCTACTATTTGTTCTTTTAGTAGAACAAGTCATGTGGGAGGAGGATGGCTATGAGCCTTAATGAGCTTTTAAACATTTTGAATGTCTGGGTGCGTTACAGGAAGTCCGGGTGGCTCGGCACCACAAAGGGATTGGTAACCCCCATGTTATAGTGACGTGACACCACAATGTAAGAGCATCGGCCTACGGTCATGTCATAGCGGCAATAGGACCGCATATAGGCAGGTAGCCTAATGTCGAATATGTGAAGAGTAGTAGGACAACACTACAAAGAGTTCGGTGACCTCATGCTACAGTGGAGCGACACCACCAAGAGCTTGTGAACCTAGACTTTGGGCCATATGGTAGTGGCATAGCACCGCAAAGGAGCGCAAGGCTCCATGCTAGGTAGTACAGCACTACAAAGAGGCTTGTGATCTCATGCTACAGTGGTATGACACCACCAAGAAGTTGCGGACCTCGGCTTCGGACCATGTCATAGCGACGTAGCACCGCAAGAAAACGCAAGGCTTGATGCTGAGGAATTTTAAAGTCGCTGGAATTAAGAACTCACATAAGTGTATGAAAAGAGATGTAGGTCGTCTCTTGAGGATAAACTTATAGACACCAAGATACATACATCGAGACCAAATCAGCACAGGGTCTTTAACGTGCGACCAGAAGCACAGCTGATATTATTTTGTGAGTGAAAAGAATATCAGCTATGGTACAGAATTTAAGACTTAGTCCATTCTGTTTCGGGACTAATATAATATTGTTCTGATCTCAATTTATCTATCTTTGATGTGTCTCGGGACTAACCTAATATTGTTGTGCAACTTCATTTGAAGGGAAGCTCCCTGCACGTTTGTCAAACTGCATGCAAAGCACGTATAACCCATGTCTTGGTTCACTATACCATGATGCATGCATGAGCCTCGTATTTACTTCATATTATAGAATTAAAAAATAAATAAAGGATAAATTATGCTTAGTGTACTTAATAGGCAACCACATATCTTTCTGGTGGCTTTGGAGGAGCCACACGTATCACTGTCTTTCACAATCTCTTGTTGGTTATGGGTTACATCACAAACACAAAAAGGCCTAAACACATCAATGGTGAGCAATCCCGACATCAACAGAAATTTTAACGATATTTTCAGAAAAATATTTTTAATTTTTAATTTAATATAGAATAATATTAATATATCTCATCTAAGAGGTGGTAATAGCAAATAGTCCTATTTATTATCACCCTTAATCTGTTACAGCCTTTTCCATCTACTTGTTTATCTATTCGTCGGTGATGCATGAATTTTTCCAGAAAATGATCTGATGTGTACACAATAATGATTGATAATATTTTATGATCACCACTAGACAGACAAAACGAATAACGGGGTTAATTAATTATAAGTTGGTTAGATTTGCTTCTGAATATCAGATGAACACTATTTCCTACTGCATACAAGAAAAACAGTTGGAGGATAAGAAAGTCACTTTGATGTTCAAGTTAGAACTGAAATTTATGAAAATGAAAAAATTTATAATTTTGTTTTTTATCACTGTCGAACTTTAAATTTTCACATCTGTGTTATAAATTATTATTTTTTATTTCATTTATTTTCATCTAAACTATTTTTTGAGGTATTACCGGATATTTCAACAATAATTTATATATTTTTAATAAAATATAACGCTCACATAATGGGGAGGGGAGAGGGATGATGTGAGACAGTTGATCAAAATGACATATAATACAGCGTATACAAAATTTCGTACGTATCGTCAATAAGAAAAAAAAAATAGTATCTTAAATATTCAGCTTGTAATGATTGTTTCTTATCCTGTGCTTGCTGTTGTTGTTGTCCTGCACACATGTCTCATTGATGGGATCGTGTTCGACCGTCGTGGGCAAGTAGTCCTTAAGTTGCGTAACCACTTCTTAGACTATCATGACACGGCGGGGCCGGATCCCTTGGCTCGTGCCTCAGGTGTTGAGGGATGGTCTAAGAACATGAGAATAAAGTTGTTGTTGCGCAAGAATAGCTCTTAGGAGTTAGGGTCTAGTGTCATGGATGGCCGATTTTCTATGAATCAAATCTACATTATTTCATTATGGGGATGTAACCCCGTTTCCATCAGAAATTTGTAGAGTAACGTTGTTGACAAATTGGACTTTGCGATTGTTTAGAATCTTTTGGGGATGTGTGTAGTATATGAATGTTGAGTCCCTCAGGGGATGATTTATCAAGAGTCCAAGGTGGGCACGGCTCCTGCAAATTTTTTAAAAATATTAATTATTATATAAAAAAAAATTGTAATTTTAAGATATATATATTAGTTCGACCTGTATAAATAGTAAGCTAGATCTAGTTTAGACCTTGAATTTTATATCAGCTTAGAGTTTAAGTTCTGACTTATCCAATTAAAAAGTTTAGATCCTGTATTTTTATTATTTGTTTTATTTTTTTGATTATACTTTCTCTCTCTCATTCCATGTTTGACAATGAAACATTCGTATATAGACTAGGGAGAGTATAATAGAAAAAATAAAATAAAATAAAAAATAAAAAATAAAATAAAAAATAGGATCTAAACTTTTCAATTGGACAAGTCAGAACTTAAGACTAGAGAGAGAATAATAGAAAAAATGAAACAAAAAATAAGAAAACTATGATCTAAACTTTTCAATTGGACAAATCAGAACTTAAACTCTAAACTGGTATAAAATCTAGGATCTACACTTTTTATTTGGACAAGTCAAAACTTAAACTCTAAGCTGGTATAAAATCTAGGATTTAAAAACTTAAACTCTAAGCTGGTATAAAATCTAGGATTTAAACTCTAATTAGTCCTAAATCCCATAGGGAAATTATATAAACCCCATAATATAACGAAGACGGGGACAGAGCCTGGAAAGTTTGAAATTTTTTAGTATCAATCTTCAATTTTCTGAAATATATAATATAGTAAACTTTTATATTAATGTGTACTTTTATGTTGTGTCCTCCTCACCTCTCCATCCTAGTTCCGCTCTCTCCGATCGAACTATTATTGTGTTAGCAAATATATAACTTTGAGTCAGGACACTTTCTGAGTTGTGTGATCACATAGGGCCCAAAAACCAAAGGCCTCCAACATTTTAACCTTCGTATAGAGTACTAATATAAAATCTACGTACTTTTAGATTTAGGTACAGTAACAGTGTTAAAAAAAAGAGTCATTTTTATTTTTTTAGCATGTGGTAAGGGGCCTCGGAATGTTAGAAACAAAACAGCCCTTCACTGGGCGAACATCTCCCCTCTTCAAGGGAAGAGCTCAATCATGTGGACACTCACGATGATTGGGGTACAACTATGCTTATGATCACAGTCAATAAATTTAACACCTTGATTAAATTTATTTTGGAATTGTCCACCACAGAACATTTCAGACTGTTTGATTGAGGCCTTGTCAAATGGTCATCTACAATGTAAACTGGACCAGGAAATAGGAATGTAGGAGACTTCAACATTTTTTCCAAAATAGCACAACACACCACATAATCCAGAAACCAAAATTGACATACATCTAGACGCCAAGCTAACACGCGAACTAGGAGAAGATCACAGGCTCAATTCATTTTCTTAAGACTCTCACAAAGGATTTTCACTTCCATAGGCAAAAGATATTCAAGCAAGAGCACCAGTGCAAGCTGTAGCTGGCACTGCTTCTGTCTTTCTCTTGTTGGAGCTATATTTCTTAGTGATGAACCTAAAGAATAGTGAACAATACACATTTAGGCAATCAAACATGTTAGGGATGAAATTGAAAATCGGAGATCCACGGTTAAATGTAAATGATATTTACCTAAAGAAATCCCTCCATAACAACTCAAACATCAGCCAGTTCATCCCATTATCAGCACCACCATCACCATTCTTAGTTGAGGCAGAGATGGTCCTGAAGATCAAGATAGCTTTAGCAGAACAAAACTTGCTTCCCTAATATGCTTAGAAAGCGAGACTTAGTTTTCCCTCGGTTTTTTTTATAAGTACAAAACTGAGCACAATGCATTGGAGAAAAGAGTTATACCTGTTTGCAGTCTTCTTCAGTTCTTCAAACATGAAACGTGGTGAAAGGCATCCCGTTGCTAACCATGGCGAGATTTTGCAGGAGAAATTAGCACCATAGATGCTATCTCGAGCACTATCCTTTCCCTCATTTTTAGGTTGAGCACTGCACTCAGCTGCAAACTTTTTGAGTCTCTCCAAAGCCTCGGTCTCACCACCCACAAGAGAAGCACCAATAGCAGATTTTCCGTCCTAAACAAAATCAATTGCTACTTAAGCTTGTTTCAAAACACGAATTCTAAAACAAGATGCCCGACTTTGGTGATATAATCACCAATGGAGCCACTACGATATCATTTGTTAACAAACCATGTGTCTACACACTGAGAATACAAACTCCTAAAAGTCCAACAAAGTAAAGGAAACTTATTTAGAAGAAAGAGAGAATGCTAGGCAACCATGTAACATATGTTATCTAGACCACTAAAGGAGACATACATTCAAGATCTGAATTTGTTTCTGACATGAAAAGGGGATGGAGGAATGCCCAATAGAAAATATAGAAGCCAGCCACTATAAAAAGAATCAAGTCAATAAGTTGGTCCATAGTGTCCTTTATTAATAATAAGGAATGACATAGTTTAGTACTGCATTTTCTGATGTTCAGGGATATTCCTTACAATTTTAGCAATATACTCGAACTAGCTCCATTTGCAGTTTATGTACTTTGTCCCACGAATACTTTCAACAAATAACGAGGGGGAACTCTCCAATATGCCGTAAAATCCCATGGCCATGGCTCAACCTGTTCTTTTAGATGAAACATTTATATTCGCAACAGGGATCCTATCCTCTACAAGGTCAAGACCACTGTTATTCCTTGCTCGTAATAGGACCTGTTGCATCAGGAATAAAATTTGACTGGAACTTGCCTAAGCTGATTCAGGTTCTATCCTCCAGGATGTACCACTATGGAGAGTTCTCTTCAGCTATAGAGGCTGGGATCCAAATCCTTACGATACATCACACAATGTGCACTATTGGTCGGAACCATCTACATGTCAGAATTTACAGTGAGGTCTGCAATATAAAAATTGTAACCACCCGATACTAGTAGATTATGGTTAAATTCCATTCAAATCTGGCTCCCAATCGGTTACAACCAATACTCTATGTGTGTGTGTACATGTGTTGTGTGTGAGAGAGAGAGAGTGAGAGAGAAAGTTACATATGCTGAGTTATTTCGGTTGCTTGATTTAGTTGTTTTATTTCAGTATTAATTCTTTTCTTTTTTTGCAAATAACACTACTGCTCGTGTTTATCACTTGCTGCTAGTTGTGAGTCGTCCTGATCTGTAGGAATAGTAGTAGATGGAGTCAAGGTAGTTCAATAACTACCTCTGCTATTCTTTTTGTATTCGATTGTAGCTTCGTACCTATTTTAAGTTGTGGAGGTTCATGAACAAATATATCAATTATCACCATATAGTAACACTTGTGTTATAGAGGCATACCATAGCTTCCAGCAAAACAAAGAAGCGACACACCCAGTACCTACCATTGTGGTATTAGAGCTTACACCATGTCTCGTGATTGCAATCGTGACATGGTTGCAATCATGCGGCACAAATGGTGACGCCAGCATAGCAATGTTCGTCCGGGACTAGAAGTATGCAAAGCCTGCCCGCATGGACGTCGGGACTGCGGAGCGTGGTGGAACGTTACGACCCTATAGTCCCACATCGGTTATATGGAAAACTCAATGTGAGTTGGTATAATCTTGGACTTTCTCTACTTAATGTCTAGTTTTTAAGATATAGTCCTCCTAATATTTGTATCAGAGAAGCTTGTGACTTGTAAGAAAGAGGAATCACGAGCATAGCCATGATGGCGTCCACTTTCATGTGGTATGAAGGGAGATTTCAAAGTCGGTAAAATTGGGAAAGGAGTATTTATACCAAGTAAATGAGTTTTGGAGTTTACATTGTCAGCAGTTGGTCAAAAATATCCTTATAATGCATAGACCTATAGCAAGATTCGCAATACCGGTCAATAATGATACGTATCGGCACTATCGTATCGTTTTGGCATGTCCCAAAGACCAATACTGACAGCCAGATACCAGTCAATACCCGATATTTTGGCTCTTTATCCTGAACAATTCACCAAAGAAAAATTAAAAGAAAAAAAGTGCAAAAAAGTCAGAATGATCCAATCGTGTCAAAGACCGATATAGACACACACTAACCATTGCCATTTGTGAATGTTGTGTATTTATAAATTCAAAACATTCATCGATCTTAAATTGTTCTATTCAAAATAACATATTGCAGGTGTACTTTGTACAAAAGCAGGAAAATAAAATATAGTATCTACTTAGGATTCAACAATGTTGAATGTTTTCCATTCAAAATTAACTGAAAACAACAAATAAATACACTGCATTATGCCTTAATGTCTCAAATAATTTTCTAAAGGACAAATCTTTATGAAGCCAAGAACTCTGAAAGTCTGATCCGAACATGCCGAAAGCACAACTCATCAGAAGGGTCAAAACAATTCCAATACCGACATTGCGAACCTTGACCTATATACTACATTATACAATGCAATTGTAATATACAAAAAAAAAAGGCAGCACTGTTGATGCGTAGTCAAATATGAAATACTGGGCATACAAGTTGCAGCCAGATTTAACTTTCCTGAACAACTACTACTAAAGGTCATACAAGTTTGACCATCCCCTCATTCTAATTGAGAGTTTGCTAAATATCTCCAAGAATATTTTCTCCAATTAAAAGTACCAACTTCAAGATAGTGTTATCGGGTTTTCCCACTACCCCTGGAAACAGTGTCCTGGATCTTGTGATCGCAAACACAACAGATCTGAATCCAGATCACCAAAAGCAACCATCTAGACGATCCTAAAAGATGATGTTTTAAAAAAGAATACCAATAAAGAGAAGTAGGAAAGAGAACAGAATCAATACTTCTGAAAAATAAAGGATATATAAGCAAGTATGAAAATTTTCCATTCAGACACAAAAAGGCAGCACTGTTGATGCGTAGTCAAATCTGAAATACTGGGCATACAAGTTGCAGATAGATTTAACTTTCCTGAACAGCAACTACTAAAGGTCATACAAGTACGACCATCCCCTCATTCTATGATTTTTAATTGAGAGTTTGCTAAATATCTCCAAGAATATTTTCTCCAATTAAAAGTACCAACTTCAAGATAGTGTTATCGGGTTTTCCCACTACCCCTGGAAACTGCGTCCTGGATCTTGTGATCGCAAACACAACAGATCTGAATCCAGATCACCAAAAGAAACCATCTAGACGATCCTAAAAGATGATGTTTTAAAAAAGAATACAATAAAGAGAAGTAGGAAAGAGAACAGAATCAATACTTCTGAAAAATAAAGGATATATAAGCAAGTATGAAAATTTTCCATTCAGACACACGGGCACGCACATATAACCGATCTCAAGTGAACCAAGAGACAGAACAACATACTGGTTAAGCCAATTACTTTGTACACCCCCCCCCCCCCCCCCCCTCTCTCTCTCTCTCTCTCTCTCTCTCTCTTATCAAGGACAGTAACACTACATACCAGTACCATGTTTCGACACCGACTATTATTAAAAACGACAGTGGTTATAGGTATGCCTTTTGGTTTCCATTGTCAGATCTTTTATAATCAGGTTCCTTATAAGCTTTTACAGACCCTAATTTCTCAAGCACGAGCAACCCCTCTCTTGTTCGCTTAGCAATACCAGCCTGCCTCTCTAGCTTAAATACCCTTAATTTACATGTGTCATTTTTATCATTGCAACTCACATGCAGTGTTCCAAATACCAGCCGGTATAACTTTTTTGGCCTATGGCGGGACGATATTTGAGTTCATCTTATAAACCGGTCATTATAAATACCAACCGATATGCAGCGGTATGCAGCAATATATATGGCGGTATTTGGAAGAAAAAAAGTGAAGCAGTGTAACAAATATAACATAGTCAACATAACATAGTCAACGGGTTTCGGGTATATGCCCGTAACTTAACTTTAGTTATATCCACCAATAGCTCAATTGGATATAAACCAGCAGTACACGGGTTAAGTTTGGATCCACACTTGAAATCCCAACCCAAATACCCAAATCTCATAGCCTAATGCTAAATACCCAAATCAAAACCTAACTCCAGTACCCCTAAAATTTCTCCCTTTTGCTCTCTTCTCTGTGTTCGACACTTCCAAGACTCTAGTCCAGTTGTTCTGACTGTTCGAAACATTCAATCCGGGGGTTCCAACGGTTCTAAACCGGCTGACGGTTTTGAACTTCCACGTCCGTACTTTTGGCAGTCTTTTTTTTTTGCTTGAAATTATTTCTAGGTTTGCGCTGCCACTTTTTCCAGTCAGTTCATTTTTTGCTTGCTGATTCGTTTTTCTTTCTTTGTGCTGCTCCATTTTTCTGCTTTGTGCTTCATTTCTTTTTCATTTTTCTGCTTCATTTTCTGCCAAATCTTAATTCTTAACTTAGTAGGGGCTATTGAAAGTAGCAAAAAAAAATTCTCTACTTTGTCGCTTTGTGCTGCTTCATTCTCTGTAGTTTAAGCAAAAAGTCTTGATTCTCTTCTTTCTGTTGTTTCATTTTTTTGCTACTTTGTATTGCTTCATTCTCTGTAGTTCTCTGTAGTTTAAGCAAAATCTTAATTCTTAACTTAGTTATTTATGCTTTTAGTTTATATCCTAACTTCTCTGTAGTTTTTCTAAGAACATCATATTGGGACCATTATGTTTACTTGAACATCATGTTTTTATTTTTGGCTGAGAACATGATGAACATCATTCTTATGTATTTTTGACTGAGAACATGAACATCATACTGAAAACATCATATTTATTATTTTATATATGTTTACATAGTTTATGTATGTTAAACATATATAGTTTATACTGTTTTTGTGTTTTTAATTTTTTATTGTGTGTTGACGGAGAATAAGTTTATGTTTGTTTTGTTTATACAGTGTTTGGAGAATGTCTTCAAGTAAAGCAAAAAAGTAATTTGGATCTGGCATGGCAATACGGAGAAAAAGTCAATCCGAATAGCAATACTAGAATTCGTTGCAACCTCTGTAGGCACGAAATAAATGGAGGGGTAACTAGATTCAAGGAACATTTGGGCCATGTACCGGCAATGTAACCAAGTGCTCTAGTGTTCCTCCAATGGTAAAGGAAGAGATGCTTGCTTTGATTGTCACGACCAAGAAGAAAGAAGAGAAAGTAGCATTATGGAAGGCTTTGAGAGATGAAGTTTGGATCATTAGTGATGAAGTCAAGGATGGACCACATAGATATGGGAAATTGGCTCGTCAAAGGGGACAGATGGATCGATTTTGCATTCCTACCCCCGAAGAATCCACAGGAAGAAGAAAAAAAACAAGTGCAAACTACAGTTCGATCAAAATTGGCAAAGGAGGATCGAGCAAGAGCAATTCAATATATTGCTCGTTTGATGTATCCAGCAGGAGTCACATTTAACACGGTTCTGCTTCAAAGCTTTGATATGATGCTTAAAGCTATTGGTCAATATGGCTCGATATTAAAGGGTTTTACTCTACATGAGCTTAGTGAACCTTTGTTAAAGAAAGAGATTAACTACAAAGGACTTGGAGGCACACATGAAGAAATGGGCCGCAAATAGATGTTCAATTATAAAGGACATATGGACTGATAGAAAGGGAAGGAGTTTGATGAATCTTGTAGTCCATTGTGAGCTTGTGACTTCATTCCTAAAATCGGTTGATTCTTCGGAAGCTTCACGTGAAGCTGCAGATATTTGATTTCTTGGATAAATGTATTGGAGATGTTGGAGAGAAGAATGGCGTACAAATTGTTACCGACAATGCATCAAACAATATGGCCGTGGCAAACCTATTGAGAGATAAGTGTCCAAATATATTTTGGATATCATGTATGGCACATTGCATGAATTTAATGCTTAGTGATATTGGTGCAATGAAGCCAATAAAAAGAGTTATTGTTAAAGCAAGAAAAGTTACGATTTTTTTTTGTACTCACGTACCAAGACACTTAGCATAGTGAGAGACTTCACCTATCAAAGTGGCATCGTAAGGTCTGGAGCAACTAGGTTTGCTACTTATTTTCTATTAGTTGCAAAGCTTATTAGAGAAGAAGAATGCACTAAGTTATATGTTTACATCAAAAGATTGGGAGGGGTCTAGATGGGAAAAAACTAGAGAAAGGAAAACAAGCTCAATGTATTTATTATTTTGAGCTTTAGGATTTGGACCGGGTTTACAAATACGGTAAGTTTATTTGAGCCATTGGTTTGTGTCCTCCAAAGAGTAGATGGTGATGATCCTCCAGCAATGGGATACCTTATGGGGATTTGGAAAAATGCTACGAAGGAAGTTTTGTACTATGCCATGGAAGATTTTTCCTAATATGCCATGCCAGGTGTCTGTTTCCTATTGGTTCAAGTTGGTGCATAAAATTCATACATCTACTATTTACCGTACAACAAATATCTCCTGAAAATTTCTTCTCATTCAGTTCTCTTCATCTTCTTCTCACGTCCTTCCATATGTTAGGTAATCTTATTGAGTTTTTCTTTAGATATTATACTCATCAAATAGAAATCCATCATTAATTTTTCAATAATTAGTGGGTAACAAGCAAGAGTTAAATAATAATCAAACACTACCTATTTTATAGAAATGATCCGTACCAACCACTATGTACCCGACACACGAAACGAACCCGATATATCGGCCGACATTTACTCCAATGTCATCCAAACAATATTTTAGCATGTCGTGGAGGATATGTGGGTGAATCCTCCATGAACAATATTTAGAACACTGTTAGTACAGCAATTTCCTTATCACATCTTTAGTTTTATATCCAAACAACAAAGGTACCCAACACCTAAATAATGCTCTAAGACCAACTGGAAAATTTCGACCAATATTCATTTTAAAAAAATACGTACATTCTACCCTGCAGCTGTTCTTATAAAAAAACAAGTGATATTTACTTTATGGGTTGACCGGTTGACCTACTTATTAGTGGTGTTAAATCTTGTACAGAATTCAGGATAACGAATTCCTTCAATAACAAATCTTAATGTGGACTAAGGCCATCTCCAATGGAGGTTTCTATCTCTCCGTAGAAACCCTTATTAGAAAAGAAAAAATTCTCTTAATGGTGTTTTCTATCTCAATTTCTATACTAGGTGGCGCTAATGTAGGATGGAGAATTTCTATGAATGTAGAAATTCTCATAGAAATTCTCCCTCTCATTTCAATTAGTATTTGGTCCTACATCATTAAATTGATCCTTCCATATTTTGACACGTAGGATAGAAATGGAGAACCATTGGAGAGTGTGTGTTTTTTTTTTTGCAATTTCTATGTAGAAACTCTACCAACTATGATAGAAATTTCCTTAAAGTACAATGCCAAGTAGGATAGCAACTCAATTTTAGAAATTCCCATTGGAGATGGCCTAAGAACCTAATATCTATAAGAGTGTTATGTTATGGTATCATAAATCTAATACAAGAGAGACATTTTGAACCACCAAATGCAGTAGGAAATAGATGCATATGCTGATGGAAGATTATTGAAGCATAAATAAAACTAGGAAACGAAAAAAAAGCTGAGATTTTTTTTTAGCTCCGAACCTGACCCAACCCAGCGTTCGTGGGAGGTGGGCTGAGCCCGAGGTCGAGCAGCGTCGGCATCTCCCCGACGTCGACGTCCCCCATCTTCGGCAGCCCCCTGACCCTATCGACGGCCTCGATCGTCTTCCTGACGGCCACTCCCTTCACCTTCTCCCTGAACCCGCCGTAATTCGACGGCATCCCGTCGAGGTCGAACGGCAGGTCATCGACGTGGTAGAGCGTGCTCCCCCAGAAGTACTTCACCTCCACCCCTTCCTCCTCCATGGCCTTCTCCACCCTCTCCTCGGCCCGCACCTCGTCGTGGGATACCTCGCGGTGCGCGTAGACCGCGTCGGCGCCGACGGAGCGGGCGAGCTGGGGGAGGAGGGCCTCGGGGCGGCCGACGCGGACGAGGAGGTCGGAGCCGCGGGAGCGGAGGGAGTCGCGGAGGTCCTGGACGGAGCGGAGGAGGAACTGGGCGCGGAAGGGGCCGGTGCGGTCGAATCCGGAGGGGGACTTGCCGAAGTCGCGGGGGTCGAAGAGGAAGACGGGGAGGAGGGAGAGGGAGTCGGAGTGGGCGGCGGCGAGGGCCTCGTGGTCGTGGAGGCGGAGGTCGCAGCGGAACCAGAGGAGGGAGACGCGGCGGGCGGCGGCGAGAGGGGTGGGGTGGGAGTGGCGGAGGGGGAGGTGGGGGAGCGGGGAGAGGAGCGGGGTGAGGGAGGAGTTGATTCGTTTCGAGGTGGGTGGTTTGGTGGAAGGGTTGGTGGCGGTGGTGGTTAGGGTTAGGGAGGTGATTTGGGAGGGGATCTTGAGGTTGGTGGGGAAGGGGGAGAATTTTTGGGAGTGGAGGAGGGGGAGGGATGATTGTGGTGGGGGGTTGAGGAGGGAGGGGAGGGAGAGGGAGATGGAGAGGAGGGGGACATTGGTGGTGGTGGTGGTGGTGGTGTCTTCTTCTTCTTTGGAGGAGTCTAGGGTTTTGGTGGTGTTGGAATCCATTAATGGGGGAGGATAAGGTGGAGAGAAGGAATGTGAGTGAGGAAGGGGAAGAGGAAGAGGAAGGGGGGTACTATGTATGTGGTATTTGATTGGATGTGCCTTAGCAAAGATTAATGGATGAAGGTTTGGTGAGATGGGGTTAGTGAGTGCATGTTTTCATCTGCTGTGTGGCCTGCACACCATTTCACAATTTTATACTTGGCAACAAAAGTTATGAAATCTAAATTTGAAAGAAAAAAAAAATGAAATATAAAACAAAACTTGAATTTAGAAACGAGCATATTTGTTTTGAAATTTTTTAAAGTTTTTATATAGTAGAAATTTTACTTATTGTAACTAAAGTTATTTTTGTTTATGTATTTAACTCGAGGTGCATAAGACGACTTGCTAAATATAAGATATTTCTAGTAAGGGGGCACCCAATAACAAGTCAACTAACAAGATTAGTAGAGAATAAAGTGTCAAGGATAAAAATAGGTATAAGAGGACAATCTCACACACATAATCATTATCAAAAAGGACAATCAATACAATATCCTTCATATGATAGATATTATGTTACAAGTTTCTCCTCCGTTCAACAATTATGAACAAATGGAACAAATAGTAAATTTATTGACGTATGATATCTACAAGAGGAAGTTTCTCGTATAACTTCTAGCACCTATTATGTTCTCCAAAAAGAACTAGAAGCGCTAACCGTCCAATGTAAGAACCGTCAAATTGGAGACTATACTCTCACTCATGCCTCTTTTTAACACCCCAACTCCTATTTTACAATAGTGTCTTCTTACATCAATGCTTGCTTGTGACCTTTAAATTAATCATTTATTTTTTGTATGTGCATGATGGACGTGATGAAAGGACATCATAATATTTAGTTTTACATAGCAAAATGCAAAAGATTATCGTTCTAGTAATATTTTTAAACTTTTTAAATTGTTGTTTTTTGGATGTTGTATATATAATACGAATTAAATTGATTTAATTTAGTAAATAATTATTAGCAAAATTAGTAAAACTATTTCTAATATTCATAAAAGTAACATATATTGTTAAATAAACTAACTAACCTTAACTGTTATGATTCAAAATAGTATTATGCATTAGCCATTATATATATATATATATATATATATATATATATATAATAGGAATAGAGTGTACTAGTGCACATTGATACACATAAGATGTAGGAATCAATTTCTATTGGTCCATATGTGCTCCACATATATATAGCTCATTTAGAAAATAAGTACTATAATTCATATCCCGTTTATCATATATATATATATATATATATATATATATATATATATATATATATATAAGGTTACTTACTCAACTTTAGTATCTATTAATATTACTTTATTATAGATAAAAACATGCAAATACTAACTGTTAATTATTTTATTTTGAAAACACAAATTTTTACTTTTTTTTAAACATCTAACGTAATATTTGAAATTTTGTGCATACATTATATGTCTTTTGGACCCACTGTTTAGTATCCCCAAAAAGTACTAATTATCTTGACATTTTATTTACCCATGGAGAAGGGTGTACGGAGAAGGGTGTTTGGTGTTGTGGGTTAGGCAGGCAAGCAATGGCAGGGATTGGATATGGTAGTAATATTCAACAAAAACAATTGCCACCAACCTCCCAACTTAGGTTCACCAACCTCTCCTCTCAACTTTTATTTGGTGTTTTTTTTTTTCTCAGGACTTTTGGAATGTGTGTAGTAGTTGGATTTTGAGCTATTTCAACTTCAGGCAAATGAGAAAGATATTGCATCAGCCTTACTAGTCAACTTTTATGCTTGTTGCAGTAGATTTTGAAGTTCTCCATTAGTAAATAAACTCAGATTTCTTTGAAACGGAGACGGATAGGAAGAACAGTTGATCCACAAGAAACTTAAGCTATCTTGAGTATGTTGGTATAGTTTTCTTTGGACTAGTAAAAATAGTTCTATATTGACTACACCACCAAGTGAGTATCTCAATATAATACTATGTATGAGTTAAGATGTGCACATGAAATGTGGTGGGGCACATGAGAGCCATGTGGGGGTATTTTCCTAGGAGAAAAAATGATTAACTCCTCAATGAAAATATTTATGTTTTTTGTCATGCTCTTGGAATTATTTCCATAGGAGCTAGGGACTTAGCGTCTCGGACTCAAAGGCACAAAGTGGCGCTTTGTTGGCGCACTTAGCACGTCAGCATCGGTGCAGGCGCTTGTGCGCATTTGATGCGCTCTCATGTGCTCGGGTATGCGCGAGCTGCATGTGCGGCAACATGGGCTGCCGAATGGGCTGTCGCATGCGCTGCCGCACGAATATATTTGAACGGTTATGGAAAGATATGATCTGTTATTCAGATCAGTTTTTTGTGGAATTTGAAATTAATTCGTACCTATCTTTTAGGAATTCGTAATTAATTTGTTCCTATCTTTCCGTAACTGATGGGCGGCTAGGATTTTCACCCTCACTTTATAAATACTCTCTTGGTGCCTCTTTGAGAACCAACTTCGAAAATTAGAAGACGAAGAGAGTTGTTGCTGCCGCCACCATTGCAGTCCAGGGAGTTCGTGCGAGTCCAGACAGAGGTGGCAACGAGCGTTCTAGAAGTTCTTCGTGAACTTGCTCTTTCCTGGAAGCATATCGTTTGGGAAAGAATCTTGCTTTGAGCAACGGTGATCTTTATCACCCCAGCAAGCAAAGTCTCTTCTTCTCCTCCTCCTTATTATTTCTCCTCTCTTCTGTAAGTTGTAACTCTGTTCTGTCCGTCTGCAACTGCGATTGCAAAGAAGAACGAGAGGTTCATTTTCTGGTTACTGTTGTAACAGCAGGTTGTAACAGGATCCTTATATATAGTTCTTCGTGAAGATCGAGAATAGTCAGAGTGGGAACTTTTGTGTGAACCTCTGATCTCGACCACGCAGTTTTCCATCATTGATATAGCCTCGAGGATAACAATCTCAAAGAAAGATCCGAGAAAGATGGAGAACAATCGTGCAAAACTTCTCGACACAAGTTTTAACAAACTAGAGAAGTTTGACGGGGATCATTACAACGCTTGAAAGATGAAGGTATGTCTTAATCTTCAACTCACAGAGGTTGACTACATCTGACAGAACCAGAGCTGGTTGTTCCAGACGGTGATGATGCTACTGTTCGGACAGTTGCTACTACAACTGCTAAGCAGAACATGTGGAGAATAGACAACAACCTTTGCAAGCTGTTGATTCTGAACTCCATGGAGGATACTCTGGCGGTGTCATACATCAAGACGGACCATGCTAAGGTCATTTGGGAGTCTCTAGACAAGCATTACAAGGCGGATGAGAACTTCAACAAGATACATATGACTGAAAAGGTCTGGAATATGCGATTTGAAGACGACAAGACTATGTTGCCTCAAGTCAAGGAGTTCCTCAAGTTACGTCAAAAACTTGAGGATGATGGCATACCCTTAAACGATGCCTTTGTCGTGGGGGGGGGTATTGTGGCCAAGCTCCCGCCAGGATGGAGCAATTTTGTCTCGGACATGCACATAAAGAAGATGCAAATTAGCCTTGATCAACTACTGCACAACATCCATGTTAAAGTTGAGTTGATGGCTCAAAACAAAGTAGACACGTTGTCCAAGAAATTGGTAAAAGTCAACTTGGTGCATGCTGGTGACTCCAAAGGAAAGTAGAAGGCTTCCCAATACAAGAAGAAGAACTTCAACCATCTCAAGGTGAAGTCGGCTTCGTTCAAGTCGAAGCCAAAGCCCAAGTTAGAAGTGACTTGCTTCAACTGTGGCAAGAAGGGCCACTACCGGAGAGACTACAGATCTAAACCCAAACAAACAGAGCAAGGTGAGTCTAACAAGGTTGCTATGATTGCGCAGGTTGTGACGACTGATGTTGACACTGACTGGTGGGTGGACACTGACGCATCATGCCATGTTTGCTCGAAGAAGGAGTTGTTTACCATCTACAAGCCTATATTTGAGAAGGTCAAGGTGGCAAACCAGGAACAAGCTGAAGTACTTGGGACCGGAACGGTGGTACTGAATCTGACTTCGGGAAAGTCACTAACGCTTCAGGATGTGAAGCACGTACCGGTAATAGCCAAGAATCTGGTCTCGAAAAGTCTGCTCTGCAACGCAGGCTTGAGGATGGACATCAATGCTGGACATATGGTGATGTCGTACAAAGGAACATACTTCGAAAAAATATTTTGTACCGGAGGGATTTTCAAACTTCATCTTGTAACTCCTGCAAACAACATTAATGTAGTCCCTTCTTCTGGTTACTCTCTTGAGTTATGACATAATAAACTATGACATGTTCACTGTAAAAGGATAAATAAGATGTTAGTCTAGGGCTTATCTCCAAATGTAGGGGTAATGAGGTGGAGAAGTGTGAGGTCTGTGCGCAGACAAAGATCACAAAAAAATTGTTCAAACTAACCGAAGCACAGATCTTCTGGAGTTGGTGCACTCAGATATCTGTGACTTCAAACAGTTCTCCACAAAGGCCATGATGAAGTATTTTATTACATTCATGGACGACTACTCGAAGTATGCGTTCGTTTACCTGCTCAAGGAAAAAGATGAAGCATTCGAGAAGTTCAAGGAGTTCAGGGCTGAGGCAGAACGTCAAATAGGACAACAACTCAAGAGACTCAGAAGTGATTGAGGCGGAGAATATAGGTCTATTGAATTCGCATCGTTCTGCAAAGAACATAGAATTGTCAATAAGACAACTGCTCCGTATTCTCCTTAATCAAATGAAGTAGCTGAAAGGAAGAACATGACGTTGACAGAGATGATGAACTCAATGTTGTTAACTGCAGGTATTCCAAACTGCTTCTGTGGAGAAGCTGCGCTTACGGCTACGTTCATTCTGAACAGAGTGTCATACGCAACTTCCGATGTCACTCCTCATGAACTCTGATTCAAAGTCAGATCCAACTTGAATATCATTCAAGTGTGGGGGTGCCTGTCGTATGTGAAGCTTCCGGACTTGAAGATTCAAAAGCTGGGTACGAGGACTACCAAAACCATCTTCCTGGGATATGCTGAAAAGAGTGATGCTCGAAGGTTTCTTGATATTGAGTCAAATTATATCATCGAATCTCGCGACGCATAATTCTTTGAAGATAAGTTTGTAAGGCACAAGAACATTGTTATCGCGGACATTCCAGAGAATAGTGTGAGTGCACAAGAGGACAACACTTCCAATAAAGATGTAGTCCAAGAAGAAGTTGTCATTACAGAGACAACGTTCGAACCAGAACTCGCAGAACCGGTGTCTAAGTGAGTAAGGAGACACAAGGACTTCGGAGATAATTTTGTCACCTATCATGTAGAAGCAGATCCGCTTACCTATGATGAGGCGATGGAGACCAGAGATGTTGTCTTCTGGAAGGAGGCTATCAATGATGAGTATGAATCAATAACCTCCAATAATACTTGGGTGTTGGTCGATCTACCTGAAGGAGAAAAATCGATCGGATGCAAGTGGATCTTCAAGAAGAAGACGAAGGCCGATGGAACTGTTGACAAGTTCAAGGCAAGACTGGTTGCTAAAGAATTTTCTCAGAAGCAGGGGATCGACTACTTCGACACATATGCTCCAGTAGAACGGATGACGATCATCAGGATGTTGATTGCTCTAAGTGCAATTCACAAGCTAGTCATTCATCATATGGATGTTAAGACATCATTCCTGAATGGAGAATTGACCAAAGAGATTTACATGCAACAGCCAGAAGAATTTGTCATCAAAGGGCTTGAAGACAAAGTCTGCAAGTTGGTGAAATCATTATACGATCTGAAGCAAGCTCCCAAGATGTGGCACGAGAAGTTTGATAAAGTCATAAGATCAAACGGATATAGGGTCAATGAAACGGACAAGTGCGTTTACACTAAGTTCGCTGACGGGAGAGAAGTCATCGTTTGTCTATACGTGGACGACATGTTAATCCTGGGTACGGATCTAGCACGTGTCACTGAGACAAAGAAGTTCCTTTCATCTAAGTTCAGTATGAAGGACTTAGGGAAAGCTGATGTTATCCTGGGGATAAAGGTCATCCGGACAGACATTGGAGTGGCACTGTCACAGTCTTATTATATCGAGAAGATGCTCACACGCTATGGCTATCAGGATCTTTCAGGGATCGATACTCCGTACAGGTGTAACAAGAAGCTGAAGCCAAATCCAAGGGAAAGTGTTAGGCAGCTGGAGTACTCAAGCGTCATCGGGAGTCTGATGTATGCAACAACTGCCACTAGGCCTGACATAACTTTCGTCGTGGGATGCTGAGTAGGTTCACGAGCAATCCAGGAGTGGAGCACTGGAAAGTTGTGAAGAGAGTGATAAGATATCTCAAGAGGACTCAGAAGTATGCACTGCACTACAACGGTTATCTGACAGTGGTGGAAGGCTTCAGTGATGCAAGCTGGTGTTCAGAAGTAGAGAGTGAAAGATCCACAGGAGGATACGTTTTCTCCATGGGTGGAGCTGCTATATCGTGGAAGTCGAAGGAACAAACAATGCTCTCTCATTCCTCGATGGAATCTAAGTTTTATGCACTGGCAGTTGTAGCAGATAAAGCAGAGTGGCTTCGGGAGCTCATGTATGATCTTCCAGTGGTGGGTGCACAAATTTCGGCGGTACCGATTTACTGCGAAAACTAAGCGACTGCAGCGGTAGCATCAAATGATCTCTTCAATGGGAAGAAGATGACTGTGCGACTAAGGCACAGTGTAGTGAATGATCTTATAAAGACTGAAGTCATTGTCTTGATTGATGTTAGGAGGCGGAAAAATCTGGCCAATCCGTTCACAAAAGGTCTTAAGTGCCAGCTGGTCGAGGATACAGCAATCAAGATGGGCTTGAAGACATTCTGATATTGTGTCTTTGTAATCCTACCATTTAGTTTTATGCTATAAGTTCAAAGAGAAATCTACTAGGCATCTAGCTACTAGTTCAAGGGAGGATCATTGACTGGGAGAATATCAGGAACAATGGGTAGTCCTTTGAGACATTTAGGGGTTACGGACCCGGAACTACTGTTGTCTACTAATTATTCTTTTGTGTAGAACAAGTCATGTGGGAGGATGGCTTAGACACCTTAATGAGTTCTCAGGTATTTTGAATGTCTAGTATGCTTAACAGAAAGCACGGTAGCGCATCACTACAAAGGAATGATAGGTCTCCATGCTACAGTGGGTGACACCACCAAGAGGTTCCTCGGTAAGGGTAATGCCTCGGCTTCGCGAGCCATGTCACAACGACGTAGAACCGCACATAGGCAGGTAACCTAATGTTGTTGAATGAAGAGTATAGGAAGCACTACAAAGAGGTCGGTGTACTCATGTTATAGTGGTTTGACACCACAGAGGTAAAAGATGTAAATTCTCGGCTACGCAAGCCATGTCACAGCGGCGTAACACCGCAAAGAAGCGCAAGGCTTTATACTAGGTAGTTTGGCACTACAAAGAGGCTGGGACCTCATGCTACAGTGGCATGACACCATGATAAGGTATAGCCTCGGCTTTGGGCCATGTCATAGTGGAGTAGCACCGCAAAGAAGCTTGAGGCTTCATGTCAATTACTCTTTACAAGAACTCACCTAGAGTGTATGGAAAGAGATATATGCCGTCTCTTGAGGAAAAACTTGTAGACGCCCAAAATACATACACCGAAACCAGGCGTGCACAGGGCCTTTAATGTGCAACCGGAAGCACAGTTGATGTCATTATGTGAGTAAAAAAAACTGCAGCTATGGTGCAAAATTCAAGGCTTAGTCCATTCTTGTATCATACTGTTGTTCGACCCATGCTGGAAGATTCAAGTCGAAGTGACATCTATCCTAATGCATGATGGGAAGTCACTGTGGGGAACGCTCAACCTATATATATATATTGAAATATGTGGGGGATTGTTGGTGTTATTTTCTTTAGACTAGTAAAAATAGTCCCACATTGGCTACACCACCAAGTGGGTATCTCAATATAATATGTTGTATGAGTTGAGGTGTGCACATGGGGTATGGTGAGGCACATGGGTGCTATGTGGGGGTGTTCCTAGGACAAAAAATGATTAACTTCTCAATAAAAGCATTTATGCTTTTTGTCATGCTATTGAAATTATTTTCATAGGAGCTAAGTGACTCGGACTCAGACTCGGACTCAAGGGCGCAAAGTAGCGCTTTGTTGGCGCCCTTTGCACTTAGCACGTCAGAATCGGCGCAGGCGCTTGTGCGCATTTAATGCGCTCTCATGCGCTCGGGTATGCACGAGCTGTATGCGTGGCCGTATGGGCGGGTCAGATGCGGGGTCACATGGGCGGTCGCATAGGCAGGCCACATGGGCAAGCCGTATGTTCTGCCTCATGGGCTGTCGCATGCGCTGCGGCATGCGGTGCCGCATGCGTTGCTACTGCGGATATATTTGAACGATTATGGAAATATATGGTCTGTTATTCAGATCCGTTTTTTGTGTGATTTGAAATTAATTTGTGCCTATCTTTTAGGGATTCGTAATTAATTTGTTCCTATATTTCCGTAAATGATGGGCGACTAGGGTTTTCACCCTCTTTATAAATACTCTCTTGGTGCCTCTTTGAGAACCAACTTCGAAAATTAGGAGACGAAGAGAATTGTTGCTGCCGCCACCATTGGAGTCCAGGGAGTTCGTGCGAGTCCAGACAGAGGTGACAACGAGCGTTCCAGAAGTTCTTCATGAACTTGCTGGTTTCTGGAAACAAATATCGTGTGGGGGCGAATCTTGTTTTGAGTAACGGTGATCTTTATCACCCCAGCAAGCAAAGTCTATTCTTCTTCTTCCTCCTCTCTTTTGTGAGTTGTAACTCTGTTCTGTCCGTCTGCAACTGCGATTGCAAGGAAGAACAAGAGGTTCGTTTTCTGGTTATTGTTGTAATAGAAGGTTGTAACATGATCCTTATATATAGTTCTTCGTGGAGATCGAAGATAGTCATAGTGGAAACTTTTGTGTGAACCTCTGATCTCGACCATGCGATTTTCCATTGTTGATATAGCCTCGGGATAACAGAGTATAAACAGGAATTCAGGCAAATCTATGCTCGAACAGTTGCACCCACTTACCAGAAGAATCGGTCTACACAGACCGTGGGGGACCGCGTGCCAGTCCGAAGGCCACGTGATGTCCTCTCATTGGTCGGACCAAAAAAATTTAACGTTAGCAGGGAGACTGACGTTTAATTTTTTTGACCGACCAATGGAAGAACACCACAAGGCCTTTCGGGCTAGCCCGCGGGCCCTCTGGTCTGTTAGAATTTTTTCTTACCAGAATGATTATAAATGGACATACTTTAGGTAAAGGACTAATTAGCATTTAGACTATACCAGCTTAGAGTTTAATACTTTAACATGTCGAATTAAAAAAAATTGATCCTAATTTTTTTTTCCCCATCATATCCTTAACATGAGTACAAAGACAACAAACAAAACATATTTTAAATACGAATATGTTGGTAAAAAAAATCAAAAATAAAAATTTAGGATCCAAAATTTTCAATTTGACATTTCATTGCTATAGTCTAAATCCTAATTAGCCCTTTGGTAAATGCATAAAGTCATTTGCTTGTCATTATGAGACCATAAAAAATTTTAAACCGAAACATTTATTGTTGATCCATTTCAATTCTTTACATAGTTAATAAATCAATTCATTGTGAACGTTAAGAGCATCTCCAACCCTATTTTGAGTTTGGAAAATACGATATTGCCAAATCACAAGCTCTTATTTCAAAATTATTTCTCCAATACAAATGTAAAATAAATTATGAAATTGACATAACACTAACATGTCAAAAAAAATATAAAGTTGATTGTCTAGATCTAGACAGTGGACTTCACACTACTTTACTTCTACATCATCAATTATGAATAAAAATATTTATAAAAAAAAAATGTAAAAAAATTATCTTGAAAGTTAAAAAAATAAATAAAATTATTACTTTTGTATTGGAAAACACTTTGTATCTCATTGACTTGTGTAAATATAATCTTGTCACATAGAAAAAACATTGTCTTATGCCTCATACCACATAGGAATCACAACACAAAACAAGACAATAGGGTTGGAGATGCTCTAAAACATGCTTCAAAACTAGGCTAAATTATCCTAATGACATTCAAACTATAGTACTTGAACGTTTTTGGCACATTAACTTTCCAGTGCTTGATTTCAACACTAACTTCATAAATTGTTCTTTTGAAGTATCTTTCGTCAATTTTAAAATATATTCAAAAATATATTACGCAACACAAAAGCACAATTTAAATATTTGTCTTCAAAATTTAAGGAAGGTGCTTCTAAAAAAAATTATAAAATTGAAATGCCAAAATAGAACAGTAAAAAGTTTAGGTACCAAAAAAGTCCAAACGCCATTAAAATAATTTAGTCTCAAAACTAATAGAACAGATCATCGTCATAGCTAACAGCACCATAATTAAAACAATAGGCGAGGAAATACGATACATCAATTTCCTTAAAAGACATCCTGAAAGAGTTTAAACTGCTCAAAACACAATGGAATTGTTACTTTAGGTTCCTCGAACAAAATAAAAGCTCCTGAAACTCTTAAAACTAACTTGTAACTGCCAGAATGGAGAATGAGGTCCATTCAATCTTCCTCCTCGCCCTCATTTTCTGCGATGTTGAAGTATCGGAGCTCGTAAACATTGCGATCCTTGTTCGATGCAATCACGCGCAACCAATCTCTCACATTGTGCTTCTTCAAGTATTTCTTAGTCAAATACTTCAGATACCTGAGGCATAGATCAAGTACACAGATCATAATCAACACAAAATAGCACAAGGCAAGAGTCAAGTAGAAGTGATTAAAATAGTCTAGGAAAATTTTCTATAGCAAGTGCATAGTTGCTCTTTAACATGATCTAAAATATACAGATACATTAAATAATTACAAATTTGTTCTTCACCATGATCTGGCAGATATTAACAAAGCAAAATGGAAATTGTTTATATTATTTGTCTAATGATAATGTTACTTTAAAGCTTTAATTGGTACAAAGCCTGAGACTACAGTGAAACATTACATGCCATACAGCACGGACACGGGAGAATGGTGATCGTATCCCTTATCATTTTTGTACCCGTATTCGTGGCCACATTCGTGCAACATAGGTGATTACATTGTACATATTTGAAAATGTTCATATCCGATAAAGGTATCATGCCTTTATCCTTATCCGTGCCCGTACTCATGCAACATATATTCCATGTCTGAGGGGATATAAAATTTGAACACCAAAATGCCCTATATCCTGGAGATATCATAGTTCTGATACTGAAGTGAAACACATGCCTGAGAATGCCGCACGTAGACTGTACAGAGATCCCAATATAAAGCATGCACAAATTCAAAAGACATCGCACAAGCGTAAGCATGACCAGACCCAGAAAACTATATCAAGCAAGTTGATGTATAAATCTATTGTCGTGCATCAAAGTTGATGTATAAACCTATTTGTTACCCTAAGTGCATCAAAGTTGATGTATAAACCTATCTGTTACCCTCAGTAGTGCCGAAGAAATAGATGGAAGACCTTAGTAGTGCCGAAGAAACAGATGGAAGACCACTGTAAAAAATAAGCTCATTTACCCTTACCCACTGCAAAAAATAAGCTCATTTACCCTTACATACACCTTGCCTGGGAAGCATGGACAGGGCAAAGTTGGTGCTGAATCTGTGTCAGATTTGAAACCGACATTGATTCGTGTAGGACACTGTCGGATTCAAGTCAGATTTGAATCCACGTGTATCCATTGACCACCGATTCGCATTAGCGGAAAACAGAAAAAAAGGATAAAATGGATTATCTCGGAAATTGTTTGGTGGCAGCAGCCGCCATAACAGAATAAAAGAAATCGGAATATATTATATATGTAAACATTAAACCAGGTAGGGTTATAATAGTGAAACTAAAACCCAACCAGACACTCAACTAAAAGGTATCAATTTTTTTTTTCAAGAGAATCTCGACTAGCTTTTCTCCCTCTACCCAATTTCCCTGGCATTTCTTCTTTGCTCTCAGCTACAGCTCCATTCCTCTCTATTACCTCTCTATTACATTTCTTCTTTGCTCTCAGCTACAGCTCCATTCCTCTCTATTACTCCTCAAATCTGTGTCGATACAACCCCCCCCCCCCCCCCCCAAAAAAAGAACAAAAAACAAAAAAAAATGCCAAAACACACTTCAGAGAAGATATTAAAAGTACGTGGAAAAAAATTATGTAAAGATAACTCAATGAAGTAACGCAAAACAACTACAGTCGACTAGCGGATAAAGTGCAAAAAATCCCTCAAATTTGCATCGTTAGCAAAATAAGATTCCGTATACGTTTGCATCAATTAAACCCTCCCGAAATAGATAAGTTGATCAAAATAGCGCCTCCCGTCTATTATCAGTTGGATGTGAACGTTGGATGCAATTTTTTTAAAATTAATGAAATACCCCTCCCCCCATCCCCCTAACCGCACTGGCTAACCCCCCCCCCCTCCCCTACCCGCGCTAGCTGCCCCTCCTCCCCTGCGCTCCCCCTACCCCTCCTCCCCCGCGCTCACCCCCCCCCCCCTCCCCGCCGCGCCCCTCATCCCCCGCGCCACCAAGCCCCGACACATGCACTGCCGCCGTCGTTGCTGCTGCCACGCCACCGCCGCTGCGCTGCCGTCACCAAAGGAGGGGAGGCTGTCGGAGAGAGGGGGGGAGAGAGAATGGAGGAAGGTTTTTTGAACTTTACCCTTAAGTTTTAGATGGGTACAATCGTCATTTCATACCTAATTTCAGAAACCAAATTGGATGTAAACTGCACCAAATGTAAAGCTTGAGGTGATTTTTTAACTAGGGGTATATTTTTGCTAAAAGCTTATATTTAAGTAGTAGTTTTTTGCCCTTTACCCGTCGACTAGCTCATTAACCCCACATTCATCAGGCTTAATTCATATCCATTCCGCAAGTAAAGTTATCATAAAAACATAGGGTTCAGTTTTCAAGAACTAAAGCTTCACAGACTGTAGAAGTCTTGTTCGGTAGACATATAAAGAGTGAGATAAAGGTCATCAATGAGAGACGAGATACATAATCGAAGCTAATTCTACAGCATAGGTAAATGTATTATTCTGGTTTTGAGGTAAGATCACCTAACAGAATATCCTGGCTTCTATTAATGTTTTCATTTAAGCAGCAAAATGGCTGTTTGCTCAATTCATCACAAAATTCTACAATAACAGAACTTTAAAACCCGTGTCATACAAATAAGTGACAGACTCTACTCATCTGTTTTCAACTGCACAATCCTATAAATGGCATCTCGAGCAGTCATTAACAAGAGGCTAATATAAAAATATGACAATATCTATCCAAGAATAAAAATAGGAGACAATATCTATCCAAGTATAGTTCTTAGCTTAGAAGCCAGAATCTCCTAGGAGATGCCAACGAATCTAAAGAAGAACCTCGATTCGTCAGTTCTTACTTCGGTACTCGTTTTCCCGACGACATGAACTCGTTTCCCATGAGACGAGAGCACGTTTCACATGTGGAGAGAGCGCTTCCCATAACCGGACAAAAAAAATTAAAAGAGGACAATTTTTGGGGAAAAAATTAAAAGAGGACAATTTTTGGGAAAAAAATTGAAGAATTTTTAATACACGTTCATCATCAAAGTGACAAGAAACTAAGAATTACTTACTTAAAACATCATAAAATCAACATGTGAATGATCTTTTTGTAATTTTGAACTGAACTTATAAATTCTAATATATATATTAAGATATTTATAAATTTTGATAAAAATAATTAATAAACATAAAAAAATATTACCACACACTTCCATCACACTCCCAACTTTAGACTCTTCTAAATAGTCACACTCCTCCGTCCCGCCCCTATCTTACCCCTGCTTCTGGCTTCTAAGGTTCTTAATACATGTTCCACATTTAAGGGCTTCCTAGATTTGTTCTCTTAAAAAGTAAAAAGTGTGTATAAACTATAAAGATGTACAATTTTTCATTCATGATATGTGCAACTATAATAACTCCTTCATCACAAGGCATAAGCCGCATAACCATAGTTTTTATGATACTTCAACTGGTAAAGATGGTTAATAAAAAATGATTACACAAAAATAAGATTATTGCACAACCATCAAATTTTGGTAGTGCTTTTCATTAGCCATATGTTCACAGGAATAAATATAAGTCTCTTAAACTTTCAAGCCATCAGCTTACCAGCTATGTTTCACAAATATGGATACGGACATTTTCCAAAATATGGATAGTATACTCTCTCTCTCTCTCTCTCTCTCTCTCTATATATATATATATATATATATATATATATATATATAGAGAGAGAGAGAGAGAGAGAGAGATTGAAAGATAGAGAGAAGTGCCACAAGTATGGCACTCTTGCCTTTTGTAGCTAGTTGTCCCTTCTAAAAATGTTAGCTAGTTGTCCCTTCTAAAAATGTTAGCTAGTTGCCCCTTAAGAATATTGTTCATATAAATTATGAAAGAAATGCAAATGGTATAACCAGAGGGACTAATATGAAATAAAATGGTATCGACAATATTTGATTGTTTATACATATTTGAGAGAAAATGATATGGACAGGATTTGCAAATAGCTATATTTGATTGTTACAGGGGAAACGTATCTTGGTGCTACTCAGATCCTGAAAATGAATGGATAGGATTTCTTTGCAGATATGGTTGCTTTGAACCTAAGCAACAAGAACGTCAACTAAAAGATTTTGTGACCCTTCTTTTCCATCTTTTCCAACTACTACTTTGTACTGCCTCCCTGCACTTTCTATTTATTTTTGGACTCCTTCCTTCTACCTATAGAAACTTTTTTTCTTGTCTCCTTCCGTGATTGACTGAGAAGTAGGCTTCTCTCTCTTTCCTTCTCTACTTCAGCTTTCTTTTCTTCTCTCTCTCCAACTATAAGCCCAAATCACTTTGAAAGATAAAATCATTTACACGAGAATCCAGCCAGAATCTGGACAGCTTTCATGCTAATTTCATAGGTGAAACGTGACAGCCCTGTCGAATTGAATCCGCCCACATTTGGGCCAAATCCGGGCAAATGTGTCCAGTTCGTACTGGACACAGGCCCGGACACCATTTTGGCATGGTCGTGCAACATAGTTCCTCACAATGTGCATTTTTATAGCAGATGTTTGAGAACAGACTACAAAGTTTAGGTGTGCTTTGGTTATGAAGAAATAGATGAGACTGTGCCTAGGAAAAAGTAGAAGAGTTTCCCAACCATCAAGAAATCCCGACCACGGGTGGATCGGGTTCTTCGTCCCTAATTCTTTTATGGTTTTGTTGTAACATATTTTACCTATTGAGTTACTAGTAGGTTTAGTTACTAAAGTAACAAGACCCTAGGTTTCCAAATCATGTCTCCAATTTCAACCAATGAAATGATGAGAGGGATAACAAGTGAGAATGAAAACCAAGAGTTAACATCATCTAGCATCCGAATTCAACAAACAAAATGGACAAGTCCATCGTATATTCATTAAATAAGGTATCATTGTGGTGAGCTGCGGTAACTATTCACCATTTGTGTTCATCTTGCGGATCGAACCTTACAAGTGAAACTACATGCAAAAAGTAAAGAGTTTACCTCTAATAACCCTACGGGTCAGGATGCCGCTGCAAGAACATTACAAGTGTCTAAATTGTCCGCACCTGAGATTCACCAGTTGAAATCTTCTCCATGTCTTTTCTTCCTTCACAAGAAAGAACTAGGAGGAGAGAATCGAGAAAACTAATGGCTCGTCTCATACTACTCTCTATTTCTTCCGCATTTATATAACTATAATAATTTTTACGGGCTTCACAAGCCGACAAGCCCATAAAAACATAAAAGAGAATAAGCAAGCAAGTCCAATAGTAAGCCCAAAGACATCAAGGTTAGGAATATGATTAATAGGCCCAAAAGACATTAAGATTAGGAATTCGATTAAGTGACTATGAGTGCTAACTCATCAATCTCCTTAATCAACTCTCATATAGGGATGCTAACAATTTCGTAAATATACAAACAACTAATAGCTTGAAGCTTGGCATTTCACTCACTGGTTACTAATCACTGGAGCAAGTGACACATGCATCATTCTTATTCACTTAATCTAAAACCCAACCTTAATGAATTTACATAGAATCCTATATAGGATTTCATTAAATAAACGACAGGTAGTACTCATAATAATCCGTTAATCTAAATCCCAATTTGATCTCTCTTAAAGAACATCGTGCTTAGTCTATCTTTTATATGGTTATGATCTTATAAAACCCATAAGAAAAACTAGTTAAGGTTGCATAAGTTAAAGTGAGAGGAAGAGAACTACTTAAAAGATGAATAAAAGTGTTATCTATTTCGTTCTCTTCTGTTCTTCCATGTGAAGGAATAAGAGACTAGGAGATTCCTAACGGCTGAAGCTCCGGTGTATACAATTCAGAGATGAGTTCGTGTAGGCGTTCTTCGAACAACATTATGATCCATAGGTTGATTGAAGGAGTGTTATTTCTCTAATTTTACTTGTAAGGTCCAATCCATGAGATCGTATTAAAAATACAAAATTGCAGAAGGGCTCAAGTTCTTACTAGCCAATGTCCAAACTACACAAGCGCAAAAGTAAAGGGGGTTCAAAATAACTCACAAACTACAACACCTACCTAAAAGATCTGTGTTTCAAAACTTAAGCTTCAGGATGATCAATTTTGTTTACTGAAGTCACAAGTCAGAACCTCACTTGTAGCCGCCACTTTCACTCCACTATTCTTCCAATTGATCTTTAAAATTAGGAATAAGAATTGTAAATTCAGTAACTTTATCTCCCCTACTTCTTTAAGAGCCATTGAAATGAAGTCACTGTTGTCACGGCACAAGGCCTTGTCACGACACAAGGTGCATGGCGAAACGCAAGGTACAAATAACGCCCCACGTGCATGGCTTGGTGTGTGTCTCATTGAAACTCTAGCCAACTGATACAAATCAAAGCCCTAAATAAATCTAAGGTTCTGAGTGACACAAAGACACCTAAAATACACTAAGACGCAGCCAAAAAGAAGAAGAATTTGAGTCAGCGTCGCCGTGTCCATTTCGTTTCGTGTCGGATTTGTGCATAAAAACTAAGATCAACATGTAGAAGTCACAAAACCCTAACTAAATCTAGGGTTTTAGAGAGACGAGTATGTACCTCTTGGAGAAGGGTCCTTCGGAGGAGACGGTGACCTTGGACTTCTCCCTGGAGACGGTGACGGCGTCGCCGAGAGCCCCGGCCTTCCCTCCGGCGACCTTGATCCGCTCCTGCAGGAACTTCTCCAGCGAGGCGATGTCCATGATCTTGTCCTCCACCGGCTTCCCGCAGTCGATCACGAACGTCGTCGTCCCCTTCTTCTTCCCCCCTCCGGACTTCGGAGCTCGACTCATCTTCTTCCCCCTCTTGTTGCTCTCGAAAGAGTGGCTGGCTCTCGGGAAAATTAGGGTTAGGGTTTTGGGAACGAGGGATGGCGGCTTCTATTTATCGTTCGGGAATGATACGGAGATCGATGGTTTAGTGTGGATTTGGAGGATCGGACGGTTTAGGTGAAATGGGCTGTAATATGACTATGGGCCCTTGGGCTAAGGATATTTGTTTAGTTGGGATGATAAAATGATGATTCGTAGACAATGTTTAAGAAGGTTGTAAGCATTTGGTTGTAAACTTAGCATTATTCTTCTAGTAAGCCTGGGCCAAATTTTACTTAATATTATTATTATCAAAAATATAACTTTGACATCAAGGCCCAGAGGTATATGTTTTTTTATAACTATATAGTATTATTATTTTAAAGTACCGAGCATTATATAGTATTAGCTCTCTTAGCTGCAAATATTGTTTGTTTTTTATAACTATATAATGCACTTTAAAGTGCTATTGTTTGTTTTTTCATCACTTTAAAGTATACTATAAATATATGAATTGACTATTTTGTCACCAAATACTTTCACATCATTTAAAAAAAACTAGTACAGATTTAAAATGTAAGTTAGTCCTCAAATACTTTTATTAATACAATATAAAATTATTTAATCCTCAAGTTCACCTTTAAACAATAATAATAAATTAATAATTTAGAAATTGTTGTAGTTAGTTATAACTAAGTAGATATGATTGTGCCAACTATAGATATACTCATATCTTAGAGAATGATGGTTATCTACTGTAAACCTTTTGGCGTAGAAGTCAACGACCCCAAAATCTTCTGCACGTATTTCTTCCTTGGGTTGGACGTCGTGTGGGTGACGATATCCCAACATTTTTTTCTCCTTTGTTGGCCTATCTTTCTCTCCTTACGTGAAAAACGAGTTTAGAGAAAGCTGCTCTTTTCTGATGCTCAATGGCTACCAGAGAATAGAGGATATATATAGGCTACGACAGGGACCATGAGAAAAAAATAGGATTAGATCTCCTCACGTATCTGGGTATCCCATGTTCAGTCCGAACACACAACCTAGACTAGTTAACAATAGCTCGCTCCACTAAAGATCTATTGTTGCACTACCTTCATAATCCCAAATTACGTTTATGGGCTCCTTCTTATTATATGGTTATTCGTCTCCCTATGTTAAGATATTGAATGTCCGTCGATCAAATTAAGTTATTGACAACTATATTGATCGACATCTTTTATCTTTAAGTAGTACCACTCAACTTTATTTGTCATGTCGGATATAATTTACCTGCAAGATTTATATGACAATCCTTATGAGTTCCTTAATGGGACATCATCATCTCGATGTATCAGGACATATTTTTCTTTTATAATCAACAACACATCATACACACAATGCCATTACCTAATTCATAGAGGTTGTTTACTCATAATGAATCTCACTCTTTCCCGCTTTGCTTGACCCTAACATTGTTTGATATAGGTATGGATTGCTCTACATAGCCTTAGACCCTTGCTATTTTCTTAATGACTGGACTCGACGACTGTCACCCTCACATTTTTATTTAAGGGTTGTTTGGTAATTGACACGGATATTTTTATTTTTGGATTTATTGTATTTAAATATTGTGCATGTAATTTATTTATTTATTATATTATTTATTGATTGTTAGTTGTAGATTTATTTTGGACTTGTGTAGTGGACCTAACCCATTTATTAGTTGCATGAACCCAACATTTAGATTAGTTTAGATTGAGCCAATTAAATTAGGCCCATGGATTAAGAGGATGGATTAATTAGTGAAACCATTAGACGGACCTTCTCCTTTAATTAATTTCTTCATGAGAGGCCCCAAGGGGTATTTTGGATATTTCATATTGCTTGGGAGAGGGTTTATGACCAGCCATTAGAGGAGGAGAGAGAGTGTCTCTTATTTTATTTTTCCATTTCCAAATAGATCTAGATTTTCTCCCTTTCCAAATTCCTTCATTCCCTCACCATTCCTCACCAAATTTTTACCCAAATTCCTTTCCTATTCATCAATTAAGGCTACTACAACAAGGATCTACAAGAAGAAAATAAGGATCTAGAAGGAGGAGGCAAAGATCTAGAAAGATGAGCTATTTTTCATTTTGGAAATTTTTTATTGGGAATCCATCTCCCAATAGGTACATTTCAGTTTTTCCTCTTCTAGTAGACTATAAATCTGAGATTTAACCATGAGAAATCAACCTATATGCATAGGCTACCCATAGGAATTGGTTTTAGGTTCATAGGACACCTACGGTGGAAGTTATGTGCATTTTGGTGCCAATTTTGGAGGAATATTGGCATATATAGTGGTTGTCATTGGGTCTAATAGATCTAATTAATATTTGATTGCTTGTTTGTGACTATTGTCGTGTCCACAATTGGATACGTATATGCCGTATCTCGTCAATTTGACGAACTGGGTTAATTTTGGGGGTTTTCTCCGACACGAAAAGTTGTGCACATTAATTCTTGACACGGACACGTAGTAGATCTAATTATGGTTCGTATATTTCATAATTAGTATTTTAGACTTGCTCATGTCCTCTGGGATGCGTTTGGTTGTGTGTTGGAGCCGTATCACAAGCATATCATAGAAATAGTGTGATACGGGTGCGGTGCACTCAACGTATTTGGTTTATTGTCCTTTTTTCAATTTGTGCATGTGTGTGTGTGTATATATATATATATATATATATATATATATATATATATATACACACATACATACTTGTATATATACATACTTGTATATATTCATGTGTGTGTTTGTATTTATGTGTGAGGGTGTATACATAAATATATCTATCTATAGATATATGAGATTGTGTAGGTGTATATATATATTTAGCTATAGGTAGTTGTGTTTATATATATATATATATATATATATATATATATATATATATATATATATATATATATATATATATATATATATATATATATATATAGCTAGTTATTATATGTGGGTGAATATATACATATCTATAAGTGTAGGTATGTTTGTGTGTGTGTATATATATATATATATGTATATATATATATATATATATATATGTATAGAGGAGTGTGTATATACTAGTTGATATCTATATGTATATATATGTGTGTGTGAGCATAGATGTGTTATGTGTGTGTGCACGAGTGGTTGTGTGTGCGCGTGTGCAGCGAGCAGCAGTCGCAGTGCAGGCGCGGTGCAGTCGCGGTACAGCGCGGTGCAGGCACGGAGCAGTCGCGACGCAAAAGCAGGCTACAACAGCAGCAGCAGACTGCAGCAGCAGTCGCGGCGCAGTGTAGTGCAGGCGCAGTATAGTCGCGGTGCAGTACGGTGCAGGCGCGGTGCAGTCGCGACGTAGTGCGCATGCAGCAACAGCAGTCGCAGTGCGGCATGATGCAGGCGCGGTGCAGTCGCGGTACAGCAGCGCGCGGAGCAGCGCGCAGTGCAGTGCACAACAGTGCGCCACTGTGCAGTTTCAGCTAGTTTTCAGTGCGGTTCAGTTTAGTTTTGAGATATTGGGTTAGCGAGGTATCAAGGTAATTGGTTTATAGATAGTTAGCTAGTAGTATTATTAGTTGGGTTTTGGGTTTGGCATGGAGTTTAGGTATTTGGTTTACGGTTATAGTTAGTATATGAATAATTAAGTAGTTAGTATCTATAGTATGTATGTTTGGTATTAGTATATATACCTATTAGTATTAGTATATATATATACTTGTTAGATATGTAGTAAGTTATTATGTAGGTATATGTATCTATATATTGGTATGTATTATATGTTAGTAGTTAATAGTTTTAATAGTTTAGTTATGTTAGTATAGTTAGTTGGGGGTTAGCTATATATATTAGCTATATGTATTAGGATTTGAATTACCTTGGGATACCAAGGTAATGTCAAGGTATTGAGGGATACTCAAGGTATTGGGTAATGGGTTGGTTTAGTCTAGTTGGTTACTATAGTAGTTAGTTAGTTAGTTAGTTAGATATGTTTGATTATGTAGATAGTTAGATATGTAAACTAGTATATATATATTATGATTGATAGTTAGTCTCATATACTAATAGGTAGTGTATCTTGATAGTTAGTTATATTAGCTATACATATCCATGTATGTTAGTATTATAGTTAGTTCTATGTTATATTGAGATGTATATATTAGTGTTAGTTATAGCTAGTATTAGTTTGGAGTTTTATATATCTATTGGTATTAGTTATATGTTAGAGTTGGGTTACCTCAGGATACCAAGGTATTACCAAGGTATTGGGTCGATACCCAAGGTATTGAGTTGTGTATCGAGATAGGTGCGATATGCATTGGTGCAAGGCCAAGGTATCCTAAATTCCTTGTTTTAATATAGTATTAAGTATAATGACTTGTATATATATCTAAAATACTAATTTCATAAATGAACTTGCATATCTTAGGATACAACTTTTTGAATGCCTTTTAGTATCTTAGCTTGGATTGTATATCATAGTTTCATAGTGTTTCGACTTAGTGACTTAGTTTTAGACTCTTGCGACCTAGATTTTATCGGTTTGACCTAAAAATGGCTTTATGACTTAGAATTGCATCAACTTAAGTTATTTTTATTTTAGAACCTTGTATTGATACAACATACCATATATAGGTTGTGTGGCACCAGCTTGGGCATCGAGAGACACACCTTGCTCAGGACTTCAGGCGAGTACATTTCTCTGATTGTTTTTAATTCATAATATTGTATATATGCATGTTCTAGAATTGTATACATTAATTTTTGATACAGTGATTTCACGGACTGGTGCTATATGGATCCCGTCAGGAGGTGTTATCCCCTACCGTGTTCAACGGTTACCCAGTAACATGTATTTCATCGTGTGCATTGGGTATTGACTTTCATGTGCTTCTTGTGCATCCACTATTTCGTGTGCTAGTGTGACTATATTGTGATCATGTACGTAACGTGTCGTGATTGGATCCATGAGTATTGGTTGGGGAGGGGGAGTAGGAGTTGGTTATGTGATCAAAGCCCTCTTGATCTCATGTGCATGTCGATTATACACCTCACGTATAATGGAGTTACCTTTATACCTCATGTGCAACCTAAGCCGATCACATAGATAGTATTCTTGTTCTCTACTTGCAGTTATTTCTCGTATTTACTTTCCAGTTCTTATTATGCTTATTACTTGTTCACCCTGTATTGTATATTCTTACTACTGTGCATCTTGTATCATTTTCTATTGCTCGTTATATATGCTCGATTATGTATTTGAAACTGCTTTCAGAGGTATGTACTTCGCTCCAATCCTGACTGGATATATTTTTTCAGATGATTGGCTTATAGAGCAGTGTCCCATATTCTATGGTCTACATGACGGTGTATCTTTATAGGATCCTTTGGTAGAACATGAGGACTTAGTTGCAAAGCCCGAGGAGGACTAGTTTATTTGTGTTGGACTTGTATTATATTATATTATTGAGATTCTTTGGGTTGTATATTATTTCAGTTTATGGTTTATATCTTATTCTTTCCTTTGCTATTCCATTCGTGCTTATCTTCCTTAGTTGTATTGTGATTGAGTTTAATTATATCATGAGATACCATTTTGTTCCTCCGTTTGGAGTTGAGATGAATGACAGGTACCATATTATATTGTTGAGATGCTAGATAGTTAGAAATGACCCAGACAGCGTTCTACCGCCAATTCTGTGGCGTAGGTTGGACGTACCCACGTACTTGTGCCCGAATATCCGGGTGCGGGTCGTGACAACGACCCTCGTGAATAGATTTGATCATCCAACTAGAATATGTTATTGTGAATGTGATATTGGGATAGTCAATGGTTGTGACTCTTTAAAGGTTACATGGATAAAACTTCTAGGTTAAGTATGATGGATCGACTATGTTTAATTTTAGATTGCTCGAGAAGGATGATGGTAAGCTAGACCTGAGGACTTTGAGATTGGTAGGTTATTTAAGAACATATCACCTGCAAAAGGTTAAAGAAACTGAAGCCTTATAGGAGTCCTAAGGATAGAAGCTATTTGCAACCAGGGGTAAAAAGGGGATTGGCGACATGATTGGTAAGAAAGGCCTTGGAAGATAAATGTCAAAGATTAAGGTTGAAAATGTGACTTCAACAAAACCTAGACCATAGACATAATAGACTCTAAAAATAGAATGCAAGATATGATTATTCGTACGGAATGATGCTTGGATGATTAAGGAGAAAATTTTGAGTCCATGTTAGATGAACTAGACTACGGGGCTGGATAAAAAATGTTTAAATTCATTGGCCTAAGGATTTCATTGCGATGGTATAATCAAATAATCACTATAGCTAAAGGTTGGGGAATAGTTGGAGAGTTAAATTTGATGCTTATGGCTTGGGTATCGAGCATTGGATGATTAAATATGGGCTATGTACATACCTTAAGGATCAATTTGTGGTTTTCAATATATACTTGACTCATTCGAGGATGACGATCATGTTGATATAACAAGTAGGTGAATGACATGGACAAAATTTTGGACATGGTTACTTCGTCGAACTAAGATAGCTTAATAAAGATGAGAATCCCGAGGGAAACTATACTGAAACTTATGGTCAAGAAAGAATTAGAGTGATGGACTAGGCATCTCTCTCTCTCTTTAAGCTTAGAATACTGAAGTGGTGTAAAAAGATTAAATCTCCCAAATTTGAGTATTGGATAACCTATAATAACAACATAAGTTCGAGTGACAAAAGTTTTAGGATAATATTGGGAATATAGTAAGTGATGTCAAGGGTGTAAATTTCTTAGAGGTTATATGAGATTATATTAAAGGACAAGCACACATGACTTGCTATACTTGGTTCTAAAATCTATAGAGGATGAATACGGGAAACATCGGTGATGAATCTGGATTGCAGCTTATGAAACATACCCTCGGGATCAAGAAAGAAATATTTTGAGCAACACAAATCAATGAATCCAAGGATTGGGAGAATCATAAAATGAAAGTAATCGAGCGATAGAGAATTATTCTAATAAAAGAGATATGACCCAATTTTAGTTGCCTTTGAAATTTCGAGAACACAAATTTTGTAAGGTGGAAAGGATGTAAACCCCCATATCTGAAATTGGGATATATATATATATATATATATATATATATATATATATATATATATATATATATATATATATATATATATATATATATATATTACCATAGCAATTAACTGTATTGTTCCAATTTTAGTTGTATACTTGTTTAACTGCTAAAGATATCCAATAATCATTTTCTAAGTTTTAGGTGAACCATTTAGAATATATATAAATATTATTTTATTTAGTCCTTTTACATCTTATATAATATATGTACTTTGATTTAGGGATTCTAAGCCATAAATATGCATATATATTTACTTTGGGCCTCTCACCTCCATATATATATATATATATATATATATATATATATATATATATATATATATATTATTTCTTACTAGGGTGCTGGGATCGTTATATCAATCCTATATTCTTTCCTTTTTAAATATAAACCCACACCAATTTCTAGTCCAAAAGTTATTGCTTTTCTTTCAGTATTCTGTTAAATCTTATCCCCAGACCCTAAGGCTTTATATAAAAATTGTAATTGTTGTATTAGCCAAATGTGTTGTTCAGACTAAAATAATTTTTCAAGATTTTATATTATATACATTAGCCAAACCCAATTATCTCCCCCCATTAAAAACACCAAGACCGACCAATGAATATTCCTCAAACCTATTCCTATTCACTAGAAAGCCCAAGGCCCTTCCCTACACAAAACCATAGACAGCGACATCAACTGTTGTATTACACCCAAACCCAACTCTATTCATTCGTAACTATATATATTGCATACTTCCTTTAACCCCAACCGAGGAGCGCCACAAACATCCCTTTGATGTTCTCTTCCTCTCCATACTTTTTTTCCACCACAGCTTCTTCTCCTTCCCACTTCTTCTTCAATATCTCCTTCAATTCTTGCTCACCCATTGTTCCATTGGAACAAAATTTATTCCAACACCATTTTTATACGGACCACCACCCTTTGCCATTCCCTCTTTAAACTAAACCACTAGGTTCCTCCATCACTCTGGGATCCGTCGAGCCCAACTAAGGTCCAGCCCGAGCCGCTCCTCCTTTCGATGTCGTGCGCCACCGCACTTTCCCGACCTTCCCCAAGGTATGGACCTCCACCGCTCCGCCAGGGATGACCCCTGTACGCTAGTACCCAGTCCCATATCAGCCCGTTGTCGGGTTTTCCTGCAACCAACCGTCAGGCGCGACCTCCCTTACAAACTCGCTCAGCCAAGTATCCTTCCGTCCTCTTCTACCATGGTCGAGGCCGGTACAAGGGATGCACCAATGTAGCTTCCTCTCGCTGCCACACTCGATCGAAGCATGATCCAATCCCGGCCAGTCCTGTCATGAGCATCGTCCATCCGCGCCCATCCCTTCACTGACACTTTTTTGATCACCACCCATCCACGCGACCTCCCCGCCACCAGCGCCTCGTGCGTGTGCAGATGACAAGGGATGCACCAATGTAGCTTCCTCTCGCTACTACTCTGATGCCATGTTGTACACTCAAGACTACATGGAGGAGGTATCAGGCAAAGCAGAGAAGGAATCCCATCGGGAGCCAGAAGAACCCTCTGCCAAGCAACCTTTGTCAATCAAGGTGAAAGGGCGAACTACTCGTCCAAAAGCCATGGAGCCTATGGCTATCCACCTGAACAAAACCAGGTCAGGAAGAGGGGGTAATCCTCTAGTGATCACTTTGAACCAGAAGCCTCCACCCTTGGTCATCAACCTTCGGCGCAACAGGCAGCCGATTGATGTAAATACAACCAGGAACGCGGTTTCTGATGATAATAAAAGTCCTCTTTTCCAGTATATTGATGCCCAAATTCCAAATCAAGAATCCTCTCCCCATGATGATATAGAACCTATAGCACAAAAATTCTTGGAAGCTATAGATTCCTATCATCTGTATGTGTGGGAAGTAGCATCATCATCCAATGTCATCACGACATATGGACCATATGAGGATTCTATCTTCATTGTCCCGCCTGCCTTCAGCAGTCAGCGTTCAATAGTCTTTGGCCGCATGCGCAATGAACCGACTGTACAAGAAGATTCTTTCGATGACGATGCTGGTAAACTGTAAGTTCACAGATACAACCCGCAAGCTTTGAAGATCATGTAAAGTATGGGTTATGACTTGAAGCTGGAACCAGGTCTCAACTACGGGAAAGGCAGACGAATGCCGCTGCACGGCGATCCCTACTGTCAACGAACTCGTTTCGGGTTAGGGTATACCATCTCCCTTACAACTTCTGAGTCAAATGAGGATATCTTTTTCTCTTCTCAAAATGGCTCATCGCCCTCCGACTCATCTGATGCTCTCGAACGAACATTATCAGTAAATACCGTAGTGGCAGATTCCTTCGAAGCAGACGAACAAGAATCCGAACCATTTGAGAATGACTTTTGGGCTCAACAAATGGATACACAATGGAAATTCTGGTTCGAGCAAAGAGAACCTCCCACCGAAGATAAAGTTATCCAGATTGATGTTGGGGATGAAATTTTGCCAAAGCCGATATTTATCAGTAACAATCTTTACGAAGGAGAAAGAGAAGAAATTATCTAGCTGATAAAAGAATATATCGACATCTTTGCGTGGAATTATGAGGATATGCCAGGTCTTGATCCGAAGGTGGCTACTCATAAACTCAATATATCGCCCGATTCGAAGCCTGTGAAGCACCACCAACGCCGGTTCCGTCCGGATATGATGGACGTCATTGAAGCTGAAATCAAGAAGTTGATAGCCTGCGATTTCATTCGGAAAGAACAACATCCCGACTGGGTCGCCAATGTTGTCCCGGTCATGAAAAAAAATAGGAAAGTACGTGTCTGCATCGATTACCAAGATCTGAATGCAGCCTGCCCCAAGGATGAGTTTCCTCTTCCCATTACGGACGTCATGATTGACAATACATGCGGTTTTGAACGTATGTCTTTCATGGACGGATTTTCAGGATACAATCAAATCAAGATGCATCCCGAAGACGAGAAGCATACTGCCTTCTGGAAACCATTGGGGATATATTGCTATACGGTCATGCCCTTCGGATTGAAGAATGCCGGGGCTACGTACCAACGGGCCATGAGTAACATATTCCATGAGCATTTACGCAAAACATTAGAATGTTACGTGGATGATGTAGCTGTCAAAAGCCGCCTCAAGGATAATCACATCCAAGACTTGAAGACAGTATTTGAGTTGATGCGCCAACATCAACTCAAAATGAATCCTACAAAGTCCTTTCTGGGTGTATCTAGAGGCAAATTTCTGGGATTTGTCATTACCGCTAAAGGCATTCAAGTGGACCCTGATAAAGTCAAGGCCATCAGGATACAATCAAATCAAGATGCATCCCGAAGACGAGAAGCATACTGCCTTCTGGAAACCATTGGGGATATATTGCTATACGGTCATGCCCTTCGGATTGAAGAATGCCGGGGCTACGTACCAACGGGCCATGAGTAACATATTCCATGAGCATTTACGCAAAACATTAGAATGTTACGTGGATGATGTAGCTGTCAAAAGCCGCCTCAAGGATAATCACATCCAAGACTTGAAGTTCGAATTTCCTGGGATTTGTCATTACCGCTAAAGGCATTCAAGTGGACCCTGATAAAGTCAAGGCCATCTTAGAAATGCGACCGCCCCGTAATCTGAGAGAACTCAGGAGATTTCAAGGTCGTCTGGCTTATATCTGGAGATTCATATCCAACCTCTCTGGGAGGTGTTAGCCTTTTTCTCGTCTCATGAAGAAAGGTGTATCCTTCGTATGGGACGAAGCCTGTTAGCAAGCGTTTAATGATATCAAACGCTACCTCACTAATCCGCCAGTTCTGGTGCCTTCCGTCATAGGAAGACCATTCTTGCTGTACGTTCGAGCGATGGATCATTCTCTGGGAGCTCTTCTCACACAGAAGAATGATGTGGGTCATGAACATGCTATCTACTATCTAAGCAGGATGATGATCGGAGCTGAACACCGGTACAGTCCAGTAGAAAAAGAATGCTTGGCTCTGATGTTCGCTATTCAGAAAATGTGACACTATGTCACAGGCCAGACTATTCATATTATCTCCAGGATCAATCCTCTTCGGGTACTAATGAACAAGCCAAGTGTTCTTAATTCCCGACTCGCGACTTGGGCGATGTTATCAACACCGTATGACATGGTGTACGTCCCTCAGAAGTCCATCAAAGGCCAAGCATTGGCTGATTTCCTAGCTGCTCATCCGATCCCGGAGGCCTCCAAACTATACGAGGACATTCCCGACGAAGTTGCAGAATGTAATTCTGCGATGGAAAGTGATGCATGGCAACTATTCTTCGATGGTGCCTCCAGGACTGGTCCCAGGGGAAACATGGTTTCAGGAGTAGGAATTGTCCTGGTTACTCCTGATAAACTCGTCATCTATCGAGCATATTCTCTTAGCGAGCCCTGTTCCAATAATGTGGCGGAGTATAACGCTCTACTAATCGGGCTCCAAGTCACTAACGAATTGGACGTTGAATCTCTGGAAGCTTTCGGTGATTCTCTGCTGATCGTCAATCAAGTCAGAGGAATATATGAAGTCCGGAATCCAGACCTCATCCCCTATCACCGAGCAACGGTCGAGATAGCCATGACATTCAAAGGGTTCTTCCTAGAGCATGTACCTCGATCTCAGAATCTGGAAGCTGATGCCCTAGCCAGTCTAGCTGCAGATTTAGCTACTCCTATAAGAAGGCAGAATTCGGTGATCCTTCTTAACAGAGATTTATTCTGTGTGAAAAATAACTTTCATATAGAACGCAGCTACGCTGTGAACACTGATCCTCCCAAGAGAGACTGGAGAAGTCCCTTTATAGATTTCGTGGCATACGGAATCTTGCCGGAGGACCCTAAAGAAGCAGTATCTGTCAAAAGACGATCATTACGCTTCTATCTTGATGCGTCTTCTCAGTGTCTATATCGTCGGACCTACGATGGACTGCTATTGAGATGTCTCTCTGATGACGAGGCACAGCGGGTTATCCGTGAAGCTCATGACGGCATATGCGGAGCGCATCAACCCGGTCCTAAGCTACAGGATCGTATCAGGAGGATGGGCTATTACTGGCCTACTATGATCACAGATGCAATAAGGTATGCAAAATAATGCAAAGCCTGTCAGGTTCATGCAGACTTTATACATTAACCTTCTGAACATCTACATCCTACGGTTGCATCCTGGCCTTTCGAAGCATGGGGTATGGATATCATTGGTCCTATTCACCCGTCTTCTTCCAGAGGTCACCGGTTCATACTGGCCATCACGGATTATTTCTCCAAATGGGCAGAGGCGATCCCTCTTGCTGAGGTGAAGGCATCTAATATGATCAGCTTCATCAAGCATCATGTCATTTATCGCTTTGGGATACCCCGGAGGATAATTCATGAGAATGGGCCTCAATTCATCAGCCAAGCGTTTCATCGATTTTGTGATAAAAATCGGATACAAAATGTGGCCTCTACGGCATATAATCCTGCTGCTAATGGTTTGGCGGAAGCTTTCAACAAAACCATTATCAATCTCTTAAAAAAGTTCGTCTCTTCGAACAAGAGAGATTGGAATAAGAAGCTGGGAGAATGTCTCTGGGCATACCGCACAACGGTACGAGCACCGACAGGTTTTACCCCATTCTCATTGGTTTACGGGAGCGAAGCAGTTCTCCCCATCGAAGTCCAAATTCCGTCACTCAGGATAGCAGTGGCTAATGAGTTGACTCAAGAAAAGAATGACCTGTTAAGGCTTCAAGAACTAGAAGGATTAGACGAGAATTGCCTTCAGGCTCAACAGCGCATCGCGCTCTACCAGGCACGCATTTCCAAAGATTTTAATCAAAAATTAAAGAAAAGAGTGTTCAAAGTTTGCGAGCTAGTTTTAGCTGTGAGAAGGCCAATGATTATTACTCACAGGAGTAAGGGTAAATTCTAACCCAAATGGGAATGCCCTTATGTGATCGAGACGACGTTCTCAAACGGCGCTTACAGGTTAGCCAAGCCTAATGGAGACTTATTGATGGCTCATATCAATGGCAAATTCCTAAAAAGGTACTACGCTTAACCTCCTTTGCTCAAATGGAGTAAGGTAAAGATCTCATTCTGACAATACTACTTCCAAAACTAGTTGGATCGTATTCTATCATGTCCATATAACCTCTGAATAGATATGTTTAACTAATTTGGAACTTTAAGACCTATCACGTCCATATTACCTCTGATAGTGTTTTGTATACAAATTTTAGTCGGAGCATATTCTATCACGTCCATATAACCTCTGTATAGATATGTCCTGCTGAAGCTTACCGAGAGTATATCACGTCCATATTACCTCTGATATCACTTTCACCCAAATCTGTCATTTATATTTCAAAATGATGGGTCCACAAAGTCAGATAAAAGCCTTTTCACTATTCCCAGAAAGAGCAAAATTACATTAAAAAGCAAAAAAGTACATCATTTGGGGGGAGCGGTTAGGTCACAAATCTGCCGTGCCAGAGCAGCCATTCTCTCATCCCTGGAGTTCAAGACGTTGGCGCGAGCCCGTTCCAACCTTGCCGTATCATTGTTCAAAGCAGCTAGCTCGGACCGAGCATGTGCAAAACCTGCGTGGACGACACACCCACATGCGTCAGGTTCTGTTGAGCGGTCTCCATTCGACGCTTCAGCACATCTCGAGATACCGACAAAGTGAGAGCCTTCGCCTCTGATTGAGCGAGCTCATCTCTCAATCTGCGGGCCCTCGCTGTCTCTTTCTCGTATTCGACTTCGCACTGAGTCAGCTGAGGAATGACATACTCCAATTCGGTAAGCTCATGATCCATCTCCTGCTGCTATTTTTGGACGAATTTATTCAGAGATTCCAGTTGCCCAGCAAGGTCTGCAGTCAGGGAGTCATACCTAGCTTGAACGAGACCGTCAATACTGCCTCGAGATAGCTGCAGATATTCGTTAATGGGTTACTCCAAACCATTAACTATCTCCTCCAGTGTGTCAGCTACCCCAGTGTCGTTGAATTCTCTGATCGGCACTATCGCTAACCGAGAGGACCTCCTCAGAGCCTCGAAGCTTAGATTCTTCTCCAACACCATTGATATTAGCGTTTTCAAGGTGGTGTAGAAGATACTAGTGTACTGCTCAGTCAGCATAGCTAGATCCGAATGAACGCTGGGAGTGGCTGCAATATTGGCGAACCTCCCTCCAGGAACGACCGCAGACGATGTTGCCACAGCCGTCGCCTCAACAGATGGTGCGATAAAAGAAAATGCGCCAACAACGGACGAAGTGACCGACGTACTCAAAGGAGGCATTGTCGCAATGACAGGCTCATCCTCCTCTTGAGATATCAGAACCATTTCGGGCGAGCCGGCACCCAAAAATGTTTCCTCTTCGAAGTCGGGCACCTCCATGTCATCGTCAGGAGCTGAAATAGAGCCAAAAGGTGCGTCAACACTGCCCTCCCCGTTGATGTCTTCCCCTGAAAAGAAGACAAAAGAAAGTTAATATCAAAATGATGTTAATTTTTCTAAAAAAAGGCGTAAAGACGACATTTACCCATGGCCGATGGTATATATGTCGCGTTTGCGACCAGTACAGCTAAATCATTTCTTAATGATGCTAAGCAAGCTGTCATACCTGGAGAAGGGGGGTGTGCTAACTGATATCGGTAGGTATTCTTTCGAATCTTCGCCCAGATCCAATCGAGGTTCGTCAGCTGGAATCTCGCTGGATATACTTACAGACCCGGCAGGGATTTCTCCCGTTGCCAGTCTGGATAAAGATATCCTTATTTGGCTCGGCCTCGTAGGCGATCTCGTACCACTACTTGAAGCGGTAGCAGCGACAACAGCCTCAAGTAGGAATTCTCCGGCACCGCCAGCCGGAACTGTGGAGGTTCCCTCTCTAAAAGGCGAGGAACCTCTAATCGAAGAATCATCCCCAACAGGGGAAACAACAGGTTCACTTCTAGGAACCTCAGGGTGGGAAGTCCTGACAGGACGACTAACCGTCTTCTTCTTCTTGCGAGGGGAAGTCTCCTTTAGAACAGGAGCCCTTCGCTTACCAGAGATGACCAAAGCCCCTGCAGGCGGAGGTATTTTACCCCTCGGTACCGCCAACAGAGGCTCATCTGGATTGACGGAATCTTTACCCTCGTCAGAGGAGACCGAGGGGATTTTGACTATTCCTGCTGACTTGGAGGAGGGCATCCTAAAACTTCTACGCATATCAAAATCGCGATGGAAGGTGTTGGTTGCCACATAAAACTGGGCATACGAGTGGAGGATGCACAGCTCCATGGGGAGTGAAATGACGGGCACGGTAAAAATTGCTTCAGTACAACCCATGATGAAGTATCACCATCCTCTCGCTCCATCAATGAGTCCACCCCTGGACCTGAAGCTGGTAACGGTATTGCCCACATGCAATTGGTCATACCCAAACTGCCTGACAAACCGACTAGGCAAGTAGGGCTCCAAGAAGCATTGCTCTTCACTTCTGTATAGTAAATGGGAATGTCTAATACAGACCAACCAATTAAAAGCTTCAGGAGAAAGAACGGTCTTCTTGTCGCCTAAATCCTGAAGTCTGCTCCCCTGTTGATTGAGATGTACAGAGGGGACAGTGCAGAAGAGCTTCCAGCTGTAACGGAAATTCAGCGCCCGCCGACAGTCTAAAACTATGGTCACATTCCAGGAGGAATTCTTGTAATTCAGCAAGAAACTACTCCCCGAACTACTGCCAGATCTGGGAGACATCACCCTGAGGTTATGGAGAATTAACCATCCCATCAAATACAGGTATGGTAATTCTACCCTGGGAAAGCTATCACGCCGAGTAGGTTTGTAGCCTCTCGAGCATAAAAGCTACCGAGCATAGAAGCATCCGGGCGTAAAACCATAGACTTATAGCCTCTGAGCGTAAAACCGTAGATTTGTAGCTGCCGAGCAAAGAAAGCTCCTTGGCATAGAAACACGAATCTGCTTTGCACGAAAACTTTTCGAATTTGCTGACTGTCCGCCTTCCCTGAGTAATAGGCTAACGTAGTCCCCAATCATAACCGAATATTAAATATCGGATTTGGTTAGGGATTCGAGGAGTCCGTTCGAACTCTATATAGACCCTGAGGCTTTCAGAGGAAAACTTTTCATCTGTCTTTTTGCAAAAGAAAGCCTTCGACCCTTCGAGTTCTCTCCTTTGTTTCCTCTCCGAGCGTTCAGAGTTTTCAGCAATGGCCCCGAAACCAATCTCCTCCTCTAAGGGAAAGAAGGCTGACTCTTCTTCTCGCTCTTCTGCCCAAGCGAGAGCGACTTCCGTCGGGCAAGGCGAGCTTCATTCTGAACAAAGTGTCCCGCCGACGAGCTGTGCACCCGGAGTTAAAGGTAAAGCTTTTGGGACGAAAAGAACGACGAAAATCCTTCGCACACGTTGTACGTGAACGCGCTAGGTCGTCTTCTGTGCTGATAGCCTCTTCGAGGAAGATGATGCACAGAGATGTTTCATCTTTTATGCCCATATTTCTAATGTGTCAGCGTAAAAACTCCATATGTTCGCAGTCTGGCGTAAAAGCACAGACTGTCGAAACTTGGCGTATACTATAAAATTTGAGTTTTACGCTTCTGGATGATAATTTTGGCGTAATAACTCAAACTTTGGCAGTCTGGCGTAAAAGCACAGACTGTCAGGTTTTTTGTGTATACTGCCAGTCTTGAATTTTATGCCTTAGAATAAGATTCCAGCGTAAAAGATCAAATTTTTACAGTCTTGGCGTAAAGCACAGACTGTTGATTTTTGGCATATGCTGCAAGATTGTGGGGTCTAGTATAGAAACTGACGTATTTTTCTTGCACTTTGTAGTTAACTTGCGTATATCTCCGCTGGCCGAGGTGATGGGTTATGCGGCCGGGATGCTGCATTCCAACTACCTGGAGGATTTGTCCCACGTGACATTTCCTATCTCCGGGCCCCAGTATCCTGAAGGAAGGGGAATCTTGATATCGTCTCAGGGCGAGTGAATGTTGTTGAACATGATCAACGGAGAGCCCCTGACGTCCATAGACGGGGCCCAATATATAAAGCTGGCTTTTCTTTTCGGGGACATGATTGACAAGCAGTCCCAGACGAAGCCCAAGAAAGAACTCTAGGTTTTTCCTGCCGGGGGCTTGGTCATGTATCTGCCCAAGATGCTGAGAGACTACCCCATCTCGGCATTCTTCCATGCTACACATCCTAGGAGGATGTCGTGAACGTTGACTCCCAATCTTCACGGCCGGCCGGGGAAGATATTTTACCAGAGAGGATCTCGCCAAGGGTCATTTGTCAGCCGCCCTTCCGGCTCTGTGATGCCGTTCAGGGGATTGTACCCAGGCAGTGTCCCGAGTGAAGACAGTTTACTGCTCCAACCGGTCCAATTACCGACTTTCTATAATGATTTTATGGGGCATGGAGGAGTATACCCCAAGGTTAATCCTTGGACCAATGGGTGGATCACCCCAACAAATCTTCGATGGGCTCGTTTAGCTGACTGGATCCTGAAGCATTTTCAGACCGAGCTGGAGAGCATTGGTCTGGCAGCTACGCTGTGAACACTGATCCTCCCAAGAGAGACTGGAGAAGTCCCTTTATAGATTTCGTGGCATACGGAATCTTGCCGGAGGACCCTAAAGAAGCAGTATCCGTCAAAAGACGATCATTACGCTTCTATCTTGATGTGTCTTCTCAGTGTCTATATCGTCGGACCTACGATGGACTGCTATTGAGATGTCTCTCTGATGACGAGGCACAGCGGGTTATCCGTGAAGCTCATGACGGCATATGCGGAGCGCATCAACCCGGTCCTAAGCTACAGGATCGTATCAGGAGGATGGGCTATTACTGGCCTACTATGATCACAGATGCAATAAGGTATGCAAAATAATGCAAAGCCTGTCAGGTTCATGCAGACTTTATACATCAACCTTCTGAACATCTACATCCTACGGTTGCATCCTGGCCTTTCGAAGCATGGGGTATGGATATCATTGGTCCTATTCACCCGTCTTCTTCCAGAGGTCACCGGTTCATACTGGCCATCACGAATTATTTCTCCAAATGGGCAGAGGCGATCCCTCTTGCTGAGGTGAAGGCATCTAATATGATCAGCTTCATCAAGCATCATGTCATTTATCGCTTTGGGATACCCCGGAGGATAATTCATGAGAATGGGCCTCAATTCATCAGCCAAGCGTTTCATCGATTTTGTGATAAAAATCGGATACAAAATATGGCCTCTACGGCATATAATCCTGCTGCTAATGGTTTGGCGGAAGCTTTCAACAAAACCATTATCAATCTCTTAAAAAAGTTCGTCTCTTCGAACAAGAGAGATTGGAATAAGAAGCTGGGAGAATGTCTCTGGGCATACCGCACAACGGTACGAGCACCGACAGGTTTTACCCCATTCTCATTGGTTTACGGGAGCGAAGCAGTTCTCCCCATCGAAGTCCAAATTCCGTCACTCAGGATAGCAGTGGCTAATGAGTTGACTCAAGAAAAGAATGACCTGTTAAGGCTTCAAGAACTAGAAGGATTAGACGAGAATTGCCTTCAGGCTCAACAGCGCATCGCGCTCTACCAGGCACGCATTTCCAAAGCTTTTAATCAAAAATTAAAGAAAAGAGTGTTCAAAGTTTGTGAGCTAGTTTTAGCTGTGAGAAGGCCAATGATTATTACTCACAGGAGTAAGGGTAAATTCTAACCCAAATGGGAATGCCCTTATGTGATCGAGACGACGTTCTCAAACGGCGCTTACAGGTTAGCCAAGCCTAATGGAGACTTATTGATGGCTCCTATCAATGGCAAATTCCTAAAAAGGTACTACGCTTAACCTCCTTTGCTCAAATGGAGTAAGGTGAAGATCTCATTCTGACAATACTACTTCCAAAACTAGTTGGATCGTATTCTATCATGTCCATATAACCTCTGAATAGATATGTTTAACTAATTTGGAACTTTAAGACCTATCACGTCCATATTACCTCTGATAGTGTTTTGTGTACAAATTTTAGTCGGAGCATATTCTATCACGTCCATATAACCTCTGTATAGATATGTCCTGCTGAAGCTTACCGAGAGTATATCACGTCCATATTACCTCTGATATCACTTTCACCCAAATCTGTCATTTATATTTCAAAATGATGGGTCCACAAAGTCAGATAAAAGCCTTTTCACTATTCCCAGAAAGAGCAAAATTACATTAAAAAGCAAAAAAGTACATCATTTGGGGGGAGCGGTTAGGTCACAAATCTGCCGTGCCAGAGCAGCCATTCTCTCATCCCTGGAGTTCAAGACGTTGGCGCGAGCCCGTTCCAACCTTGCCGTATCATTGTTCAAAGCAGCTAGCTCGGACCGAGCATGTGCAAAACCTGCGTGGACGACACACCCACATGCGTCAGGTTCTGTTGAGCGGTCTCCATTCGACGCTTCAGCACATCTCGAGATACCGACAAAGTGAGAGCCTTCGCCTCTGATTGAGCGAGCTCACCTCTCAATCTGCGGGCCCTCGCTGTCTCTTTCTCGTATTCGACTTCGCACTGAGTCAGCTGAGGAATGACATACTCCAATTCGGTAAGCTCATGATCCATCTCCTGCTGCTATTTTTGGACGAATTTATTCAGAGATTCCAGTTGCCCAGCAAGGTCTGCAGTCAGGGAGTCATACCTAGCTTGAACGAGACCGTCAATACTGCCTCGAGATAGCTGCAGATATTCGTTAATGGGTTACTCCAAACCATTAACTATCTCCTCCAGTGTGTCAGCTACCCCAGTGTCGTTGAATTCTCTGATCGGCACTATCGCTAACCGAGAGGACCTCCTCAGAGCCTCGAAGCTTAGATTCTTCTCTAACACCATTGATATTAGCGTTTTCAAGGTGGTGTAGAAGATACTAGTGTACTGCTCAGTCAGCATAGCTAGATCCGAATGAACGCTGGGAGTGGCTGCAATATTGGCGAACCTCCCTCCAGGAACGACCGCAAACGATGTTGCCACAGCCGTCGCCTCAACAGATGGTGCGATAAAAGAAAATGCGCCAACAACGGACGAAGTGACCGACGTACTCAAAGGCGGCATTGTCGCAATGACAGGCTCATCCTCCTCTTGAGATATCAGAACCATTTCGGGCGAGCCGGCACCCAAAAATGTTTCCTCTTCGAAGTCGGGCACCTCCATGTCATCGTCAGGAGCTGAAACAGAGCCAAAAGGTGCGTCAACACTGCCCTCCCCGTTGATGTCTTCCCCTGAAAAGAAGACAAAAGAAAGTTAATATCAAAATGATGTTAATTTTTCTAAAAAAAGGCGTAAAGACGACATTTACCCATGGCCGATGGTATATATGTCGCGTTTGCGACCAGTACAGCTAAATCATTTCTTAATGATGCTAAGCAAGCTGTCATACCTGGAGAAGGGGGTGTGCTAACTGATATCGGTAGGTATTCTTTCGAATCTTCGCCCAGATCCAATCGAGGTTCGTCAGCTGGAATCTCGCTGGATATACTTACAGACCCGGCAGGGGTTTCTCCCGTTGCCAGTCTGGATAAAGATATCCTTATTTGGCTCGGCCTCGTAGGCGATCTCGTACCACTACCTGAAGCGGTAGCAGCGACAGCAGCCTCAAGTAGGAATTCTCCGGCACCGCCAGCCGGAACTGTGGAGGTTCCCTCTCTAAAAGGCGAGGAACCTCTAATCGAAGAATCATCCCCAACAGGGGAAACAACAGGTTCACTTCTAGGAACCTCAGGGTGGGAAGTCCTGACAGGACGACTAACCGTCTTCTTCTTCTTGCGAGGGGAAGTCTCCTTTAGAACAGGAGCCCTTCGCTTACCAGAGATGACCAAAGCCCCTGCAGGCGGAGGTATTTTACCCCTCGGTACCGCCAACAGAGGCTCATCTGGATTGACGGAATCTTCACCCTCGTCAGAGGAGACCGAGGGGATTTTGACTATTCCTGCTGACTTGGAGGAGGGCATCCTAAAACTTCTACGCATATCAAAATCGCGATGGAAGGTGTTGGTTGCCACATAAAACTGGGCATACGAGTGGAGGATGCACAGCTCCATGGAGAGTGAAATGACAGGCACGGTAAAAATTGCTTCAGTACAACCCATGATGAAGTATCACCATCCTCTCGCTCCATCAATGAGTCCACCCCTGGACCTGAAGCTGGTAACGGTATTGCCCACATGCAATTGGTCATACCCAAACTGCCTGACAAACCGACTAGGCAAGTAGGGCTCCAAGAAGCATTGCTCTTCACTTCTGTATAGTAAATGGGAAGGTCTAATACAGACCAACCAATTAAAAGCTTCAGGAGAAAGAACGGTCTTCTTGTCGCCTAAATCCTGAAGTCTGCTCCCCTGTTGATTGAGATGTACAGAGGGGACAGTGCATAAGAGCTTCCAGCTGTAACGGAAATTCAGCGCCCGCCGACAGTCTAAAACTATGGTCACATTCCAGGAGGAATTCTTGTAATTCAGCAAGAAACTACTCCCCGAACTACTGCCAGATCTGGGAGACATCACCCTGAGGTTATGGAGAATTAACCATCCCATCAAATACAGGTATGGTAATTCTACCCTGGGAAAGCTATCACGCCGAGTAGGTTTGTAGCCTCTCGAGCGTAAAAGCTACCGAGCATAAAAGTATCCGGGCGTAAAACCATAGACTTATAGCCTCTGAGCGTAAAACCGTAGATTTGTAGCTGCCGAGCAAAGAAAGCTCCTTGGCATAGAAACACGAATCTGCTTTGCACGAAAACTTTTCGAATTTGCTGACTGTCCGCCTTCCCTGAGTAATAGGCTAACGTAGTCCCCAATCATAACCGAATATTAAATATCGGATTTGGTTAGGGATTCGAGGAGTCCGTCCGAACTCTATATAGACCCTGAGGCTTTCAGAGGAAAACTTTTCATCTGTCTTTTTGCAAAAGAAAGCCTTCGACCCTTCGAGTTCTCTCCTTTGTTTCCTCTCCGAGCGTTCAGAGTTTTCAGCAATGGCCCCGAAACCAATCTCCTCCTCTAAGGGAAAGAAGGCTGACTCTTCTTCTCGCTCTTCTGCCCAAGCGAGAGCGACTTCCGTCGGGCAAGGCGAGCTTCATTCTGAACAAAGTGTCCCGCCGACGAGCTGTGCACCCGGAGTTAAAGGTAAAGCTTTTGGGACGAAAAGAACGACGAAAATCCTTCGCACACGTTGTACGTGAATGCGCTAGGTCGTCTTCTGTGCTGATAGCCTCTTCGAGGAAGATGATGCACAGAGATGTTTCATCTTTTACGCCCATATTTCTAATGTGTCAGCGTAAAAACTCCATATGTTCGCAGTCTGGCGTAAAAGCACAGACTGTCGAAACTTGGCGTATACTATAAAATTTGAGTTTTACGCTTCTGGATGATAATTTTGGCATAATAACTCAAACTTTGGCAGTCTGGCATAAAAGCACAGACTGTCAGGTTTTTTGTGTATACTGCCAGTCTTGAATTTTATGCCTTAGAATAAGATTCCAGCGTAAAAGATCAAATTTTTACAGTCTTGGCGTAAAGCACAAACTGTTGATTTTTGGCATATGCTGCAAGATTGTGGGGTCTAGTATAGAAACTGACGTATTTTTCTTGCACTTTGTAGTTAACTTGCGTATATCTCCGCTGGCCGAGGTGATGGGTTATGCGGCCGGGATGCTGCATTCCAACTACCTGGAGGATTTGTCCCACGTGACATTTCCTATCTCCGGGCCCCAGTATCCTGAAGGAAGGGGAATCTTGATATCGTCTCAGGGCGAGTGAATGTTGTTGAACATGATCAACGGAGAGCCCCTGACGTCCATAGACGGGGCCCAATATATAAAGCTGGCTTTTCTTTTCGGGGACATGATTGACAAGCAGTCCCAGACGAAGCCCAAGAAAGAACTCTAGGTTTTTCCTGCCGGGGGCTTGGTCATGTATCTACCCAAGATGCTGAGAGACTACCCCATCTCGGCATTCTTCCATGCTACACATCCTAGGAGGATGTCGTGAACGTTGACTCCCAATCTTCACGGCCGGCCGGGGAAGATATTTTACCAGAGAGGATCTCGCCAAGGGTCATTTGTCAGCCGCCCTTCCGGCTCTGTGATGCCGTTCAGGGGATTGTACCCAGGCAGTGTCCCGAGTGAAGACAGTTTACTGCTCCAATCGGTCCAATTACCGACTTTCTATAATGATTTTATGGGGCATGGAGGAGTATACCCCAAGGTTAATCCTTGGACCAATGGGTGGATCACCCCTACAAATCTTCGATGGGCTCGTTTAGCTGACTGGATCCTGAAGCATTTTCAGACCGAGCTGGAGAGCATTGGTCTGGCAGCTACGCTGTGAACACTGATCCTCCCAAGAGAGACTGGAGAAGTCCCTTTATAGATTTCGTGGCATACGGAATCTTGCCGGAGGACCCTAAAGAAGCAGTATCCGTCAAAAGACGATCATTACGCTTCTATCTTGATGCGTCTTCTCTGTGTCTATATCGTCGGACCTACGATGGACTGCTATTGAGATGTCTCTCTGATGACGAGGCACAGCGGGTTATCCGTGAAGCTCATGACGGCATATGCGGAGCGCATCAACCCGGTCCTAAGCTACAGGATCGTATCAGGAGGATGGGCTATTACTGGCCTACTATGATCACAGATGCAATAAGGTATGCAAAATAATGCAAAGCCTGTCAGGTTCATGCAGACTTTATACATCAACCTTCTGAACATCTACATCCTACGGTTGCATCCTGGCCTTTCGAAGCATGGGGTATGGATATCATTGGTCCTATTCACCCGTCTTCTTCCAGAGGTCACCGGTTCATACTGGCCATCACGGATTATTTCTCCAAATGGGCAGAGGCGATCCCTCTTGCTGAGGTAAAGGCATCTAATATGATCAGCTTCATCAAGCATCATGTCATTTATCGCTTTGGGATACCCCGGAGGATAATTCATGAGAATGGGCCTCAATTCATCAGCCAAGCGTTTCATCGATTTTGTGATAAAAATCGGATACAAAATATGGCCTCTACGGCATATAATCCTGCTGCTAATGGTTTGGCGGAAGCTTTCAACAAAACCATTATCAATCTCTTAAAAAAGTTCGTCTCTTCGAACAAGAGAGATTGGAATGAGAAGCTGGGAGAATGTCTCTGGGCATACCGCACAACGATACGAGCACCGACAGGTTTTACCCTATTCTCATTGGTTTACGGGAGCGAAGCAGTTCTCCCCATCGAAGTCCAAATTTCGTCACTCAGGATAGCAGTGGCTAATGAGTTGACTCAAGAAAAGAATGACCTGTTAAGGCTTCAAGAGCTAGAAGGATTAGACGAGAATTGCCTTCAGGCTCAACAGCGCATCGCGCTCTACCAGGCACGCATTTCCAAAGCTTTTAATCAAAAATTAAAGAAAAGAGTGTTCAAAGTTTGCGAGCTAGTTTTAGCTGTGAGAAGGCCAATGATTATTACTCACAGGAGTAAGGGTAAATTCTAACCCAAATGGGAATGCCCTTATGTGATCGAGACGACATTCTCAAACGGCGCTTACAGGTTAGCCAAGCCTAATGGAGACTTGTTGATGGCTCCTATCAATGGCAAATTCCTAAAAAGGTACTACGCTTAACCTCCTTTGCTCAAATGGAGTAAGGTGAAGATCTCATTCTGACAATACTACTTCCAAAACTAGTTGGATCGTATTCTATCATGTCCATATAACCTCTGAATAGATATGTTTAACTAATTTAGAACTTTAAGACCTATCACGTCCATATTACCTCTGATAGTGTTTTGTGTACAAATTTTAGTCGGAGCATATTCTATCACGTCCATATAACCTCTGTATAGATATGTCCTGCTGAAGCTTACCGAGAGTATATCACGTCCATATTACCTCTGATATCACTTTCACCCAAATCTGTCATTTATATTTCAAAATGATGGGTCCACAAAGTCAGATAAAAGCCTTTTCACTATTCCCAGAAAGAGCAAAATTACATTAAAAAGCAAAAAAGTACATCATTTGGGGGGAGCGGTTAGGTCACAAATCTGCCGTGCCAGAGCAGCCATTCTCTCATCCCTGGAGTTCAAGACGTTGGCGCGAGCCCGTTCCAACCTTGCCGTATCATTGTTCAAAGCAGCTAGCTCGGACCGAGCATGTGCAAAACCTGCGTGGACGACACACCCACATGCGTCAGGTTCTGTTGAGCGGTCTCCATTCGACGCTTCAGCACATCTCGAGATACCGACAAAGTGAGAGCCTTCGCCTCTGATTGAGCGAGCTCATCTCTCAATCTGCGGGCCCTCGCTGTCTCTTTCTCGTATTCGACTTCGCACTGAGTCAGCTGAGGAATGACATACTCCAATTCGGTAAGCTCATGATCCATCTCCTGCTGCTATTTTTGGACGAATTTATTCAGAGATTCCAGTTGCCCAGCAAGGTCTGCAGTCAGGGAGTCATACCTAGCTTGAACGAGACCGTCAATACTGCCTCGAGATAGCTGCAGATATTCGTTAATGGGTTACTCCAAACCATTAACTATCTCCTCCAGTGTGTCAGCTACCCCAGTGTCGTTGAATTCTCTGATCGGCACTATCGCTAACCGAGAGGACCTCCTCAGAGCCTCGAAGCTTAGATTCTTCTCCAACACCATTGATATTAGCGTTTTCAAGGTGGTGTAGAAGATACTAGTGTACTGCTCAGTCAGCATAGCTAGATCCAAATGAACGCTGGGAGTGGCTGCAATATTGGCGAACCTCCCTCCAGGAACGACCGCAGACGATGTTGCCACAGCCGTCGCCTCAACAGATGGTGCGATAAAAGAAAATGCGCCAACAACGGACGAAGTGACCGACGTACTCAAAGGAGGCATTGTCGCAATGACAGGCTCATCCTCCTCTTGAGATATCAGAACCATTTCGGGCGAGCCGGCACCCAAAAATGTTTCCTCTTCGAAGTCGGGCACCTCCATGTCATCGTCAGGAGCTGAAACAGAGCCAAAAGGTGCGTCAACACTGCCCTCCCCGTTGATGTCTTCCCCTGAAAAGAAGACAAAAGAAAGTTAATATCAAAATGATGTTAATTTTTCTAAAAAAAGGGCGTAAAGACGACATTTACCCATGGCCGATGGTATATATGTCGCGTTTGCGACCAGTACAGCTAAATCATTTCTTAATGATGCTAAGCAAGCTGTCATACCTGGAGAAGGGGGTGTGCTAACTGATATCGGTAGGTATTCTTTCGAATCTTCGCCCAGATCCAATCGAGGTTCGTCAGCTGGAATCTCGCTAGATATACTTACAGACCCGGCAGGGGTTTCTCCCGTTGCCAGTCTGGATAAAGATATCCTTATTTGGCTCGGCCTCGTAGGCGATCTCGTACCACTACCTGAAGCGGTAGCAGCGACAGCAGCCTCAAGTAGGAATTCTCCGGCACCGCCAGCCGGAACTGTGGAGGTTCCCTCTCTAAAAGGCGAGGAACCTCTAATCGAAGAATCATCCCCAACAGGGGAAACAACAGGTTCACTTCTAGGAACCTCAGGGTGGGAAGTCCTGACAGGACGACTAACCGTCTTCTTCTTCTTGCGAGGGGAAGTCTCCTTTAGAACAGGAGCCCTTCGCTTACCAGAGATGACCAAAGCCCCTGCAGGCGGAGGTATTTTACCCCTCGGTACCGCCAACAGAGGCTCATCTGGATTGACGGAATCTTCACCCTCGTCAGAGGAGACCGAGGGGATTTTGACTATTCCTGCTGACTTGGAGGAGGGCATCCTAAAACTTCTACGCATATCAAAATCGCGATGGAAGGTGTTGGTTGCCACATAAAACTGGGCATACGAGTGGAGGATGCACAGCTCCATGGGGAGTGAAATGACGGGCACGGTAAAAATTGCTTCAGTACAACCCATGATGAAGTATCACCATCCTCTCGCTCCATCAATGAGTCCACCCCTGGACCTGAAGCTGGTAACGGTATTGCCCACATGCAATTGGTCATACCCAAACTGCCTGACAAACCGACTAGGCAAGTAGGGCTCCAAGAAGCATTGCTCTTCACTTCTGTATAGTAAATGGGAAGGTCTAATATAGACCAACCAATTAAAAGCTTCAGGAGAAAGAACGGTCTTCTTGTCGCCTAAATCCTGAAGTCTGCTCCCCTGTTGATTGAGATGTACAGAGGGGACAGTGCAGAAGAGCTTCCAGCTGTAACAGAAATTCAGCGCCCGCCGACAGTCTAAAACTATGGTCACATTCCAGGAGGAATTCTTGTAATTCAGCAAGAAACTACTCCCCGAACTACTGCCAGATCTAGGAGACATCACCCTGAAGTTATGGAGAATTAACCATCCCATCAAATACAGATATGGTAATTCTACCCTGGGAAAGCTATCACGCCGAGTAGGTTTGTAGCCTCTCGAGCGTAAAAGCTACCGAGCATAAAAGCATCCGGGCGTAAAACCATAGACTTATAGCCTCTGAGCGTAAAACCGTAGATTTGTAGCTGCCGAGCAAAGAAAGCTCCTTGGCATAGAAACACGAATCTGCTTTGCACGAAAACTTTTCGAATTTGCTGACTGTCCGCCTTCCCTGAGTAATAGGCTAACGTAGTCCCCAATCATAACCGAATATTAAATATCGGATTTGGTTAGGGATTCGAGGAGTCCGTCCGAACTCTATATAGACCCTGAGGCTTTCAGAGGAAAACTTTTCATCTGTCTTTTTGCAAAAGAAAGCCTTCGACCCTTCGAGTTCTCTCCTTTGTTTCCTCTCCGAGCGTTCAGAGTTTTCAGCAATGGCCCCGAAACCAATCTCCTCCTCTAAGGGAAAGAAGGCTGACTCTTCTTCTCGCTCTTCTGCCCAAGCGAGAGCGACTTCCGTCGGGCAAGGCGAGCTTCATTCTGAATAAAGTGTCCCGCCGACGAGCTGTGCACCCGGAGTTAAAGGTAAAGCTTTTGGGACGAAAAGAACGACGAAAATCCTTCGCACACGTTGTACGTGAACGCGCTAGGTCGTCTTCTGTGCTGATAGCCTCTTCGAGGAAGATGATGCACAGAGATGTTTCATCTTTTACGCCCATATTTCTAATGTGTCAGCGTAAAAACTCCATATGTTCGCAGTCTGGCGTAAAAGCACAGACTGTCGAAACTTGGCGTATACTATAAAATTTGAGTTTTACGCTTCTGGATGATAATTTTGGCGTAATAACTCAAACTTTGGCAGTCTGGCGTAAAAGCACAGACTGTCAGGTTTTTTGTGTATACTGCCAGTCTTGAATTTTATGCCTTAGAATAAGATTCCAGCGTAAAAGATCAAATTTTTACAGTCTTGGCGTAAAGCACAGACTGTTGATTTTTGGCATATGCTGCAAGATTATGGGGTCTAGTATAGAAACTGACGTATTTTTCTTGCACTTTGTAGTTAACTTGCGTATATCTCCGCTGGCCGAGGTGATGGGTTATGCGGCCGGGATGCTGCATTCCAACTACCTGGAGGATTTGTCCCACGTGACATTTCCTATCTCCGGGCCCCAGTATCTTGAAGGAAGGGGAATCTTGATATCGTCTCAGGGCGAGTGAATGTTGTTGAACATGATCAACGGAGAGCCCCTGACGTCCATAGACGGGGCCCAATATATAAAGCTGGCTTTTCTTTTCGGGGACATGATTGACAAGCAGTCCCAGACGAAGTCCAAGAAAGAACTCTAGGTTTTTCCTGCCGGAGGCTTGGTCATGTATCTGCCCAAGATGCTGAGAGACTACCCCATCTCGGCATTCTTCCATGCTACACATCCTAGGAGGATGTCGTGGACGTTGACTCCCAATCTTCACGGCCGGCCGGGGAAGATATTTTACCAGAGAGGATCTCGCCAAGGGTCATTTGTCAGCCGCCCTTCCGGCTCTGTGATGCCGTTCAAGGGATTGTACCCAGGCAGTGTCCCGAGTGAAGACAGTTTACTGCTCCAACCGGTCCAATTACCGACTTTCTATAATGATTTTATGGGGCATGGAGGAGTATACCCCAAGGTTAATCCTTGGACCAATGGGTGGATCACCCCTACAAATCTTCGATGGGCTCGTTTAGCTGACTGGACCCTGAAGCATTTTCAGACCGAGCTGGAGAGCATTGGTCTGGCAGCTACGCTGTGAACACTGATCCTCCCAAGAGAGACTGGAGAAGTCCCTTTATAGATTTCGTGGCATACGGAATCTTGCCGGAGGACCCTAAAGAAGCAGTATCCGTCAAAAGACGATCATTACGCTTCTATCTTGATGCGTCTTCTCAGTGTCTATATCGTCGAACCTACGATGGACTGCTATTGAGATGTCTCTCTGATGACGAGGCACAGCGGGTTATCCGTGAAGCTCATGACGGCATATGTGGAGCGCATCAACCCGGTCCTAAGCTACAGGATCGTATCAGGAGGATGGGCTATTACTGGCCTACTATGATCACAGATGCAATAAGGTATGCAAAATAATGCAAAGCCTGTCAGGTTCATGCAGACTTTATACATCAACCTTCTGAACATCTACATCCTACGGTTGCATCCTGGCCTTTCGAAGCATGGGGTATGGATATCATTGGTCCTATTCACCCGTCTTCTTCCAGAGGTCACCGGTTCATACTGGCCATCACGGATTATTTCTCCAAATGGGCAGAGGCGATCCCTCTTGCTGAGGTGTGTCACTACCACATTCTGAAAACAGGGGTATTTTCGAATTTTTTTCAATATTTAATATTATGTTATTTACAATTAATTAATTGCATGATAGTGTATTTGATTTAAATAATTTTGTGCGATGTATAATTAAATATATAATTATATGCAGTGTTAATTATTTTAGCTAGCAGACTAGACCTAGAAGCCCAGTAGACGAACCCCTGTCCGAATTATAGAATTCTGGATTTTATTATTTTATTTAGAATTGATATTTGGAGATTGTAATTAATTACTGTATTTTATTTAATATTTTTGCGCATTGCCTTTGCTTCGATATTTGGAGCACTATCCAGACTTTTGTCTTCTAACAAATTTCACAATCTTGCTCTAGACATGCCCGCCTTCAATTCTGCTATTTTTGCAACTCATAATTGTGCTCTCTGTGCATTGTTTCTGGCCGCACAAAAACCGTCGCGGACGTTATTTTAGTAAACTCCTATTTTGTATCGTTGTGCGTTCCAATCGAAAATTGGAGGCCATCTTGACCTATTTTTCGTGCGGCCCAAATTAGGGTAATATTCTGTTATGAGTTTTCTTCAATATTGGTATTGATGACTTGATCTGATTTTGGCCCCAAGTACTCCTAATTAATTGTTGAACCCAACTTGTATTTTATTTCTATTTAAATTGAGGATACCATTTTATCTGATTTTAAAATCCCAATTTAATTCCAGTGCCCTGTTATTTGAGCCCATACCGATCATACCGTGCCCCCTGACCCTACAAAATACCGGACTCCGAATCACCCGCCTAATTTTTGTCATTTTATGTGTTTGTGCAATTTCCCAAACTTAAGGGGGCCAAATTGCAAATTGGCATTTTGTGGCCTCACCCAATTATTTTAATCAATGAGGTAGCCTATTAATTTTAATTAAGAACCCTCATCCCCCATGAATAATTTTCTCATGTTCAATCCTAGCCATTCATTTGAAATTGACCCATCACAACCCTCCATCACACCCTCTCTCTCCCTATTTAATATATTGTACCCTCAACCCTAATCCCTAGAAACCTAGGTTTTCCCCCACCTCACAAGCCTCCAAAAATTCCTCAAGCCCCTCTCTCATACGTAGGATTTTTTTTCTCTTCTCCTTCTCCTTTCTTCTCATTTCTTTTCTTCTTCTTCTCTTTCCCTTCCTTCTTCTTCCTTATTGAATTCTTTTTCTTCATTGAAATTAATTTTTCGAATTCAAATAGATAAGGGGGGAATACTGTTTCTCAACTCCCCTATACTGTAGCCGGCCCCTGTACTCAGACCTCCGGCCGGCGAGCGGCCCGGCCTTCAGCCTTCACCCGGCGGCCTGCTGGCTGTAGCCGGCCCCGCTCCGGCGGCCCTCGCGAGTCCCCCCGGCGACTGCTCTGGCGGCTCTCCCTCTTCCCGCTGCTCTTCCCCGAGCGTCCGGCCAACCCCCGGTGCTCCGGCTGCTGATTCACCACCACCACCTACACCATTCACCACCACCGACAGCGCTCCGGCGGACGTTGCTCCTCTCCCATCTCCTCCCTCCGGCGGCCGGCCGGCAGCCCCCTTTCACTGTAAGCCCTTTCTCCTCTCCCTCTTTCTTCTATATATATGTGAATATATATCTAAGTGTATATATAACTTAGGTATATGTTAATGTATAGATAACTAATATAAATGTAACTGTATATATATAATAAATAAATGTGTATGTTAACCTGTATATATAATTTAATATATATGTATATGTATATTTAATCAATGTATGTAATGTATAGTATTTTAATTAATGCTTAAGATACATGAATATGAATAGCATTTATTTAATTAATATTTAAACGTAATGTATAGTATATATAAAATATATGTATGGATATAATAATTATTTAAATTATGTTAATACATAAATAATGTATTGGTATATAATGAAAAGTGTATAATATAATTGATAAATGTATATACATGTATTTCATTTATCTACTTAGCGTATTTCAAAACATATATAAATTGGTATGTATAGTGTATTATATATATGTATATAATTTGTATGTATATATATTGTAAAGTATTTATATATTTAGTTAATGTGAAATTAGCATATGTATATTATTACTTTATTAATATCTGATTATATGAGCATAGTAGGTAATTAAATAAATTATATAATTAAGTATGTATTTAATTAAGGCAAATGTATATACCACGTATTTGGTATATGTATTATTTTTGGTAAAAATGTATAAATATGTAAATTGTATATTATTTAATTATTAGAAATCAATTGTATAAGTATAGTATATATTTAAATAAATTCTATAATTAAGTTGGTATATATATATATATTTTGTATATATATATATACTTGATATAATTTCAAATGTATATTTTGTACATACATTTAATATATTTATATATATATATGATTGATATATATAAATACGTGTGCTACTATATGTATTTTAAATATATATATACATAGCATATTTTCAATATATATTTAATTGGTATATTCATCTGTATATAGTATTGTATAATTTAATTGGTATAAATTAGTATATAAAAATAATAGTATACGTACTATTTTTTGGTGTATATATATAGATCTTTATTGTTCAATTGACATAGATATATATGTGTAGGTATATTTTTGTATAAACCCTTAGTACGTTTTTATAATATATACATGTATACTTTGTAGTTGTATTTAATTGGAGATATGGTTGTATGTACATACAGGTATTAGTTTTATTTAAAGTATATATATATTTTACTTATATCTATTATTATAATTAAGGGATATTAAGATATAGTTGGCCTATCTAGTAGATGACCCCTACCGTACCTAGCGTAGCCCTAAGGCCAGTGTATTTCTATTGTGTGTTAGGATAGCTTCTGATACAAATGTCATATTGTGTTATGTTTATAGGACTGTTGGGTTACCCAGGGGATACTCTGGAACAGGACATCCATAAATACCAGCTAAGGACCAAGGCAAGTACATTCTCTGATAATTTCCAATTCTTGATAATTGCTATAAGTTCAATGATCTTGAAATGTTACAACTGAATCTTTGACACTGTGTTACACGGACTAGTATAGCTTGGATCTGCAGTCATGAGATGTTATCTTGATTATCGTATTGACATTGTACACGACATGTATATTTAGATATCGTACATGATAGACTTGACTTGCTCGTGTATCGTGACGTGTCATGGTTGGATCCACAGTACTAGTTGGGGGCGGGGAAGTAGTTAGTAAGAAATGTGATCATAACCTCTTATTGTAGTATAGAAATTATAAGTGTTAATCATGCTCTTCACCCATGATTAGCCAGGCCCTGTAGCTATCGTACATGTTCCCAAGCCGATCAAATTTTGAAACTACTATTTCAAATACTTAGAATAGATTACATTTTTCCCTGTTTAAATCATATACTACATCACCCGTATATGATACTGTTCCTTGTTCTTTTATTTCCATACATGCACTGACTATATCATATTGCCTATTGCCTGTCTCCTTACATTGCCTGTTTCTCTTAAATTGTCATTGCATTTATTTCACTGTCTTCTCAGTAGCTAGCATGACATGTTTTATTGTATTATAGACATTATCAATTAATGGAACTATTATTTGAGAGTGTTGCTTTGCTCCTTCCTGACTGGAAATATTTTTCCAGACTATGCCTTAGAGGACCGCTGTCCGACACTTTATGGACCATATGGTGAGTAGCTGCAGACTTGGTAGTAGTTGTGATTCCAGGAGGTCTAGTCAGAAGTGCTATTTTTAGTTAGTTCTTTTAACAGTCTATTTGGTACCGGATTTGTCTCCGGCATTTTGATGATTCTTGGATATTGTTGAGTTAGAATATTACTTATGGACTTGTGTTGTGTTTAATTTAGTTTTATTATTCGAAATCTCATCGTGCTGTAATCCTGTGATTGAGTATGTGTTCATCTTAATTGTGTCATCCGTGCCTCCTAATGGAGATTGGATGCTTGCGTGACAGTAGTTAGATAGTATCAAGACCTTGTCAGCGTTCTACCGCCGATGCTGCGGCGTAGGCTGGACGTACCCACGCACTCGTGCCCCTAAACCGGGTGCGGGTCGTGACACGTTTTTAGTGGTGGCCCATGCAGGTCAGACTTCGCAATTAGAGCGATGTCGTAGTAGTGTGGCATCTTTGTTATACTACTGCGTGCCTGCTATAGAATCTAGGACATAGGATACTAGGACGAGAGCAAATACTCAATCACAATTCCTTGAGAGATTCCTGGGATGACCCCTGAGAATCTTATTAAAATTTCTAATTTAAATCATTCCCTTGTTCTGTCCATTCTCACTTGTGATATTGATTGATTATTATTGATTAAGGTATTAAATTAGGATTTTTTGCTTCATTATAGAGTTGATTTCATATTAAGAGGAAGTTATAGACTGATTTATGGTATTATTTGATGATGCCCGTCAATGAGGACAGTGAAAGTGATTAACATTAGAGCTATTGGACTACAGAAGGTGGATTTAAATTTTTAATTGAAGATTGAAAATGAATTTCAAATTTTAGGATTATGAGAAGATTGAGATTGTTATTAAAATTTATTTTGAAGATTTCAATGAATTGCAAAAATTTTGAAATTTGAGGAGTTAAAATATTGTTATTAAAATTTTATTTTTGAGGATTCAGATTCGATTCAATAAACCTAGACAAGTCTGTAAGGATCTTTAAGGTGATTAAGTTTTCATTTCAGTATTTAAATAATTGACCTTGAGGAAAGTGTATACATTTTACTTTAAAAAAATTTATTCGAGGAGTTATTTTGAGGAATTTTAAATTGAGGATAAAATCTTATAGTGAGAGAGATATATTATAATATAAGTAGATAAGATGCATGTGTAAGGATCTGTTGGCTTGAGTATAATTGAGATATCACTCCCACTGACTTGGGTGTGCATCTAAGATTGTATTAAAGAGAGCAGTACTTAGTATAGAGTGTTGAAATTGATATGCATTTGAGTGATAAGGATAACTAGTATCAGCGATTGCAGTAGGTAAGGAAGCTAGCAGTGAGTGTGTTTTGTGGTAGAACTGTGATCCCTAGGGGATAGAGGTATCAGACCATGGGTGCATCTTGACCGTGCAATCACAACTAGGGTTTATTTCCAATCTATCTATCTATTTATCTTGAATGTTGCTTCCTTATAACTGTACTGTCCTTCCTTGATGATATCGCATTTTGCCTAAATTGATTCTTTGGGATCTGTCTTCAGGATGTCGCCGCAGACACGGTCTATGAGAGCGGGAACATCAGCTTTAGAGGGATCTGCCACCTCTCCACCTGAGAGACAGACAGCGGTAGTTCCTCCTGCATCTCCGATGCACGTAGGTGATCCTCCTCCTCCACCTGTTAAGAAGATTGCCGCAGCTGTGACGGACAACCTTCCTCCTCCACCGATTTCGATTCCCGGAGGTTTGCCCATTGACGGAACGCAGATGTTTACCTTGATCCAGGGCATGGTAGATGCCCAGAGAGTGACGGCAGATGCTCAGCGAGTTCAAGCTGAGGCTCAAAGGGTGCAAGCAGAAGCGTACCAAGCACAAACCGAGATGATGAAAGAAAACATGGAGAATGCTCATCAAGTGACACTCCAAGCTTTGGAGAAAGTAGCACAGTACCAGCAGTTTCCTGGCCAGCAGCAGAGATCAGGCACTATAGTGGATTTTAAAAGGATGATGCCTCGAGAGTTCAAAGGCACCGAAGGAATACTCTACGCTGACGACTGGCTAGAAGATATAGAGAGAAGCCTGCGATTGACCCAAATTCCAGAGAACTTGTAGATAGAAGCCGCTGGCAGTCAGATGTTCGATATTGCACTCACGTGGTACCGTACGGAGCCGAGAATTACTGCGCAAGGACTTACTTGGGAGACCTTCAAGGAGCTCTTCAAGGAGAAGTTCTTTCCCGACGTGGCATTGGGAACATTGGAAAGTCAGTTTCATGACTTAGTTCAAGGAAATATGTCGGTCGATGAGTACGCTGCAGAATTCTGTAGATTGAGCCGTTTTGCATCGTCTATGATTCGAGACCCTGGAGATCGAGCCCGGAAATTTAGAAAGGGACTGACGAGAGAGATTAAGTCGCACACTTCTGGTCGGCGTACCGCTACCTATGAGGCTATCTTGATGGATGCTCAGATCGCAGAAGAGGATCTGGATCTCAGGCCTAAGAGGAGTCACGATACTTTTGAAGATACGAATGATAGCGCAGGACCAGCCAAGCATCCCCGTATTCAGCACCAACAGCAGTACCAAGTACCTTTTCATAATCAGCAACAACCATGGATATTTCAGCATCCACCGCAGTACCTAGCACCAGTTCCTATCCAGCAACATCCATGGGAGTATCAGTATCAACAACAGTACCAGGCACCAGTCCGTGTTGAGCAGAATCAGCAACAGCCTCCAAGAGTGACACAGCAGACTTGTCATTTCTGTAAGAAACCAGGTCACCTTTGGGAGAGCTGTAGAACGAGGCTAGGACTTTGTTTGCACTGCGGCGCTGCGGGACATCGAGTAAGGGATTGTCTTCTAGCCTCTTATCTCCTCGGCCAGCGCGCAACTTCAGATTATAGAGATCCAGTTAGGCTACCTGTGGAACCGTATATTGCTCAATACCCGCGGAGGGAACCACCCCAGCAGGGCGGGCATTTGCGATGACGGTCGTGGAGACCGATACTGCAGGTAATGTGTTAGCAGTTTCTGTTTTTTCCTTCATTCTGTTCCTATCTATTGATTGATTGATTGCTTAGTACCGTAGTTCGTATGCATGCCTCTTGTTATAATGTAGTTAGTAGTACCCCTGATACATGGACTGCAACACCATAACAAATGAGACCATAACCATGTATGTTCACCCTAGATTGTATGTGGTATGACTATAGGTAGAATTTTCTTAGACCGTGATTATTGGTGTTGACTGTAGTGAAGATTCATGGAGGAGTTATGACTTGACAAGAGGAACAAGATGATTAAAATTTGAGGATAATTATTTGATTTAAATAAATGGTTAAGAAATTAACATGGCATAATTGGTGATGTATTAATTCCAGGAAGATTATGACATGATTAAATGGGTTATAAAAAATTGAAAATTTTGGGAGATTTATCAATGTATTTATTTAATTGCAAGTTATGAATTTTAGAACTTTATATTTGGATGTGACAATTGGAGAATCCTTAAATATCATATTGTTGAGTTTTTGAGGAGTGGATATTAAATTCTGAGTATTGAATTATTAACTGAAAATTTCGGGGAAATTTTGATAGAAATGGACTTTGATTCTATTTCGAGGATTTTTCGGAATGAAATAATTTTAGAATTTGAAATTGTGAAAAGATATTGTGGATTATAACCTGATTTCATGGATGACAAATTTAAATTGAGGGAAATAATAATGTGTATGATTAAACACTAATATGAGGATTTTAAATTTCGAGGACGAAATTCTTTTAAGGTGGGTAGACTTGTCACTACCACATTCTGAAAACAGGGGTATTTTCGAATTTTTTTCAATATTTAATATTATGTTATTTACAATTAATTAATTGCATGATAGTGTATTTGATTTAAATAATTTTGTGCGATGTATAATTAAATATATAATTATATGCAGTGTTAATTATTTTAGCTAGCAGACTAGACCTAGAAGCCCAGTAGATGAACCCCTGTCCGAATTATAGAATTCTGGATTTTATTATTTTATTTAGAATTGATATTTGGAGATTGTAATTAATTACTGTATTTTATTTAATATTTTTGCGCATTGCCTTTGCTTCGATATTTGGAGCACTATCCAGACTTTTGTCTTCCAAAAAATTTCACAATCTTGCTCTAGACATGCCCGCCTTCAATTCTGCTATTTTTGCAACTCATAATTGTGCTCTCTGTGCATTGTTTCTGGCCGCACAAAAATCGTCGCGGACGTTATTTTAGTAAACTCCTATTTTGTATCGTTGTGCGTTCCAATCGAAAATTGGAGGCCATCTTGACCTATTTTTTGTGCGGCCCAAATTAGGGTAATATTCTGTTCTGAGTCTTCTTCAATATTTGTATTGATGACTTGATCTGATTTTGGCCCCAAGTACTCCTAATTAATTGTTGAACCCAACTTGTATTTTATTTCTATTTAAATTGAGGATACCATTTTATCTGATTTTAAAATCCTAATTTAATTCCAGTGCCCTGTTATTTGAGCCCATACCGATCATACCGTGCCCCCTGACCCTACAAAACACTGGACTCCGAATCGCCTGCCCAATTTTCGTCATTTTATGTGTTTGTGCAATTTCCCAAACTTAAGGGGGCCAAATTGTAAATTGGCATTTTGTGGCCTCACCCAATTATTTTAATCAATGAGGGAGCCGATTAATTTTAATTAAGAACCCTCATCCCCCATGAATAATTTTCTCATGTTCAATCCTAGCCATTCATTTGAAATCGACCCATCACAACCCTCCATCACACCCTCTCTCTCCCTATTTAATATATTGTACCCTCAACCCTAATCCCTAGAAACTTAGGTTTTCCCCCACCTCACAAGCCTCCAAAAATTCCTCAAGCCCTTCTCTCATACGTAGGATTTTTCTTCTCTTCTCCTTCTCCTTTCTTCTCATTTCTTTTCTTCTTCTTCTCTTTCCCTTCCTTCTTCTTCCTTATTGAATTCTTTTTCTTCATTGAAATTAATTTTTCGAATTCAAATAGATAAGGGGGGGAATACTGTTTCTCAACTCCCCTATACTGTAGCCGGCCCCTGTACTCAGACCTCCGGCCGGCGAGCGGCCCGGCCTCCAGCCTTCACCCGGCGGCCTGCTGGCTGTAGCCGGCCCCGCTCCGGCGGCCCTCGCGAGTCCCCCCGGCGACTGCTCCGGCGGCTCTCCCTCTTCCCGCTGCTCTTCCCCGAGCGTCCGGCCAACCCCCGGTGCTCCGGCTGCTGATTCACCACCACCACCTACACCATTCACCACCACCGACAGCGCTCCGGCGGACGCTGCTCCTCTCCCATCTCCTCCCTCCGGCGGTCGGCCGGCAGCCCCCTTTCACTGTAAGCCCTTTCTCCTCTCCCTCTTTCTTCTATATATATGTGAATATATATCTAAGTGTATATATAACTTAGGTATATGTTAATGTATAGATAACTAATATAAATGTAACTGTATATATATAATAAATAAATGTGTATGTTAACCTGTATATATAATTTAATATATATGTATATGTATATTTAATCAATGTATGTAATGTATAGTATTTTAATTAATGCTTAAGATACATGAATATGAATAGCATTTATTTAATTAATATTTAAACGTAATGTATAGTATATATAAAATATATGTATGGATATAATAATTATTTAAATTATGTTAATACATAAATAATGTATTGGTATATAATGAAAAGTGTATAATATAATTGATAAATGTATATACATGTATTTCATTTATCTACTTAGCGTATTTCAAAACATATATAAATTGGTATGTATAGTGTATTATATATATGTATATAATTTGTATGTATATATATTGTAAAGTATTTATATATTTAGTTAATGTGAAATTAGCATATGTATATTATTACTTTATTAATATCTGATTATATGAGCATAGTAGGTAATTAAATAAATTATATAATTAAGTATGTATTTAATTAAGGCAAATGTATATACCACGTATTTGGTATATGTATTATTTTTGGTAAAAATGTATAAATATGTAAATTGTATATTATTTAATTATTAGAAATCAATTGTATAAGTATAGTATATATTTAAATAAATTCTATAATTAAGTTGGTATATATATATATATATTTTGTATATATATATATACTTGATATAATTTCAAATGTATATTTTGTACATACATTTAATATATTTATATATATATATGATTGATATATATAAATACGTGTGCTACTATATGTATTTTAAATATATATATACATAGCATATTTTCAATATATATTTAATTGGTATATTCATCTGTATATAGTATTGTATAATTTAATTGGTATAAATTAGTATATAAAAATAATAGTATACGTACTATTTTTTGGTGTATATATATAGATCTTTATTGTTCAATTGACATAGATATATATGTGTAGGTATATTTTTGTATAAACCCTTAGTACGTTTTTATAATATATACATGTATACTTTGTAGTTGTATTTAATTGGAGATATGGTTGTATGTACATACAGGTATTAGTTTTATTTAAAGTATATATATATTTTACTTATATCTATTATTATAATTAAGGGATATTAAGATATAGTTGGCCTATCTAGTAGATGACCCCTACCGTACCTAGCGTAGCCCTAAGGCCAGTGTATTTCTATTGTGTGTTAGGATAGCTTCTGATACAAATGTCATATTGTGTTATGTTTATAGGACTGTTGGGTTACCCAGGGGATACTCTGGAACAGGACATCCATAAATACCAGCTAAGGACCAAGGCAAGTACATTCTCTGATAATTTCCAATTCTTGATAATTGCTATAAGTTCAATGATCTTGAAATGTTACAACTGAATCTTTGACACTGTGTTACACGGACTAGTATAGCTTGGATCTGCAGTCATGAGATGTTATCTTGATTATCGTATTGACATTGTACACGACATGTATATTTAGATATCGTACATGATAGACTTGACTTGCTCGTGTATCGTGACGTGTCATGGTTGGATCCACAGTACTAGTTGGGGGCGGGGAAGTAGTTAGTAAGAAATGTGATCATAACCTCTTATTGTAGTATAGAAATTATAAGTGTTAATCATGCTCTTCACCCATGATTAGCCAGGCCCTGTAGCTATCGTACATGTTCCCAAGCCGATCAAATTTTGAAACTACTATTTCAAATACTTAGAATAGATTACATTTTTCCCTGTTTAAATCATATACTACATCACCCGTATATGATACTGTTCCTTGTTCTTTTATTTCCATACATGCACTGACTATATCATATTGCCTATTGCCTGTCTCCTTACATTGCCTGTTTCTCTTAAATTGTCATTGCATTTATTTCACTGTCTTCTCAGTAGCTAGCATGACATGTTTTATTGTATTATAGACATTATCAATTAATGGAACTATTATTTGAGAGTGTTGCTTTGCTCCTTCCTGACTGGAAATATTTTTCCAGACTATGCCTTAGAGGACCGCTGTCCGACACTTTATGGACCATATGGTGAGTAGCTGCAGACTTGGTAGTAGTTGTGATTCCAGGAGGTCTAGTCAGAAGTGCTATTTTTAGTTAGTTCTTTTAACAGTCTATTTGGTACCGGATTTGTCTCCGGCATTTTGATGATTCTTGGATATTGTTGAGTTAGAATATTACTTATGGACTTGTGTTGTGTTTAATTTAGTTTTATTATTCGAAATCTCATCGTGCTGTAATCCTGTGATTGAGTATGTGTTCATCTTAATTGTGTCATCCGTGCCTCCTAATGGAGATTGGATGCTTGCGTGACAGTAGTTAGATAGTATCAAGACCTTGACAGCGTTCTACCGCCGATGCTGCGGCGTAGGCTGGACGTACCCACGCACTCGTGCCCCTAAACCGGGTGCGGGTCGTGACAAGGTGAAGGCATCTAATATGATCAGCTTCATCAAGCATCATGTCATTTATCGCTTTGGGATACCCCGGAGGATAATTCATGAGAATGGGCCTCAATTCATCAGCCAAGCATTTCATCGATTTTGTGATAAAAATCGGATACAAAATGTGGCCTCTACGGCATATAATCCTGCTGCTAATGGTTTGGCGGAAGCTTTCAACAAAACCATTATCAATCTCTTAAAAAAGTTCGTCTCTTCGAACAAGAGAGATTGGAATGAGAAGCTGGGAGAATGTCTCTGGGCATACCGCACAACGGTACGAGCACCGACAGGTTTTACCCTATTCTCATTGGTTTACGGGAGCGAAGCAGTTCTCCCCATCGAAGTCCAAATTCCGTCACTCAGGATAGCAGTGGCTAATGAGTTGACTCAAGAAAAGAATGACCTGTTAAGGCTTCAAGAGCTAGAAGGATTAGACGAGAATTGCCTTCAGGCTCAACAGCGCATCGCGCTCTACCAGACACGCATTTCCAAAGCTTTTAATTAAAAATTAAAGAAAAGAGTGTTCAAAGTTTGCGAGCTAGTTTTAGCTGTGAGAAGGCCAATGATTATTACTCACAGGAGTAAGGGTAAATTCTAACCCAAATGGGAATGCCCTTATGTGATCGAGACGACGTTCTCAAACGGCACTTACAGGTTAGCCAAGCCTAATGGAGACTTGTTGATGGCTCCTATCAATGGCAAATTCCTAAAAAGGTACTACGCTTAACCTCCTTTGCTCAAATGGAGTAAGGTGAAGATCTCATTCTGACAATACTACTTCCAAAACTAGTTGGATCGTATTCTATCATGTCCATATAACCTCTGAATATATATGTTTAACTAATTTGGAACTTTAAGACCTATCACGTCCATATTACCTCTGATAGTGTTTTGTGTACAAATTTTAGTCGGAGCATATTCTATCACGTCCATATAACCTCTGTATAGATATGTCCTGCTGAAGCTTACCGAGAGTATATCACGTCCATATTACCTCTGATATCACTTTCACCCAAATCTGTCATTTATATTTCAAAATGATGGGTCCACAAAGTCAGATAAAAGTCTTTTCACTATTCCCAGAAAGAGCAAAATTACATTAAAAAGTAAAAAAGTACATCATTTGGGGGGAGCGGTTAGGTCACAAATCTGCCATGCCAGAGCAGCCATTCTCTCATCCCTGGAGTTCAAGACGTTGGCGCGAGCCCGTTCCAACCTTGCCGTATCATTGTTCAAAGCAGCTAGCTCGGACCGAGCATGTGCAAAACCTGCGTGGACGACACACCCACATGCGTCAGGTTCTGTTGAGCGGTCTCCATTCGACGCTTCAGCACATCTCGAGATACCGACAAAGTGAGAGCCTTCGCCTCTGATTGAGCGAGCTCATCTCTCAATCTGCGGGCCCTCGCTGTCTCTTTCTCTTATTCGACTTCACACTGAGTCAGCTGAGGAATGACATACTCTAATTCGGTAAGCTCATGATCCATCTCCTGCTGCTATTTTTGGACGAATTTATTCAGAGATTCCAGTTGCCCAGCAAGGTCTGCAGTCAGGGAGTCATACCTAGCTTGAACGAGACCGTCAATACTGCCTCGAGATAGCTGCAGATATTCGTTAATGGGTTACTCCAAACCATTAACTATCTCCTCCAGTGTGTCAGCTACCCCAGTGTCGTTGAATTCTCTGATCGGCACTATCGCTAACCGAGAGGACCTCCTCAGAGCCTCGAAGCTTAGATTCTTCTCCAACACCATTGATATTAGCGTTTTCAAGGTGGTGTAGAAGATACTAGTGTACTGCTCAGTCAGCATAGCTAGATCCGAATGAACGCTGGGAGTGGCTGCAATATTGGCGAACCTCCCTCCAGGAACGACCGCAGACGATGTTGCCACAGCCGTCGCCTCAACAGATGGTGCGATAAAAGAAAATGCGCCAACAACGGACGAAGTGACCGACGTACTCAAAGGAGGCATTGTCGCAATGACAGGCTCATCCTCCTCTTGAGATATCAGAACCATTTCGGGCGAACCGGCACCCAAAAATGTTTCCTCTTCGAAGTCGGGCACCTCCATGTCATCGTCAGGAGCTGAAACAGAGCCAAAAGGTGCGTCAACACTGCCCTCCCCGTTGATGTCTTCCCCTGAAAAGAAGACAAAAGAAAGTTAATATCAAAATGATGTTAATTTTTCTAAAAAAAGGCGTAAAGATGACATTTACCCATGGCCGATGGTATATATGTCGCGTTTGCGACCAGTACAGCTAAATCATTTCTTAATGATGCTAAGCAAGCTGTCATACCTGGAGAAGGGGGTGTGCTAACTGATATCGGTAGGTATTCTTTCGAATCTTCGCCCAGATCCAATCGAGGTTCGTCAGCTGGAATCTCGCTGGATATACTTACAGACCCGGCAGGGGTTTCTCCCGTTGCCAGTCTGGATAAAGATATCCTTATTTGGCTCGGCCTCGTAGGCGATCTCGTACCACTACCTGAAGCGGTAGCAGCGACAGCAGCCTCAAGTAGGAATTCTCCAGCACCGCCAGCCGGAACTGTGGAGGTTCCCTCTCTAAAAGGCGAGGAACCTCTAATCGAAGAATCATCCCCAACAGGGGAAACAACAGGTTCACTTCTAGGAACCTCAGGGTGGGAAGTCCTGACAGGACGACTAACCGTCTTCTTCTTCTTGCGAGGGGAAGTCTCCTTTAGAACAGGAGCCCTTCGCTTACCAGAGATGACCAAAGCCCCTGCAGGCGGAGGTATTTTACCCCTCGGTACCGCCAACAGAGGCTCATCTGGATTGACGGAATCTTCACCCTCGTCAGAGGAGACCGAGGGGATTTTGACTATTCCTGCTGACTTGGAGGAGGGCATCCTAAAACTTCTACGCATATCAAAATTGCGATGGAAGGTGTTGGTTGCCACATAAAACTGGGCATACGAGTGGAGGATGCACAGCTCCATGGGGAGTGAAATGACGGGCACGGTAAAAATTGCTTCAGTACAACCCATGATGAAGTATCACCATCCTCTCGCTCCATCAATGAGTCCACCCCTGGACCTGAAGCTGGTAACGGTATTGCCCACATACAATTGGTCATACCCAAACTGCCTGACAAACCGACTAGGCAAGTAGGGCTCCAAGAAGCATTGCTCTTCACTTCTGTATAGTAAATGGGAAGGTCTAATACAGACCAACCAATTAAAAGCTTCAGGAGAAAGAACGGTCTTCTTGTCGCCTAAATCCTGAAGTCTGCTCCCCTGTTGATTGAGATGTACAGAGGGGACAGTGCAGAAGAGCTTCCAGCTGTAACGGAAATTCAGCGCCCGCCGACAGTCTAAAACTATGGTCACATTCCAGGAGGAATTCTTGTAATTCAGCAAGAAACTACTCCCCGAACTACTGCCAGATCTGGGAGACATCACCCTGAGGTTATGGAGAATTAACCATCCCATCAAATACAGGTATGGTAATTCTACCCTGGGAAAGCTATCACGCCAAGTTTCATCGGCAAGCAGTCCACCAGTAATGGCCCTCAGGCCAGCTTATATGCGGCACACCATGGCAGGGAGCAAGCCCAGTCTTGCCCCGAACACCAGACGCACTGCAGGCCATAAGGTGTTCCGGTGAATGCGGTCCGCAAATGCAATGTCGGGTACCACCAGTCGGCGCAGCCATATAGAGAGGAAGCCAGCCTGTTGAGCTTCCTTGGACAGAGGCTTGCGGCAATGCCTCAAATAACTGTAGGCCTTAGTGCCTGCAGGATATTTCCCTATCCCTTCGTCGAGAATCTGGTCTGGAGCCCCAGCGTCTTCCATAAGATCGTCGACTACCTAAGCACTAAGCACGCTCAGAAAGCTCAGGGGCTGATCCTTGCTATCCAAGACTTTCTCTGGCTTAACAGCCCTGGCCCGGTGAAAGAAGAGGTATGACGCCCATTTATTGGTATAAGCCAAATTTGAGGGCTCATTATAAAAGGCGGTGCAAGCAAATTCGAAAAGTTTTCGTGCAAAGCAGATTCGTGTTTCTATGCCAAGGAGCTTTCTTTGCTCGGCAGCTACAAATCTACGGTTTTACGCTCAGAGGCTATAAGTCTATGGTTTTACGCCCGGATGCTTTTATGCTCGGTAGCTTTTACGCTCGAGAGGCTACAAACCTACGACTTCACGCTCAGAAGCTACAAATCTATGATTTCACGCTCGGTAGCTTTTACGCTCAGAAGCAACAGAACCACAACTTCACGCTCGGAAGACTTTCTTTTCAGAGGCTACAAATCTACAGTTTCTACGCCCGGATGCTTTTATGCTCAGCAGCTCTTACGCTCGAGAGGCTATGAACTTATGATTTTTACGCTCATCCATATTTACAGATCTATGACTCTCCGCATATCTGAAAAATACGCAGGCCAGAGTATGCGTATATGTATGAACAAATCCCAAGGCGGTCAATTGCAAGGGTTCACGCAGAGGATACTCCTTCTTGGCCCCAAAATATCCCAAGTACCCAAAGCATACAGAGTTCAATATTGAAAATGACTCTTCTTCTTGGGTCGATTGGAAGTTCATCCAGGATCCAGTCTGAATATTTCATCTATAGTTCAAGATGGTGACTCAGTTTGATAGCCGTTTCTCGCCCTATTTCAAGGGATTTTCGGAAAATCATTCTTGAAGATGATGGTCTGAACAAAAATTCCTTTTTATCAGAAGTGACGGTTCAGAATTCTATGCAGCTCCCCATTCCTAACAGCAGGACAGTTCAAATACTCGACTTAAATGCTAAGCGACTTTCTGCGCATCCTTAGTTATGCGTAAAAGACAGGACGGGACCTAATACTCTTTCTATCAGAATCGGCATAAAGTTACCAGACGTGTCGAAGCTACACATATTCAGACTTCATCACAACAAAGTATATGGCAAGATAATCATATGCACAGAAGAAGACAATTTTATCAAATCATGATTACATATGAGGGAAATCCAGTCTACAAAGGGTTTTTCTTCATCTTCATGATTACATATGAGGGAAATTCCATCTACAAAGGATTTCCTCATCTTCATCGAAAGGCCACCCCCAGAATCTGTTATGCCAGGTTCTCATATTGGTGGAGATCTTCTTCCGTCTTCTTCAGCAGTTAGTCGGTTTTTGCGACCGATTAACAAAAAAATGATTAATGGCAGGAGGATACAAAACTGGGCCTGCCTAAATTATGTAGAGCCCATCCTCCATACGCTATGGCAGATTGAGTTGAGATATTTAACCCAACACAATACTCGAGGACAGAGCTAGTTTGTCTGCTCTTGTCCACGAATGACAGGAGAAAATACAGCTTGCAAGTGGTCGAATGTGACCCTTCCTCTCTCCTGGACGAATCGCCATATGAAGTTGCTGATTATCCCGAGCAAAGGAAGCTATGATATCCTTCCATGATCCATCGTTGCAGAAGACATTTGCTCGAAGACGCCTTTTTTTTCGGCTCCTTACATGCTGGAAGAACATGGTCTTCTTCTTCCTCAAGTTGACCCGAGAACTCCGGCGATCATCTTTGTGTGGTGAAGGAAATGTGGGAAGAACAGGTTAACTCCTCAGCCTTTATATAGGCAAAAGAGAACACACCGAATCCCAAGAAATCCCTAAGAATCCGCCAAGAAATTAGCCTTGAAGAACGAGTCAGACTTGACCGTTTTATGCTTCATTCAAAGCGTTTCAAATTACGAGGAATTTGAAAACTTTGAAGGAGGTCTTGTAGAAGTATGAAAAATATGCTGAAATAGCTATACTCAGCATCTTAGTGCTGGGCAGCGTAAAATATGACTTCGGAGCCATCGGCGTACAACAAAGCTTTTTTGCTAAGTACAACGTAAAATATAAGCTCAAGGACTATCCGCGTAATGCAGTATGTCTAGGCTGCTTCAGCGTAAAAAGGGTGCTACATCGCCTTTATGGCGTAAAACTCATCCGCTTTTAATGCAACATTAAAGTGTACGAGGAACACTTCGTATTCCTCGAAATGAACCTGTCAAATCATGCAGTGAACCTGACATCTGACTCCTGATAAACAGTACTGCACGACTACCCAGACGACGGCTATAATGATGGCGCGACACAGCAACCCAGACTGTCGTTTAGTGATATTTCCTTGGCGTAAACCGCTTTTACGCATACAAGGGAATACGCTGCCTAGTTTTACACAGGCAGATGTGAGCTGTTTACGCTCCACAGAAGACAAACAGGCTGCCACATCAAAAGCTGCTCTTCGTACAGGGCTCGAGGCACGTCTCTACATTTAATGCACAGAATGATGGCAGCTCCTCGAGGCACGTCTCTGCATTTAATGCGCATAATGATGGCAGATCTTCGAGGCACGTCTCTGCATTTAATGTGCAGAATGGTGGCAGATCTTCAAGACACGCCTCTGCATTTAATGCGCAGGATGGGGGCAGATCTCTACATTTAATGCAAGAGATTTGATTATATCTCCAAAAGCCATAATTTCGGCTAAAACGTCCACATCATCACTTTTGCATATTACGCCATCAGGCTATTCTCAGCTATGGGAGCACGCTGTACGCTATCTCCTTGAAATATGCCAACTCAAGCTATATTTGCATTGGTGCGTATTAAAGCTATTCGGTCCAGAATTCGCTCAAAGCCTCAGTCAAGGGAGGAGGATCAGCTATCTTCTACGCCCACTCGACTTCTACGCCACTTGGCCTCTACACCCATTCGGCTTCTATACCTGCTCGGCTTCTATGCCTACCTGGCCTCTACTCCAGTTTGATAACTCTTTGGCTTCTACGCCATGGTGACAGTTATTGGCTTCTACGCCAACCTTTTCTACGCGAGGGATAACTACCTACGTGGCTTTTATGCCGTAATCTTCACAGCAGTTATACGCGTTCTCTTAATGGGACATGCATCACACACTCATTCAGGAGATCATTTATACGCGGGCAACAGTTATTGTAACCATCGTGTAAAAGGTGCCATACTTTCCACTGCTCGGCTTCTACGCCGACTGGATGGTTACTGTCACTAAAACTCTATAAATAGAGACCTCTATTGACAGAGGTCCAGGGTGGAAAAATAGGGGGTCAGAACCGAGGTCAAAAAACTGAAGGTCAAGGAACTAAGAGTCAAAGAGTCTTTAAGAGAGAAGAATCCAGAGCTCAGGCAAAGAGTAGTGATCGACGACTTTGGCATCGAGCATCCACTCTCTTTTGCAACCTTCGAAGCTATTTTCTGTCTTCTATGGCACTTCTTCATCATCGTGTGGTCCAAGGGACAAAGTAATCGACTGCAGATCAGACTCCTATAGCAATATTTACCCAGATTAAAAATTGTACTTGACATCCTCGTATAGGATTAATTGTACTTCTTGTTTGTAAACCAAAGAGCGGGTTTCGTATAAACCTCGTCTTATTTCTTTCGTTTATTATCAAAAATAACAAGTGGGTATTAAGGATGAGTGTGTACTGATACACTTGTATCAGTAAAGTATGGTCACAGTAAGCTACGTGGCTCGAGAAGCTAACTTGGTGAAGGGTGATGTTGGCGTTAGGGATGGTGTTAGAGCTAGTTGTGGTGTGGTTAATATTAGTTGTGAGAATTGGTGCTTGTGTAGGTTATGAGTTAGGTTGAGATTAAAGCTAAGGTAAGGTATGTAGGAGTGAAGAGGATACTAATTGGTATCATGGAATATGTGCAATTGTTTGTGTGAGTGTGTATCTTATAGAGATATCCATCAGTTTACATGGTATCAGTGGAGTGAGTATCCATGAATCATGGGTTGTGAGTGCATGTGTTATGTGTTTGTGTTGATGTGCTGCCTGTGTGAGAGGTCGAGTTGGCACAGCTGTGCTTGTGCACGAGGGGGGGGGGGTATTTGCTAAGAGTGGAAAATAGTGATAAGATGAGTGCAAGTGTTAGAAGAGGGAACCAAGGTGCACTGCAATATAGTACAGTTTGGGTACTTATCGAGGGGGAGCTCAAGTTTCCAACTGAAGCAACATACCCTTTGGTGCACTACAAGATAGGTTGCAGTATTAGGGGAGGCTTGCGTAGCAGGTAAGGTATGAGGGATTGCACCAAGTGCAATCCAGATTATCAAGTGTAAGTCTGATGCTTGCATCAGTGCAAGGGGACTAGTCAGCTATTGTAGTTGAGGGGTAATTAAGGGAGAAGTAGGCAGGTAGTGCACTCTTATACACTATGGGTATCAGGTTACTGCATTGGGGGTATTTTGAGCTGCTAGTTGCAACAGTTACTTGAGGTGAGGAGAAGCTTGCACAACTGCTTCTTGTTGCAACAAGGGTGATGGGGTTTGTGTAGTTGGGTTATGGTGCAACTGTGTGCACTATGGGTGAGCTTGAGAGTGAGGGAAGGAATTTTGGTATTATATGTAGAATTTTGGTATTATGTGTCTGTGGCAGTGGTGAGGTATTAGTATGAGTGTTTAGTGTAGGTGTATCAGTATAGTGAGTTAAGGATGGGAGAATGTGTAGGAATTTAGAACTGCAGTAGCAATACTGCCCTGCAGTATGGGTATTTCAGTGGATAGCAAAGGTTAAGGTAAGGTTGTGTGCTAGAGTGTAACAGTTCAATATAGGAGTTGAGGGTATGATACTAAGGTATCACGGCCTGTTGAGTTAGTGTAACAAGTATGAGCATCAATCATGATGTTGGGTGAGGCTATGTATTAGTTAACTTTAAGTTAACAATTACTATTAGTTGTATAGTTGGTGAAGGGGTATGACCAAGGTAATAGGGTAGAGTATATGGGTAATAAGCCATAGGCTAAGTTGTGAAGTATATGTTAGGGCAAGGTAATAATATGATTATCAGTGATAAGGTAATGTCTGCAGTAAGGTCTTGGTGCTAACCAAGACAATTAGATACCAAGGTATGCTTAAGATATTAAATACCCTAAGGTAATCCTTGTATATATATATATATATATATATATATATATATATATATATATAGTGATGAACTATTTGGTGAAGAACTCTAATCAGGAAATGAAATGGAACTATTTGGTCAAACTAGTTAACCTTGTAATCAACCTAAAGGCTAGATTTGGACTTAGAATGAAGGAAATAATCTAGTTTGACCTAGTTGACTAGTACAATCTAGAATTATCCTAGAAATCATGCTTTAACTTATTTTAGCTTGTTTATCACTTTATTACACCAAATGCCATAAAATTTTATATATAGGTCTGTGTGACTCGAGTTTGGACATTGATTCTCATTATTTTCTCAGGACCACAGGAGAGTACATTCTCTGATAGTTTCTGTTATTTGTAATTAATATAATACAAGTATTTAGAAATGTATTGCTTAATTCCTGACATATTGGTACACGGATTTGTATACACATGGATCTTTAGTCATGAGATATTATTTATGGTTTCATTGTTCATCGTGTTCTCGCATGGTTTAGACAAGTTTAACTCTAGACAATATTTAACACTAGGCAATGTTTAACATTAGACAATGTTCATTGAGTATCTTGCATTGTGATGTGTCATGGTTGGATCCATTGTACTAGTCGGGGAAAAAAAGAAGTGTTAGATAGATATGCGATCAAAGTCTAGACAATATTCAATGTTTAATTTTAAGTTAGACAATGTTTATCCAACGTTTAAGTAGACAATGATCAACCCAAGCCGATCATATATCTAACTAGTGTTTCAAACACTTAGTGTAGTTACAGTTCTTCATTATATTCTATTTCTTTTACAGTTCTTCATTATATTCTACTTCTTTGTCTTTATTCTATTTCATTGTGATTAATTTATACCATATTGCTCTAGTTTATCTGTTTCTTTCTACCATACTACAATATTGTTCATTGCTTCTCGTCTTGTATTACATTCTTTATTTCTTTTTATAGTCATTATCAATTAACTTGGAACTGCTATTGGGTTGTACTTTGCTCCAATCCTGACTGAATATATTTTTCTGATGATTGGTTAAGAAAATATGTCCCACCTATTATGGGCCACAAGATGACGAGTCTCCTGAGGATCTAGCACCATCTACTGAGGATACTTAGCTATTTTCATTATTATATTGTAGATGTCTCAATTTAGAATTTTGGCATGTATATATATATTCTCATCTATATAGTTATCATCTATAAACCGAGATGATAACTAATTTGTCATGCCCCAATCTCCCATAAGCTCGAGAAAATAAACCGGGCGCTTTGATACCAATTTGTCATGCCCCAATCTCCCATAAGCTCAATCGTCCCCGCTGAACGTGAATCACCACATTGTAGCGCTTCCACAGGATAATCGTTCTCATTAGGACGTGATTCCGTATGAGCCTGGAGTTGCGTTGGCACAAGACGATAATGTCAAACATCATAGTTATCATCGAAATAACCAAGTTGCAGCGAAAGTCAAGTATTGTGTACCATGCATACATAAGATTATATGCAGCGAAGCTCTCGATAGGGTCCAAATGAAAATGCCACAAAGGAGAATGCTACAAAGGTGATGCAACACTCTTGCGCTTTCTGTTGCCCACAAAGGTACTTACCGTTCCATACATCATGCCCCGTATATCCAAGCAGCGCCACTACACCTGCGTACCTGAAATAATACCCACAAACGTGGGTCAGTGCACAGCTGTACTAGTGAACAGGGTAACCCACTCATCTAAATTGACACTAAGTAGAATAGTGAATGCAAACAGTATATATGATGATCTTTCTATTTGAATACTAGATTTATTTCATGGCAAAGGCATGACATGTTAAGAAAAACTGTAAAGTAGGTTAAACATGCAAGCATTCAACTCAAGCAAATATACAAGTAGATATAACCTACTCAAAAAAAAACTAGCATGCAAACCGTTCTACTCTAATCCAAGCAACGCGTGAACCTATCGAACCATAAATCAAGCCTCAATATTCATCCTCAAACCATGCCACAATCCAAGCCTTCTAATCCACACTCTTGCCTGAGGCAAGGTGGCCGCCGTCTACACGAAAAGCATAAACCAAACCCAAGAAAAGCAAACCAACTCTTATCTATATGAAGTCACTGGCCAAGCCATAAAAGACTAATCAACTGCAGTTCTACCCGATCCAGCACTGAGTAGCTAGCCTGCCTGGTCGTATTGAACTGTCGACACCGCATCCAAGGTACGTTACCATTTGTCTCCTCTATGGCTGAACGGTCCCGGTGCCCACTACTAGAATAAGCGGGTTTAGCGACGACAAATAAAATGTCGCTAATTTAGCGACTCCATTTAAAAATCGTCGCTAGACATCGCTAATTGGTGACATTTAGCGACTTTTAGCGACTTTTATTCAGTTTTTAAAAGATTAGTCGCTATAAGTTCAATTTTGGTCGCTAAACGTCGCTAAAATATTTTATTTAGCGACGTTTAGCGACGTATTTAGCGACGTAAGTATTTTGGATATTAGAGATGTAATTAGCGATATCTCAGACATCGCTAAGTTAGTGACGTCATTAGTGACGTCGCTAAAATGTTGCTAAATTAGTTTTAATTAGGGCTGCTTCCCCCATTTTTTTCGATCTCTTCCTCTCCCTCTCCCTCTCCCTCTCCCAAATGTCACGATCTCTCCGAGTCCCCTCCGACCTCCGGCGCCCCCTCCTCCCTCCCGGCGACCCCCCTCTGGCCGCGTCCTCCCCCCCTCCTCCTCCTCTAGGTAAACCTGCTCTCTCTCTCTCTCTCACAGGACACACATGGGTTTTTGACCTGGGCTTAGGTTTAGGGTTGGGGGTTTTGACCTGGGCTTAGGTTTAGGGTTAGGGGTTTTGACCTGGGCTTAGGGTTAGGATTTTTGACCTCGGGTTAGGGTTAGGGTTTGTTTACAGTTCACTTCTGCAATTTAATTCTCACTATGGAAAGACCAACTTGGGGTTAGGGTTAGGGTTAGGGTTTTTGACATGGGATTAGGGTTAGGATTTATAACCTCGGGTTAGGGTTAGGGTTTGTTCACAGTTCACTTCTGCAATTTAATTCTGAATAATGAGAGCTCCGTAGACTGTAGCCATGAGCCAGGAGCTGTGTGCGTGCCACCACAGGGTCCCCTCCTGCCCTTGGATGGTGAACCTGTACGTGTAGCTCCCTCCGGGCCTGATTGGACATTGAGTCACAAACTTGGGTCCATCAGCCCAACCGCTTCTCATCTGTCGAATTCCATGCCTAATATAATACAATACAATACAACCAGGAAATGTTAATATCATTACTTACAACTCAAAGGCACAATTAATGCTGAAGCGACTAAAGTAAAAATATGTCAACAAGGGCAGTATTTTAGCTATTAAGTTTTTTTTGATTTTTGCGGGAACAAACTGTCCTTTGTTATTGTTGTTATGTTTGATTTTTGCGGGAATAAACAACCAGAACAGCAGGAAGCACAGTCAACATCAAATATTTCTCATTTTTTTAAATATATTTGTCTGTCTTACTTAAAGCAAACGCAGTGAGTATTTAATTATAGTGTTCCATTAGCTTTAAATAAACTTATCTATAGTCTAAAACTAAGAAGACCTATGCATATCAAGTTGGATACCTACTTAACAATAGAAGTAGGACTTATGCCAACCAGCAAAAAGCTATACATGAACCCTAAGTTATATATAAATTCAAACTGGTAGTGTATGTGATAATTATGATTTAGCTACTATAACACACAATGGCAATGCACCAACATGCACAAATGAGTTTGCATGCATCAACGTACGCACGTATATATCTTTGTATTCATATATAAAGAATGTACTTAGTATGTATGTGCATGTGCATGTACCAGTGGATGGTGACATTGTATTTGGCCTTGTTCTTGACGTTAACGATGAGAGTATCGCCATTGTTGACCTCAATGGTTGGCCCCGGGAACATCCCATTCACAGTGATGATGTTATGGGTGTTGCACAGCCTCTTCACTTGAGTTTCCTGGACCTGCAGCATGCACAAATCCAAACCAAACCAAAGCATGCATTAATTATTGATCACACAATACTACGTACGACTGCTAAAGAAATTAAGAACAATCGCGACGATATGTATATATATATATATATATATATATATATATATATATATATATATATATATATATATATATATATATATAGAGAGAGAGAGAGAGAGAGAGAGAGAGAGAGAGAGAGAGAGACATACAACAAAGTCATGGTAGCGGTCCTCAGCATTGGTGTGAGAGAAGAGATCAAGCGAGAGGAGTACTAGAAGGAAGCTGCAGGATGAGATCTTCAATAATAACTTCGATATTTTTTTAAAGTAATTTCACAAAATTGTGATCCTACATATGCAAATTATCTGGTGACAAATAACTGCAGTAGTCTGTCACAACTTGCATATGCACTTATGAATCCTAACAAGAAGATGCAAGATGAGATCTTCAATAATAAATAAAAGAGAGAAGCTCATAAGCATAAGCAAAAGCATATATATATATTAGTATCAGTCGATAATAGTTAAGATATAAGTAGGGTTTTTGACCTGGGGTTAGGGTTAGGGTTAGGGTTTATACTAGTATCAGTTGATACTTGTATCAGTTGATAATAGTTAAGATATAAATTTACACAATATTTAATATTAGACAATATATTTATATCTATTATCAATTATATTCTTTGTTTCCATCTATCTTACCAGATGACACCCATGACCCGAGCACGTGCACGTCGCTTGAGAGAGACACCTCCTACTGTTAAGGAGGAAGTGATGCCTCTTACCGTTAAGGAGGAAGTGATGCCTCATACTGTTAAGGAGGAAGAGATACCACCTGCTGTATCTCAGACCGGGAGTTCCAGTCACCCAGCACCTATAGCGGCTGTATCTCAGACGGGGAGTTCCAGTCACCCAATACCTATAGATGTTGTTTATACACAGTATCTGAGGGACTGGTATGTGCCCCAACGTATTGGATATCCTCGAGATTGATACTGTGATGTTTCATATACTTTTATTGTGGTTATTGTGTGATTGTGATACTTATATATTTGTGCGACTGTGATACTTATATATTATGCATTTTATGTGACTGTGATACTTATATATAGATGCTTTTTGTGTTATTGAAAATTCAATGGAGGGTTGCTCCAGGTCTGTCTATAATATTTGTGTGTATTGTGTGACTGTGATACTTTTTATTCATATTAAATGATGTTAATTTACCGGTGTTGAGTGTTTCACCGAAGGGGTCGGCGAACCCAGAGAATTCAATGGAGGGTTGCTCTGGGTCTATTTTTAATTAGAAATTCATAAATTGCAGGAGATTGGTAATTTTTAACATTTTTTTATTTTTCAATGAAATTTAGCGACGTTACTATACGTCGCTAAATACGTCGCTAAACGTCGCTAAACGTCGCTGAATAAGTCACTAATTAGCGACGTTTAGCGACGTATAAAAATGTCGCTAATTTAGCGACGTTGAGTCGTTAAACGTCGCTATTTTTGCGACATATTTAAGTCGCTAAAAAATATCGGTATAGTGACGTTTAGCGACATTTTTCCTTTCAGCGACGTGCTGATTTTTGACTTCTGTATTACGTCGCTAAATTCTATTAGCGACATTTTTTGGTCATTTAGCGACGTTTTTTTACGTCGATAATTTGACTTTTTCTGGTAGTGGCCCCAGAGCATATCCCGTTCAAAGAAACAAAATCCTATGCACAATAGGTTGTTCGTGACCAATGCAAACACCAAGTAGGTATGACGAGAGAATCGAGCATTCTTGCCCCACCAAACGATACTCGCCTCAATCCAACCAACTATCCATAACCATTCTCCAACTTATATCCTAAGGAACCATCTCAAGTTATCCCCATAGGCACTATGCCGCTTCTCGATACAGTGCTCCAATTGGTGCAACACCCTTCGCTCAGAAAACTCCGTGGTACAATGCCCCAACAGTGGCATAATTCTCCAATAATGGCACAATGCCCTCATCGATGCAGTTGTCTGGTTTTGAACCACAACTGCACGCTTTATATGACAAAGCGTCCAACTGGCCAACGCAAAACCAACTCAAGCCATAAATCATATCCAACCAAACAACGCACACTCTATGCACGCCACAGTATGATGATTCCAATGTTCCAGTTCAAGTGTTCAAGCCATTACGTGTGTTACATACTATTAGGCATGAAGGAATAGAGGAGAAGGGACAGAGCCCACTCACAAGTTTGATTTCGTTAGCACTCTGTCTTGCCGATATGGCCGATCCCTTGAACCCGTGGTCCGATGCAAAGCTCGATCTACTCAATTGGTATGACCGTGCGAGTATGCCGTATTCTCTAAATTATCTGACCGATTGGACTAAGGAAGATGACATTATCGCTCCAATCCAGCTTTTTCAGACTGCTCTAAACGAACACCTGATTCCATCAAACTCCGCTTGCGATCTGCACATGAAGCCAACTCAAATCAATACTTGTTCCCAAATCCAATAAATCAAAATATAACCAGCTATTGCCTCATTCAATCTGACTCAGCATAATGCACCGTGCAGTTGCGGTACATTATAATAGGCTGAACGTACCCACGTACTCGTGCACTCATACCATGTGCTGGTCGCGACAGCTATTATATAGAATATATATTCTTTCTTCATTAATCTATAATTAATCATAATATACATTTATTTAGCAAAACTTACACACACACACAATATATATATATATATATATATATATATATATATATATATATATATATATATATTAATCAACCTACTACATTATTAAAAGTCCATAGAAAAAAAATTACATAAGGAAGCTAGAGAGGGGCAACACAAAATAGCCCGTTCCGGAGATGTCAAGATTGAAACACCCTTGAGCCCTGAGTGGAAGGTTGTACCTTGTGTAAAATTAGGTTGAAGATCGAGAAATGAGGCTTTCTTCGGCTAGTGCAGCTGTGACACTATTGTATTCTTTATTATAGAGAGTGATAGAGAATTTCATAACTTGTTGAAACTATTTGATACGCCTTATACTGTAAGTAAACTACCACTGAGGAACGTTGTCAGATTAAAGGAAATATAACATCTTCGAATTTTCTATTTCAATAGAGTGAAGGCGTGTCCTTCTGGAATAAGATTCTTGTAATCTGAATAAAATTACTGAAGCAGCAGCTTCGAGCTCCGATGTGCATCCAAGATAAACTGCAAGAGCAGGAACCATGAATCCCAAATTCTCCCTCAGAACCAGTCCATGTCACGACCCGTACTCGGATGATCGGACACGAGTACATGGTATATCCAGCCTATGCCGGAACATCGACCGTAGAATGTTGTCTTGGTCATCAATATCTAACTATAAATCTCATACAATGGTATCCAACTCCATAAGGAGACATGATATAACAATAAAATATACTCAATCACATTCTAAGGAATAAAGGCACGATATGATATAAAGAAAGGGAATCAAAGTCACAAAGCGACAAGTCTAAACATAACCACAAGTCTAAGAGAAACCAAATATAATATTCTTGTTAGAAATTTTGTTGTATTTTATTATTGAACAATTTCAGAAAACAAAAAATTAAATTAAGCAATGTTACCGGCCTCTGGGGAAGTCGTGCACGAAGCACTGCCCTAAGAGTTTATTCGAGATCTGTGTGCAGACGTACCCGAAGCTCCTAGTGGTAAAACCCCCGCACTACCGGTGTCTCGTTGCCGCACACGACTTGGAGAGAACGACCAGGACTTAGCTCTGCCCAGAGCTTGGAGAAGATGAAGATTGAACAGAAAAGAAATTGACAGAGGTTTCGTAAAGAATTGTTCTGATAGATTTACAAAGAACACAGATGTGTATATATATAAAACATTTGTGTAACGGTCTGAATTAATGTACGATTAATTCGGCCGTTACGAATGAACCTGGACATGAGAAATGTAACGTTCAAACAATTGTAACGTTCAGAAATTAATTCCAACGTTAAGAAAAATAAATGACAGAATTAAGAGGAGCAAAAAGGATTTTAGGGTCCCAGCCCGAACCCAAAGAGGAAATCGGATCGGCATTCGGCGCCCGCAGATGTGGGCGCGTACCCGCACCCGTTACGCGCGCCGAACCGAACCGAGCCGAGCTAGGCCGGGCGGCGGCGGTGGCGCGCGCGTGTGGCCCAAGGGGTTCCCCACACAACAACTTAATAGAGCAAAGAAGAGAAAGTAATATATATGCACAAGGGGGCTTTGGTGCATCCGATGTGGGACTAAAGAAAGAAAGAGGAATTGAGCTTTTGCAAGAAAAGGAAAAGCAAAGCCAACAATCCCCCCCCCAAAAGGTCAAGTTCCAAAACAGAGATAAGAGTGAAGTAAATAAAGAGAGAGAGAGCATCTGGGCAGTAAAATACTATACATAGATGAGATGGACTACAGCCTTGAATCTCACGTAGTGACTATTGCCTTAATCTGAAGAAGTGCTTGATGGACTATGCCTTGAATCAGACTTCTTAAACCAGATTTAGAAAATAGCACACATAGTACGCTAGAGGTCCTTGATCTATCGGGTGGCGCTTTTAAATGGCCATGCGCACTTTCCACATTCATGAGAGTTGTCTGGGATCGCCCTGTCCCATAGTCGCGGCCTTCACGACCTCTCATATAGGTAAGTCCTTAATAGTTGGTGATATGAATCAACCTAGCATTACAGCTTGGACCTATTAAGAGTTTAAACTCATCCTAACCATATCACACAGGAACACTGTCACCATAGGGATGGGGAGTCATTGTACACATATACAGCCGCTTGGGCTTTATTTTTAATGAGATTTTAATCTCGAGTCAGTGTTCCATAAAGTCACCTAAGTTCAGCTTGTTTCTATCCATTGAACCGGCTTCTTGGGATCTCCAGTCAGACTCGGTTGGGTTGCCACTGCTGGTGACTAACTTATGGGCTTAACCCCATCCCCCTCGATGATTCTAGGATCAAAGTCCTAGACAGACCCTTCGTCAAGTGATCTGCAAGGTTCTTTTCTGACTTTATATAGTCAAGAACCACATATTTGCCTAGTAGGCTTTTTATTGACTTGAAGCGCAGCTGCAGGTGCCTGTTCATCTTAGCATTCACAGAATCATGCTTTAGTAGTTCAATAACAGATTTATTATCACAATTTATAGAAATTGCAGGAACAGGACTAAGAGAAACAGGTATATACATAATAAGATTTTTAAGCCATTCAGCTTCTGTGCAAGTTGTATCTAAAGCTATCATTTCAGAGTCCATTGTACTCCTAGCTATGATAGTTTGCTTACAAGAGCTCCAGGAGATCACAGCTCCTCCTAGAGTAAATACATATCCAGTAGAAGATTTTATATCATGTGAGTCGGTTACCCAGTTTGTATCTGAATAACCTTCTATGATATCAGGGTGCCTAGTAAAATGAAGTTTGTAGTCTAGGGTGCCCTTGAGATATCTAAATACCCTATCCAAGGCAGTCCAATGTGACTGATTTGGGTTACTGGTATATCTGTTTAGTCTCCCAATAGCAAATGCAATATCAGGTCTTAGGAATAAGATCTAAGGTCATCATTCTTTTAATAGAATCTAGGTTCACATGACCTAGTCTGCCATGCCAAACATTTGAAGATTCTATATTAGAGACAATGAGAGAACAATCAGAATTTTTATTCATTGTACTTAAAATGAAAAGACCGTCTTTTACAAAGCCTTTTCCTATAAAAGAGTCATGCTTAGAAAAAACTACTTTATTAGCCTCCATTACAATTTTGTATCCTGAGGCTACAAGAAGGGATCCACTAACTAGGTTTCTCCTGACAGACGACACATGAAGAACATCATGAAGAGTTAAGATTTTTCCTGATGTCATCTTCAACTCAACTTTTTCTCTTCCAATTATTTGTGCCGTTGAGCCATCTCCTAGGGTCACACCTCCTCCACTTGATTCCTGATAGTTTGAAAAACAGGAGCGATCAAATGAAACGTGAACATTAGCTCCAGAATCCAACCACCAATCATCAGAATGGTAAGAGAGGTTAATAAGGGGTTGAAAGCTTACAGACCAGAAGGAACTCGAAGAACCTTTGTGAAGCATGTTCGCTTCTGGTCTAACTGAGCCCTTTCCATTGTAGGAGGTCTGGACAGCTTCCTTCTTCCTATGGTAGCAGTTTGTGGCCATATGGTTTGTTTTACCAGACACAAAACAAAACCTCTTCTGATCCTAAGTCTGACTGAAGTTTCTAGGTTTTTGGTTTTGGTGATAATGGTCCTGGTGATTAGGCTGAAAGTTTTTCTTCTTCTTGAAGAAATTCTTTTTGGGTTTATAAGGAAAATTAGACTTGGGTTTTTCTTGGCCTTCTACAAGGTTTACCTTAGCTTTAGATTCAGTCTTAGGCTTAGACCTCAATCTAATTTGTTCTTCGGTTCTAATTTTCTTTAGGACTTGATTGTAAGTAAGGTCTCCTTGTGTATGGATAAGATCCTTAGCCATATCAGACCAAGAGGGAGGTAGCTTGTCTATTAGGCATGCTATTTTATGTTCATTTGAGAAAGATGTCCCTTTGGCTTGAATATGTCTAAGGTATTCTTGGAATTCATGGAGCTGGTCATTCATTGGTTTGTCATCTACCATGAAATACCTATTAAAGGTTGAAGAATTAAACCTTTCTATTCCGGCATCATCACAGCCGTATTCATCTTCCAAGGCTTTCCAGAGTTCTTTAGCGCTCTTGTATTCAAAAAATATATCATACAAGGATTCAGATAATGCGCTTAGAATTCTATGAAAACAGTGGAAGTCTATCTCTTTAGGGGTTTTAGGTTTCGATGAGGTGGACACTGCTACGTCAGACTCAGTATCATCAGAATCGTTTGTGATAGGTGTGGATCCATCAATGACAGAAATAAGACCTAAGGTCGTGAGCCAAAATTTCATTTGGCTCTGCCATCTCTTGAAATATGAACCATCAAACTTAGCAGGTTTTGCAGTAGATGATTCCTCCTTTCCAGTCATGATTGTGGTCTGAAAAATATAAATTTATTTAATAACAATGTCTAAGATAATAATTTAGGAAGTCTTTGCTAATCAATCTTAAAATCTTTAGTTTTTCAAGTGTTGATCAACTCAGGTTAGCTGTAGGGGCCGGTTTCCAGCTAGCGGTGGTCCGAAGACTCTTAAATACCGTGTCGCTTAGGGTTGTTTACACCCGGTTGACAGAAGGACCCTTTCGGCTTATGCCCGAGTTTGTCTCTACTTTGAAACTTTAGATTTGAAGATTTTTTTTTTTAATTTCCTTTTTACTAAACTATTTTCTTTTAGTCCTCGATTGCTTTCAAAAAATACTAAGTTGTGACAAAGTTGTATTTGTAATTGACAAAGTTGTGATTAAAATTTTAGCAGTCCACTTGTATTTGCTACGAAATCAACTATTTCAATTCAACAACAAGTATTTGTTTTCAACAGTAACTGTATCGAGTTTTCTGTATTGAAAAACTATATAAAATTCTAACAGACAGTGAGAAGCAAATCAATTTTAATATAGAAATTTTTTAACTATATAGATTTTAATATATAGAGAATTTTGCTAAACAGTAACTTAAAATTAGCAGGTTCTGAACAATTCTAACTATATAGAGAATTTTAACTATATAGAATTTTCAACAGTAACTTTGAAAACAGAGTTAGAAAATTGTGCATTGAAGAAATTTGTAATTCCATCAAAATTCAAATTCAAACCACTAAAAGAAACATGCTTAGCTCAGTTCTGTAAGAAGAAAACAACTCCATAACTACAAGAGGGTGAGTGTAATTCCATATGGAATATTTGACAGAATTACAGCCCCACAAATTAGGATCCAACAGAGTTTGGATTATGAAAACTTGCAACTCCAACTGGCCTAAAATCCGAATTGTGCATTGAAGAAAATTGTAAAGTAGCTTTCCACTAAAGAACATTGTTCAGTGAGAAACAATTTTATCAACAGTAACTATGTAGCAGTGAGAAACAAACTGTTAAAACTATTCTAACAGTAATAGTATAGAAATTGTAACAGTAAGTATTGAAACAATTATATGAAGAATAAACTCTTAGATTGTTAGAAATTTTGTTGTATTTTATTATTGAACAATTTCAGAAAACAAAAAATTAAATTAAGCAATGTTACCGGCCTCTGGGGAAGTCGTGCACGAAGCACTGCCCTAAGAGTTTATTCGGGATCTGTGTGCAGACGTACCCGAAGCTCCTAGTGGTAAAACCCCCGCACTACCGGTGTCTCGTTGCCGCACACGACTTGGAAAGAACGACCAGGACTTAGCTCTGTCCAGAGCTTGGAGAAGATGAAGATTGAACAGAAAAGAAATTGACAGAGGTTTCGTAAAGAATTATTCTGATAGATTTACAAAGAACACAGATGTGTATATATATAAAACATTTGTGTAACGGTCTGAATTAATGTACGATTAATTCGGCCGTTACGAATGAACCTGGACATGAGAAATATAATGTTCAAACAATTGTAACGTTCAGAAATTAATTCCAACGTTAAGAAAAATAAATGACAGAATTAAGAGGAGCAAAAAGGATTTTAGGGTCCCAGCCCGAACCCGAAGAGGAAATCGGATCGGCATTCGGCGCCCGCAGATGTGGGCGCGTACCCGCACCCGTTACGCGCGCCGAACCGAACCGAGCCGAGCCGGGCCGGGCGGCGGCGGCGGCGCGCGCGTGTGGCCCAAGGGGTTCCCCACACAACAACTTAATAGAGCAAAGAAGAGAAAGTAATATATATGCACAAGGGGGCTTTGGTGCATCCGATGTGGGACTAAAGAAAGAAAGATGAATTGAGCTTTTGCAAGAAAAGGAAAAGCAAAGCCAACAAAAGTCTCAAATAAAACCCGGAGACAAATCTGGTATCAAGTATAAAATAAAAGAACTAAGATAGCTAAGTACTATGGCTAGACCTTCCGGCAAGCACTCCATACTATTCCTGAGCTACAGGGTCCAAATCAGTTGCTACTCCCTCCTGGGGTCCATAATAAGTAGGACACCAGTCCTCCAAGTCAACACATAAAAATATTATCCAGTCAAGATGGAACGAGTACAACTCTAACAGCAGTTCTAATTAAATGACAAAGACTATAAAACAGTAATAGTGAATGTAATACACGATGAGTAAAAGCAGAACTATCAGTATATCTCAATGGCACTGTAAAATCATAAAAAATATACATCCATGCAATCCTACGCCCCAAACAAAAGCTTAGAAGAGATCAGGCCGCAGAGTCTCCCTGCGACTAAGAAAGACGACATCCTTGCGTCCCAATCAGCTAAAGCAGCTTGGCCGCAGAAGGACCTAACATGGCATCCCATCAACAGGATCGTCTTTGACACAGAATCCTGACAAAAAAGATTTTTTGAATGCCTCAAAAGATGTGAACATATTAAATGATAGAGGTCTCACGTTAGCACAGAACTTCACTCTCGATAAATGTGCAGCACCAAGTGTACAACACAACTTGCCTCATGCGTCACAGACTCCATGCGGCTCCATGCGACTGTGGCCCCATGTGTCCCATACTCCATGTATTCTATACGTCTCTGGTCCCATGCATCCCATACTCAATGCGTTCCATGCATCTCTGGCCCTATGCGTCACAGACTCCATGCATTTTATGCGTCTCTGGCCCCATGCGTCCTATGCATCTCTGGCCACATGTGTTTCAAACTCCATGAAGACCAAATTTTGCTGTTACGAAAAGAGTGATTCTCTCCAACCAAGTTTGAACTATATGTTAAGCTGATCAAGTCATGCCCACAAAGGACGAGAACCACCCAGATCTTCAACAACGGAAAATCCCAACAAGCACCTACGTAGCAGCTCGAGCTGCTCACGGTTATAGCTGCACCATATTAAGAAGGGACACATGGCACCCTCCAGCATCTATACGGCCCAACATATGTGCACCCAGGGATAACTATAAATAGTAAAGTACCACACCCATACAAGAGGCTGTCTATCTGCGAACCTATACTTAAGCAAGAGAGAAGAACTTCCTCCTCCTGCGTCGGATTATCCATGGAGTAAAGAGTGTTGCTACACTCCTAACCCTCCATCGTTACCCCCCAGAAAATAAATTTGTACTTAGATTGTCTCCTAGGATTTCTCTGTACTTTATTTTTGTTTGTTAATTAAATCAAGCTCTCTTAGAACTTTCGAATTTAATGGCGAACAAGATGGCTACTATCCTAAGGACATTTTTCTCTTCTAATGAGAAAGCTGTGGCGCAATCCGACGCATCCAAGCTTGGGTCCACTCAAATAATGCTGGTGGTCCGCTTCGACCAGCAGGCCTTCAAGGAGATGCTCTCCGGGGACAGCGTGAGTCCTTCTCTGAAGCAAGCAAAGCCAAAAAAGACCCGCAAAACGTGGGTAGAAAAGGCTATCGTGCCTCACCCAACTGTGGAGCAGGTGCTCCCCGTCTCTCTTCTAGTCGCAGGGACCGCATATCATGCGTCCTATGCCTATGCGGTAGGCTCTTCCAACCAGAAGGGTGCTCACCACTCAAAGACCAGCAGGACGTGGGCAGCAAAGGCCACCGCGCCTCGCCCAACTGCGGAGCTTGCACTCCTCGCCTATCTCTTTGTTGCTGAAGGCGCTCGCCATGCATCCCCTCAGGCTGTCCATGCGACATCCTTGCCTGACGCAGAAAATGCTCAGCACCAAAACTCTGGCAGAGAAAAATACTATAATGCCAGGCGTTAGGGCGCTGATGCAAACTCTATGAGGCCAAGGAGGAGGCCGCATAAGACTCACTATGCGGCATCCGTTGACGGCCGCAGGCAGATGGACGCCTGCGACTCTGGCAGCAGCCGAACCTCTGTTTTCGACCGAATCTCATGCAGCGCTGACCCTATGCACCATGCTGAGAATGGTAAAAAACCAAACTTGGACTCTTCATACTACGCACCTATGGGTGCCAAGTCGAAGAAGTCTGGGGCAGTGGGGGCTCGTCATGCTCAAGCAACTGTCCATTCGGCTGACCGTCGGAGGGCACCGCTAACTGTTATGCGGGTTTCTGATGGAAAGCTGTATAAGACTGATCCGTGCATCCAGTCCTCAGAGGCAAATGGACATGGTCCGTCTCCAAAGTCTTCTACTAAAAATTTGGGGAACATTCTTGTACGAACCCTAGATTAGAGAGCAAAAAGAACACCCATGCACCCGTACGCTCGGTCTATCTGTGCTCACAAAAGGGTGTAATGGTGAGTCAGCCCTCGCATGACTTGCGCAATGTGATTAATCATAAGCACAAGGTGAGGGAGGCAGCTATGGCATGTGAAGCGTCATCCCCATGACATTACTGTGCCAAAATTATTATCAACTACTTGTAAAACCCCCTTCCTAAAAAATCGTATAAACCCTTTTATTTATTAATTATTAATTAAATTATAGTAATTAGGTCTAAATAGGAGAAATAGATTTTTTAATAATTTTTATGTTAGGTGTTCGGGCACTTAGATGATTTATGGGACCATCAGGATTTTTTTGGAATTTATTCCATGTAGGAGACCCCTTGAGCTGTTGCTAGCCTAACGATGTGTAATACCCTAATCTATAAATTTTCTTATGTGTGAATATATATATATATATACATATATATATATATATATATACATATATATATATATATATATACATATATATATATGTATATATATATATATTTAAAGAAAGAAAGGAAAAGAAAAGATAGGAAAAGAGTTAATTTAATTAACTAATAATAATAATAATAATATAATAATAACTCCTATATGAACTTGCTGCAACTTAACTCTTCTTTTCCCACTTTAGCAAGCCCTTCACGTACTCCCATTGACCGCCCACTTGTCATTTGATCGCCCATCTAATTCCTACCAAGTGTTGCAATACTAAGACCAGAGAACCTCGCGTCCAAACCCTTCAACCCGCGATCCAACTCTCTCGCTCTCTCCTAATTATATATAATATATATATATATATATATATATATATATATATATATATATATATTAGCTCTCCTAAACCCTAACCTAATAGTTCCAGACCTTCTCTTCCCATCTATAGCCGTCACCGCAGCCAGAGAAGCCCCCAAGCCATCCAACCATCCCGTCGACGCCGACCTCGCGAACTGCAGTTTCCCACTCGAGGCACCTTCGCTCCGGCGCGATTTTCCGTCGACTCGCTCGACCAAATGCTGTTCCGTTTTCATAGGTATGATCTTCCCTTAACCCTCTCCAATATTCGTTTTATAGCCAACCTCGGAAAATGTGTGCCCCTAGGTGTAAATCAGCGTCCAAAATGGACGGACAGACAGAATTCTGGGATCGCAGAATTCCAGAATGACCACCCGTATTGCCGAGTTCGTATCTCCCACCACAGAGATCCGAATTCGGTGATTCTTTTTGATACCCGTAGAATTCTTAACCTAGTTTAATTTTTGTAAAATAACCCTAGGCTAATAGTTGCTGTGGACATAGTTTAATTCATCACAAAACTGCGCGCACCCATTTTTTCCGGTTTTCCAAAAGTTGGAAAACGGAGCGCGCCCCGCCAAACGGGACCGCCCCGCCGTGTGCCAAGTGTACCCAATGGTGCACGCAGCATAACCGGATACGTGAAAATTCATGGGGACTGATTCGGACGCGTGTGCGCGCCAAAATCAGGCCGTATCCGCGGACACATTTCGTGTCGCAACTTTTGTGGAACTCGCACGTATTTTGTGCACGCTTGTCAGATTACGACGAAACTTGCGCCACTGGACTCGTGGTAACGCGCTGGTCCTGTGACCCAAATTTCAAGCGATTCTGAGATGGTTGACCAAATTGCCAATTGGCGGGCCCCACAGTTGACTTTTTGGACCAAATTTTGTTCGGCTCATCGGAATCCACATTTGGACATACCGTTGGGTTCGTATTGACATCTAGATTTGTTTGACCTATAGTTTGTCCTATTTAGAGACTGTTACCCTTGACACGCTTTTCGGTGCAGAGTGGGCCACACGTGGACCCCACTTTTACCCGAAATTACCGTTTTGCCCCTGTGTCCAAATTGGACGAAAGGGATGTGCTTTTTAGCTATTTTGCTCATTCCGGAAACGTTGGTGATGTTTATTTCAGCATCCGGAGACGTTTGTTCGGAGTCCTTAGTTCCAGGTTCAGTGTCCTTGATATTTGGACGCGTACACTTTACAGATTTCTTGCCAGGCAAGTATACCTTGCCATTGTACTGTTATTCTTATTCCATATGTTGCACGCATCTTTATTTCCTGTCTTTAGTTCATATATTTTAATTGTTACATAAAATGCGCGTGACGGTGACGTCGCGAATGTTTTATTTATGTATTACATTGACCTTGTTCATGAGACTACTCCATTATCATGTAGCACCATTAGGTTCATTGGCCGTGACACAGTGGTTACACGAGTATGAGTCTCATATAGATCACGGACTGCGTGACAGGTCTGGCCTCCTGTACGTATGGGCCGTGCGATAGGGATAACTGCCAATAGAAACTTTGCATGCTAGTAGACCTGGCGGTTATTAGAGGTTTATCGTGTCATGGACATGACATGCTTAGAGCATTGGGTGGGGAGAACAACAAGTACCGCATTTGAGCTCCTTTACACTTTTTCTCCTGTACGCCCGGATTCTCCGCTGGAGATACGGGTCATGATGACCACTATATATTATGTACTATCAGGCGGGCCACCGGCGTTCAAAAGACGACGTGCCTTTTAGGCCCCTGGATCTCCAAAAGAGAACCATGCCAAATCCCAGTTTTCAGCCAGATAGCTCACTTGTGGGGAAAGGTGTTCTTAACTGCATTCACATAGATGGTTAGGCGACCCCAATGGATGTTTATTTTCAGTACTTTATTGGCATGTGTTTAAGTATCTTGTTACGTCCCTCTGAGGACCTGGTCTGCTGCCAGGTGTGCCTGTTCTTGAGTATTTGCAGGAGCGCAGAATTGGAAGGATATAGATGCTTCGTGGATGTCTTCTCTTCGAGCCGTGATTGGTAGCTGGTACTTATATTGTTTGAGTGAGTTGTACTTATATTGTATTTACTTTTCCTATTTGAGTTGGTAGTGAATTTGTTTCCATCCAACTGTCATCCTTAGATACTTCTTATTGAGATCTAGTTTCATAGATACTGGTTATTATTTCTATATGATTTTGGTGGATGAGATTTAGATTATACCCCGTGACTTGTATTATATTTTATACCACTTGTGGATTTGATATTCATATTACAGCGTACGTATGGATTTGGCTTCCATATATTGGAGTTGTCATATCCATGCGGCTGGCATGCTTACGTGTCCTAGTCCTACGTATTTTTGGGACTGGGGCATGACACTACTGCTGCAACAAAGTGGCAGTACCTACAAGCAGGCAGTTGTCATTCCAACGACTGCACCCGACTACACCTATCCGACAACAATCCAAGGATCAGGTGCAAACACCCGAGGAGGATGAGATATTATTTGCCTCATGTTACTCTACTCAGAAGGACCCCTCCATCGTACGGGAAAGGAAGTCCAGCACATCCAGCCCGTCAATCTCAACCAGCGCATTGAGAAGGTGATTACTAGGAGGACCACCAGCGGGACCTGCATAAGGAGTTTCCCAGGGCACCCGTTCGACGAAGAAGCTATCTGCTGCCCGGGGTATCTCTCCCTCAGAACCCCTGGGGGTAACACAAGCTGGGGGTAGTAATACCCCGGACCTATACGATAATCTGGAGTTCTGAGGAGATGCGGATTCCCAAGGGACGGATGCTAAAGCCCCTGGGTGTATCTACCCTTGGAGAGAAGATGCCACCTCATACGCTGGGGGTAGTAATCCCTCTGAGTTCGAACAGGACACTTTGAAACTTCCCTGACAATTATTTGATACAAGAATCCAAAGCGGAAAGTGCTACGTCTACTGTCCCGTCCATCTCTCTTTATGTAAGAATGACATACATGGCAAGGGATGAGCATGAAGGCCCTAGTGATCGGCAGCGCCTCAAGGCCTCGAGACTATGATGCAGACCATGAGTGAATCAATACAAGCCTTGACCCAAGCTGTGCTAGACATCAAGGCAAGTGTAGCCTCCCAACCACCAAGGGCCTCAGGTAAAGACCTTGGAATTAATGCAAATTCAAATGCAACCCCCCCGTTGGCGGCCGTCTTGCTCTACCATGGTCATTTTCTCCTCCCGCGATAGGTGAAGCTAGAAAAGCGATGAGGGAGGTCCGAAAACTCTGAGCCTGCATAGATTTCATGAGTAATCGGGACTCACTCCGCAATCTCGGAGTGCGACAGCCATATCCGCTGGAATGGAGGGATGTACCATATCTGCCCATGTACAAACCCTTCAATATTGATACATTTGACGGTAAGTCCTCCCCCCGCTGGTATATTAGTTACTTTAAAACTACTACAGAGCACCTTCCCCATAATATTGCTATCCTCACTAGGCTCTTCATCGGGGCATTATCCAGGGTGGCCTTCAACTGGTTTTGTAGCCTCCAAGATAACGGAATCTCATCATTCGACGACCTCAAGAGTCTTTTTCTCCAAAGATTCAATGAGGCGGGAAGTGACATGACTATGTCCTCCCTGATGGACGTTGCCCAGGTAGAAAACAAACTAGCACAAAATTATATCGAGCGGTTCCGATAAGCTGCGCTGAGGCTGCCTCCTGGTAATCCCGAGACGATGCTGATGGAGATGTGCCAAAGAAATCTACTTCCCATAGTCAGCCTTTGGATGGGTGATAGCCAGCTTAAAGACTAGACGATGTTCATTACAAACATTGTCGGCGCCGAGAAAAAAGTCAAGGATGCCCGACTCTTAGGCATACAGATCCCTATCACCGATGATAGGGGGAGACGTCCCAACAACAACAACGCGAAAACAACAGCCGAGAGGAAAAAGTGAAGCAGGCCTTGGTCGCCAACTTAACCAAGAGGCCGGAGCAAAAATAGACGGAAGCTCCAAAACCAAAGAAGTCTTACTCTTTTGAGGATGATGATGTCTTACCCATCTTCGATATGCTGATGAAGGGAGAAAAACTTCGGCTCTCCGACGTCAAATGCCATCCGGAAGCGGCAGACATAAATAACCTGAAGTACTGTCACTTCCACCGGTACGTCCACCATGCGATGCGGTATTGTTACACATTGAAGTGGTACATCCAGCGTTTGATCGATACCAAAGCTCTCTCCTTGGACTTTGATGATGTAACAGTTGCCACCAACATGGTATCCCTCCACTTCGAAAACTTCCCGGCAACAGAGGCCCAGGATGGAGTGATCCCGATCCCTAGGATGACAATGGAAGTCGTTAACCTTCCACCAGCTCGAGACCAGACGACCGGACTGATACCTCTCACTACATTATGGGGGAAGGTTATGTGGATTCATCCCGACCTTGCTCCAGACATGATGCAGCAAGTAACGCCTTCCGCCGCTAAGTCCAAGGGACAGAAGTACAAATCCTGCTACATGGTGTCCCTCACCACCGAGGAAGCTACGACAGGAGCAACCATGTCAGGACTGACCTACCAGCAGGATTATACTACTCCTGATGGTGATACTCCTACAACACCTATGACATCAGATCCAGGTCCATCCCAGCCTTCCGCGGAAGACAAATCTAAGCAAAAGGAGGCTCGCTTTGATAAATTGTTGCACAAAGGTGCAGCTCAGGGGTTAAAAAATCCTATAACTTTGATATCCTGGCACAACTGGCCAACACTCTGGCGAAGTTGTCATTATTCGAGCTTTTGCGGCTCTCCAGAGACACTCGAGCTACTCTGAGTGAGGCATTACAGAACACTGACACCTACCTGGCGCAGGTCAAACCGCCAGCTGAGGATCCGACTGCTTGCCCCCATTAAAATAATATCATGGAGGCGATACACAATATCACATTCTCACAATAGGATATGTTGCTAAAGAAAAACTGGCACGATCGTCTCCTGTATTACACAGGGTACGTCGGCGCCATTAAGGTGGACCGGCTGTACATCGACCCCGGTTCATCAATCAGCATAATCTCGCAGAGTTTGCTTTAGACCTTGGGCATCCTGATACAATGTATGGCAGCATAACCCTGGTTCATCAATCAGTGGCTTCAACGTATGAAGAAGCTACCCTCTGGGCAAGATTCGCTTGAAATGCCAGACCGACGACTTGAAACAGAGGTCACTTGCTGCGTCATTGACGTAGATGTATCCTACAATGTCCTGTTGGGACAACCTTGGATACACCAATACATGATCGTGCCATCAACTCTACACCAATGTCTAAAATATATGGATGACCATGGCACGGTCAAGACAGAATTTGCAGACATAGACCCGTTTAAAGGGGTCGAGACCTACTACTCCGATGCAATCCTCTACAAGCAAGTTACCCAAAAGGAGGGGGGCAACGAGGTCGATGATGAAGCAGAGGCAACGACAACACCAGAGGAGCCCCTGAGGGTCCGTCTCAAGGCACGCGCTCCCGACCTAAACGCTTCCTTTGTCATAAAACTGTACAGAAAGGAACCAAAAACTTTGGTCATCCACCTTCGCAGGCCGAATCGACCGCCAAAGGAAGATCCGACGCTGTCTGCAATATTTGAACCTCTGGTTGTTCGCCTTCGTAGGCCGAATCGACCATAGAAGGAAGAGTCGGCACCGTCTACGCCTTCAAAATCTATGGTTATTCGCCTTCGAAGGCCACCAAGGGAAGCTCCGGCACCTCTTATAAATTCTGAACCCTTAGTGGTAAAACTGCATAGGAATCCACCGAAGCCTTCACTCGTACTGGAGGTATCCCTCGAGAAAGATGAGCTGGAGGAGTATGTAGCCGCTCATGCAACGTCCCTTCTCTCGATGATGTAATCCCCGAAGAAAAGATACCTTATTTTATGAATAAAGGGTTATCTTTGAAATACTTCGAACTTGCACATATAAGCACACTGTACTCAATGGATCACGATTTGGGCCTTAATCTGCAAACACAGGTAACTACCACCTACGCAGTGAACTAGATCCTCCCTAGCCAAAACTTATACTTTCTAGTTTCGGCCAGAAGGAGGGAAGATAAACTCATCATCTTTGGCATAGTAGAATGCCCCTGATCCTTCATCCAAGACGAACTGGATTCAGAACCTGATACCGGCAAAATATCACTCTACCGGTATAGCTCGCAAGCCAAGAACCTTATCCAGAAGATAGGGTACGATCTGTAGGCCACTAAGGGCTTAAGCCACGTCAAGCGCCGACGGCTGCCCCTGTGTCAACCTGCTCCCGCAGGCAAGTCCGAGGATTACTACCATAAAACCAAGCATGGCTTAGGATATGTAACTCCTTCCACAACTTTCGAGGGCTCAGATGAAGAAGATGAAGTGCACTATCACTCTTCAGAATCTTTCGCTTGGGACTCCGACATCAATATTGGGGACATACTCAGGAAAAAGTTGTTTGCCAAGATGGTGTCAGTTGACCCTGAGGAAGACAATGGGGATCCACCCAAACTCATTAAAATAGAGCCATGGACCCAACGCCTAGATTCCCAATAGGAGATACGATTTGAGCAGCGAGAACCTTCTACCGAGGACGAAGTTGTATAAGTCAATCTAGGTGACGAGACCTCCCCAAAGCCTATCTTTATCAGCAAAAGTCTGTTCAAAGAAGACCGAGAATCCCTGCTACAACTCTTTAGGGAATATATTAATGTCTTTGCATGGAGTTACGAAGACATGCCAGGACTAGACCTCCAAATTACAGTCCATAAGCTTAATATCTTGCCGAACGCAAAGCCAGTCAAACAACAACAATGACAGTTCCGGTCGGACATTATGAACACCATCGAAGTTGAAGTCAACAAACTGATAGCTAGTGGCTTCATCCACGAAGAACAATATCTGGATTGGGTGGCCAGCATCGTGCGCATCGTCAAAAAGAACGAGAAGATTCGAATCTGTATCGACTTCCGTGATCTAAATTTAGCGTGTCCTAAGGACGAGTTTTCTCTTCCAATTACCGATATAATGATCGACAATACGTGTGGCTTCGAGGGCATGTCCTTCATGGATGAATTCTCTAACTATAATCAAATCAAGATGTCTCATGAAGACAAGAATCATATATCATTTTGAATACCGATATGAGTGTACTACTACACAGTCATGCCCTTCGATCTAAAGAACATAGCTGCTACATACCAGCGAGCTATGAGCACCATCTTTCGTGAGCATCTACGCAAGAAGGTTGAGTGTTACGTCGATGACATCGTCGTCAAAAGTTACTCCAAAGGTGATCACCTCAGGGACTTAAAGATTTTGTTCGACCTCATGCGTACACACCAGCTCAATATGAACCATATCAAATCCTTTCTGGAGTCTCCAGCGGCAAATTCCTAGGCTTTATCATCACTTCCAGGGGTATTCACATAGACCCCGACAAAACCAGAGCAATCCTTGAGATGAACCCGCCAAAGAACGTTTGGGAGCTCTGTGGACTTCAAGGGAGGCTGACATACATCAGGATGTTCATATCAAACCTCTCTGGGCGTTGTCGAGTGTTGGGATAAACAAAGTTTATACGAAACTTTTACTTACAAACGAGAAAAGAGAAATATACAAATAATCCTATACGAGGATATTAAGTACAATAAAATGATCTTGGAGAAGTATTGCTATGGAAGTCTGATCTGCAGTCGATCACTTTGTTCCTTGAACTACACGATGATGAAGAAGTACAATAGAAGAAGCTTCAAACTTTCTCTGAACTGAAGGCAAAAGCCGGCCAAAGGAAAGTTGCAAGTATGATCAAATTCTTGTTGCCAAAGTTGTCAGCCAAAACCAATTCCCCCTTACCCTGTGACCAGGGGTCTCTATTTATAGAGATCAATTAAATACCTGCCTGGTTGGCGTAAAAGCCAAATGGCTGTCTTGTTGGCGTAAAATGCCAAACTGTGAAGAAGATTGCCTCCTTTATGCTGCGGTTATGACAACTGCTACCCACGTTCAAATAATCTTCTGAATCTGCATATGACACGTATCCCTTTATAAGGTAACGCGTATAACTGCTTCTCGAAGATCATGGCATGCAAGCTACGTAGGTAACTGCCCCTGCGTAAAACTTGATGATTCATGAATAATAGATAACCAACATAAAATATCCAATTATCCTTCACGACTGAGGTCTTGAGCGTATTCTGGGCTAAGTAGCCTTATTAACGTACCTTTGCAAATATAGCCGAGTTGGCATATTTTGAGAAGATAGCATACGGCGTACTCCTATAGTTGAAAATAGCCTAGTTGGAGTAAAATGCAAGGATGGTGATATGAGCGTATTAGTCACAGTCTTAGCTTTTCCAGTCATGACAAATTTTAAAAAAATAGAACAAAATCTCGTGCATTAAATGCAGAGATATGCCTCAATCTCGTGCATAAAATGCAGAGATATGTCTCGAGCTCTGTACAAGAAATAACTTTTGACGTGGCGTCTGATTTTGTCTTGTCTTGAGCGTAAAAACTCATTTCTGTCAATGTAGAATAGGCAGCGTATTCAGAAGACTTCATTTTTCTTTCTTTGAATGCGTAAAAATGACTTGTATCAAAAATATGTCATAAAATGATAACCTGGGTCTCTGTGCAAAATTATTATCACAGCCGTTCTCTCGATCATCGTGTAGTACTTTTGTCAAATGTCAGGTTCACTGATTTGACTGACAAATTCATCCGAGGAATACGAAGAGTTCCTTGTACAACTTTACGCTGCATTAAAAATAATGTATTTTAAACTTTACGCAGGAAGGTATATCAACCTTTTACGCAGAACAACCTTGAAGCTCTGCTTTACATGGACAGCTCTGAAGCCCTATTTTACGCCAAACAACCTTAAAGTTCTGTTTTACGCAGACAGCTCTGAAGCCCTATTTTACGCCAAACAACCTTGAAGCTCTGTTTTACACAGACAGCTCTGAAGCCCTATTTTACGCCAAACAACCTTGAAGCTCTGTTTTACGCGAACAGCTTTGAAGCCCTATTTTACGCCAAACAACCTTGAAACTCTGTTTTACGCGGACAGCTCTGAAGCCCTATTTTACGCCAAACAACCTTGAAGCTCTGTTTTACGCGAACAGCTCTGAAGTCCTATTTTACGCCAAACAACCTTGAAGCTCTGTTTTACGCAGACAGCTCTGAAGCCCTATTTTACTCTAAGCAACCTTGAAGCTCTATTTTATGCAGGGAGGGACTTCATGTATATTAGGGGTTTTGACTGTAAAATATGCGAACAATTCTCCAGCATATTTTATGCTTATACAAGACCCCCTTCAAAGTTTCCAATTCCTCGTAATTTGAAATACTTTGAATGAAGCATAAAATGGTCAAATTTGACTCATTCTTCAAGGCTAATTTTTTTTCGGCTATATTTAAGAAGTCGTTAGAATTTGTATGTTCTCTTCTGCCTATATAAGGGAAAGCAAATGAACTTGATTTTCCATATTTTCTTCACCACAAAGATGACTGCTGAGATTCATTGGGCTGAACTGAGAAAGAAGAAGATTATGCTCTTTCAGCATGTAAGAAGCCATAAAAAGAGAAGTCTTCGAGCAAATATTTTCTGCAATGATGGACCATGGAGGGATATCATAGATTTCTTTGCTCGAGGTAATCAGCGATTTTATATGACAATTCATCAAAGAGAGAGGAAGGGTCGCATTAGACCATACAGATTGTTAGCTGTATTTTCTCCTATTTTGAAGTTGGATCCTGGGGTGCAGCTCGGCCGTGTCTTCCAGTATTGTGTTGGGTCTGAATCCCAATAACAATTCTAAGCATGACCGCCGATGACGTATGGAGGGTGGGCTTGAATAATTTATACATGCCCAATTTGTATCCTCCCTCCATTGATCATTTTCTTGGCACCCGGCGTATAAGAGCTGAAAAAGTGCTGTAGAAGAAGAAATGAAGATCTCCATCAAACGAGAACCTAGCGTAATAGATTTCCGTCATATGTAATCATGATCTTGAATATTAATGAAAAATCCTTTGTAAAATGGATTTCCATCATATGTAATCATGATTAATAAACTTGTCTTCTTTTATGCACTATTGATTTGCCATGTTGCTGTGAGGAAGTCTGGTAATATGCAACTTCAACACACTTGAGTAATTTTTACGCAGACTCTGATAAATATGCATCTAGTCATGTTCCAACTTTTACGCATAAAGGAAGATGCGTAAAAACTCTTTAGCATTAAATTGTCTTAAAAATCCAATCGTCATGCTGTTTTGATAAGAAGTCACATAGAATTCTGAACCGTCATTTCTCCTTTATAAATACGAAGAACATCTGTTCAGAACATCATTTTCAAAAATGGCTTCTTGAAAGATTCTTGAGACAGGGCAAGAAATGTCTGCCGAATAGGCTATCCCTGAACTAGATGTAAAAGATCCTGGCCAAACTTCGAATAAACTACCAATGGCCAAGGAAGAAAAGTCATCTCCAATGAAGATAGACATTTTCAGGGAACTCCTTGGCCCTTTGTCTGATGAAGTCCTCTCGACTGAAGAAGAAGAGAAGTTACTGAATACTTGTCGTCTGTTTGCAAACGCTGATATTTGCGTATTTTAGGCCCTTGCAATGTTTGTAAACAATATGGAATAAAAAATACTGATTCTTAAAATAAAAGAACATTTTTTGCGTAAACTCTTGTAACTGGCTTTTTCGAGCGTAAAACTCAGATTATTAATATATACGCGTATTCTGCTAACTGATCTGTCCCGTATAATTTAAGATTTTTGTTTTGCGCGTAAAATCATAGATCCGTAGCATCTGAGCGTAAAATCATAGATCCTTGCTCTGCGCATGGATCTTTATGCTATGCGTAAATTCATAGATCATAGCATCTGATGGATCCTTTACGCAATATTACTATCTGTCTTCCTTTTTAAATTATCTTCTGACGTGGTCCCAAATCATAACTGACTACGATAAAATTGGATTTGGTTAAGGATTCGAAGAGTCATTTGAACTCTATAAATAGGTAGGTCATGAGAGAAAAAAAATCCTTCATCTCTTTCTGAAAAACCCTTCTTTTCTGCCATGGCACCAAAACAGACCTCCACCGCTAAAGGAAAGCAAGCCGCTTCATCATCTCGCTCATCTGCTCAAGTACGAGCGACTCCTACTAGGCTAAGCGAGCCTCATTCTGAACAAAGTACTCCGTTGTCTAGCTGTGCACCGGATATCACAGGTAAAACTTTGAGAAATAAAAACCCTTCGCACACGTTATACGTGTATGCGCAAAGTTATCTTTTATGCTAAGAGTACTCTTCGAGGAAGATGATACACATAGATAATTTATTTTATCAATACGCCCATAATTTAATGTGTCAGCGTAAAACTCCATATTTTGCAATCTGGCGTAAAAACTCAGACTGTTAAATTTGGCGTATACTGTAATATTTTTACTCTTGGCAAAAAAAATTAAAAAAAAACCTATACTGGGTAAACTTGTGGTCATCATTAATTTTACGCGCAAATGTAACACCTTGCATTTTACGCATTAAAAGTAAATTCCAGCGTAAAACTGAGTTATTCTCTTGCTTTTTTGCAGTGGACCTACAGATCCCCCCTCTGGCTGAAGTAATGGGTTCTGCTGCTGGAATGTTAAATTCTAACTACTTGGAGGACTTGTCCCATGTAACTTTTCCCATCTCTGGAAACGAGTATCCTAAAGAAAGAGAAATTCTGATCTTGGCCCAAGGAGAAAGAATGTTGCTAACTATGATCAACGGGGAACCCTTGACATACATAGATGGAACCGAGTATAAGAAACCAGCTTTCTTATTTGGAGATGTTATTGATAAGCAATCCCAAACAAAACCCAAGAAGGAAGATTGGGTATTTTCTGTTGACGACACTGTTATGTACCTGCCAAAGATGTTCAGAGACTACCCCATTTCTGTATTCTTCCATGCCACACATCCCAGAAGGATGGCATGGATTCTGACTCCTGATCTTCATGGCCAGCCAGGGAAGATCTTCTATAAGAAAAGATTAAACCGAGGATCCTTCATAAGTAGTCCCTCAGGTCCTATTGTGCCCTTCAGAGGTTTACTACCAGGCAGTGTCCCTAGTGAAGACTCTTCTTTGATCCAGCCATTTCAAATAGCAACTTTCTGCAATGAATTCATAGGGCAGGGAGGAGTATATCCCAAAGTTAACCCTCGCACCAGTGGATGGCTTAACCCCCATAATATTCGATGGGCCAGAATAACTGCATGGGCCCTGAAGCACTTTCAAATGGAGCTAGGAAGTATCAACATATTTGATGCTGTCAGTGCTACTAGTGTTGGACTGCCTATCAACACAAATTTATTCTTAGCTTTGATGGAGCGATATAACTCGTTTACTGGGACTTTCGCCACTCCAATAGGTGAGTTGGGCCTAGCACTTCATGAGATGGCAGATATCTCAAAACTACCAATAGGAGACACTCCCTATGAAGAATACGTTCCCACCAATAGAGAGTTAAAGGATACCAACCTTCGGGTAGTGGCTGTATACCAAGAACTGATGAGCCACTATCTTGCATGCACTACTTTTTATAGAGAGCCTTCTGATTTAGCTCATATTAACAAATGTATATCTTACCTTTTCTTCCATCAGGCTAGAAATGCCAAGCAGGACAAAGTTGTATATGGCAAAGACAAACCTTTGAACCCTCTGAGTATTCTTAATGCCAACACAATAGATGACCTTATTGAAGATGGAGAAGCTCCAGATTTTGTTCTTAATGAAGATATAGATAGTTATCCCGCAGGGACCAAAGCTTACAGTTATATGAGGCATTGCCGAAAGCCTCTGTCAAAAGAAGCTCAACTGGCTGACTTCCTTTCTATTTGGCTACGCTGATGGGTGGTGCCTAGCATTGCGTCTGCAGATCGTATTCATCGCAACACCTTATGGCCCGCAGTACGTTTGGTTTTTGGAGCAAGATTGGGCCTACTCCCTGCCATGGTATGCAGGATACAAGCTGGCCTGAGGGCTATTATTGATGGATTGCTGGCCAATACCACTCAGCGCGAAGAATATCCCAGAGTAGAATTACCATTCTTATATCTGATAGGATGGGTAATCCTTCATAACACCAGAGTGATGTCTTCCGGATCTGCCAGTGGTTCGGACAATAACTTCTTGTTGAATTACAAGAATTCTTCTTGGAATGTGACTAGCGTCATAGATTGTCGACTAGCACTGAACTTTGCCCATAGTTGGAAATTTTTCTGCATCGTTCCCCCCGTACATATCAATTAGCAGGGGACTAAACTTTATGATATAGGTCAGGGGAAGTCTAGTCTTTCTCCTGAAGCATTTTACTGGTTGGTCTGTATTAGACCTTCACACCTGCTGTATAGAAGTAAGGATCACTGCTACCTGGAACCTTATCTGCCTAGCCGTTTCGCCAGGCAATTTGGATATGATCAGTTGCACGTGGGAAATCCCATCACCAGCTTTAAATTCAAAGGTAGGCTTATTGATGGAGTTATTATCAAATCTCCATTAGGCTTGGCTAATCTGTAAGCGTCATTTGAAAATGTTGTTTCAATCACATAAGGGTCCTCCCATTTGGGCTAGAATTTCCCCTTACTTTTATGTGTAATAATCATTGGCCTCTTCACAGCTAAAACTAGCTCACCAACTTTAAACACTCTTTCCTTCACTTTTTAATTAAAAGCTCTGGAGATACGTGCTTGGCAGAACTCAATGCGCTGTTGAGCTTGAAGGCATCTTTCGTCTAACCCTTCTAGCTCTTGAAGTCTTAAACGATCATTATTTTCCTTAGTCAGCTAATTAGCTATTGCTATTCTGAGTGATAGAATTTGAATTTCAATAGGGAGAACTACTTCACACCCGTAAACTAATAAAAATGGAGTACAACCCGTTGGTGTTCGTACCGTTGTGCGGTATGCCCACAGACATTTCCTCAATTTCTCGTTCCAATCTTTTTTGTTCGAAGAGACAAATTTCTTCAAGAGTTTGATAATGGTTTTGTTGAAGGCTTCTGCCAAACCATTGGCAGCAGGATTATATCCCGTTGAGGCCACATTTTGTATCTGATTATTATCGCAAAATCGGTGAAACGCTTGACTGATGAATTGAGGCCCATTGTCATGAATTATCCTTTGGGGTATCCCAAAGCGATAAATTACATGATGCTTAATAAAACTGATCACATTGACTGTCTTTACCTCAGCAAGAGGAATTGCCTCCGCCCATTTGGGGAAATAATCAGTGATAGCTAATATAAACCGATGTCCTCTAGAAGATGAAGGATGAATAGGACCAATAATATTCATACCCCATGCTTCAAAGGGCCATGATAAAATAATAGGATGTAAATATTCAGAAGGTTGATGTATGAAATCTGCATGAACCTGACAGACTTTGTATTTTCTTGCATATTCTACGGCATTTGCAATCATAGTAGGCCAGTAGTAGCCCATCCTTCTGATACGATCCTGTAACTTAGGACCGGGTTGATGTGCTCCACATACTCCATCATGAGCTTCTCAGATAACCCGCCTTGCATCATCACCAGAGAGACATCGTAACAATAGTCCATCATATGTTCGGCGATACAAACTTTATGAAGAAGCATCAAAATAGAAACGTAGCGATCGTCTTTTGATAGATGCTGCTTCTTTAGGATCCTCTGGTAAGATTCTATATGACACGAAGTCTATAAAAGGGACTTCTCCAATCTCTCTTAGGAGGAACCATGTTAATAACATAGCTGCGTTCTATGTGAAAATTATTTTTTACACAAAACAAATCTCTGTTAAGAAGGATCATCGAATTCTGCCTTCTTACAGGAATAGCTAGATCTGCAGCTAGACTGGCCAGAGCATCAGCTTCCAAATTTTGAGATCGAGGAATATGTTCTAAGAAGAATCCTTTAAAAGATATTGCTATCTCGATTATTGTTCGGTGATAAGGAATGAGATCTGGATTGCAGACTTCATATATTCCTCTGACCTGATTGACGATCAGCTGAGAATCACCAAAAGTTTCCAAGTATTCAATATCTAATTCTTTAGTAACTTGAAGCCCAATTAATAAAGCATTATACTCTGCCACATTATTAGAGCATGGTTCACTAAGAGAATATGCTCGATAAATGACGAGTTTATCAGGAGTCACCAAAACAATCCCTACCCCTGAAACCATGTTTCCCTTGGGACCAGTTCTGGAAGTACCACCAAAGAATAGCTGCCATGTATCACCTTCCATTGCCAAATTATATTCTGCAACTTCTTCGGGAATGTCATCATATAATTTGGAGGTTTCTAGAATCGGATGGGCAGCTAAGAAATCAGCCAAGGCTTGACCTTTCACGGATTTCTGAGGGATGTACACCATATCATACGGTGTCAATAGCATTGCCCATGTCGCGAATCGGAAATTAAGAATACTTGGCTTATTCATCAATACCCGAAGTGGGTTAATTCTGGATATGATATGAATAGTTTGGCCTGTCACGTAATATCGCGTCTTCTGAATGGCAAACATTAGGGCTAAGCATTCTTTTTCCACTGGGTTATACCTCTGTTCTGCTCCGACCATTATCCTGCTTAGATAGTATATAGCCTGTTCATGACCCTCATTGTTCTTCTGTACGAGGAGAGCCCCTAAAGAATGATCCATTGCTCGAACATACAGCAAAATGGTCTTCCTATGACAGGAGGCACCAGAACTAGAGGATTAGTAAGATAGTGTTTGATGTCATTAAACGCTTGTTGACAGGCTTTGTCCCATACAAATGATACACCTTTCTTCATTAGACGAGAAAAAGGTTGACATCTTCCAGAGAGATTGGATATGAATCTCTTGATATAAGCTAGACGACCCTGAAATCCCTTAAGTTCTCTGAGATTACGGGGCGGTCACATTTCTAGGATAACTTTTACTTTATCAGGGTCAACTTGAATGCCTTTAACAATAATGACAAATCCCAGAAATTTGCCACTGGATACACCAAGAAAGGACTTTGTAGGGTTCATTTTGAGTTGATATTGGCGCATACACCAAGAAAGGACTTTGTAGGGTTCATTTTGAGTTGATATTGGCGCATCAAATCAAATATTGTCTTCAAGTCTTGAATGTGATTATTCTTGAGGCAGCTTTTGACAGCAATATCATCTACGTAACATTCCACCATTTTGTGTAAATGCTCATGGAATATGTTACTCATAGCTCGTTGATATGTGGCCCCGGCATTCTTCAATCCAAAAGGCATGACTGTATTGTAATATACTCCTAATAGTGTACGAAAAGCAGTATGCTTCTCATCTTCAGGATTCATTTTAATTTGATTATATCCTGAAAATCCGTCCATGAAAGACATGCGATCAAAACCACACGTATTATCGATCATGACGTCTATAATGGGAAGAGGAAATTCATCTTTAGGGCATGCCACATTTAGATCTCGGAAGTCGATACAAATACGCACTTTTCTATTTTTCTTCATAACTGGGACAACATTAGCGACCCAATCAGGATGTTGTTCTTCCCGGAGAACCCACAGGCTATTAATTTCTTAATTTCAGCTTCAATAGCATCCATCATATCTGGACGGAACCGGCGTTGTTGTTGTTGCTTTACAGGCTTTGAATTAGACAATATATTGAGTTTATGGGTAGCCACTTTTGGATCAAGACCTGGCATATCTTTATAATTCCAAGCAAAGACATCGATATATTCTTTTATCAGCTGGATCATTTCTTCTCTTTCTTCTTCAGAAATATTATTACTGATAAATATCGGCTTTGGTGAAAATTCATCCCCAACATTAACTTGGATAACCTTATCTTCAGTGGGTGGTTCTTTTTGTTCGAACCGGAGTTCCCATTGTGTATCCATTTGCTGTGCCCAAGATTCATTTTCAAATGGTTCAGATTCTTGTTCCTCTATTTCCAGGGAATCTGTCAACAACATATTTACTGATAATCCTAGTTCAAATTCATCATCTGAATCGGAGGATGACAAATCATTTTGAGAAGAGAAAATGGTCTCATCACTTGACTCAGAGCTGTTTGGAGTTGCAAGAGATGTGGTATACCCTAACCCTAAATGAGTTCGTTGACAGTAAGGATCACCATGCAATGGTATTCGTCTGCCTTTTCCATAATTGAGGCCTTGCTTCAACTTTAAATCATAACCCATGTTTTGCATAATCTTTAAAGCCTGTGGGCTATATCTGTGGATTTGCATTTTTCCAACATCAGACTCGTGAGATTCTTCTTGTACAATCGGTCTATTCCGTATTCAACCGAAGACTATTTGATGCTGATCGTTGCGAGTAGGTAGAACAATAAAGACAGAATCTTCATGTGGCCCATATGTCATGACGATATTAGATGTTGATACTACTTCCCATACATATGGATGATAGAAGTATATAGCTTCCAAGAATTTTTGTGCTATGGGTTATATATATTTATGAGGAGAAAATTCGTTAATTGTATTATACCATATTTCCTCTTGATCCATATCTTCATCATTTTTTGATGATATTACTATAGAAGATTTCTGATTAGGAAATTGGGCGTCAGTATACTGGAAAAGAGAATCTTTATTATCATCAGCAAACACCTTCCCGATTATATTTACATCAGCTAACTGCTTGTTGTGCCTAAGGTCAATGACCAAAGCTGGAGGTTTCTTGTTCAGATTGGTCACTAGAGGATCATTTCCTCCTTCCGACTTTGTTTTGTCCAAGTGAATAGTCATAGGTTCCATGACTTTTGGACGGGTAATTCGCCCTTTCACTTGGATCGACAAAGGTTGCTCAGCAGATGGTTCTCCTGGCTCATGGTGGAATTCTTCCTCTATTTTGCCTGACACCTCTTTCATATAGTTTTGAGTGTACAATATGGCATCAGAATAGTAGGATTCAACTCCTTTGAACGGATTGAGATCAGCAAATTCTGTTTTCACTGTTCCTTGAGTATCTACATATTTGAAACATTGATGTAGAGTTGAAGGAACAATATTGTGATCATGGATCCATGGTCTACCCAACAAAATATTATAAGACACCTCCGAATCAATGACATAGCATGTAGCCAATGATCTAAGATCACCAATCTAGATTCTCAGACGAATTTTCCCCAATGGTCTGCTTTTCCTGGCATTGAAGCCCACAATTGTAGTGGTAGTGTAAGCCAATTCACTGGTAGGAATTATCAATGGTCTTAGCAGAATATGAGGGATAATACTGATTGACGATCCCGGATCTATGTGAATCCGGTCTACCTCAATGGAGCCAACGTATCCTATATAATAAAGAGGTCTGTCATATTTGTTATGCTTCAACAACATATCCTCTTGAGTAAAAGTGATGTTAGAGATTGCTTCCATCATACTATGGCATTGAAGACATGCCACAGGCTCTTTATCAGGGGACTTGAGCTGAGTCAAGCATACATCTGCTTGCATTAATGCTTCACTCAAGGCTTGATGAGTATCTTTGGATAAACGAAGTAGCTCAAAAATGGACAATCTGGCTGGAGTATTAGCCAACTGAGCCAAGATGTCGAAGTTATACGGTTTTTCTAAACCTTTGTTTTGAGTTTTCTTCAGAGGTTTATCGAAACCAACTTCTTTTTGTTTGCCTTTGTCCACAGAAGTTGATTTAGAAGGACCTGCCTCTAGTATTACAGGTTCAGACTCTGGAGGTTTGTAGCTGAAGTGTCTGCCGTTGCTTCTTCCTGATTGGTAGGCTTTTCCTGACCGTGTTCCGGTTGCTAAAGCCTCTTTTTCCGATGCTGAGGATATTTCAACCATATGACATGGTTTATATCTTGAATTCTTCTTAGACTTAGCTTTAGCAAATTTAGTTTCTTCCTCAATTTCTGATACTAGATCAGGGTGAACCCACATGTTCTCCCCACGCTTGGTAGTTAGGGGCACTAAATCTTGATTTTGACCCCTGGTAGGAGAGAGATTAACAATATCCATCATTACCCATGGAATAGGTACCACACCATCCGGTACTTCTTGAGGGAGGAAATTGCCAAATTGGAGTGAGATCATATTTATAGTGACTGTCTTCTCGTTATTATGCAAAGTGATGGCTTTGACGTCGATCAACTCCTGGATTTTTCTTTTCAGTACATAGCATGCCTTTGTGGGGTGATATATGTATCTGTGAAAAATACAGTACTTAGGATTATCTGTACTGCCGACTTTATTTGGACGCTTTATCTCTGGTAGAGTAAGCTTGCCACTTTTGACTAGACAATCAAATATGCTTGGAATATCATTGTCGTCAAAAGAATATTCTTCTTTAGGTTTGGAAGTTCCAGAATTCGTCTGCGTAGTTACCGGAGTATTTTGTCTGGACGTATTGATTGCCAGGGCTTTCTTTCCTTTTGAACTACGAGTATTATCATTATTGGAGGATGAACACTTCCCTTTATTAGAGGTAGAGATTATGATTCCGTTGTCACGAGCCTTCCGACTATTATCTTCAGCGGCTACTGTCGATATGATAAATGAGGGCCAATCATGGAACTGATATGGTCCCGTGAATATTGAGATCAGTGGGAGTAGATTCTTTCTGCAAATGCCCACCAAGGATGAATCTGGAACTCCAGAAGGCATCTGTAAAGTAGCCTGACGAAAGCGTTCAATAAAAGTATGAACGTTTTCTTTTTCCTTCTGCTTTACTTCAATGAGTGATGACATAGACATGTCCATTCCTCCCTCGTAGAATCGAGCAAAGAATAGAGTTTTGAAATCTTCAAAAGAAGTAATACAGTTGTCAGATAGACTACAATACCATTGGTAAGCTACTCCAGACAAACAGCCTTTAAACACTCGAGTGAGAAGGGCATCATTTCCTTGCAACAATACCGTTATCATGCTGAAGTAGTTCATATACTGGCTTGGTGACGTATTTCCCTCAAACAAAACCATAGCCTATGGTTTATATTTTGGTGGGAAAGGGATCTCATCCCAGACAGCTGGATATGGCTGGTTAATTCCAACTTATTGAGCTGATCTTTATGTTTTAAAGCATCAAATTGGGCTTTCAATTCTCGAACTGCTTGTATTGGATCTTTAGATGGGAGAGGGACAACATAAAGGTGAGAGATTGGATGTATTGTAACTCCAACATGAGGTAATACATTCTCCGGGTTAAGAGATTGAGGAGCAACTAATTCTTGATTTTGAATAGGCTCTTGGCTTGCATTGGCTGGTGGTATGTCTACCCCCACATGTAGTTGAGTCGGAGGAACATGTGTTTGAGCTATTGCAGTTGTATGTTGAGTCACCATCATTTGGTGCATGCTCTCCATCATGGTATATATTTCTTTAAGTGATATTTCCAATGCAGTGATGCGTTATTCAGTACTTCCTGATGGAGAAGCTTCTTCATGTTCGTCTCCAACAGCATAAACTCCCATTTCACTATATGACACTGAGGGATTAGTATAGATCTCTGTAGAGATTGAATATATACTTTCAGCATCTGGTTCAGAAAACTGGTGACTCCTAGTGTCGGAATCTGAAGAATATGAAGCTGATTGCCGTGACCTCGAGCGAGTGTTTCAAAAAATACCTTCTTCAAAATTCTCGATGAGTCTGTCAAATCTCCTTTGGTTTGGAGTTCTGGAGGGATGACGTCTTGAACTCGACCTTCCTCTAGGAATATGCGAAGCCATGTTTACTGAAGCAAATGTTGGTTCTTCTTCCTGTAATAATAAAAAAATAGTTCAATCGGTCGAACACTGACTGTTTTGCTTTAGAACAGCAACAGTTAATCACAACCTTATGACTATTACAATAATGTTCTCTAGGGGGTGTGATAGACATATTAGGAGATCCCCTGTCTTTGCATTTCTGGATCAAGAAATCACATAAATCAGGGAGATTACCAGAAGAAGAAGAAGGCTTATTCTGCCTTTTTACATCAGTAGGAATGTGTAGATTAGGAACCATAACCCTTTCTCTGCCATAGGAATACAATAGTCCACCCATATGAGTAGCATATGATCCATCATCTGTCTGAGGAGTGTATCTTCCCGTGAAATGAGTCTTCTTTATGCGGACAGACCTATCCTGGCATAATTTGGATTTTTGCATAGGTTCGCGTAAAATAGGGTAAATCCTCAAACGGCTTTCAGCGTCACGCGTAATCTGTAAAGTGGGAACTTTCTTCTATTGTGGGCATAAAAGCTTAGAGGTTGAAGGATTCGTTACTTGTTTTCCTTTAATGTTATCAAAGGGTACATTGGCCTCATCATAGACGGGAGATATAATTTTATGCGCAGGACGTGTTTGAAATTTCCAGATTGGCACTGAGGCCTTGCCAGAAGTTTTGTCTACCACGTCACAGACGGGAGACGAAGGTTTACGCGCAGGGCGTGTTTGAGACTTCTGGATTGGCACTAAGGCATTGCCAGAAGTTTTGTCTACCACATCACAGACGGGAGACAAAGTTTTACGCACAGGGCGTGTTGGCTGTGTTGTCACAAATTTGTTGATCAGTGAATGAAAACTTGCAGGAAGGGTAGAGGACGTCTTAGGCATCCACACTTTATGCAGCTTCCTGTTGTTATGGATAGAGGAGGAATGAGAACTACCCCCTGCATGAAGCATGTCTTCATAGGCATATTGGTCGAACTGGACGACCAAAGTCTTCTTCGTCGATCCGATGGATACAACATCGTGTTGAGCAATTGCTTTCTCATCAGAGGAGAAAGTCGTCCCCAGCAGAGTCGCCATTTTGTTTGGATAAACAAAGTTTATACGAAACTTTTGCTTACAAACGAGAAAAGAGAAATGTACAAATAATCCTATACGAGAATATTAAGTACAATAAAATAATTCTGGAGAAGTATTGCTATGGAAGTCTGATCTACAGTCGATCACTTTGTTCCTTGGACTACACGATGATGAAGAAGTGCTGTAGAAGAAGTTTCAAACTTTCTCTGAACTGAAGGCAAAAGCCGACCAAAGGAAAGTTGCAAGTAGGATCGAATTCTTATTGCCAAAGTTGTCAGCCAAAACCAATTCCCCCCTTTACCCTGTGACCAGGGGTCTTTATTTATATAGATTAATCAAATAACTGCCTGGTTGGTGTAAAAGCCAAATGACTATCTTGTTGGCGTAAAAGGCCAAACTGTGAAGAAGATTGCCTCCTTTACGCTGCGGTTATGACAACTGCTACCCACGTTCAAATAATCTTCTGAATCTGCGTATGACACGTATCCTTTATGTCATGCCCCAGTCCCAAAATACATGGAACCAGGCCACGTGGCAATAGCCAGCTATCACATCTCCGAGGATATCCTAATTTAATAGATCCAACAAAGAGTGTTACGCTGTCCTAAATAACTAACAAGTCCAATATCAAAATCAACAGGTAATCTAATCTCATCCACAAAAATAAACAGCAAGAAGTACAAAATAAATTACTGGAAGATAAATACCAGTCTCAAGATATCATAGTACAACCAATAATGTCTGGTGCGAACAAACCCACTACTATGACAAAAATAAAAGTACTGAAATAAGATATAAAAGATAAAGACTCGGACATCGTCTGACTAGGTAATGATGCACCCAATCCTAGGCGAAAGGCCTACCAACTGATCATTAAAACTCTGACGGTAGCACCTCTAACTCCTCTGCGGTAGCGAATCTCGTCTCCTGTCCGGGGCCGTATACTGTGGGGTAGTAAGCCTCATCCAAATCTGAAAAGGTACCAGGTCCTCAGAAGGACATAACAAGATACATAGAAGCATGTCATATATATAAATACTGAATAAGATAAATACAATAAAGTAAAAGGGTGTGCTAACCATCTAAGTGAATGCAATATGAAGACAACTTTGGTACGTATGGGTAGGCATAGGCATAACGTCCAATACCCCGAAGAGCGTGGTATCTGTAACGTCCATCATCCCGAAGAATGAGGTATCTGTAATATATATACGTCCGTATCACTCCGAAGAGCGCGGTGTCTGCAATAAAGGAAGTCATTGGATCCGTGGCTCCCCTGGATACTACGGAGTCCAATGTGTGTATCCCATACGCCTACTAGCTGTCTTCCCCGCCCAATGTAGATACGCTAGTCGAATACTCGACGTGCGCACCACGTTTCTATATGCCAGTCTTTACAACTAAATAATTATGAGTTACGTGCTAACCGTGATGCATGTCACACTCACCGATAGCTAGTCGAATATGCGGACCCACATCCCAATATAAATGTCTCACTATGAAACATGTAAGGTGTCAGGTCACGAAAGATATCAGCGTATCCTTCCCTGGGTGAGTCTGCTAGTGACTAGGCCAAGTATACTAAATCATCGACGTATCCGTTGATAGCACCCGAGTCAATCTCGGACGCACACAGTCATATGAAATACAGCAACAAGAATCATACAATATATGCATCATTTAACTCAAACAGTAAATATGGCAAGGTATCTTGTCTGGGTCCTGAAGCTGTGAATGCCAGAAGCCGGTTCCTGCAGTGTCTCCTGGCTGATCCAAAGGCCCTAAACACAAATATAATATAACAATCTAATATCAGACGCTAAACATTAAATGTACACGACTACAACGCGATGCTTGAATATTGTCGCAAGTTCACGTCTGCTCGAATACAGCGTCACATGTGCGCGTAGCTAAGGTGCACACGTGTTCTGTGCTCGGTCATCCTGGGCCTTGAGATAATAAATTTAAGTTATGGTTTGACCACGATCTCTGTTCTGTGTGAACACATGTTCCTTGGTTTCTATGCTCATTGTACGTGGTTTATGTACAGGTATTAGGGTGAAACACTAGACCTTGATGTTAGGTCTCATGGTTAAGGTGCTTGCTAGTAAATACACAAATCCTAAATCTTATTAGTCATTAATCCAACATGTACATAATTAGGGTTTAATTAGGTTTGTGTCCAATATCATAATTCTTGACACGACGACACGACGATACAATATTATCATGAAGAAGCGGAGGTCTTATGTGGTTACCTCTATGTGGCTGCTCGGACAGGGCCTGCTCTCGTCGAAGGGGCGTACTCTGGCGAAAAGGCGGCTCCGGCAAGGTGGCAGCGGCGGCGACGGCAACTGCAGCAGGCGTGGCAGCGGCAGCAATAGCAGCAGCGACTACGGGGGGTCGTCGGGTTAGCGTGCGACGACTTGACGTGCGGCGGGGGCGGCCGTGTGGGGGTACGTCAGGGTCGGTCGGTCGATGGGGCTGGAGGTGCTGGAAGCGGTCGGGGTCGGTCGATATTGGCTACGGGGGGGTCAGGTTAGCGTGCGGGGATGATGATGGTGAAGGAGGCGGTGACTGGCCAGTCTGGGAGGGAGCTGGGTGGTCGGGGGTGGAGGCTCGGTTGCAAGAGGGAAGGAATTCGGCTAGGGTTAAGGGGTTTGTGATGGTTTTTGTTTGGTTTAGGGTTTACATGAATAAGATTATGTATTTATATAGGGGATGAACTTTGGGGTTGGCCTCGGGGTTTGGGCTGGCCAGGGTTCATTGATATGGGGCTGGTCAGGTCCAGTTTGAGGTAAAAATAGCCATAAATTAATTAACTAGATTAATAATTAACTGTGCAAGGTGAAGTTAATGAACATTACGTAGCTAAGGTTACACTATGGTCAGAGGGTACCTATAATTGTCTCACGTAATTTCCAATTAAATCTGTTTATCCCTAGTCTATAGTTTTAATAATAAAATAATCCCTACAATGGTTGAGGGGATTTACAATCTACCCTCCTTAGAGCATTTCGTCCTCGAAATTAAAACATACGCATGACAAGAATTTCTAACTGAATAAATAAAGTGCTAATACGTACCTAGTCCTTCGAAGAGGTGGGGATACCGCTGTCGAATATCCTCCTCGCGTTCCCAGGTCGACTCGCCTGGTGAATGATGTCTCCATGCGACGCAAAATAGAGGGATAGTCTGACCTCGCAATACCTTCTCACTCTTATCCAGAATCTCGACAAGCTCCTCTTGGTATGATAAACTCGGGCCAACGGTGATCTCGGAATAGTCAAGTACATGACTTGGATCCGGTATGTACCTCCTCAGCTGAGATACATGAAAGACATCATGGACTCCTTCCAAAGTCTACGACAAGGCTAATCTGTAAGCAACCTCTCCGACGCGTTCTAACACATCAAATGGTCCGATGTACCTCGGACTCATCTTTCCTCTGCCTCTAAATCTGATAGTCCCTCGAGTAGGTGAGATCTTTAGAAACACGTGATCTCCAACCTGGAACTCTAGGGGTCATCGGTGTGCATTCGCCCAATGCTTCTGTCTGTCTTATGCTGCTCGTAGGTGCCCTTGGATCTTCTTCACCTTCTCTACTATACGAACAACCAACTCTGGTCCGAGAATCTGTCTTTCGCCTATATCGCTCCAACATACTGGGGAATAATATTTTCTTCCATACAATACTTCATAGGGAGCCATCTGGATGCTCGCTTGATAGCTGTTGTTGTAGGAAAACTCGACCAAGTGCAAATGGTCCTCCCATGATCCTCCGAAGTCAAGCATGCACGCTCTTAACATGTCTTCCAATGTCTGAATGGTGTGCTCTGACTGACAGTCTATCTATGGGTGATACACTATGCTAAAATTTAGACGAGTACTGAGACTCTCCTGCATACTCCGCCAAAAGTAAGAGGTAAACCTTGTATCCCTGTCAGACACTATGCTAACTGGCACTCTATGCAGTCGCACAATCTCCCTTATGTACATATCTGCTAAGACCTCTGTCGATTGCCCAACTCTGAAGGATAAAAGTGCGCGGACTTGGTGAGTCTATCCACGATTACCCAAACTGCATTGCGGCCACTAGGACTCCTCAGAAAGCCCGTAACAAAGTCCATAGTGATGTGCTCCAATTTCCACTCCGGTATCGGAAGCGGTTGAAGTAATCCTGCAGATCTCTGATGCTCAGCCTTGAATTGCTGACACACCAGGCACTTGGCCACAAAGCGTGCTATCTCTCTCTTCATTCCATGCCACCAGTAGTACTGTCTCAGGTCTCTGTACATCTTCGTGCCTCCTGGATGAATAGAGTAGGTCGAACTGTGTGCCTCTGTCATCAACTCCTACCGAAGTTCTCCATTTGGAACATAGAGACGATCTCTACATCTCAAGGTTCCGTCTTCATGTATACGCAGTCCTGTTTGTATTCCAGCCTCTGTCCTCTGTCTAAGCCTCTGAAATCGGGCATCTGTCGACAAGGCTGCCTTGATTCTCTCCACCAATGTTGATTGCAACTGAAAACTCGACAACTGTCCGTCTATTCCGGGCATAACAACCTCTATACCCATCTGCTCTAAATCTCTCAGCATATATTGTTGGGTAGTCAAGAAAAATGCCATAGGTCTTCTGCTCAACGCGTCAGCTACTACGTTGGCCTTTCCCGGATGGTACTGTAGCTCAATCTCGAAGTCTTTCATCACCTCGGGCCAACGTCTCTGTCTTTGATTAAGGTCCTTCTGGGTGAAGACGTACTTTAGGCTTTTATGATCAGTAAATATCTCCACTCTTTCTCCATATAAGTAGTGTCTCCAAAGCTTTAGAGCAAAGATCACTGCTGCAAGCTTCAAGTCATGGGTGGGATAGTTCTTCTCATGTATCCTCAACTGTCTAGAGGCATAGGCTACAACCTTCCCATACTGCATCAAGACACATCCTAATCCTTTCCCGGATGCATTGCTGTAGATCATGAATCCTCCGGGTCCAGAAGGTATGGTCAAGATAGGTGTTGTAGTCAAACGCTCCTTCAGCTCATCGAATGCCTTCTGACACTCCTCTGTCCAAGTGAACTCCTGCTCCTTACGGGTCAAGTGGGTCATCAGCTCTGCAATCTTTGCGAAGTTCTCTACGAACCTCCGGTAATATCCGGCAAGTCCTAGGAAACTCTCCACCTCTGAGACATTGGTAGGGGTTGGCCATGTCTCTACAGACGAAATCTTCGCCAGATCTACTGAAATACCATCTCCTGAGATGACGTGTCCAAGGAAAGCGATACTATCTAGGAGAAACTCGTACTTGCTCAGCTTGGCATAAAGCCTCTCTCTCCTCAGTGTCCCTAACACTAGTCTCAGGTGCTCTTCGTGCTCCTCGTGGCTCTTCGAATACACTAAGATGTCGTCAATGAAGACTACCATGAACCGGTCCAAGTATTGGTGGAATACTCTGTTCATCAAATTCATAAATACAGTCGGTGCATTCGTTAGTCTAAAAGGCATCACTAGGAACTCGTAGTGACCATAACGAGTCCTGAATGCTGTCTTTTAAATGTCTTCTCTTCGCACCTTCACTTGATGATATCCCGATCTCAAGTCAATCTTTGTGAACACCACTGCTCCTGTCAACTGGTCGAATAAGCCATCAATCCGCGGCAGGGGGTACTTGTTCTTGATAGTCAAAGCATTAAGGGTCTGTAATCAATGCACATATGCACTATTCCATTCTTCTTAGGTACAAACAATACTGGTGCTCCCCATGGTGATGCACTAGGACGGATAAATCCTTTACTCTGCAACTCCTCTAATTGTAGCTTTAGCTCATCTAGTTCCTTCTTCGCCAATCGGTATACATTAGAAGATACCGGTGCTGCTCCGGGTACTAGCTTAATGGTGAACTCCACGTCTCTATCTGGCGGTAGGCCTGGCAATTCTTCGGGGAAAACATCCTCAAATTCTGCGACTATTGGTGGGGGTACAATTTCCATAGCCATATAAGTTCCAGCTATCTGTCCTACTCCTTGTTCAACGGTCCCTCGCATGTACTCGAACTTCGGTTGATCTGGCGGTCTAAAGGTGACGCTACCCTTCCGACAATTCAGTACGGCATTATACTGGCTTAACCAGTCCATGCCTAGCACAACATCAAAGTACGGCATATGCAATACCAAGAATCGTGCTCTCATCTCTCTACCACATACGACTATCGAGCATGTTCTGATAGTGCTGGTAACCGGCATGATACCTCCTCCAGTAAGAATCTTCCAACTCTTAGGTAAGGGGGAAGTCGCTACTCTATGCATTGCTACGAATCTACTAGATATAAATGATAATGTAGCTCCAGAATCAAAAATACGTTTGCAGGTAATGATGCAACTAAAATGGTACTTGTGATAGCTTCCCCTTCTGTTTCTTCCTCAGTGGCTGCTAGTGCAAATGCCTGTCTGTGCCTCTGTCCTCCGGTCTACTGTCGGGCTCGATCAAACTGCGCCTCCTGTGGTGCCAAAGGTGGTCCCCTTTGAAATCCTCTAGGTGCGGGGGACGCTGACCTCCTGGTGGGGGTAGTATCCTCAGGACTGGTGCTGCTGGCCTCTGTACGATCTGGGGTATTGCGTCTCTGTGCTGTGGGCAGTCTCGAGCAAGGTGCTGACTTGCTCCACATATCATGCATAATCCTACCTTCTTTCGACAATCTCTGATGATGTGTCCCTTCTTGCCACAATGGTGACAAGTCGGGAGCTCCTGCTGTGGGTATGGTGCTGCCCTCTGCTGTGTCTGTGCTCCGGGATGACGGATCGGTCCTCCTACTTCGGGCTGGGCTTTGGCTGGTGTGGTCGTACTGGAACGTCTAGCTCCTCTGACGATGGCCTCTTGGATTCTTGCCTCTGCAAGAACCTCCTCATAAGAGATCCTCACCTGCGTGGTAGTATACCTCTGTAGCTCGAAAGTAAGACCGTGATGGAATCTCTGAGCCTTCTCCAGGTCATTGGGTATCAGAACGGTGCCAAATCTGCTGAGACAGCTAAACTCCGCGTCATATGCGTCGACGGTCATATTCCCCTGTTCTAGATGTAGGAACTGGGAGTAAATAATATTTCTGACTGTAGCTGGGAAATACTTCGTATTGAAGTATTCTAGGAACTGTTCTCAAGTCTGGTTCTTGCCTACACTGCTCTCAATGGAATCCCACCAGTGATGGGCGTTGCCTTTTAGTTGGGCCCTCACCGCGGTCATCCAAAGGTCTGGATGCAGTTGTGAAGCCTCTAATAGCATCTCCGTGTTGGCGACCTAATCAGAGATCTGTTCTGCAGTCCCATTTCCTGAGAAAGTATCTGGTCCCATCTGTCGGAACCATCTAACAGTGCCACCTGTCTAGGCTGGTAAAGGTGCTGGTACGGGTGCTGGGACAGGTGTCCTCTCTAGTACTGCCAACAGACTCTGTCTCAATGTCTTCGTCTGATGCCACTGTGCTTGCATCATAGTCTGAAGGAACTGAAGCATCTGTGGCTGTCCATCTAGCTGTGGCATCTGGGGTGGAAAAGGTGGAGGTGGTGGTAGTAGAATCTCTGGCTGTGCAGTAGGCATCTCCTCAGATGTCGTGTCACGCCCCAGTCCCAAAATACCGAGGGACTGGACACGTGGCAATGGCCAGCAGCACGCACCGATGGACAAACCCAATTTAATGGATCCATCGAGGCATACTTAAGCTGTATTATAATAGTCAGGGTTTACTATTCTCATCCGCAGAATAAAGATAGCAATATCAGCAAAAGAAATATTAAACAACATCCAGTCAAAAGTAAATAAAATCGGGGAAAAACCTGATATTAAGTCTGTTACAAAAGTTCATTTAAACAGGAATAAAAGAGTTTATTTGCTATAAATACTGAGCATGAAAGAAGCAGATGTTCAGGAGAAGTCCTCAACGATCACCTCGTCCTCAGGTTCTGGTACTGCTCCGAGAAGTGCTCATGTTCCGTATGCCTCTGGATAGACCTCGTCTGCTAATCCTGGGGACATAATCCGGATCCAGGTCCTCAGGGGACATAGCAAGGTACAAGAAAGCTCAAGCCATAATAATGCAGTGTAGGAAATAAATGAAACAAATAGGGTAAATACATAGCCAGCTAAGTGATATGCAAGTGAGAGTTATTAGTCATACTCAGGCTGAGACTACTACAGGATCAGTGTCGGTGAAACCATAGCAGTATTTTATCGAAGGGCCAGAACTTGCGCCAAAGCTCTGTATCAGAGACTAAGACACCTCAAGATGACATAATTATAATTTAATCAGCCTTAATATTGTAATACTCTCCCCACCCAATGTAATCTTACATCACAGTTCACAATGTTCATGTTACGCAAGATCAAAACTAATGCAATAAGTCAGGATAAAATCTAAGCATGTAAAGATGTCATAAACCTGTATCCTATACAGAATCACCTTGAATATTCAGGAAGATTCTGTCTCATGATTTGTGTCAGGTGTCCTGGGTATAATGTGTAACCTCCGTATCCTGAAATTCGTGCTTAAATATTATTTTTAGGTTAATTTGGGGCTAGTGGGATTTTTCCATAATTTTTTGTTAATTAAAAACTAGTAACCCTAATTTCCTAGGACTTTCAAGAATTTATTTTAGGATCAAATATAATTAAAAATAACCCAAACTTTTATTTTAGGTTCTAAATAATAAAATATATTTTCTAGAATTTTTTGGGAATTTTCTGATTATTTTTAGCATTTATTTTGAGTTAATTATGAAAAACTGAATTAAAAACTATTTTCTGAAAAAAAAAACCCAAAAAGTAATTAATTCTGCCCAGTCAGTAGACAGGGGCCCACCTGTCAGCCTCCCGCAGCCAACAGTGCGGGGCCCGCCTGTCAGCGACCGCGGGTGAAGCCGAGCCGAGCCGCGTCCTAGTCCGAGTCGGACTCAGCTGAGCCGAGCCGCGTCCGACCGGGACCGTTTGATTTGGGCGGGGCTGCGCGGATGACTGCCACGTGGCAAGCTCCTGAGCCGCGGCTGCTCTTTCTCTCTCCTCTCTCTATATATATATTAGTTTAGTTATTTTCTAGGATTTTTCTTGAGCCAATTTTTAGAGAATTTCCATCTAGGGTTCCTTCATCTTCCAGAAGCCATTGCGCATAGCTCCGGACTCCAAACGAGGCCTAGTTTTTTGTGTTAGAACGATATTGAGGTTAGATTTCTGATTATATAATTTTCTTTATGAAATTATGATTATTAAATTTTGGAAAATTCGTAGAACACAGCATATCCAAAAATAGACGCGTTTCGATGTTTTCGTGATTTCGGGAGAACCAGGAATCAGAATCATGAACCGTTTAAAGTTTCAGAAATCTAATGTCGAGATCATTGACATATGTTTTTTCCAGAATTTAATTCGAAGTATTTATATACTATTAATTCTGTAGAACTTCTAGGTTAGAATTTAACCATCGGTGCACAATACGAAACTTGTATGTGCCATAATTTCCAAACGAATTTGAATTTGGATGAGCCATAAATTCCAGCGTATTTTTGACGCTTAAATCTACAGAGAATCATGCATGAAAGTCGAGTTTGGGCTGGTTGACTTTTCGGTCAATATATCGCCTCGATTTGCGTGCCATGAGTCTCGAGTCGATAAATTTAGGTTCTTTTGGGCAAAAATTAGGATTTGACCTAAAAATTAGAGTAATAAGATTAAAATAGGATTTTAGAGTAATTATTCCAGAATTAAATAAATTAAAATAAATTATCTTTTGACATGGTAAATTGTAATACATAGGCTATTTGGACTGTGACTTGGACTCTGATTCATACCAGCAGTAGGACCCCAGGCGAGTACATTCTCTGACAGTTTCCATTATGTTGATTATCTCTATAATTCTTGTTGTATAGCGTACATGACTCTGACACTGTTCTTTACACGAGTTGGCATCATTGAGACCTGTCACGAGGAGTCGTGATTGGAATCCATCGTGCTAGCTGGGGAAATAGGGAAATATTAGTAGCTTATGTGATCATACCCAACCTTACATGCATCATAGCTCACCCATATCTCACGTCGGTGCAGCCTGACCATTACATGTCTCATAGCCTGTTACATATGATTAGCCTGACTATTGCTCATATCATAGCTATCCGGATGGTTAGCCTGACCCTACATGAATCATAGATAATCATATATAACAAGCCTGATCAGTTCCAAGTCGATCACATGATATACTAATGTTTCACACACTTGGTTAGAGGATCATTGACATGCATCTCTAGTATATTGATCTAGCATCTCGACATGTTCTAGTTGTTGTTCTTGTACACATTTATATACCAGTTCATTGTTTTTGCGTGTACTTGGATTTCTATTTCATTGCTAGATATACATTGATGATGACATGCTCCAGTATTCTATTTATTCCAGTATTTCTATTTTCAGTATATCCATGCTCGTTAGTATTTCTTATTGCCAGTTATCCATATCTGTCTTGTATTTCTTTACACTGTATTATAGTTTTTGTCAATATGCATGGAACTGCTGTTAGAGGTGTATTTCATTCCAATCCTGACTGGATATTTTTTCCAGACTATGACATAGAGGACTTATTCTGACATACTTGGAGACTTGGATGTATTGATTGCAGGTTAGACTATTTATTGTTGTTTAGACTTGTCTTGTATTTTATTATTTGCTTCGATATCTCATCGTGCTTTAGGTTATGTGATTGAGTATATTCCATATTATATTGTGATATCTGTGTCTCCTTATGGAGTTGGATATTCATGTGAGATTGATTAGATAGTTATATGATCTAGACAGCGTTCTACCGCCGATGTTGCGGCGTAGGCTGGACGTACCCACGCTCTCGTGCCCATATACCGGGTGCGGGTCGTGACACATTTTTAGTGGTGGCCCATGCAGGTCAGACTTCGCAAGTTGTGCGATGTTGTGGTAGTGCGACATCTTAGTTGTACTACTGCGTGCCTGCGATAGAATATAGGACATAGGATACTAGGATGAGAGAGGATACTCAATCACAAATTATTTGAGAGATTCCTGGGACGACCCCTTAAGAATCTTATTATAATTTCCAATTTAAATCTTTTTCCTTGTTTCATCCGCTCTCGCTTGTTGTTATTGAACTTGATTCTTGTTGATCAGTTATTAAATTAAAATCTTGGTATCATTGTTGAGTTTATTCTTGTTGACCAGTTGTTAAATTAAAATCTTGGTATCATTGTTGAGTTATTCTTGTTGACCAGTTGTTAAATTTAATTCTTGGTATCGTTGTTGAGTTGATTTTATATCGAGATGAATTTTACGGGCTAAAATTTATGGTATCATCTGATGACATATATTGATGAGGACATCGAGAAAGGTAAAACGTCTACTTTGGTTATGGAACCTAGAGTTTATCGCAGCCATATTAGCTGTCGTGACGAGAACATATGAACCTGACTTGGATGTACATACTTTAGTTATAAAATTTAGAATTTTTCGCAGCCATACCAGTTGGCGTGGCGAGGGTTCTAGATGATATGATTATCGAGTTGCATACCTTAGTTACGGAACCTGTCGTTTATCACATCTATGCTTACTGGCGTGGCGAGGATTCCGAGTGTCATGATTTCTAACAGACGAGTATGATTATCAGGTTGTATCTTAAATTGGTTCTTAAAGTATTATCTAAAGACTTATCTATTTCTGTTATTCCAGGACCTTGTTCCATCATTTTCTTTGCTAGCAATAGCAATACCTTCAGTCCTTAATCCAGTTCCTTTTTGAGCTTCTTTTCTTGAGGATTCCTTATTAGTATGATAATTAGTGACTTGCAATTTTGGTTGTCTTGTATTAGTTTGACTGAGTGTAAGTTTGTAAGTGTTTCTTAGTTGGACATGGGAGCAATAGGCATTAATCTAGAGATACTCATAGCATAGTACCTTGTAGCAATAGTTCTATGATAGACGTGTTATAGTTAGTATTTGTACTATAGATAGAAGGAGAAAAGAGTATTAGTGAAGGTTCCAAGAGTAAGTATCAGAGTCAGCATGCCAGTCCTGACTAGTCGTGAATTCATGTAATTGGATGATCTATGTAAACAATTAAGTATCAAAGAATTATGTTAAAGATTAATGGAGCATGATGTTCAATTTGATAATTGATACCGGGTATGTTAAGAGTAAAAAAAAATGTATATGCATAAAGGATTTTAATGAGATGCCATGAGTAGAGAAATATCAAGATTGGTAATGAAAGTTATGAAATATATCACATATTAGTTTAACAGGCTGTAAAAGGTTTAAGAGATATGCTTATACATCAATCGAGATATGGAACCATATGCCTGTCCTTAAGATTGAAGTAAAGCATGGGTATTATAGAAATTGCAAGTGATCATAAGTTCTAGTCAATATGACGAGATGATCTAATAATGGAAGCTAGTGTTACCATACCAATAGTGCTAGTGATTCTATATCAAAGATTTGTTGAGCAAGGTGCTAATGACAGTAAGTACTTCGTGTGATGATAATTAGATTGGTGTACCAGTTAATATAGATAGAAAATTATTGGAGAAAATATGTGTGATGATAACTTTGATCATTTGGAAGTAATAGTGCAAGTAATTCGGGCAGTATAAGTTTCAGTACACAGTTGAGAGTTGTAGACCATGGGTGTATTTGAGTACACCTTGAGTATTAGAGACTGTGAGTATTTATATGTATACTTGTGGATTTAAATTTATAAATTGAAGAGTGGAAATAAATTTCAATTTTTAATAATTTTGAGGAGTTAAGATTTTATGTTATTAAATTTTGAGGATTCAAATTCAATTCAATAAACATAGTCAAAGCTATAAAGATTTTTTGGAAGTGATTAAAATTTTATTTTGATATTGAGCATTTGACTTTTGAGGAAAGTATAAGCATTTTATTTTAAATTTTTTGAGAAGTTAAATTTTGATAATTTTATTTTGAGGATAAAATTTTATGGTGGGTAAGAAATGGATAACGGTATATGAGTGGTTGATGTGCATGTGTAGGGATCTATTGGTTTAAGAATGCTTGAGATGGCACTGTAAATTGACTTAGGTGTCCATCTAGAGTTGTATTAGAGTGAGCAGTACTTAGTATGGTGTGTTTCACTTGGTATACACTTGAGTGATAAGAACAACTAGTATAAACAGTTATAGTAGGTAAGAGAGCTAGCAGTGAGTATGCTTGTAGTAGAAACAGTGCTACCTAAAGAGATAGAGGTATCAAACTTTGGATGCATTATTAAACTATGGCTGTGTTAGAGATTCTTGGTATCATATCTAGGTATCAATAGACAGGTGTATGCAATGAGGATGTATTCATGGATGTTGTGGACTAATGATTAGTTGGTATGGATATCAGTATATAGAGATAGGAATTAGTGAGTGAATGTGCTAGAGTTAAGTGTATATTAGAGGATTAAGATGTCCAAGTAATGGGTTAGAAGGCTATGTTCTGTTCTTTCCTCATATTCCTTTTCCATCTGTTTGTTTGATTGATTGATTCCTTAGTACCATAGCTTGTATCAATAATTTTCTTGTTAGAATATAGTTAGTAGTACACCCTAGCAGAGACTGCAATACCATAACAAAGGAGACCATAACCATGTATGTTTTCTCTAGATTGCATGTTGTGTGACTGTAGGTAGGACTTTCTTAGACCTTGATTATTGGGGGTTTGACCGTAGTAAAGATTTATGAAGAGGATATGACTTGACAAAGAGAGACAAGGTGCTTTAAATATCGAGGATAAACATTAATTTAAATAAAGAGTTGAGAATTTAATATGGCGGAATTGACGATTTTGCTAAAACATTAATTTTTATGAAGATTAAGATATGATTGAATCTATCATTAAAATTCGAGAAAATTAAGGAAATTATCATTATATTCATTGGACTGTAAGTTATGAACTTATATTGAATATGGTATTTGAAGATTTCATAACTAATACGTTATTTGATTTTGTGTGAAAAAAATGAATCGAGGATTAAGATCACTAATGGGTTAGTGTTCGATTTTAAAATTTTGGGATGAGAATTTAAATTTTATAAACATGCATCAATTGGATTTAAATTTGAGGAGTAAGATGATTAATGGGTTAGTATTTGAATACAAACTTTTTGGACGAGATTTTTTAAATTTTATAAATATACATTGAGTGGATTTAAAATTAGAGGATTGAATATTAAGTTTTGTATTTAGTTATTAGCATAAAATTCTTGAGGAGATTTTGATAAGAATGGAATTTGATTTTTAATTTTAAAGGTTTGCGGAAATATGATACTTATAGAATTTGGAAAAAAAATTTGTGAAATAGCAATATGGATTCACTTCATGATTATGTGATTTGATGAATTTAAAATCTTGATGGAGAAATAATATAAATGAATACATACAACTATTAAGGATTTTAAATTTCGAGGACAAAATTTCTTTAAGGTGGGTAGACTTGTAACCTCCGTATCCTGAAATTCGTGCTTAAATATTATTTTTAGGTTAATTTGGGGCTAGTGGTATTTTTCCATAATTTTTTGTTAATTAAAAACTAGTAACCCTAATTTCCTAGGACTTTCAAGAATTTATTTTAGGGTCAAATATAATTAAAAATAATCCAAACTTTTATTTTAGGTTCTAAATAATAAAATATATTTTCTAGAATTTTTTGGAAATTTTCTGATTATTTTTAGCATTTATTTTGAGTTAATTATGAAAAACTGAATTAAAAACTATTTTCTGAAAAAGAAAACCCAAAAAGTAATTTATTCTGCCCAATCAGCAGACAGGGGCCCACCTATCAGCCTCCCGCAGACAATAGTGCGGGGCCCGCCTGTCAGCGACCGCAGGTGAAGCCGAGCCGAGCCGAGCCGAGCCGAGCCGCGTCCTAGTCCGAGTCGGACTCAACTGAGCCGAGCCGCGTCCGACCGGGACCGTTTGATTTGGGTGGGGCTGCACGGATGACTGCCACGTGGCAAGCTCCTGAGCCGCGGCTGCTCTTTCTCTCTCCTATATATATATATATATATATATATATATATATATATATATATATATATATATATATATATATATATTAGTTTAGTTATTTTCTAGGGTTTTTCTTGAGCCGATTTTTAGAGAATTTCTATCTAGGGTTCCTTCATCTTCCAGAAGCCATTGCGCATAGCTCCGGACTCCAAAAGAGGCCTAGTTTTTTGTGTTAGAATGATATTGAGGTTAGATTTCTGATTATATAATTTTCTTAAAGAAATTATGATTATTAAATTCTGGAAAATTCGTAGAACACAGCATATCTGAAAATAGATGCGTTTCGATGTTTTCGTGATTCCGGGAGAACCAGGAATCAGAATCACGAACCGTTTAAAGTTTCGGAAAGCTAATGTCGAGATCATTGTCATATGTTTTTCCCAGAATTTAATTCGAAGTATTTATATACTGTTAATTCTGTAGAACTTCTAGGTTAGAATTTAACCATCGGTGCACAATACGAAACTTGTATGTGCCATAATTTTCAAACGAATTTGAATTTGGATGAGCCATAAATTCCAGCGTATTTTTGACGCTTAAATCTACAGGGAATCATGCATGAAAGTTGAGTTTGTGTTAGTGACTTTTCGGTCAACAGATCGCCTCGATTTGCGTGCCATGAGTCTCGAGTCGATAAATTTAGGTTCTTTTAGGCAAAAATTAGGATTTGACCTAAAAATCAGAGTAATAAGATTAAAATAGGATTTTAGAGTAATTATTCTAGAATTAAATAAATTAAAATAAATTATCTTTTGACATGGTAAATTGTAATACATAGGCTATTTGGACTGTGACTTGGACTCTGATTCATACCAGCAGCAGGACCCCAGGCAAGTATATTCTCTGACAGTTTCCATTATGTTGATTATCTCTATAATTCTTGTTGTATAGTGTACATGACTCTGACACTGTTCTTTACACGAGTTGGCATCATTGAGACCTGTCACGAGGAGTCGTGATTGGAATCCATCGTGCTAGCTGGGGAAATAGGGAAATATTAGTAGCTTATGTGATCATACCCAACCTTACATGCATCATAGCTCACCCACATCTCACGTCGGTGCAGCCTGACCATTACATACCTCATAGCCTGTTACATGTGATTAGCCTGACTATTGCTCGCATCATAGCTATCCGGATGGTTAGCCTGACCCTACATGAATTATAGCTAATCATATGTAACAAGCCTGATCAGTCCCAAGCCGATCACATGATATACTAATGTTTCACACACTTGGTTAGAGGATCATTGACATGCATCTCTAGTATATTGATCTAGCATCTCGACATGTTCTAGTTGTTGTTCTTGTACACATTTATATACTAGTTCATTGTTCTTGCGTGTACTTGGATTTCTATTTCATTGCTAGATGTACATTGATGATGACATGCTCCAGTATTCTATTTATTCCAGTATTTCTATTTTCAGTATATCCATGCTCGTTAGTATTTCTTATTGCCAGTTATCCATATATGTCTTGTATTTCTTTACACTGTATTATAGTTTTTGTCAATATGCATGGAACTGCTGTTAGAGGTGTATTTCATTCCAATCCTGACTGGATATTTTTTCCAGACTGTGACATAGAGGACTTATTCTGACATACTTGGAGACTTGGATGTATTGATTGTAGGTTAGACTATTTATTGTTGTTTAGACTTGTCTTGTATTTCATTGTTTGCTTCGATATCTCATCGTGCTTTAGGTTATGTGATTGAGTATATTCCATATTATATTGTGATATCTGTGTCTCCTTATGGAGTTGGATATTCATGTGAGATTGATTAGATAGTTATATGACCTAGACAGCGTTCTACCGCCGATGCTGCGGCGTAGGCTGAACGTACCCACGCTCTCGTGCCCATATACCGGGTGCGGGTCGTGACATAATGTACTTGATAGGGCAAGTACGATTATGTAAATGTCACGTTATCCATCTCTAGGTGACGTTACACAACCCCGCGTACGGTGTTGGCACCCGACTATTAATCGGAAGCTAAGTAAGTCACACGGCCCTAAGGTTGAGCATGTACAATAGTCACAGAAAATAAAGCAAGAGAACAAAATGAATCAATAAGCTGCAATTTATGGCAAGGTACACTTGCTTGGGTTTTCGGCTCCAATTATCGCTCTGACTTCAGCGGGGATTGCAGGCAGTACTCCGGTTGCTGAAATAGATATCATCATCAGATCCAAAAAATATTAATCAGCTAGAAATGCCTGTCCTTGAGTCCAATTTGGAGACAAGGGCAAAAATGATATTTCGGGTCAAGGCGGGGTCCAGATGTGGGCCGCTTTGCACCGAAAAGTGCGTCAGGGTCAAAGATCTCCAAATCTGTCCAACTTAGTGTCAACAGGTTAAGAACGATGATACGAACCCAACAGAACTTCCTGAATTAGATTCCGATGAGCCGTTCTCAAAATCGCCCGTCAAGTGAAGCTTGTGGGGCCCACGACACGCGATTTTGTCAACGTTCTCAGAATCGAACCCAACTTGGCTCACAGGACCAGCGTATTGCTACGAGTCCAATGGCGTAAGTTTTGTCTCGATCCGACGTATGTAGACTAAGTTACAGCGAGAACCAGAAAGGTTGGATACGGGGCGTTGTCCGCTGATACGCATTAATTCCGGTGTGCACGCACATTCGAATCAACTTCTGCAAAATCTCGCACGTCCGTATCAACAACGCGCACGTATCTGTGAAGACCGCGTGTGACCAAGTCATCATATTTGGCGGGGCATACTCAGTTTCGGGGTGAAACAGGGCGTTGGTTTTCCTGTTTTTGGATCACGGTTTGCGATCACCACAGGACGCGATGCACCGAGCGGGTTATACAGGACGCGATGCACCGAGCGGGTTAGGGGGTCATGCAGGCTACACGATGCAACTGACGAAAAAGAAATTGGGGTAGCGAGGAGTGAGATATGGATACCTGAACAGGGCTCCGGGAAACTGTGTTTCTCGTGTCCGAATCGTGTCTGAGCTAGGGCTTGAGTCTGGGTCGTGTCTGAATTCACCGGAGTAGGTCTGAGTGGAGGCGGCGCTGGTGCTGTGTTGGAGGGCGGCCGGATCTGGTCGAGAAGGAGAGTCGGGCTCGGACGGAGGGAGGCTGGGGGCAGCGGGAAGACTCGAGCTCGGGTCTCCGGCAACTGGGCGGAGCGGCCAGGGGCTCTCGGCGGCGAGGAGGAGGCTAGGGGAGGAAGGGCTGGAGGTTAGGGTCGACAAGGCTCGGGGTGGCGCTGGGAGTCGGTGCTAGGCCGCGGCCGGGTAGTCGGCTGGGTTGGAGGCGGGTGGAGGAGATGGGGAGAGGCTGGCCGAGGGCTGCTGATGCGGGTCTCCGACGAGGCTACTGGAGGGGAGAGGAGGCTGCGGGCGGCAGGAGAAGCGGGGCGGAGGAGGAGCTAGGCGGAGGGAATGGCGGAGGAGAGGAGAACCGTCGGGCGACAGAACGGTTTGGGGAAGAAAGAGAGCGGGTCGGGTTTCAACGGTCGGGTCGGGTCTGTTATGGATCCGGCCCGATCCAAAATAATGCGGGTCGGGTCGGGCTAGTGGGTCGGGTCTGGGTTAGACCCGGATCCGACCCGCTAAGGATTGGGGTTGGTTCAATGAACCCAGTCCGGTTCAGAAATAGATTTGGTTTGGTTTATTTTAAATAAACCCGGTTTATTTTGGTTTAATTAATTAATTAGTTTTTAAGGCTTTTAAAAAGCTTCCGGGGTCCAATAAATTCCCAGAAAATTACCCTATATCTAGTTTTTCATTTTACACCAAAAAATATTATTTTTATAATATTTTAATATTATTTATTGTAATTTAAAAATCACTTAATAATTAAAACACCTGAATTTAATTAGAGAAAAATCTCAGAAAATTCCAGAAAATTGTGAAAAATTCAAATTTATAAATTCTTGAAAATCAGGGGGTTTACAATCTACCCCCTTAAGAGGATTGCTTCCTCGCAATCAAAGAATAATCGGTCAACAGAGATGACACGGTTGCAAAATTTATTCGAATCACAATACGATGAAGAAAATCAAGGTTGAGGGTTTAAACACATAGGAAAAGTCATTTTCCTAAGCAATGGAATTTCCCAATTATAGGAAATCTAGAAAATTATAGTTTTTTAGAAAAATAGATTATTCTTTTAAAAACATACCAGGTTAACATTTATAAAACATTCTAGGTTATAAGTTCAAAATTACTAGGTTAACACTAGGTTATCAATTATTATCAAGTTAAAATAATCAGGTTAAGTCTAGGGTCACGAACCAGCAGGCACGAACTATAGAAATGCTAGAAACGGAACTACAAAAACTTACTCGTATTAGCTACTCCATGGTTCTGCGCGTCTCCCACAGTCATTGCGAAAGCTTGGCCGCGTCCTTGAGATGGTGCCCTCTGCTGTTGCTGGGCTTGCTGGTAGGGTGCTGCTTGAAGTGCCAAGGGTGTCCTTGGTTGATGTCCTCCTGGTGTTGGTAGAGCTTGTTGGTTTACCCTTTGTGCTCCTTCTCCACGTTGAGTGCAATCCCTTACCGAATGCTGACGGGATCCGCATGCTAAACACAGCCCTAATCTGCGTCGGCATTCCTTGGCGAGATGGCCGGCTTTGCCACAGTAGTGACAAGTAGAAAGGACTATCACTTATGGTGTAGATGCTTTTTGCTGTTGGTGTAGGTGAGGTCTCTTTGCAGCTTCTTCTTGTGGTGCTCTGGCTGTTGCTGATGGGGAAGGCCGCTTCAGACTGGTCTCTCTCCTGGTAACGCGCTCCATGCGTCGGACTGCAGCAAGGATGTCCGAGTATGAAGTAGGTGCAACGGATCCAATTAGTTTCTGTAGCTCAAAGTTGAGTCCGTCGAAAAACTTCTCGACCTTCTCTTCTTCTGTCGGGATCAATGTTGGGGCGAAGCGACTTAGACGAATGAACTCGGTATTGTACTCTTCCACCGTCATAGCATCCTGAGTGAGGCGATTGAACTTGTCCCGAAGTTCTGATCGAGCGATAGCCGGAATGTACATCTCCTGGAAGAGTCTGGAGAACTCTTCCCAAGTAACTCGGTCTGGTCCGAGCCGTGTCTCCTCGGATAGCCACCAGTGATGAGCATTGTCCGTCAATTGCATTCTGACGGCAGTCATCCAACGTTCCCGGGGAAGCTCAGCTGCTTCTAATTGATGCCGAATGTTGGTGAGCCATTCATGAACTTATGTTGGTACCTCCTTGCCAGAAAAGGTACGGGGCTTCAGCTGAAAAAAATCGATGATAGAGCCCGTCATTGGTCGTCGAGCTGGTAAGTTGACCTGCTCCAGTGCAGTTACTATGCTGTTCCTCAAGTAATCAGCCTCGCAACGCTGAGCCTCGTGTTGGACTTGTTGCTGGGCTTGCATCATTGCGTAGATTATTTGAAATATCTATTGCCCGTCTATAGGTTGCCCTTGTGGGAATACAGGCATCGGTGGAACGAACTGCGGAGGAGGTGGAATGTCATCACGCCGAAATCTAGAAGCTTGATGATCTGCTTGGCTGCTTCGGTGAGTAGAGGGATCTCCACTCAATGGCGTCACTTTATCTTCTCCGTAGGTGGCTACATCACCTATTGGTGTTCTTGCTGGAGTTCCGTCGTTTGCTCGTGAATCCATTACTCTGCATCAAAATAAACTATAAGAGCGCACAGGATTCAAGGCAAGATGCAAGTCAAAATTAGTTCGAATACAATATAGATATCAAAAATGATTCAAGCAAGTGGATGAGATCCTAAAAACTTATCCTATTCTTATTGCAGGCCTGTTCGGTCCCTAAGTTAAAACCGAACAATTTTGTCGTTGACCTGCATGGGCCACCACAAAAATCATGTCACGCCCCAGTCCAAAAATACCGAGGGACTGGACACGTGGCAATGGCCAGCAGCACGCACCGATGGATAAACCCAATTTAATGGATCCATCGGGGCATACTTAAGCTGTATTACAATAGTCAGGGTTTACTATTCTCATCCACAGAATAAAGATAGCAATATCAGCAAAAGAAATATTAAACAACATCCAGTCAAAAGTAAATAAAATCGGGGAACAACCCGATATTAAGTCTGTTACAAAAGTTTATTTAAACAGGAATAAAAGAGTTTATTTGCTATAAAGACTGAGCATGGAAGAAACAGATGTTCAGGAGAAGTCATCAGCGATCACCTCATCCTCAGGTTCTGGTACTGCTCCGAGAAGTGCTCATATTCTGTATGCCTCTGGATAGACCTCGTCTGCTAATCCTGGGGACATAATCCGGATCCAGGTCCTCAGGGGACATAGCAAGGTACAAGAAAGCTCAAGCCATAATAATGCAGTACAGGAAATAAATGAAACAAATAGGGTAAATACATAGCCAGCTAAGTGATATGCAAGTGAGAGTTATTAGTCATACTCAGGCTGAGACTACTACAGGATCAGTGTCGGTGAAACCATAGCAGTATTTTATCGAAGGGCCAGAACTTGCGCCAAAGCTCTGTATCAGAGACTAAGACACCTCCAGATGACATAATTATAATTTAATCAGCCTTAATATTGTAATACTCTCCCCACCCAATGTAATCTCACGTCACAGTTCACAATGTTTATGTTACGCAAGATCAAAACTAATGCAATAAGTCAGGATAAAATCTAAGCATGTAAAGATGTCATAAACCTGTATCCTATACAGAATCACCTTGAATATTCAGGAAGATTCTGTCTCATGATTTGTGTCAGGTGTCCTGGGTATAATGTACTTGATAGGGCAAGTACGATAATGTAAATGTCACGTTATCCATCTCTAGGTGACGTTACACAACCCCGCGTACGGTGTTGGCACCCGACTATTAATCGGAAGCTAAGTAAGTCACACGGCCCTAAGGTTGAGCATGTACAACAGTCACAGAAAATAAAGCAAGAGAACAAAATGAATCAATAAGCTGCAATTTATGGCAAAGTACACTTGCCTGGGTTTTCGGCTCCAATTATCGCTCTGGCTTCAGCGGGGATTGCAGGAAGTACTCCGGTTGCTGAAATAGACATCACCATCAGATCCAGAAAATATTAATCAGCTAGAAATGCCTGTCCTTTAGTTCAATTTGGAGACAAGGGCAAAAATGATATTTTGGGTCAAGGCGGAGTCCAGATGTGGGCCGCTTTGCACCGAAAAGTGCATCAGAGTCAAAGATCTCCAAATCTGTCCAACTTAGTGTCAACAGGTTAATAACGATGATACGAACCCAACGGAACTTCCAGAATTAGATTCCGATGAGCCGTTCTCAAAATCGCCCGTTAAGTGGAGCCTGTGGGGCCCACGACACGCGATTTTGTCAATGTTCTCATAATCGAACCAAACTTGGCTCACAGGACCAGTGTATTGCTACGAGTCAGATGGCATAAGTTTTGTCTCGATCCGACGTCTGTACACTAAGTTACAGCAAGAACCAGAAAGGTCAGATACGGAACGTTGTCCGCGGATACGCATTGATTCCGGTGTGCACGCACATCCGAATCAACTTCTGTGAAATCCTGCACGTCCGTATCAACGACGTGCATGTATCTGTGAAGACTGCGTGTGACCAAGTCATCCCGTTTGGCGGGGCGTACTCAGTTCCGGGGTGAAACAGGGCATTAGTTTTCCTGTTTTTGGATCGCGGTTTGCGATCACCACAGGACGCGATGCACCGAGCGGATTGCACGGGCACCGAGGGGGTCATGCAGGCTACGCGATGCAACTGAAGGAAAAGAAATTGGGGTAGCAAGGAGTGAGATATGGATACCTGAACAGGGCTCCGGGAAACTGCGTTTCTCGTGTCCGACACGTGTCCGAATCGTGTCTGAGCTAGGGCTTGAGTCTGGGTCGTGTCTGAATTCGCCGGAGTAGGTCTGAGTGGAGGCGGCACCGGTGCTGTGTTGGAGGGCGGCCGGATCTGGTCGAGGAGGAGAGTCGGGCTCGGCCGGAGGGAGGCTGGGGGCAGCGGGAAGACTCGAGCTCGGGTCTCCGGCGACTGGGCGGAGCGGCCAGGGGCTCTCGGCGGCGAGGAGGAGGTCAGGGGAGGAAGGGCTGGAGGTTAGGGTCGACAAGGCTCGGGGTGGCGCTGGGAGTCGGTGCTGGGCGGTGGCCGGGTAGTCGGCTGGGTTGGAGGCGGGTGGAGGAGATGGGGAGAGGCTGGCCAAGGGCTGCTGATGCGGGTCTCCGACGAGGCTACTGGAGGGGAGAGGAGGCTGCGGGCGGCCGGAGAAGCGGGGCGAAGGAGGAGCTAGGCGGAGGGAATGGCGGAGGAGAGGAGAACCGTCGGGCGGCTGAACGATTTGGGGAAGAAAGAGAGCGGGTCGGGTTTCAACGGGTCGGGTCGGGTCTGTTATGGATCCGGCCCGATCCAAAACAATGCGGGTCGGGTCGGGCTAGTGGGTCGGGTCTGGGTTAGACCCGGATCTGACCCGCTAAGGATTGGGTTTGTTTCAATGAACCCGGTCCGGTTCAGAAATAGATTTGGTTTGGTTTATTTTAAATAAACCCGGTTTATTTTGGTTTAATTAATTAATTAGTTTTTAGGGCTTCTAAAAAGCTTCCGGGGTCCAATAAATTCCCGAAAAATTATCCTATGTCTAGTTTTTTATTTTACACTATAAAATATTATTTTCATAATATTTTAATATTATTTATTATCATTTAAAAATCACTTAATAATTAAAACATCTTAATTTAATTAGAGAAAAATCTCAGAAAAATTCCAGAAAATTGTGAAAAATTCAAATTTAAAAATTTTTGAAAATCAGGGGGTTTACATGTCGGCCTCTCAGTCTGCGGCATCGGTGTAGCTCCTGAAGTCTGGCTCTCACAATGTTGCGTGGGGATTGTCTGGGAAGTCTGTCCCTCGGGATACGGTGTAGGATCACCCTGGGATGTCTCGTGCCAATGTATCAGCGGGGTCTGTAGTGATGGTTGCCCTTGGGGTATCTCCTCCCTTTGGGTGGTATTATCTGGCACCGCGATACTGGGTGCTCCTCGTCCACTGTGCAAATTCATCTTGCTGCAAAAGATAGGACTTCACTAGAAGAGTACGGAAACAAACAAACAGGATGCAGGTATTTAGGAGTAACACGAAGGGAGTTCAAGAACGTAAATCAAGGTGGATGAGACCTAAAAATTTCTATCCTATTACAGGCTCGCAGGGCAAGTTATCATACCACAAGCTAAAAGTTGACCTGCATGGGCCACCACTAAAACCATGTCAAGCCCCAGTCCCAAAATACATGGAACCAGGCCACGTGGCAATAGCCAGCTGTCACGTCTCCGAGGATATCCTAATTTAATGGATCCAACGAAGAGTGCTACGCTGTCCTAAATAACTAACAAGTCCAATATCAAAATCAACGTGTAATCTAATCTCATCCACAAAAATAAACAGCAAAAAGTACTAAATAAATTGCTGGAAGATAAATACCAGTCTCAAGATATCATAGTACAACCAATAATATCTAGTGGGAACAAACCCACTACTATAATGAAAATAAAAGTACTAAAATGAGATATAAAAGATAAAGACTAGAGCATCGTCTGACTAGGTAATGATGCACCCAATCCTAAGCGGAAGGCCTACCAATTGATCACAGAAACTCTGACTGTAGCACCTCTAACTCCTCTGTGGTAGCGAATCTCGTCTCCTGTCCGGGGCCGTATACTGTGGGGTAGTAAGCCTCGTCCAAATTTGGAAAGGTACCAGGTCCTCAGAGGAATGTAACAAGATACATAAAAGCATACCATATATATAAATACTGAATAAAATAAATGCAATAAAGTAAAATGGTGTGCTAACCATCTAAGTGAATGCAATATGAAGACAACTTTGGTACGTATGGGTAGGCGTAGGCATAACGTCCAATATCCCGAAGAGCGTGGTATCTGTAACATCCATCATCCCGAAGAATGAGGTATCTGCAATATATATACGTCCGTATCACTCCGAAGAGCACGGTATCTGCAATAAGGGAAGTTATTGGATCCGGGGCTCCCCTGGATACTACGGAGTCCAATGTGTGTATCCCATACGCCTACTAGTTGTCTTTCCCACCCAATATAGATACGCTAGTCGAATACTCAATGTGCGTACCATGTTTCTATATGCCAGTCTTTATAACTAAATAATCCTGAGTTACGTGCTAACCGTGATGCATGTCACATGCACCGATAGCTAGTCGAATACGCGGACCCACATCCTAATATGAATGTCTCACCATGAAACGTGTAAGGTGTCAGGTTACGGAAGATATCAGCGTATCCTCCCCTGGGTAAGTCTGCTAGTGACCAGGCCAAGTATACTAAATCATCGACGTATCCGTCAATAGCACCCGAGTCAATCTCGGACGTACACAGTCATATGAAATACAGTAACAAGAAACATACAACATATGCATCATTTAACTCAAACAATAAATATGGCAAGGTATCTTGCCTGGGTCATGAAGCTGTGAATGCCAGAAGCCGGTTCCTGCAGTGTCTCCTGGCTGATCCAAATGTCCTAAACACAAATATAATAAAATAATCTAATATCAGACGCTAAACATTAAATGTACATGACTACAACGCAATACTTGAATATTGTCACTAGTTCACGTCTGCTCGAATACAACATCACATGTGTGCGTAGCTAAGGTGCACACGTATTCTATGCTCGGTCATCCTGGGCCTTGAGACAATAATTTCAAGTTATGGTTTGACCACGATCTCTGTTCTGTGCGAACGTATGTTCCTTGGTTTCTATGCTCATTGTACGTGGTTTATGTATAGGTATTAGGGTGAAACACTAGTACTTGATATTAGGTCTCATGGTTAAGGTGTTTGCTAGTAAATACACAAATCCTAAATCTTATTAGTCATTAATCCAGCATGTACATAATTAGGGTTTAATTAGGTTTGTGTCCAATATCACAATTCTCGACATGACGACACGACGATACAATATTATCATGAAGAAGTGGAGGTCTTATGTGGTTACCTCTACGTGGCTGCTTGGACAGGGCCTGCTCTCGTCGAGGGGGCGTACTCCGGCGGAAAGGCGGCTCCGGTAAGGTGGCAGCGGCAGCAATGGCAGCAGCGGCTATGGGGGGTCATCGGGTTAGCGTACGGCGGCTTGACGTGCGGTGGGGACGGCCGTGTGGGGGAACGTCGGGGTCGGTCGGTCGATGGGGCTGGAGGTGCTGGAAGCGGTCGGGGTCGGTCGGCAACGGCTACGGGGGGGTCGGGTTAGCGTACAGGGTTGATGATGGTGAAGGAGGCGGTAGCTGGCCGGTCTGGATGGGAGCTGGGTGGTTGGGGGTGGAGGCTCGGTTGCAAGAGGGAAGGAATTCGGCTAGGGTTAAGGGGTTTGTGATGGTTTTTGTTTGGTTTAGGGTTTACATGAATAAGATTATGTATTTATATAGGGGATGAACTTTGGGGTTGGCCTCCGGGTTTGGGCTGGCCAGGGATCATTAATATGGGGCTGTTCAGGTCCAGTTTGAGGTGTAAATAGCCATAAATTAATTAACTAGATTAATAATTAACTGTGCAAGGTGAAGTTAATGAACATTGCGTAGCTAAGGTTATATTATGGTCAGAGGGTACCTATAATTGTCTCACGTAATTTTCAATTAAATCTGTTTATCCCTAGTCTCTAGTTTTAATAATAAAATAATCCCTAAATTGGTTGAGGGGGTTTACACTTTATAAGGTAACGCATATAACTGCTTCTCGAAGATCATGGCATGCAAGCCACGTAGGTAACTGCCCCTGCGTAAAACTTGATGATTCATGAATAATAGATAACCAACGTAAAATAACCAATTATCCTTCACGACGGAGGTCTTGAGCATATTCTGGGCTAAGTAGCCTTATCAACGTACCTATGCAAATATAGCCGAGTTGGCATATTTCGAGGAGATAGCATACGGCGTACTCCTATAGTTGAAAATAGCCTGGTTGGCATAAAATGCAAGGATGATGATGTGACTGTATTAGTCACAGTCTTAGCTTTCCCACAGTCATGACAAATTTTAAAAAAATAGAATAAAATCTCGAGCATTAAATGCAGAGATATGCCTCAATCTCGTGCATAAAATGCAGAGATATGCCTCGAGCTCTGTACAAGAAACAGCTTTTAATGTGGCGTCTGATTTTGTCTTGTCTCGAGCGTAAAAACTCATTTCAGTCAATGTAGAATAGGCAGCGTATTCAGAAGACTCAATTTTTCTTTCTTTGAATGCGTAAAAATGACTTGTATCAAAAATATGTCACAAAATGACAACCTGGGTCTCTGTGCAAAATTATCATCACAGCCGTTCTCTCAATCACCGTGCAGTACTTTTGTCAAATGTCAGGTTCACTGATTTGACTGACAAATTCATCCGAGGAATACGAAGAGTTCCTCGTACAACTTTACGCTGCATTAAAAACAACGTATTTTAAACTTTACGCAGGAAGGTATAGCAATCTTTTACGCAGAACAGCCTTGAAGCTCTGCTTTACGCGGACAACTCTGAAGCCCTATTTTATGCTAAACAACCTTGAAGTTCTATTTTACGCAGACAGCTCTAAAGCCCTATTTTATGCCAAACAACCTTGAAGCTCTGTATTACGCAGACAGCTCTGAAGCCCTATTTTACGCCAAACAACCTTGAAGCTCTATTTTACGCGGACAGCTCTAAAGCCCTATTTTACGCCAAATAACCTTGAAGCTCTGTTTTACACAGACAGCTCTGAAGCCCTATTTTATGCCAAACAACCTTGAAGCTCTGTTTTACGCTGACAGCTCTAAAGCCCTATTTTACGCCAAACAACCTTGAAGCTCTGTTTTATGCAGACAACTCTGAAGTCCTATTTTATGTCAAGCATCACGTCATATACCGTATTGGCTTACCATGAATGATCATTCACAACAATGGTCCACAGTTCATAACTCAAACATTCTACTAGTTCTGCGACAAAAACCTGCTTTAGAATGTGGCGTCAACTGCCTACAATCCAGCGACAAATGGGTTGGCTGAGGCATTTAAAAAACCATCATCAAGCTTCTAAATAAGTTTGTGTCATCTAACAAACGCGACTGAAATGAGAATGTGGGAGAATATCTCTAGGCCTACCGTACAATGGTCCGGACAGCTACAAAAAGTATGCTATTTTCTTTGGTATACAAAAATGAAGCGGTCCTCCCCCTTGAGATCCAAATCCTTTCACTCCAAGTAGCTCTCTTTAACCAATTAATCATCGACGATAATCACCGCCAACAACTACAAGAGTTAGAAGCACTCGACGAGAAATATCTCTTAGCTCAGCAGCATATTGAGCTATACTAAGCGCGTCTCTCGGGAGCCTTCAACAGACGGGTCAAGGAGAGAACCTTCCAAGTGGGAGATCTCGTCCTGACCGTGAGAAGACCGATGGTCATGACCCACAAGACGGCCGACAAATTCTAGCCTAAATGGGAGGTCCCGTTCATCGTGGAGTCTGTATTATCCAACGGCGCCTACCAGCTAGCGAAACCCAACGGCACTTGCTCATGATGCCTATCAACGGTAAGTTCTTGAAAAAGTACTATAAACTAGACTAGTACTTCCCTTATCCCCAGCGGGATAACCCAGATGTACATCTCTACACTCTTGGTCCTTTATCCCTAGCAAGTGCCAATGTGCAACTTTTTCTTCTTCTTTACAAATTACTGTAGAAGCCATCATCTGTATCCAGGAGTCCTGGATACGCAAAGGATGATGGATCCTTAAAGTATTCCCAGCGAAGCACTCTCAGGTCCACTTGCACACTACCGCAGTGACCACTCAAAAGCCAATCTCCCCAGCGGAATAATCCCTAGGTCTATCTTCACTCTCGAATAGACCACACTCAATAAACTACTCCTCAGTGAGTTTCTCGGATAATTAGTTCACATCCATATTACCTCTGAACTACTATCCTGGCATTTCTTTCCGGCCGAGTTTGCCATGTCTATATTATCTCTGAGCAAACTTTCTGGGTCATGGCTATCGATCATCACGTCCATATTACCTTTGATATCGGTTGCCATCCCCACTTATCACCAGTACTCACCAAAGTATGCCAGTGGTGTTAAGTCCACAAAATCTGCCACGTCCATATTACCTCTAGTAGTGCTTATCTTAAACCTATTACTTGCACCCAGGCATGCAAGAAGTAATGGGGCCACAAAATCTATCACGTCCATATTACCTATAATAGGGATTATCTTCAAATTAATTACTTGCACTCTAGTGTGCAAAAAGTAATAAGTCCACCAAAGATCCTCCAATGGGATATCCTTAAAACGCTACGGTATTGTACTACGTTCATATTATCTCTGGTACGATATCCGAAGTTTACACAAATAAACGCAATAAAAGAAGAAGCTTTTTCTTTGCTTAAAGGAAACAAAAAAGTGGATTACTTGGAGGATCTATTGACACCCAAGAACACCCCCGATGTCTATCAGGGGTCAGGATTCTCTAGTTCTACATTGTTTACAAATATCGCAAAATTCATACACAACAAGACAAATAAAAGAAGGAGTTCCGGAAAAGGAGAAACTTTTATTCAAGATCATGAGTACATATGATAGAAATATGTTATATTTCAAGGGTTTTCATTAATATTCAAGGTCTTGAATACATATGATGGAAACCCCTTTTAAGGGTTTCCATGAGTTCTCGCCGACAAGAACATCTTCCATTAAAAGGCGCCCCCATATTATATCTACCAAGGAAATAAGTGGGCCCAACAGCAGAGCTCAATGCTTTCTGGCTCACCACTCCACAGTACAAACTGCAGTATATGAAAAAGAATCCATCCTGATGGATAGCAAGGGAAGAGTAGGAGCAGACGCTCTATAAACAGGCAAAAAAATTAACGACAGGAATGACAATTAATCCAAATTCTGTCATTTCTGCCACAAGCTCCTAACCGGTAGCAAGCCGCATAAATGGGAGAAACGCAGCTAGCATGCTCGATGAACAAGGATGACTCAGCGCGTGACGCATGATGTTCATCCTCGTGTTCTGGATCAATCCTTGTTGAACGGTCCTCGTCTCCTGGATTGGTTCTCGACGAACCGTCCTCGTCTCCTGGATTAGTTCTTGATGATAAACCACCGCATAAGGGTGACATTCTCTTCGAATGACGGGTGTTATAATATCCTTCTATGCTCCATCATGAGCAGTACGAGTGAGGACAAAACCTATAAAAAGAAGACACGCATCAGTCTCAGTGAAGATCGTATAAAGGCACAACTGTACGTCTGTTTTGGTTGCAACGACTCACGACCGAACCTGCGTACATAAGCAAGAGAAAATCTCATCCATACGGTCAAGCCAGAGATAAAGCTCTGCTCGCATGAAGCAGACGACCCCCCATCTATGCGGCCATGCCAAAGCTAGGCGCGCATGTTACAGAGGAGTGCTCGTCTACATGATATAACTCTGTGAAGAAGTCTGCGCATGTCAAAGACGAGTCTCTATCCAGGCGACAGAATCTTACGAAGAGTCTGCGTACATCCCTGCAGCAGAATGGCGTACTGGTGCCTTTTTCTCCATATCCCAGCATGAGAAGTGCAATACTGCCCTACCTCCAAGTAAAATACCCGGATCAGGGGGCCATGGATTGAGATTGCCCTTGATTAACCCCTCGACAAAAAGAGCCTCAGCCTTCAACATCCCTCACAGAAGAAAGAAAGAAAGCAAAGAGATAAAGTTCTTTCTCTCTCCTCTCCATGACCTATCTATAGGCTTCAAAGTCGAGTGAAGAGATCGAGACAATGAACCAAGTAGTTATGGAGACGATTCTGATACCTCAATTTTCGTGATCCTTTTTAAATCTTCCTAGAAACCGTCGCCTCGAGCCCTACGTCAGGAGATGGCACAAAATCCTAAAGGAGATACACTAAAAGATTTAAACCAAATCCGTCAGCTAAGTACGATTTGACTGCCTGTAAGTGCTCGCCCATGTGGTTTAACGCCCATGCAGCCCCACGTCCATACGATACCACATCCATGCGACCATCCAGCCATGCATCCAAAAGTGCTTCTTCCTTTATGCATCTTATTCAAAGTATTCCAAACTTATCAGTTTAAAAACTTTGAAGAGAGTCTTGTAGAAGCATGGAAAATATGCATCCATTCAATCATGTACCCCAAACAAAAGCTCAGAAGAGATCAGGCCTTAGAGTCTCCCTGCGGCCAAGAAAGACAACATCCAGGCATCCGAATCAGCCAAAGGAGCTTGGCTACAGAAGGACCTAACATGGTATCCTGTCAGCATGATCGTCTCTGACACAGAATCCTAACAAAAATAATTTTCTGAATGCCTCAAAATATGTGAACACACTAAACGACAAAGGTCTTACGTCAGCATATAACTCCACTCTCGATGGATGTGCAGCTCCAAGTGTATATCACAACTAGCCTCATGCGTCCCAGACTCCATACGGTTCCATGCGTCTCTAGCCTCATATGTCCCAGACTTCATGCGTTCTCTGCGTCTCTGGCCCCATGTGTCTCAGACTCCAAGCGTTCTATGCATCTCTATCCCCATGCGTCCCGGACTCCATGCGTTTCATGCATCTCTGACCCCATACATCCCAGACTCTATGTGTTTCATACGTCTCTGGCCCCATGCATCCCAGACTCTATGCGTCCATGCGTCTCTAGGCATGTATTTCAGACTCCATGAAGACCAAATCTTGCTGTTACGATAAGATCGATTCTCTCCAACCAAGTACAAAATATGTGTCAAGCTGACCAAGTCACGCCCACAATGGATGAGAACTACCCAGATCTTCAGCAATAAAAAATTCCAACAAGCACCCATGTAGCAGCTTGACCTGCTCACGGTTACAGTTGTACCCTGTTAAGAAGGGACACGTGACACCCTCCAACATCTATACGATCCAACATATGCGTGTCTAGGGATGACTATAAATAGTAGGGTACCACACCCATATAAGAGACTGGCTATCTGTGAACCTACATTCAAGCAAGAGAGAAGAGCTTCCTCCTCCTACATAGGATCATCCACAGAGTAAAGAGAGTTGCTATATTCCTAACCCTCCATCATCACCCCCAGAAAATAAATTTGTACTTAGATTGTCTCATAGGACTTATCTGTACTTTCTTTTGTTTGTTAATTAAATCAAGCTCTCTTAGAACTTTCGAATTTATCTTGTTCGCCATTAAATTTGAAAGTTCTAAGAGAGCTTGATTTAATTAACAAATGGAAAGAAAGTATAGAGAAGTCCTAGGAGACAATCTAAGTACAATTTTTTCCTGGGGGGTGACGATGGAGGGTTCGGAGTGTAGTAACTCTCTTTACTCCGTGGACGATCCGATGTAAGAGGAGGAAGCTCTTCTCTCTTGCTTGACTGTAGGTTCGCAGATAGCCAGCCTCTTGTATGGGTGTGGTACCCTACTATTTATAGTCATCCCTGGGCATGCATATGTTGGGCCGCATGGATGCTGGAGGGTTCCACGTGTCCCTTCTTAACAGGGTGCAGCTATAACCGTGAGCAGGTCGAGTTGCTACATGGCTGCTTGTTGGGATTTTTCGTTGCTGAAGATCAGGGTGGTTCTCTTCTTTTGTGGGCGTGACTTGGTCATCTTGACACATAGTCCTTACTTGGTTAAAGAGAATCATACTTATCGTAACAATAAAATTTGGTCTTCATGGAGTCTGAAACATATGTCGCCAGACGCATGGGATGCATAAAGTTTGGGATGCATGGGGCGAGAGACGCATGGAATCTGGGACACATGGGGCCATATACGCTTGGCATGCCATGGAGTCTGGGACGCATGGGGCTAGAGACGCATGTAACGCATGGAGTTTGGGACGGATGGGGCTAGAGACGCTTGGAACGCATAGAGTCTGGGACGCATTGGGCCAGAGACGCATTGAACACATGGAGTCTGGGACGCATGGGACCAGAGATGCATAAAACACATGTAGTCTGGGATGTATGGGGCCAGAAATATATGGAGCCAAATGGAGTCTGGGACGCACGAGGCCAGTTGTTTTTTATACTTGGCGCTGTACATCCATCGAGAGTGAAGTTCGGTGATGACGTGAGACCTTTGTCATTAAGTGTATTCACATCTTTTGAGGCATTCAGAAAGTTATTTTTGTCAGGATTCTGTATCAAAAATGATCCTACTGACAGGACGCCATGTTAGGTCCTTCTGCGGCCAAGCTGCTTTCGCTGATTAGGATGCATGAATGTCGTCTTTCTTGGTCGGAGGGAGACTCTGCGGCTTGATATCTTATGAGCTTTTATTTGGGGCACAGGGTTGCATGGATGCATATTTTCCATTCTTCTACAAGAACTATGAGGAATAAGTAAATACTGATTATATGGCATACAAGTAATGAGAAGTAAGTAGATATAGTAAGTAAGGTACAACTCAATAAGTATAAAGTAGACATGAAGAACTATAACTAACTGTGAGTTTTGAAATACTAGTTTCGATATGTGATCATCTTGGAAACTTGTACAATAGGTACTAGCCTAGCTAATCATACATGAGGTGTATAATTAACATTAACAATGTCTATACAATGTCTACGGGATATGATCACATATCTAGCTGACATTTCTCCCGACCCAACTAGTATAATGGATCCAACCATGATACGTTATGATACCATAATCAAGGTACAATAATAATATGATGTATAATGTCTAATATCAATATGATGTACGATGTCTAATCTCAATACAATGAACAATATAAAATCTCATGATTGAGGATCCAATCTATATACCAATCCGTGCACCATCGTGTTAGGAATCAAATATAACATCACTAAGTACATGAATCATAGTAATTATCAAATAATAAAAACTATCAGAGAATGTACTCGCCTGTGGTCCTGAGCAATGAATATCAAACAGTGTCTGAACTGGAATCCAAGTGACCTATATATGAATTATCAAGTCAATGGATGATTTGGAATCATTAAACACGTTTAATTAACCTTACGTTAGGTCTCTAGGTCAATTCTAGGTCGCTATGGTCAAACAAGATCATTACCTCGATTCGGGTTCTAAAATACCTATTACGTTGGTTTATGAAGTCATACTATTTAATACTAGCTAATACTAGGTTATACCAAGTTATCTCTAGGTTTCTAGGCCTTACCTCATAGTATATGGATACTAGGTATCATAACTCTCTCTCTCTCTCTCTCTCTCTCTCTCTCTATATATATATATATATATATATATATATATATATATATATATATATATATATAAAATTATAATATGGCATATAAACGACTCAAAAAATGAGCCGTCTAAGGTGTATGTATAGAATCAATTACTAATATATAAAAATTGACTAGACATATAATAAATCCTAAAATATATTCAAAATTAAAATTATATATAAACTCACTATAAATTAGTATCTAGTTAAACACATATTCAAAATAAAATTTTATATTTATATCAAATAATAATTAAAATATACTCAAATCATACTTAAAATATTATAATATTATTTAAATTTTTATTTAATTTTTAATAATATTATATTTTTACGTGCAACGAACATGAATTACTAGTATATATAAGTATCATAATACTTTAGCTTATACACTATTACCTTAACTATTTACTCATTATCTTAACATTATCTATTACCTTAACTAGATACCTTACCTTAATATACAACCCCAATATGTACCTAATACCAATATATAGTACCAATACTTTGATTCCACTATCCAACTCAAGTATCTTGATTCTAAGATACTCCCTGTATCCTAGTATTTGACTAATATCTTAACTAATACACATTACCTACTCATATCCCTACTATCAATGTTTCCCTCATTGACACACTTGCACATATCCCTTGACACTCACTTAACACTCTTAGACACACACTCATGCACATACACCTTCACAGTCCGTCACTCACCCTACATGTTACTACTATATTAATCTACTGCTACCAACAAGTCTGTGCCAGTGCTAAAGTTGCTCCAATGCACATAAAATGTGTTGTTAGTTGTGTTCAATAGAACACTACACATAGTGTTCTGTATACTGGAAACCCCCTCCCTATCTCCTGTTGTAGAACAAACTTCCCACACTTGCTCACTGTATCTACTAGCCGTGAACCACCTACTGCTGCTGCTGTTAACTGTGCTCTCACTGACCAACAACACTAGTTGCAGCAGACCACTGCTAACACAATTGTTGTTGCCAACAGCATGTGCACAAGCAATTGTAGAGTAGCAATACACTCCATTGCCTTCACGTGCACTGACTACATTTCCTCCTTCCTCATTGAAATCTGCATCACAGGGGTAGACTGAACACTAAACACAGGTGGCCAACACCCTCTACCTCATCTTTAGCTCCCACACACTACCACACCTCAACCAATACATCAAGCACTGTCCTGACTGAACACAGTCCCCATCTCCTTTCTACACATACAACTTCAACTCCAAAATTTCACCACTCCATGATACCCCTTAGAGTATCACAATCTTCACACACACACACACACACACACACACACACAAAAGCACCCTAATGAACACTAAGTGCCCGTGATAAAATACTAACACTAGACACCCAAGTGCACAACACTCATGATACCAAATATCAAACACACCCAACTAACATAAAGCACCAATACCAAACACTTGGCGTCCACTACCTAGTGCCACAACACCAAATACCATGATACTCTCCTCCAACATCAACACCATCAAGATACTCCTCCTCAAAACTCATGGAAACCAAAATACATATAGTTTATATATATATATTGTCATGTCCCGATTTTGCAGAATAAATATTCGTCCCCTGGGCGTGATGCCGTGCGAACGTAAGAAGCGCCCGCACAAAGCCTAGCATAATAATATATATATATATATATATATAAACATCAGCAAAGTGCGGAAGCTAAATAACATATATTGAAATGAAAAAAGTTCTCTTTATTGATAATATACATCTTTGTTACAAACTCTTGACTCAAAATTAAGGGGTACTGCACGGCATTACAATATGGACCCAAAATGAAATAGCCGTTCCATACATTAAATCCCATACTAGAACTTCAAAATATAATAGACCTACGGACGAAGCTATCGCATTGTCTCGAAGCTGCATAAAGAGTGTGCACGAGCTCCGGGTGGTTTGTACAAGCTTCAAAAGACACGAACGGAGTGCACCGAGTAATGGACTGGTTGGGGAATAAGAAGTTTCATCTTCTCGCCGCATCTTCTTGACTCGGAAAACTTGCTGCAACGAGGGTCAGTACTTTAAAAGTACCGGTGAGGGCAAGCTAACCCAACTAACCAAATCGACACAACATTCAGGTAAAGCATATAAATTATTATTGTGGACTTTTTATTAGGTCTTAGTTCAAGTTATAACATGCAAAAGATTTAAAATGACTGAAATAAATATGCCATCGTTCGGTGACTTTACTTGCCCGTCTGAACCATATGCACAATTCTTACCATGACCTTCCCTCCAAGAAGACATAGTTAGCTTGCACAGTTTAAATATACATAATGTCACTGGCGTCATAAGCCATATTGGACGATTTTATAATCTCTGAACGGAGATGGGGTATAACGTAGGTAGCGGGCCCCGCTGCATGCATATTTTGCCCGATTCAAACGACTATCAAAATATTTTGTCCGGATCGAATCGGTCCCGGTGCCCCAGCGACCGTCCAGAGGAACCAAAAGCCTTGTGCACAAGTTATCCGTGACCATATGACGTCTCCATACTAGGTTATCATACTAAGCATTTCAAGACATCAAAATGAGCATAACTACTTAGCATAATGCGAAGGTATAGTCTTTCTGTTCAAGTGATCACATTACAAATTATATACTACAAATTTTATAGTTATAGATGAATAAATTCTAGCTACAACTGAAACATAAGAAAGATTGATGCACAATAGACAAGTACGCAATAATATAACCGTATGGTGAAGTGGTGTGACAATCATAAGTATTTCAAGTTCACTTCTTATTATCTTGACTCAGTTATTATTATTATCATGGTATCGTTGATCGGAACGCACAAACGAGTCAAATTATTAGTAGTGAAGACTTGGAAGAAGGGAGCTAATCGAAAGTAAGGCCACTCACAAGTTGGTGAATCGGGAAAGAGAAAGGGAAGATCTTCAAGACTCCGCTTGTGCGTCGCCTATACGATCACATGCATGCACCAAAAAATAATTAATATCTCCTGCCTCGATCTTCCAGAGTTCGATGCAAAATTCGAAGTTCAACGAACGAAGACAATAAAATCCATTGAAGCCGTTTAAGAAAACATAAGTCACAAAACTAACAATAAAGCAACCAAGCGGCATAAGAATGGGCAAAGAAACCAGCGCAACGGAAAGGCCAATCGTGACTCTGCCGTCGAGTCCTTCCTCGAGGCACAATTCGCTGAATGTGAGACTTGATTCTAAAGAAACCAATCCATAACGAGGAAAGGGTCTTGATTCAATCTGTCCTGATCGAACGATACCAAGTATTTCTTAGTCGCGCTCTCCGAACAGGGGAAACAGGGCACTACATATATATAGATAGAATAGCTAATCAATCATACCGATATGTATCATGACACTAATTGATCCAAAATCCCCCAAATAATCAATTCTACTAATACGTATCATGACGTATCATGATACAGACTCTACTTATCTATTTGTGGACACAAGGACACTATCAAACACCATAATAGACCTCAAAATTATCATTAGGACCAATGTCAAATACTTTGTGGTCCCAAATTCGTAACTCCATCAAAAGCCTTAGAAAAACCTATGTAACTATTAGAAACGACATCCCTATTACCAAATTCCTCACCTATGGGGTCGGATATCAGTATGGGTACGTTCCTAAGGACTCAAATTGGTATTCAATGAAGGAAATGACACGAGATTATTATCTATTGGGAGTTGGATCCTAATGAAATTTTTCATAAATTGGACATAAGGGAAACTTGGATACAACCTCCTAGCTAGCTCCTCTCCAAAAGTGCTTCTTGCAATCTCCAATGTTCTAGGCCACCATAGGAATGATAATGAATAAGAATGAGTGGATTAAAATTGGATTTGGTAGGGACTTGGGTTAATTTGGGGAAGATGGAAATTTTGGGGAAGAATGAGGCTAATAAAATATGAAATGAATGGATTATAACCATAATTAGGGTTGTCCACTTATAGTAGGATTGGGTGATGATACAATATCCATAATGCCCCTCTTCATTCTCTAATTAGGTCTAAAAGTTGTCATAAAGAGAATCTATTTAATTAAGGAAACCATCTTAGCTAACTAATAGGAGAAATATTCTATCCATGACACTAACTAATTAATTTCAATTAACTAAAGTCATGACCAACACTAATTAACACTAACTAACACTTAATAAATTCTAATTAGCTAAGATGCTTAATAACACTAATATAATTATAACTAATACAAATTAAATATAGCTATATAATTACAACCAATTATGAAATGACAAAAATACCACTACAAGTGGAATTGGTGGTTACAGTCCACCACCAAGCACTGAAGAGTCAGGATCATTGCATGTTATGCAGCTGAGTTTTTGATGGCATATATATAAATATATACATACTTAATAATTAATAGGATACTATATTTGGAGGGGGGGATTATATTGAGGCATTTACTTTACAGATTGAAACAATCCAGTGGATGTAGTATAACCTCATAAGTGAGCATTTGATCAGTCGTGGATATATAAATAATAAAGTGTGTCCTTGTGTGTTCATTAAGAAGTCATATTTTGAATTTGTATAGCAGTCTATATTGATGACTTGAATCTTATCGGGACACGTAAAGAGCTTGAGATAACTGTCTCACAGATAAAGTCAGAATTTAAGATAAAGGATTTGGAAAAAAACACGATTATACTTAGGCATGTTGCTTGAGCAATCTTACGATGGTGTTTTGGTTCACTAATCGAGTTACACTCAAAAGGTATTATGTCTGTTTAATATTGACAAATCAAAACCCTCAAGTCCACCCACGATTGTCCGATCTTTAGATGTTAAAGAGACTTATTTCATCCTAAGAAAGATGGTGAAGAGGTACTTGAATACGAAGTTCCATATCTAAGCGCAATAAGTGCATTATTATACTTATCTCAATGTATTAGATCATATATATCATCTGTTGTGAATCTATTGGCTAGATTTAGCGCCGCCTAACATACCACTATTGGAATGACATTAAATAGATCTTATATATATTAACTTAAGGGTATTATGGAGATGAGCTTATTCTATCCCTATGCATCTCGAAATGGATCAAACCATCTTGATCCTCAGAATAATGTCCATTTTGTCGGCTATGTCGATACAAGTTATTTATCTAACCCGAATAAGACGAGATTCCAAAATGATTATGTCTTTACGATTCGGGGTACAATGATTCTTGGAAGTCTACAAAGCAAACCTTGGTTACCACTTCTTCAAATCATCCATAGCCTACCCCATTTCCCCCCTTTTTTTCCTATATATATTATTTTTATTTTATTTTATTTCATATAAGTCAATCCACACCTAGCCTATCCTAGCCTACTCCATTTCATCCAAGATCAAATTTTTTGCTTCTTGCTTGTTGTTGCACCCTGACTGTCCTTCGTCGAGTTAGGTAATAATAATAATAATAATAATAATAATAATAATAATAATAATAATTAGGGTTAGTTAAAGATAGGGTTTTACTACGTAGAAGTAGTTGGGTTAGATTTTGACACCCTCACTTTTTCAGCTAGGGGTAGTTTGGTAAATTGACACGGGTAAATAAATTCTAGGAATAAATATTTATATTGGTGTGTTATAGAAATTATTTGATGTTTGTATTAATTATTTAATTATTAGTGAGTTATAGATTAAATGTGACTTGTATTAATTATTTTTTAGAGACTAGTCTAATAATTAGACTTGTCATGACAACTAGTGAGCCTAGCATGGATCCAAACTCATTAGACCCATCCCCATTAATTAATTAGAGAGCATTAGTTTAATTATAATTAGTTAGGAGCTTTCCAAAATATCCCTTTCCTAATCCTATTCATAATTGGATGGAGAGGAACAATTTGGACCATGCACATGACTTGAGAAAGGGGGAAGGGGCCAAAAACTATTAAAGGGGGATCTCCTCTCTCTCTTTCTTCTCTCATTTGCATTCATTTAGATCTAGAAATTAGATCCCCAATTTCCCATCACCCCCTCCATTGAATTCCTACTCAATTCACCTCTATTTTCTTCTCAAATTCATCACTCTTGGAGCTTTGGAGCTTGGAGAAGTATCATGACCCGCACCCGGAATTTGGGGTACGAGTACGTGGGTACGTCCAGCCTACGCCACAGCATCAGCGGTAGAATGATGTCTAGGTCACAATACTATCTAATCAATCGCACAAGAATATCCAACTCCATAAGGAGACACATATATCATAATATAATATAAAAATACTCAATCACATAACTAAAGCACGATAAGATATCGAAGAAAATAAATAATCAAAATGTAAAACAAGTCTAAACAAAATAGTCTAACTCAAACAATAACATCCAAGTCTCAAAGTATGCCGGAAACAAATCCGGTACCATAACTGCTGAAAGAAACTAACTGAATAACTAGTGATCCTGGCTAGACCTTCCAGAATCATAATTGAATTACAAGATCCAGGCTGCAGCTACTCTCCTTGTGGTCCATAAAATGTAGAACACCAATCCTCTAAGTTGCAGTCTAAAATAATATTTCCAGTCAGGATGGAGCGAAGTACAACCCGAATAATAGTTCCAATTAATTAACAAGGACTATAAAACAATAAATAGATGATGTTATATACTGAGAGAAGACAATAAATAAATGTAATAGCAAAATAAAGAGAACGGGCAATATAGGCAATATGGTACAGTCAGTGCATATATGAAATAAAGAGAAAGAACTACAATATCATATACGGGTGATGTAGTATATAAACTGAGATGAAGAACTTTAACTATTCTAAGTGTTTAAAATCGTAGTTTCGAAATATGATCGGCTTGGGAACTTGTACAATAGCTACATGGCCTGGCTAATCATACGTGAGGTGTATGATTAACACTAACAATATCTATACTTGTACGATAGGGATTTGATCACATCTCTCACTAGCAATTTCTCTGCCCCCAACTAGTACCGTGGATCCAACCATGACATGTCATGATACACGATCAATGTCCAATATATCATGTACAATGTCTAATATTAATGTCTAATATCAATGTCGTGTACAATGTCAATACGATAACCAATGTAGCATCTCATGACTAAAGATCCAATCTATATACTAATCCGTGCAGCACAGTGTCAAGAATCAGATATAACATTTCTAAATACTTGAATTATAGAAATTATCAAATAACAGAAATTATCAGAGAATGTACTCGCCTGGGGTCCTTAGCTGGTATGAATCAGAATTCAAGTCACAGTCCAAATAGCCTATGTATTACAATTTTACCATGTCAAAATATAATTTATTTTAGTTTATTTAATTCTGAAATAATTACTCTTAAATCCTATTTTAACCTTATTATTCTAATTTTTAGGTTAATTCCTAAATTTTGTCCAAATAAACTAAATTTTACCAATTTGAGACTCATGGCACGCAAATCGAGGCGATCTGTTGACCAAAAAGTCAACCGATGCAAACTCGACTTTCATGCATGATTTTCTGTAGATTTTAGCATCAAAAATATGCTAGAATTTATGGCTCATCCGAATTCAAATTCGTTTGGAAATTATTGTACATACAAAATCGTATTATGCAACTGTGGTTGATTGTTAACCTAGAAGTTCTACAGAATTAATAGCACTGAAATATTTCGTATTAAATCCTAGGAAAAACATATGTCAATTATCTCAACATTATCTTTCCGTGACTTCAAACGGTTAGTGATTCTGATTCCTGGTTCTCCCCGAATCGCGAAAATACCGAGAAGCGTCTATTTTTGGATATGCTGTACTCTACGATTTTTTTAGAATTTAATATTTATAATTTTGTAAAATAATTTATATATTCAGAAAAATAACCTTAATACGGTTCTAACACAAGAAACTGGGCCACGTTTGGAGTCCGAATCTATGAGTAATGACTTTTGGAAGATGAAGGAAACCCTAGATGACATCCCCTCAAATCTCTCTCTCTCTCTCTCTCTAAAATAATGGGATAATTAGGGTTATTATATTATATATATATATATATATATATATATATATATATATATATATATATATATATATATATATATATATATATATATATATAGAGAGAGAGAGAGAGAGAGAGAGAGAGATGTACATGCGGCTGAATAAAAAATTATAGGCTGACACGTGTCAGAATCTGATTGGATGATTTTGTTTATATTATTTGTTTTTGATTTGCTTTTGTCAAAATATTATTTAAGTCATTTTAAATCTAAATAAATCAAAATAAACAATAAAAGTAATCATAAAAATCTGAAAAATTAAAGAAAATATATTTTGAACCCAAAAACTCTAGAAAAATACTTAGGATAGTTTTATGTTCATAGATTTTCTACTATAATTAGGAGAAGCTCTAAAAATTAGTTTTACCTATTTAAATAAAAATAAATATTAAAATATTATAAAAATTCTAAAATAATTTTAAAAAATATATAATAATATTATAAACCCTAGAAAATTATGTGCAATAAATTCTAGAAGTCTTAAAAATTAGTTGTTAGCCTAAATAACTCCCAAAAAATACTAAAAATACTAAAAAAAATTTCAGAAAATTCTAGAAAATATATTTGATTATTTAGAACCTAAAATAAAAAATTTAAATATTTGTAATTATGTTTGATACTAAAATAAATTCTTAAAAGTCCTAGAAAATTACTATTACTAGTTTTTAATTAACCAAAAATTGTGAAATTTTTTTAATAGTCCCAAATTAACCTAATAACAACATTTAAGCTAATTTTTTTTGGATACGGAGGTTACAAGAAGTATGGAGCACAAGAAGGATGAGCTTTTGAGCTAGAGATCGTGTCTAGAACATGTCCAATTGTATTTTTATTGGGAATCCATCTCCCAATTGGTAATTCCTAAATTTTCCATTTTACTGTAGCTTCTTAATAATGTATTTGACCATTAGGAAAAACCCTATAGCATATGACCACCTATAGGAACAAGTTCTAGGCTAATTGGTTAGGTATTATGACTTCTATTTGGTGATTTGTGTGTGGGTTAAGGGAATTACGAGTTTGACACACAAATTGTGTGTCATGAGACAAGTTGGATCTAATTAGACTTAGATCGGGGTTGTGAGACAAGGTACGTGTCCATAATTGGACACGAGTAGGCCGTATCACGATATAGTATGATACTTTGCGATACAGAGCTCGTTTTGATTTTTTTTATGCAATTCTCTTTAAATTTCTATTGTAACTAGTTCTAACAGCTATTATTAAATGTAATTGATATATGTGTATGATCGTCATGGAGAATTAGAAGTTTAGGCACTTTGTGCGGAGGAGTATCATAAGTATCCATATGGTGCACTATATGTGTTTGGTAAAATAGCCCTTAGTGTGGAATTTATGCATATGTGTATGTATTTAATGATATATATATATATATATATATATATATATATATATATATATATATATATAATGTGATAGGGATGTGAGTGTTATGACCAAGAGAGTTGTGTTTACCAGTGTCAGTGTGGCTCGAGTAGGAGTGTGCCTGTGCGGTTGTAGGTGTAGTAGGGAAAATGGGGGCAACAGCAACTAGAGTGAGGAGGATTTCAGTAGAAAGATTGTTGGGGATCGGTTGCTAGTGAGAAGGAGGATGTTTCAGTTGCACAATGCAGTACAAGAATTAGTAGTAGTAGCAACAATAACTGCCAATTCGAGGGCTATCAGTTGTAGACTGATATAAAGGTGATCCATGTGAGGGTAATATATATGCTTGGTTTAGGGAGGATTTGGTGTTAATGATTGATTCAGTCCTGAGACTCGGTTGGGGAATAATGTTCAAATAAATTACAGTGTGAGGGAAGTTTAATTACATGTGTTGTGTCTATTAGTGTGGTGTGTGAGTGTGTTGCTGTCAGTAGGGATGAGGGGGAACTCGAGTGTGAGAGGTTCAGTTAGTTTCAGTTCAACATGTGGGAGTGGTGTTTGGATGAGTGCAGTGGCTTTGTAGCATGGTATATGGGGAGTATCAGTGGTGAACTGATACGCTAAGGTACCAGTTGTTGAAATTGCTATAACAGCAGCAGTGCTTGAGGCACTGAGTAGTTGGTTACAAGCAGTTGGGTAGAGCATGAGTGCAGGTATGTTGCACGGCAACATTGCTGAGAATTTCCAGTTACCATGTGCTGATAGTATTCAACAGTACAATTGGTGGGCATTGAGCACAACAAGTTGGTTGGTCACTGCTGTGCACTTGTGCACAAGTGTATCTGTCTGCACATCAAGGAAGGGGGAACCTTGCTGTGATCAGGGGATTGTGAAGTGTCTGTTGTTGTTATTGTTGTGTAGGTATTTTTTGCTCGAGATAAGAAGGAGGTGGGTGCATTGTCCAGTGTGTGCAATGTGTGTTGGTAATTAAGTGACTGGGTATCTAACATCTAGTATTTAGGATCTTGGTTGAGTGTGAATACCTTGGTAGTTCGAGGTAAGTGTTTATAGCTAATCAGTGAGATACATGTGTCAGATGGTTATCTTAATATATTAGGAGTTAGTAATATTGTATGTTGCTATTAGTTAGTAATTGACATAATTAGTATTAGTTAGTAATACTATAGGTCAGGTAGTACTAGGTGGATAGTAGTAGTTAGTTCCAGAGATGCTAGTTAACAGTGGTATGGTGTAGGTATCAGTCAGTGTCTCTTAGTGTCAGTTAGTTGATAGACCATGAATTAGTGACTGTGAGTAGTTAGTTAGTGTACCAATTAGCTAGCTTAGTAGTACCATTAGTTACATATATTATTAGTTAAATAAGTGTATAGGTATGCAGCAGTTTATGTTGAGAAGGGATTTATGAACCATATATCTGATACAATAAAAAAGTATCACATGTCAAGTAAAGTATAGATGTCAGTGGTTAGTGGATTAGATAGAGTAATATCTTAGTATATTATAATGTCTAATGGTTAGTTTTAATGATAATACCAGTCAATGTATTAGACATAATTTTTAGTATACTACCTACATATATATATATATATATATATATATATATATATATATATATATATATATATATATATATATATATATATAGTATAAGTTAGTTAGTTAGTAAGAGACAATTAGCATTATCATTTAATATATAATAATAGGTTAGTTAGTGTAAGTATAGTTGAGATATCAATGATACATTTAGATTATGACCTTGTATACCTAGTGTAAGCAAGTACTAGTTAGTTGGTGACCTTTAGACCAAGTAACCTTAGTGTGGACCTAGTTTAGCTAGGACAACATAGTATTGGCCTAGAAATGTATTTTGTGCATCCTTTAACTATGTATCATTTATATACACCATTTAACTTGATATTTTCTAAATAGGATTGTGTGTCACCAGCTTGGGTATCAAGATACACTCATTGCTCAGGACCAGAGGCGAGTACATCTCTCTGTTAGTTTTTATTTCATAATAGTGTATATATCGCATGTTCTAGAACTTTATACTTAATTCTGACACATTGGTTACACAAACTAGTACTATATGGATCCTGTTATTGGATGTTATCCCCTACCGTGTTCAGTGGGTACTCCTTCACATATATTTTATCGGGTATATCGGGTATTGATTATCGTGTACTTCGTGTTCACACACTGCTCGTGTTTAGTGTGCCCATATTCATGTTCGTAACATATCGTGATTGGATCCATTGGAATTGGTTTGGGATGGGGGGAATAGGAGTTGGTTATGTGATCAAGCCCAAGTGTATTCGTGTATATGTCGATTACATATCACACGTGTAATAGAGGAACCATATTGTATTCATGTTCAACCCAAACTGATCACATAATAAACTTGTATTCCATGGCACATTAGCTAGTTTTATCTATTTCTATTAAATTACAGTTATTCTATTGCCCGTTCTTCATTCCAATATATTACCTTTTTACTCTAGTTTATTCCATTCTTATGATTAGTTATCCTGTATTCTTTTCTATTATATGTTATATATGCTCGATTATGTATTTCTAACTGCTTTCAGAGATATGTACTTTTCTCCAATCCTAGCTGAATATATTTTTCAGATGATTGGCTTGTGGACCAGTGTCCCATATACTATGGGCCGCAGAACGTCGTACCATTAGAGGATACTCCTTTAGATTAGGAGGACATAGTACCAGAGGCTGAGGAGGCTAGACTTATTATTTATACTTGTATTAGACTCTATTGAGGTTATTGGCATGTATATATATTATTTCGGACTTGTGGATGTATTTGTGACTCTTTTCCTTCGTTATTCCATATCGTGCTTTATCATCCGTAGTTTGCTTTGTGATTGAGTATTGGTTAACATTATCATATACCATATTGTTCCTTTGTTTGGGAGTTGAGATGACATTGACAGGTACCATATTTATATTGTGTGAGAAGTTTAGATAGTATGGATGATCCAGACAATGTTCTATCACCGATGCTGCGACATAGGCTGGGCGTTGATCACTACCCGTTCCCTTATTTCGGGTGCGGGTCATGACAGATTTGACCTATACCTACCTATTAATAACCATGCCAATCAATTACAAGTTAACTAAAACTTACTAATTAAACGGATTAAGACTATGCAGATCGGTTATCAAACAGCTTAGAGCATCACCAACGCTATTATGATTTTGAAAAAAGTTGTTACCATATAGGAATACTAAGTTTTCATTTAAAAAGTTCTTCTCCAATAAAAATGTCAAATAAGTTATAAAATTGATATGACAAAGACATTGTGGAGTTAGTTGTCTAATTTTAGACAATGCATTTGACGATGCATAAATTATGAATAAAATAATTAGAAAGAAAGGAAGGAGAGAAGAAGTTGTTTTGAAAGTTGAAAAAATATATTTATTATCTTCTCAATACTTTTGCATTGGAGAAGACTTTTTTACTTCATTTTCTTGTGTGGATATAATCTTGCCACCTAGAAAAGATATTGTCTTGTGTCCCATGCCACATAGGAATCATATCACATTACAAGATAATAGAATTGGAGATGCTCTTAACCGAGAGGGGTTCGACAGGTCGCACAAGAATTGTCACCCTTAAGTAACATAATGTCAACAGACATGTTATAAAGTATGTGGAAAATAAAATAGATTGTCGACCTATAATCTTCTTCCAATGCCACGCGTCTCATGTTCACCAAAAATATATTCATTACTTATATTCATTCAAATTTTTTTAGGGATGATGATATCTACTCCAACGATGGTAATGATGCCCATATCCTATTAACGATCTACTCCTTATATTTATGATGTTTTAAATTTGTACTATATAGTGTTAAACACTTTAAAGTACTAAAATAAGTGTGAGATCTATCAATTTAAGATATGTATTTTTGTACTTTAAAGTGATCATCACTATATAGTGATGTCCTTCATAAGCAGTGTCAGACTTTAGATTTTGAGACTGAGGCAAAGTATAAACGTAGTGTCTTCAAGCTTAATGTTCATATAATTTTTTTCCATCAACGATGATAAATAGTATTATCAACAACAAAAAATCAAGAATTAAACAATAAACATAATCAATATCCAAAATAATATATGTCATACTAATAAAACTAAAAATGTTCCAAAAAATATTGATGTTCCAAACAAATAAAAAAAGTTACAATATTTTGGGTAGTTCATAATGATAATAATAACAAGAAAAGGAAAAAAAAACTTAGGCCATCAAACACTTTCTCAAATGCATCATATAGTCACTTAAATATTACTCGTCTGATTATGAGCGTTAGACTATTAGAGCGACGTAATAGGCGATGATTTTGATAACGATTACACAAATTTTTTCTATATTCTGACTAATTGACTTGTCTTTTGGTATTCGAGTATATGATGTTTAGATATCCTATATAATTTTTTTTTTTACTCGGACTAAAATGATTAGAATGAGCATGCTGGACTTTTATTCAGAATTGAACTTATATACATTAAATAGTATAAAAAATTTGGTGCATCTTAAATTTTAGGCTTGAGGCAATCACCTCATGAGCCTCATATCAAATTCGAACATGTTCATAAGTGGTAAATTATAAGCTCAAAATTTGAGTTTATAATTTACCACTTATCTTGTAAATGCAAAAAAAGACCATTGTAGTCTTTAACAAAGTTAATTATTACAAAGCATGTCCGTACATCCAAAATTCCTTCTTTTTTCGTTTTTTAGATCAAGAAACACTAAAAAAAAGTTGTGTCAAACTTTTTTGATAATAAAATAATATCTTATGTCCAAAATGTACATTTGATTTAAAAATTAATTGTTAAAAAATTTTCTTTGTCCCAAATATTTAGTTTTTGTTGTAGTGAACGTCCCATTGGAGATAGCCTTAGATAGAGAAAGAACAAGATTAAAAGATAGAAAGTGTATCATACGGCTAACATCAAGATCATTCATATTTAATTAAGATAATTATCTTTACTTAAATTAGATTAAAATTTAAACTATATATTGAATTGGATTCAAATTTTTAATTCCTTAATTAGATACTATTCAAGATTTGATACATTGTATTTTTGAATGAGATCTTATTAGTATCAAAATATATATTCAAAATTATAACACTTAGATTAGGGTAGACTGTAATTTAAAATTTAAAAGTACTATACTAAGATATAAAAGAGACTTCAACCAATCATGGTAAGAATTTATGTAATAAAAAACAAGAAAAAGAAAACAAATATATGAAAAAAGAAGAAGGAAAATATAAATATTATATAATATAGTTTGTGCACGCTCCTCCCTATATATATATATATATATATATATATATATATATATATATATATATATATATATATATATATATATAATAGTTAGTATATATATTATTGTGCTTAGGGTTGTAGGATTTTTATTCCTCTAAGGAGAGTGGTATTATCGATAAATTTATATAAATGGCCAGGATTAAAATACCTAAGCATATTCAATATCGAAATTAAAACATGGTAACTTTCCATCAAGACAAAGGGTGATCATGATTAATTTATTTGGAATATACTCTAGTGTGACACATTGTTTATTATTATTTATTGGGTAAAATAAAATATTTGGGATATTGACGAGAGGGACGAATCATAGTGCCAACGACACGGATTACCAACCACTCTATATAATAAAGCAATATAGATTTTTTCGCAAAAAAGTAAATAAAGAATGATCACGATTAAAACATAGAAAATTTGATTATAGACTTAAACTTATTGAATATGCCATATTTCATAGTTGTATTGCTTTATTATATGATGGACATGTATCATATTTCATACTTGGTATATTAGTTGATTACGTGATCTAGGACTTTCTCAATCTTGTATATAATACCAATCAATTGTGACATTGAATCATATATATATATATATATATATATATATATATATATATATATATATATATATATATATATATATATATATATATATAATAAGGCAAAATGATATTTTCTAACATAAAAAGATTAAAAAAAATCATGATTAAAAGATAGGAGGTATATTAAATGATTACGAATATGACATATGTAAATGTCAACAAAAATTTTTAAACCATTTAAACTATTACTACATGATGTAAATGAGAAATAATTTTAAAAACGGAAGGAATGGCGGTCACGGGTTATTGAAATTAAATTGTATCATTAAATTGTATTTATGGTGATTAGCTATATATGGTGATTGGCTGGCTATATATAGTGATTGGGGTATTGTGATTAAATTGTATTAAATTATATTTATGGTGATTGGCCATGTGACTTAGTCCCCAAGTTGATATGTTGATGTATATATATGTAATATCATGATGAATAAAATACCTATAATATTATCTCCTATCACTTCTTCACATGGTATCAGAGCCTGAAGGCTAGGGCATGTTTTCTTCCAGCGGCGACGGTGGCGGTATGTCGAGCAGCGACGACGACATAACCAGCAGCGGCGACGACGGGACTTCTACGCCGACGGCATCGCGGATCAATCCCACATTCCCGTATTATCTTGGTTCTAATGACAATCCGGGTAATACAATTACGAAAGTGGTATTTTGTGGGAAGAATTATATGGAATGGTCGAGATCTATTCGGCTTTCTCTATGGACTCGACAAAAATTTGGGTTTGTGACAAAAATCAGATGACATAAACCCTCTAATTTTTAGATTTTAGATTTTATTATTTTTATTATTAGTATTATATAATTATTGAGATTAAGGAAGAAATTTCATTATTTTAGCTAATTAGAAAAATATAAAATTTATGGATAAATATTTATGTATATTCAATTAATTACAAATATTACACAAAATATATATTTTTGAGTATACAACTATTATTAAAGTATTATAAATTTTTTTGAAAATTATTTGAGGTACAAACCTATTTATAAATGGCTATATATATACATATATAAATGTGGTATTATATAATAATTATTATAATATTAAATGCGAAACAAAAAATTCGAAATCAAACCCACACCCGAAATCAAAACCCAAACTCGAACCCCCCCAGCTTTTGAAATCCCCCGACCCCGTTCGGCTACAGTAACCCCCGTGACCCCTCTGTTCCAATCTCGAAACCCCACATTCACTCTATTTAATCACCATCAGACCACCACCAACCCTTCCCTGCGTCCAGACGAACAGTCCACCGCCGTCGACCGTCGTTGATCGCCGTCGATCGCCGCCGCACGCCACCGCAGAACAGACCCGCCCCGAAATCGTAATCAACAGAGCATACGAGGTACCCTTCCATGCTCCATCATGAAGGGAAGGGGCCTATGTATTTGCATGGCCGGGTCTGGCCCATTCCTCGAAAGACGTTTTTACAGGATCCTTATCTACAATAATTTTCACTTCGGGTTCCGGCGAACGAATAATCATTAAGTCCTGCTGTGGCCACACGAACCCTTTCGTTCCACTCGCTCCGGGTTTCGATAGTTTTAATCCCTTTAAACACTTTCTCTAAATTTGATTTATTCTGTAATTTATTTACAGTTGAAATCTGTCAAAAACTTGTTTTCGTAAACCCAAAATTTTTCGATACGGGGTACGTCCCGCCAAACGAGGCAACTTTGTCGCTTGAGAATTTTATTAAATTTTGCATATCGACAACGCGGACGTGTGAGATTTTGCGGAACTTGATTTGGATGTGCGTGCATACCGGAATCAACAAGTATCCGTCAAAAAATACCGTATCAGCCTATTTCGACACTTATCATAACTTCATGTGTGCTTCTCGTTTCACAACCAAACTTGTGCCATCGGATTCGCAGCGTTACACTGGTCCTATAACCCAAGTTTGGTTCGATTCTGAGAACGTTGACAAAATACCGTTTCACGGGCCCCACGGTTCCATATGACGGGCAATTTCGTGATCGGCTCATCGAATTCAGTTATGGACGTTCCGTTGGGTTTGTATCATCGTTTTGGACTCGTAGATACTAAGTTTAACGAATTTAAAGAACTTTATCTCTGGCACATTTTACGGTACAAAGTTGGCCATATTTGGATACCGCTTTGACCCAAAACTGTTAATTCTGTCCCTGTGTCCAAATTAGACTTATAGATAGTCAATCCTAGCTATTTCATGTATTTTAAAAATATTGGTGATGTTTGTTTCAGCATCCGGAGACGTACTTGCAGATTCAACTTTTACAGGAGCAGTTGATGGAGTTCAGAACCCAGACAAGTGTACCTTGCCAAATTTGTAGTAGATCCTGTTATATTATCTGCTTGTATTTCTTCTATATATATATATATATTCTTCTGATATACCTGTTCAACTTAGGATCGTGAGACGTTGCTTAGCGTCCGAACAAGATTCGGGTGTCAACGACGTACGTGGAGTTGTGTAACATCACTTAGAGAGTTGATTCCACGATCCTATTTTTTGTGCTTGCTTTACCAAGTATGCCATACCGTAGGACACTTGACACTATTTCCTATAACAAAATCTTTCTTGAGTTATGGTGATTTTGCATAGGCTTACAAGATTCGTGATATGAGACTGGCATATATAGAGATATCATTATGACTCGTTGTACTAGCTAGAGGTCATGATCTTGCGTGTTATGGATATGAGATATTGTGGACATGAGACATGAGGTTACATTGGGTGGGGAGAGACACACATGCTATATATATATATATATATACTATACTATACTATACTATACTACTGAAGATGCTTTAGTCTCTGTATCAGAGCTTGGCACATTTACTGGCCCTATGAGATACTACTTGTTGCTATGGGCTCCCCGACACAGAGTCTGTAGTGGTCTCAGCCTGAGTACTAATGATGCTCTTATTTGTATTTCACTTAGCTGGTTACATAGTTTGCCTTGAGGATCTATTTTTATTTACTGTATTTATTTGGCTTGAGTGTTTCTTGTACCTTGCTATGTCCCCTGAGGACCTGGATTCAGATTATATTCCCAGGTATAACAGAGGAGGATTACCTCGAGGTATACGGGACATGAGCTGATGTTGGAGCAGTATTGGCACCATAGGACGAGGTTGTGCCAAATAATTTCTTCTGAGTACTCAGTTACTTACTCAGTTAGTATTATTTCATACTTGGACTTGAACTTATGGACATATGTATTGGTGTTATTCTCTTTTCTTATTGTGATGGGTTGTTCCCCGAGACACTACTTATGTGGACTTGATGATGGACTATTTTCTTTTTATCTATTATCTTGACTGGTCTATTATATTGAATTATGTTTACTTTCTATGGATGAGACTAGAATTATACTGTGATAGATGGTGTAGACTTGTATTTATATTTATTATAGCTTAAGTGCACTCTAACGGGTCCATTAAATTGGGTTTGTCCATTGGAGTTATGCTGCTGGCCATTGCCACGTGGCTAGTCCCTTGGTATTTTGGGACTGGGGCGTGACATAGTTTTTGTGGTGGCCCATGCAGGTTTACAAATATATTGCTTTGGTTTCAACTAAGGAACCAAGCAAGCCTGTAAATTAGGATTGAATAAATTATAGGATCTCATCCACTTGTTGACCTGTTCTTGACCTCTATATCGACTTTAAAATAATTTTTGAGTTGTATTCTACCTTGATTCCTCTATGTGACTCTCATAGTTTACTTTATGTGCAGAGTAATTGATCCACGAGCCAGTGATAAGACTCCCGCAGGAACACCACAAGGTACTGTGGTTACCTACGACGATAGGGTGAAGCCACTAAGTGGAGATCCCTCCACTCAATAAAGCAATCAAGCAGATCAGCACGCCTCAAGGTTCCGACGAGACGATATTCCACCACCGCCATAATTTACTCCACCGATGCCCGTTTTTCCACCAGGGGGAATTGGAAAACGGGACATCAAAATATTGGAAATGCCTATAGACGGAAAATAGATGTTTCAAATATTCTACGCAATGATGCAAACACAACAACATGTTCATCAAAAGGCCCAACAACGCTAGACGAAGAACTTGAGGAACAGCCTAGTGATAGCACTAGAGCATTCGACCCCGCCATCCAGGCAACCATTGATGGGATCCATCTCAGATTTTCGTCAGTTGAAGACACGTACCTTTTCAGGCGAGGAGGAGCCCACTGAAGTTCATAAGTGGCTCACAAACACTGAACTTCAATTGAAAGCAGCTGAGCTTCCTAGAGAACGTTGGATGATTGCTGTCAAGATACAGTTGACAGGCAATACGAATCATTGGTGGCTATCCGAGGAGAGTCGACTAGGTTCAAACCGAGTCACTTGGGAGGAGTTCTCTAGTCTTTTCTAGGAGATATATATTCCAGCCATTGCCAGAGCAGAACTTATGGATAAGTTTAACCGCCTCACTCAAGGTGGAGAAGTTCTTTGACGGTAGAAGAGTATAATGCAGAGTTTATCTGTTTGAGTCACTTCGCCCTACTCTGATTCTGACTGAAGAAGAGAAGGCGGAGAAATTCTTTGACGAACTGAGCTTTGAACTACAGAGACAGATTGGCTCCGTTGCACCTACTTCTTATATGGATGTCCTTGTTGCAGCTTGACGCATGGAGCGCATCACCATGAGAGAGTCCAGTCAGAAACGGCCGTTCACATCAACACCAGCCAGAGCACCACAGGGAGGAGCTGCAAAGAGACCTCACATGCACCAACCACCCAGAGCAGCTTCGTAGATACTGCCTACATGTCAATAGTGTTGCAAGCGAGGTCATTACACGAGCGAGTGCAGACGCAAGTTGGGACTATGCTTGGTTTGCAGATCCAGCCAACATTCATCCCGGGATTGCCCTGAGCGTCGAGAGAGAGCACCGATGGTAAACCAATAAGCTTTACCAGCATCGAGACCCGCCCAGCAGCCACATAGGCCAGCTTATCCAGCACTGGGAGCACCACAGACGGGAGTTGTATGAGTCAGACCACCAGCTCCAGGAGGGTATCAGCCGAGGCCACCTTTGGAATCACAGGCAATACTATTCCAGCAGGCTAGGACCAGCTCAGGGGCGAGGGAAGGCATTTGCCATGGCTATTGAAGAGGAAGCTACTGCAGGAAAGGTCATCGCAGGTACTATATTAGTATTTTTATTACCTGCTGTAGCTTTATTCGATTCTGGAGTATCACATTCATTCATAGCTGCTAGCTTCGTAGCCACACATAGATTAGCTACCATACCCCTTTCGAAGACTATGAGAATTCTTACGGAAGGCATAATTATTCCAGTTAGTGACATTTATAGATCTTGTTCGGAAGTAGTCTGTGGGAGAGAGATGCGAGCTCAATTATTGATCTTTTCTATGCCGGATTATGATGTTGTACTTGGTATGGACTGGATGAGTCGGTACCATGCGACTCTAGATTGCCGGCGTGGATAGGTTATATTTAGACCGCCTGGATATCCGAAGTTTGAGTTTCTTCGGGAAGTCAAAGATCAAGGTGTTCAGCCTACACTTAAGGCACTCTCTGCAGAAGGGGAGCCCGAGTACCCAAAGGTTGTATCATAGTTTGTGGATGTATTTCTCGATGATCTTCCAAGCTTACCACCTGATCGGAAAATAGAATTCACAATAGACTTGACTCCAGAAGCGGAGCCTATGTAAACACCCTAATTTTTAGAGTAAAATTTTAATTTTAAATTTATTTACTATTGGTATTATTTAATTACTGAGATTAAGGGATAATTTTTTATAATTTTTAGTTAATTATAATAAATATATATATTCATGGATTGATATTTATGTATAATTAATTAATTACAAATATAGTACATAAAATATATTTTTGGGTGTACTACTAATATTAGAGTATTATAGAATTTTTTGGATTTTATTGAGGTCCAAAACTATTTTTAGATGGCTATATATATATATATATATATATATATATATATATATATATATATATATATATATATATATATATATATATATATGCTTAATTATTAAACCCAAACCAAACCAAACCGGACCCGAACCCGGACCCTAGACCCGCTCACCCAAACCCACCCTAGCTACAATACTTCCCCCGAAACCCCTGCGACCTCCTCCCTTCCCCTCCCTGTAACCGCACCCCAACCCCTCTCTTCATCTTCCTGTAACCTCCTCCATTCACCCTATATATAGACTGGAGAAGATCACCACCACCAGCATCTTCCCACCGGCCAGACGCCCAGCGGCCGAACGCCGACTATCATCGTTGATCGCCGAGAGAAGCTGCCACGAGCTACCACAGACCCGCCCAAAATTCACGATCAGCAGCACACGTAAGGTACCCTACTTCTCACCTCTATATCTTCCTGCACAGTAAACCAAATAATGACCCATCGAATCCTATGTGAAGACCACATGACCCCCTTGAACCTTGTGTAATTAGTTTAATTTATTGTGTCCTGTGTCGATCGCAAATTACGACACAAAACAGAAAAAAATATTCGAGTTTTGAGAACAGAAACTGTTCCAAGTACGCGTGTTTGAGTCCCGTTATCTCCATAACGGCACACGATAGTAATATTATACTTGAACAGTAATTTAGACAACATAACCGAGTTTTAATCTCTTCAATTAGTTTATTTTAATTCGTTGCATGCTATGATTTATTTGCTGTTAAAATTCGTCAAAAACTTGATTTCCTAAACACAAATTTTCTCGATACGGGGTGCGTCCCGCTAAACGAGGTAACTTCGTCGTGTGCAAATTTCACCGAAAGGCACGTATCGACAATGCGGACATGTGGGATTTCGTGAAACTTGATTTGAAAGTGCGTGCATACCGGAATTAACGCGTATCTGTCAAAAAATACTGTATCGGCCTGTGCTGACACTCGTCATAATTTTGTGTGTGCTTGTCATTTCGCAATAAAACTTGCGCCATCGGATTCGCATTGTTATGTTGGTCCTGTGACCCAAGTTTGGCTCAATTTTGAGAACATTGATGAAACACCGTTTTGCGGCCCCCACGGTTCCACTTGACGGGTAATTTCGTGACCGGCTCATCAGAATCCAATTTTGGATGTTGTATTTGGTTTATTCCATCATTTTGGACTCGTAGACACTAAGTTTGACAAATTTGGAGAATTTTATCTTTGGCACATTTTTTGCTACGAAGTGGGGCACATATGGACCCCGCTTTGATCCGAAATTGTCAATTCTGCCCCTATGTTCAAATTGGAGTTATGGGTAGTCAATCCTAGCTATTTTAAGTATTCTGAGAGCAATGGTAATGTTTGTTTCAGTATCTGGAGGCGTACTTGGAGATTCTATTTCTATATGAGCAGTTGACTGAGTTTAGAACCCAGACAAGTGTACCTTGCCAACTTGCAGTAGATCCTGTGATATTATTTGCTTGTATTATTTCTATATACTTCTGTGATGTACCTGTTCAACCTAGAACCGTGAGACGTTGCTTAGCATCCGAACAAGATTCGGGTGTCAACGCCGAACGCGGAGTCGTGTAACGTCACTTAGAGAATTGATTCCACGATCCTATATTTTTATGTACTTGCTTTACTAAGTATGTCATACCATAGGACACTTGACACTATTTTATGTGATAAAATCTTTCTTGAGTTATTCATGGTGATTCTGTATAGGCTTACAGGATTCGTGATATGAGACTTGCATATATAGAGATAATCATTATGACTCGTTATACTAGCTAGAGGTCATGATCTTGCGTGTTATGGATATGAGACATCGTGGATATGAGACATGAGGTTACATTGGGTAGGGAGAGACACACTATACTACAGGCTGATTATATATATATATATATATATATATATATATATATATATATATATATATATATATATATATATATATATATATATATATATATATATATATATATATATATATATATATATATATATATATATATATATATATTACTGGAGGTGCCTTAGACTCTGTCCCATATCTTTGGCACATTTACTGTCCCTTCGAGATATTACTTACTGCTATAGGCTCCCCAGCACAGAGCCTGTAGTACTTTCAGCCTGAGTACGAGTGATGTTCTCACATGCATATCACTTAGATGGTTACAGTAGTTTGCCCTTGAGTATGTGGCATTATACTATTTTACTTTGGCATGTTGTTTCCTATACCTTGTTACGTCCCTTTGAGGACCTGGTCCCTTGCCACTTTTGCAGCATAGACCATTGTGGAGCCTGCCTGGAGTTGCTGACGTGTGCTGCTTCATCTTGCAGGCATTGGTGCCAGATACTTATATCAGTTCTTCCGGAGTTATGATTATTATTTATATTGTTTATTCATCTACTGATGTAGCCTAGTTTTATAGACTCAAATTATATTCTCGAGTCTATTTGAGCTTATGTGTTACTGGACGGCCGACTTTAGCACATGTAGTTTATTTTTGATATTTTGTTCTTTATGTGGATTGAGACATAGATATTTTCAGTATTCTTAGATAGTTACCATTATTATACAGCTTATACGTATTCGAGTCGGACCAGAGTCTGGTCGAATGCATAGCTAGCATGTTATGTATTCCTAGTCCTACGTATTTTGGTACTGGGGCGTTACAGCCTATCACTTCATCAGTATACCGGCTAGCACCTAAGGAGTTGGTGGAATTGAATAAGCAAGTTGATGATCTTCGGGAGAAGGGTTTTATTCGGCCCATTTTTTCACCATGGGGAGCACCCATACTATTTGTGCCGAAGAAGGATAGAACGGTACGCCTGTGTATTGACTATAGGGCACTGAACGCTGTAACCATCAAGAACTGGTATCCCTTGCCATGCATTGATGATCTGTTCAATCAGTTGAGTGGTGCTCGTGTGTTCTCAAAGATCGATATCCGGTTATCACCAGATTAGAGTGCGAAAAGACAATATACCGAAGACAGCCTTCAGGACCAAGTATGGGCACTATGAGTTCTTAGTTATGCCGTTTGGTTTAACCAATGAGCCAGCTGTGTTTATGAGTCTGATGAATAGAGTCTTCTATCAGTACTTGGACAAGTTCGTGGTTGTGTTTATTGATGACATCTTGGTATACTCCAAGAGCCACGAAGAGCACGAGAAGCATCTCAGAATCGTGCTGGAGACGCTGAGACATGAGAGGCTGTACGCCAAACTCAGCAAATATGAGTTGTCTGGATAGGGTGCCTTTCCTGGGACATATCATCTCGGGAGAAGGAATTTTAGTTGATCCGAAGAAGGTTGCTGCAATAAAAACTTGGCCCACACCTACATCAGTTGAGGAAGTGAGAAGTTTTCTCGGACTTACTAGATATTATTGGAGGTTCGTGGATCACTTCTCAAGGATTGTAGAGCCTATGACGCGGTTGACGCGTAAGGACCATGAGTTTGCATTGACGAAAGATTGCCATAAGGCCTTCGAGGAGTTAAAGGGACGATTAACAATAGCACCGGTCTTGACTCTTCCTTCAGGATTGAGAGGATTCATAGTTTATAGTGATGCATCAGGTAGTAGACTGGGATGTGTTTTGATACAATATGGCAAAGTTATCGCTTATGCATTGAGACAGCTGAAGGTTTATGAGAAGAACTACCTGATGCACAATCTCGAGCTAGCTGCGATAATATTTGTATTAAAGATTTGGAGGCACTATCTTTACGGAGAGAGGGTAAAAATTTTCACTGATCACAAGAGTCTAAAGTATGTCTATACTCAGAAAGAGCTCAACATGAGGCAGAGGCGTTGGTTAGAGTTGATGGTCAATTTTGATATAGATTTGCAGTATCATCCGGGCAAGGCAAACATCGTAGCAGACACACTCAGCAGGAATCCCATAACTTATTTCTTGATGATGCAACCCCAGCTATTAGAGGACCTATAGGAGCTCGGATAGAGGTTATTTTGCCAGGGCAGAATGGGAAGTTGGCTAATCTTGAGGTTATGTCATCACTAGTGGAGAGGATTAAGACGACATTGCCTACAGATGCTAGGTTCCGGAGACTTAAAGAGAAGACGAAAGCTGGAATGCAGACAAAACTTTGAATCCATGAGGACGGGATGTTAAGGTACAGAAATCGCCTATATGTTCCGAATGGGGAGTTGAGACATGAGTTGATGTCTAAAGCACATAGCTCCATGTACTCTATTCATCCGGGAGATACGAAGATATACCGAGATTTGAGGCAGTACTATTGATGGCATGGGATGAAGAGAGAGATTACGTAGTTTATGGCAAAATGTTTGGTCTGTCAACAAGTTAAGGTCGAGGATCAGAGAACCCCTGGTATGTTACAGCCGCTTCCCATACTCGAATAGAAATAGGAACATACCACTATGGATTTTGTTATAAGATTTCCAAGAAGCCCCAGTGGAAAGGATACAGTTTAGGTTATTATGGATTGACTCACCAAATTGGCACATTTCTTGTCATTCAGAGTTGGACAGTCCATAGAGATTCTAGCCGATATGTACATACGACAGATCATAATGTTACATGGAGTATCGGTTAGTATTGTGTCTGATCATGACTCAAAATTTATATCCTATTTTTGATGAAGCATGTAGGAGAGTCTTGACACTCGACTCAAGTTCAGCACTGCTTACCATCCACAGAAAGACGGTTAGTCGGATCTTACGATTCAGATCCTAGAGGATATGTTGAGGTCATGTATGTTAGACTTCGGAGGGTCTTGGGAAGACCATTTGCACTTGGTGGAGTTCTCTTACAATAACAGCTACCAGACGAGCATCCAGATGGCACCTTTTGAGGCACTGTACGGCAGAAAGTGTAGGTCACCGATATGTTGGAGTGACGTTGGCGAGCGTCAGATACTCGGTCCATAGTTAGTGATGCAAACAGTTGAGAAGGTAAAGCAAATTCAGAGTCATCTTCGTGCAGCTCAGGACAAACAAAAGTATTAGGATGACACACACAACCGACCTTTGGAGTTCAAGGAAGGCGAACATGTGTTCTTGAGGATCTCACCTACTCGAGGTACTATTCAATTCGGGAGCAGAGGCAAGCTGAGCCCGAGGTATATTGGGTCGTTTGATATTTTAGAGCATATTGGTGAGGTAGCGTACCGTCTTACATTACCCCCATCTCTAGAGGGAGTGCATGATGTATTCCATGTCTCACAGCTGAGGAGGTATGTGACTAACCCAAGTCACATAGTCGATCATTCTGATATTTCAGTGGGACTGAGCTTGAGGTATGAGGAGCAGTCAGTTGGGATACTTGACATTAGTGAGAAGATATTATGGGGTCAGACGATCAGACTGGTTCGGGTAGCTTGGAAATATCACTCCCCAGGCGAATCCACTTGGGAGCGAGAGGATGTCATACACCAGCGTTATCCTCACTTATTTGAAGATGCATGTATGACCTAAGAACTATCCATAGATTATCTTGTCTTTATAAATTTCTTAGTAGTTTAATTCTTAATTGCGAGGACACAATTCTTTTAAGTTGGGTAGATTGTAAACCCCCCGATTTTTAAATTTTAGATTTTATTATTTTTATTATTTGTATATGTAATTATTGAAATTAAGGGAGAAATTTTATTATTTTAGCTAATTAGAAACATATAAATTTATGGATAGATATTTATGTATATTTAATTAATTACAAATATTACACAAAAAAATATATTTTTGGGTGTACAACTATTATTTAAGTATTGTAGATTTTTTGGAAATCATTTGAGATACAAACCTATTTATAAATGGCTACACACACACACACACACATACACACACACACACACACACACACACACATATATATATATATATATATATATATATATATATATATATATATATATATATATATATATATATATATGTGTGTGTGTGTGTGTGTGTGTGTGTGTGTGTGTGTGTGTGTGGTATTATATAATAATAATAATTATTATAATATTAAACCCTAAATCAAATCCATACCCGAAATCAAACCTATACCCGAAATCAAAACCCAAACCCGAAACCCCCTCCAGCTTTTGAAACCTCCCAACCCCGTTCGACTGCAGTAACCCCCGCGACCCCTTTGTTCCTATCCCGAAACCCCCTTCACTATATTAAATCACCATCAGACCACCACCAGCCCTTCCCTGCGTCCAGATGAACACTCCACTACCGTCGACCGCCGTTGATCGCCGTCGATCGCCGTCGCGCACCACCGTAGAACAGACCCGCCCGGAAATCACAATCAGCAGAGCACACGAGGTACCCTTCTAACCATCTTCGTTTTTCCCTACACAGTTAACCAAACAACAAACCGTCGAATCCTATATGGAGATCACATGACCCCCATGAAACCTGTTTAAATAGTTTAGGTTATCGTGTCCTGTATCGATCGTAAATAGAGACACAAAACAGGAAAAAACTGACCGAGTTTTAGGAACAAAAACTGTTCCAGGTCACGTGTTTGAGTCACGTTATCTCCATAATGACATACGATGTTAAAATTCTACCTGAACAGAATTCTTGACAATATAACCTAGTTTTAATCCCTTTAAACACTTTCTCTTAATTCGATTTATTCTGTGATTTATTTACAGTTGAAATCTGTCAAAAACTTATTTTAGTAAACCCAAATTTTTTTGATACGGGGTGCGTCCCGCCAAACTAGACGACTTCGTCGTGTAAGAATTTCACCAAAAGACGTGTATCGTCAACGCAGACGTATAAGATTTCGCGAAACTTGATTTAGATGTGCGTGCACACCGAAATTAACGCGTATCCATAAAAAAATATCGTATCAGCCTATTCTGACACTTCTCATAACTTAGTGTGTGCTTGTCATTTTTGCACCATCGAATTTGCAGCGTTACGCTGGTCCTATAACCCAAGTTTGGTTCGATTCTGAGAACGTTGACAAAATACCATTTTACGGGCCCCACGGTTCCACATGATGGGCAATTTCGTGATCGACTTATCGGAATCCAGTTCTGGACGTTCTATTAGGTTCGTATCATCATTTTAGACTCGTAGACACTAAATTTGACGAATTTAGAGAACTTTATCTCTGACACATTTTATGGTGCAAAGTGGGCCATAATTGGACACCGCTTTGACCCAAAATTGTCAATTCTGCCCCTGTGTCCAAATTAGACTTATGGGTAGTAAATCCTAGTTATTTCATATATTCTTAAAATATTGGTGATTTTTGTTTCAGCATCCGGAGGCGTACTTGTAGATTCCACTTTTACATGAGCATTTGACGGAGTTCAGAACCCAGGCAAGTGTACCTTGCCAAACTTGTAATAGATTATGTTATATTATCTGCTTGTGTTTCTTATATATATATATATATATATATATATATATATATATATATATATATATTCTTGTGATATACTTGTTCAACCAAGGACCGTGAGACGTTGCTTAGCGTCCAAACAAGATTCGGGTGTCAACGCCGTACGCGGAGTTGTGTAACGTCACTTAGAGAGTTGATTCCACGATTCTATTTTTTGTGCTTGCCTTGCCAAGTACGTCATACCGTATGACACTTGACACTATTTTATGTGACATAATCTTTCTTGAGTTATTCATGGTGATTCTGTATAGGCTTACAGGATTCATGATATGAGACTTGCATATATAGAAATATCATTATGACTCGTTGTACTAGCTAGAGGTCATGATCTTGCGTGTTATGGACATGAGACATTGTGGACATGAGACGTGAGGTTACATTGGGTGGAAAGAGATACACATGCTACAGGCTGATTATATATATGTATATATACTATACTACTGGAGGTATTTTAGTCTCTGTATCAGAGCTTGGCACATTTACTGGCCCTACGAGATACTACTTGCTGCTATGGGATCCCCGACACAGAGCCTGTTGCGATCTCAGCCTGAGTAATAGTGATGCTCTTATTTGTATTTCACTTAGCTGGTTACATAGTTTGTCCTGAGGATATGTTTTTATTTACTGTATTTTATTTGGCTTGAGTGTTTCTTGTACCTTGCAATATCCCCTGAGGACCTAAATCCGGATTATGTCCCCAGGTACAACAGAGGAGGATTACCCCAAGGTATATGGGACATGAACTAACGCTGGAGCAGTGTCACGCCCCAGTCCCAAAATACGAAGGACTAGGAACACGTAAGCATGCCAGCCGTGTGTATATGGCAACTCCAATATATGGATACCATAATACACACGTACGCTGTAATATGAATAAAACTCACATGTGGTATATATACTATCATAAGTCACAGAAAATACTAATCTCATCCACACAATAAGTCACAGAAAGGAATATAACTAAACTAGAATAAAGTATCTGAATAATCCATAAATGATAGTCGGGTGGAGAAAAATCCACTACTAATGACTATATCGACTAAAATAAAAGAGAAGGGTAAAATCACCAATATAAAATAGGTGATGATATAAGAGTGTCAGCTAAAGGATCCATCGCTAGAGATAAACAATGATGCTCAGTGGGTAAGGTCTCTTCGGCAGAAAGTAATGCGTCAGGTCCGGGTCCGTACTCTTGCGGATACTCACGATTGTCTATACCTGGAAAGGGACCAGGTCCTCAGAGGGACATAACAAGATATATAGAAGCAAGCCAATTAAATACAGTAAACATGCATAATGTTTGAAAATATATAAGTACGCTGTACAAGATAATCTATATGAATGCAAATAAGGACAACCTTTCGACGTATGGGCAAGGGTAGGCTACTCGATCTAAGCCTCATAACTCACACATCCGTCTAGAATATCAGAAATTGACATACCGCGGGGGTAGAGACCAGCGCAACACACTCCTGTAGTGCGAGCTAGATACTACGGTTTACCAGAGTGGTTAAAGCCCATACGCCTAATGATTGTCCTCTCATGATACTAGGTGTCAAGTGTGTGTCAACATATCTAATATATAGTAATGACTGAACGAAACTACACATGCAATGAATATACAGAAATATAAATATAAATATAAATAGCATACAAAGTACTATAACAATTTGGCAAGGTATACTTGCTTGGCAAGAAAGCTATATAGTCCCAATATTCTGCTCTGGAAGTCGCGCAGAACAATCCAATAGATCTTCGGGGTCAGCGTGCACAGGCATTGGAATCGGGGGTGACTGCTACGGGTTGTCTGGCAAGGGTGACAGGTCCATGATGAACACGATGACGAGGGTGATGACGATGAGATGATTAGGTTAAGGTGATAATGATGATGATCGTTATGGTTAGGGTGGTGATTAGGTCAATGATTAGGGTGATCATGGTGATGATTATTATAATGGAGATGATGATTACAATGGGTATGATGATGATAATGATTATGGAAATAATGATAATGGTGATGATGTGGTTGATGATGGGGATAATAGTGATGGCGAGGATGATGATGTGGATGATGGTGATGACTATGATGATGATGGTGATGATGGTGATGACGAGGATGAGATAATGATGATGGGGTGATGTTGATGATGATGATGATGGGTGTTAATGAGCTGCTGACCGGAGTCCGGCGGATCCGGCGAAGGGGGAGGTGATAAGGTGGTGGTGCGAAAGGGGAGGTGGTGATGGTGCAGTCGACTCCGGCGAGAAGGAGGAGACAGGGCAGCAGGGAGGAGGAGTTGCTGACAGGGAGGAGATGGCCGGGGTTAATGGTGGTGTGGTGGTGTGGTGGTCGTGATGGGGACTGGCCGGGAAGGTTGAGCAGGGAGGATTTCGTGGGAGATGAGAGCAGGGAGGAGGCAAAGCTGTGGTCGAGTAGGAGGTCAGGGCGGAGTTGGGTCAAGGTCAGGCGGAGGAGGTCGGGAAGAGGAGGAAGAAGAAGAGGTCGAGGAGTTCATCGGGTGGTTGTTGACGTACAGCGGGGAACGGTGGAGGTGATGGTGTGATCAGGATTCAGTCGATGGTTGGTCGAGTTGGAGACGACGGGGAGGAAGCCGTTGAGTGGTGGTGGAGACGGAGGTGGAGTCATCGTGAGGGACGGTGGTCGAGTCGGGTTCTCCGGCGAGGAGGGGAAGTGTGGAGAGAAGGAGAACAGGGAGGTGGTGGAGGCTGCTGTGGCGTTGGTGGTTCAGCGTAGAGGAGATGGAGGAGGTCAGTGGTGAGACGGGAAGGTCCAGACTGACTCCGGCAGAAAGGTGGCCGGGGCTCAGCTCCAGTCGGCGGCTGGCAGAGGGGAGGAAGAAGATGAACAGGAGGTCGGGTGTAGGGATGTCGGCTAGGGTTGGGGTTGGGTTTTGGAAAATTACAGAGAAAAGGAAAATTGCTTATTTATACATGAAATTTGGGTTTGGGTGTTTGACCTAAAAGTTTGGGCTTGGTCAACCCTCCTTGGAGTGGGCCTTGGCTTTACATGGGGATGTTGGAGGGCTATAATTGTATTGTTTAAATGCAAGGACATGTTTAAAATAAAGGGGACGATGTTGCGCGTTGCACATTCCAAAAATTATGGAAAATTTCTATGAAGGGGAAAGTTGGATTTTTTTCCATGTACTGTCCAATGGTGTGGACACCTTAATGCATTTTTACATAAAAGTGCCCAATAATTCAAAAATTGCACAACGATAGAAATTAAATTAATTTAATTAAAATTAATGCGCATGGTGTTCTGGAATTAATTAGAAGTACATGGGCTAAAATTAGGTAGGACACAAGTGTTATGGACGTAGAGAATTCAGTGTAGAATATTATCATTAATTGGGTTGCACAAAACGGGTCAAGATTGTGTCTCCAATTTCGATTGGAACGCACAAGGGTACAAAGTTGAATTTATTTAAAATTAATTAATAACGTCTACGACGAATGTTGTGCGACTAAAATATAGCACAAGAAAGCATAATTATAAGTTACACCGAGGTCAGAATAGAAGACGGTCATGTCTAGGACAAGAGTGTGAAATTTGTAGGTAGACATTGGCTAGTGTAGTGCTCCAATTATCGAAGCAACGGTAAGGCACGCTAAGTGATATAAATATTGCATAATTAAATAAAATACCGTGTTTTAATTTTAATTGGGTTCAAACTAGCCCTAGTTTCACTATCTAAGCCAAGTAGGCCTAATTTTGGGTAAGGGGGTTTATAAGCAGTATTGGCACCAGAGGACGAGGTTGTGTCAGAGGATTTCTCCTGAGTACTCAGTTACTTACTCAGATATTTATGCTTAGTGTTATTTCATACTTGGACTTGAATTTATAGACATATGTATTGGTTTTATTCTCTTTTCTTATTGTGACGGATTATTTTCCGAGATACTACTTATGTGGACTTGATGATGGATTATTTTTTTATCTATTATCTTGACTGGTCTATCATATTAAATTGTATTTAGTTTCTGTGGATGAGACTAGAATTATACTATGATAGATGATATAGACTTGTATTTATATTTATTACAGCTTAAGTGTACTCTAACGGGTCCATTAAATTGGGTTTGTCAATTGGAGTTATGTTGTTGGTCATTGCCATGTGCCTAGTCCCTTGGTATTTTGGGACTAGGGCATGACAGAAGGATCAATTGGAGGATTGGTATTACATCCAATCGATGCTTGTGCAGTAGATTTTACATATTATCGACGCTTCGGTGAAGAAGACAATACCATACTTTGAGGAGGCGAAACCACTGTGGATTTTGCTCAATGTTCGATTTAGCGTACATGCGGCTGGTGGTGGACGTGGATGGGGTACGAAAGTACGTGCAGCGGTGGCAGGACGTGGCTTCGTTGCTGCACAGTCTCGGATGGCAGATGATGGTGCAAGCAACGACGGTGTGCCAGGATTGACTCCGGACCAATGGCAACAACTTATTTCTATGCTTGGTAATTCTTCATCAAATCTCCGGAGGATCGTATGGTGGGTAAGTCAATTGCACCTTGGATTATTGATACAGGCATTTCGAATCATGTTACGGAGAATTTGGATTTATTGTCGGGGGTGACGACAATGGAGGAGTGTCCGGTTGGACTCCCGACGGACGGACTGCGGTTGCCTCGTGCTATGGGCTTGTTTCTCTTGCACAGGCGTGGTTCTCACGAATGTTCTATTCTTACCTCAATTACATTAAAATTTAAATTTTGTGGCCCATCTTATTGATGATATAAATTATGTTATATAATTCACTAAAAAATTGTGAGTGATACATGACCCCAGTTTGAGGACCCTGATTGGCGTCGGTGAAAGGCAGGACGGACTCTACTACTTTCGTATTGTATCGAAGACTCAGGCCTTGGTAGTGACTAGGACGACTTCTCTGGACATTTGGCATCAACGACTTGGGCATCCTTCTGATAAAGTAGTAAAGTCACTTCCTGTTGTCAGTAGCTCTAGTAGTTCAGTGAATAAGGCATGTGAAGTTTGCCATCAGGCAAAGCAAACTCGAGGTATCTTTCCTGTCAGTGACTCTCGGGCTGTTACAATTTTTGATTTGATACATTATGATCTTTGGGGGTCGTATCCTACGCCTTCTTCGTGTAGAGCTCGATATTTTTTAACGATTGTTGATAATTTTTCTCATGCTGTGTGAGTGTTTTTGTTGATTGATAAGACTGAAGTATAAAAGATGTTCTCGTCATTTTTTCTATGATTGAGCGACAATTTAATTCCAAAGTTCGCATTGTGCGAAGTGATAATGGTACTGAGTTTAATTGCCTGCACGGATACTTTGCACAGAATGGTATTTTGTTTCAGACATCTTGTGTAGGTACACCACAATAGAATGGGAGGGTCGACAAAAATATAGACATATTTTAAATATGGCACGTGCTTTACGTTTTCAGGAAAATTTGATAATTTCTTTTTGGGGTGAGTGTATTTTGGCGACTGGTTATTTGATCAATCGAACTCCTTCGAGCCTTCTTGGTTTTAAAATCCCCTACCAAATATTATTTGGTGCTCCTCATTCTTATGATGAATTACGTGTTTTTGGTTGTCTTAGTTTTGCCCACAACCAAAAAGCTAAGATGGATAAGTTTGCTCCTCGTAGTCGAAAATATATTTTTGTGGGATACCCCCATGGCAAGAAGGGTTGGAAATTGTATGATCTAGCTATTGGTAATTTTTTTTGTCTCTCGAGATGTTAAATTTTATGAGAATGAGTTTTTCTATTCTGTTGAAGATGATCGTAGTGATATGGCTCCTCCTGACCTGGCGTCCCTTGTCTTGGGCGATGATGCTTTGGGGTTTGATCTACCTCATATGGATGGGGTGGTCGTCATGGAGGCTGAGGCCGCCGTGGAAGATGCATCAACGGAGGCCCCTGTGGAAGATGCATCAACGGAGGCCGCCGTGGAAGATGCATCAACGGAGGCCGCCGTGGCGGAGGCAGCCGTGGCGGCTGCGATAGCAGAGGATGAGGCAACAGTGGTGGTGTCGAATGGTGAGGGTGCACTGGGGCGTGGCATGCGTACCAAGATTTTGTTTGTGAAGCACCTGGACCATGGAGATGCATGCATTGGAGGATAGTAGTACTGGACCATGGAGATGCTTCCGGCTGAAAAACGTGCTCTAGGGAGCCAGTGAGTGTACAAGATAAAGTATAACTTTGATGGGAGTGTTGAGCGGCTTAAAGCCCGTTTGATGGTTTTTAGAAATTATCAGGTTGAAGGGATTGATTACACTGATACTTTTGCTTCGTTTGTAAAAATGGTTATTGTTCGTGCCTTTCTAGTTGTAGCCGCAACAAAAAATTAGGAACTACATCAGATGGATGTTCACAATTCCTTCATACTTGGAGACCTTACCGAAGAAGTGCATATGAAACTACCACCTGGTTTCCAAACCAAACACCTTGGTCAGGTATGTCGGCTTCAAAATTCTCTTTATAGGCTTAAACATGCGCTCATTGTTGGTTTGCGAAGTTGTCATCTTCTTTGCGGGATTACAGATTTTGCTAATCGTACTCTGGCTATTCACTTTTTACTCTTCATAAGGGCGATGTTCAGATAAATGTTCTTGTGTATGTCGACAATTTAATTCTCTCGGGCAATAATTCTGCTGCTCTTACTGCCTTTAAGAATTACTTGAATACATGCTTTCACATGAAGGACCTTGGGGTGTTGAAGTTTATTCTTGGTGTTGAGGTAGCTCGAAGTGCGTAAGATATTTTTCTGTGTCAACGAAAATATACACTTGACATTATCTCTGAGACAGGATTGTTGGGGGCAAAACCCGCAAGCTTTCCCATGGAACAACATCATCAAATGACACGCTCTACAAGTCCACTTTTGACTGATAGGGAAACATATCGACGACTTGTGGGATGGCTGATTTATCTTTCGTTTACTCGGCCGAATTTGGTTTATGCTGTTCACATCTTGTCGCAGTTTATGCATGAGCCCCGGCGTGATCATTGGGATGCGGCTTTAAGGGTTGTTAGATATTTGAAGGGTTGTCCCGGTCAAGGCATTATTCTTCTCTCTGACTGTGATTTGCGGCTACGGTGGTGGTGTGATTCTGATTGGGCGAGTTGTCCCATCACACGACGCTCTTTGTCTGGTTGGTTAGTTTTTCTTGGTGATTCGTCCATCACTTGGAAGACGAAGAAACAGGTGACGGTGTCCCGTTCTTTGGCCGAAGCGGAGTACCGTGCGATGGCGGCGGTCACATGTGAGCTTAAGTGGCTCAAGGTGTTGCTTGATAGTTTGGGAGTGCAACATTCGTGTGCTATGGATTTGTTTTGTGATAGTCAATCTGCTTTACATCTTGCGCAGAATCCAGTTTTCCATGAGTGCACAAAACACATTGAAGTGGATTGTCATTTTTTGAGGGATGATGTTCTTGCTAGAGTTATTCGTCCATCTCATGTGCCAGCAGATGGACAACTAGCGGATGTTTTCACCAAAGCTTTGGGCAAACGACAATTTGAGTTTCTTTTGCGCAAGTTGGACATTTGTGACTTGCATGCTCCAACTTGAGGGGGGTATTGGGATTAAATTGTATCATTAAATTGCATTTATGATGATTAACTATATATGGTGATTAGGGTATTAGAATTAAATTGTATTTATGGTGATTGACAATGTGACTTAGGCCCCAAGTTGATATGTGGATGTATATATAAACCTCGACATCTGCTACCAAATTTTTTCCAAATCCACTCTAACTATCTACAGAATAAATCTAGGGGGTTTACATTCTTCCCAACTTAGAAAAATTTCGTCCACGAAATTAAAAGTAAGGCACGATACTAGCTACAAGAATTTAAAACAAACTGGTCATCCATTGCGGTACGAAAATTTGTACCTCTATCCTCAAATAATTAAGGAAATGCTACCGAATATAATCTGCTACATATCTCCTCAACTGCGATATGTGAATTACGTCATGCATCCTTTCTAATGATGGAGGCAATGCAAGACGATAAGCCATTTCGCTAACTCGTTCCAAGATGTCAAAAGGCCCGATGTACCTCGGACTCAGCTTGCCTCTGTCTCTGAATCTGAGGGTACCACGAGTAGGCGATATCCTCAAAAATACATGGTCACCCTCCCTGTACTCTAATGGTCTGCGATACGCATCTGCCCGATGTTTCTGTCTGTCCTGTGCTGCACGCAGGTGGCTCTGAATCTGCTTGACCTTCTCCACTGTCTGTGTCACCACTCTGGACCAAGTATCTGACGCTCTCCTACATCACTCCAACAAACTGGCGACCTATATTTCCTGCCATACAGTGCCTCATAAGGTGCCATCTGTATGCTGGCCTGGTAACTGTTATTGTAGGAGAATTCCACCAAGTGTAGGTGGTCCTCCCAAGATCCACCAAAATCAATCATGCACGCTCACAACATATCCTCTAATATTTGTATCGTGCGCTCTGACTGACCATCAGTCTGTGGATGATATGCAGTGCTGAACTTGAGACGAGTTCCTAGGCTCTCTTGCATACTCCGCCAAAAATGTGACGTGAATCTGGAATCACGATCCGATACGATGCTGACAGGTACTCCATGTAATCGTACTATCTGTCTCAAATACATGTAAGCTAATATCTCCGTGGACTGCCCAACTCTGAAGGGCAAGAAGTATGTAGACTCGGTGAGTCTGTCCCCGACAATCCAAACTGTATCCTTCCCGCTTGGGCTTCGCGGGAATCATGTGACAAAGTCCATAGTAATGTGTTCCTACTTCCACTCGGGAATGGGAAGCGGCTGCAATAGTCCTGCAGTTCTCAGGTATTCTGCCTTGACTCGTTGACATACCAAGCATCTTGCTACGAATCTCGTAATCTCTCTTTTCATCCCATGTTACCAGAATTTTTGCTTCAAGTCTCGGTACATCTTCGTACCCCCGAAATGAATTGAATAAGTCAAGCTATGCGCCTCAGTCATCAACTCCTGGCGTAGCTCGCCACTCGGAACGTATAGGCGATCTACATAACTCAATGTTCCGTCTCCAAGAATCTTGAGTCATGTTTGTATGTCGGCCTCTGTCCTTTCTCGCAATCGTCTAAATCTCGTATCTGTAGGCAAGGCTGCCTTGATCCTCTCAATAAATGTGGACTGAACCTCGAGACTGGCCATCTGTTCACCCATGCCTGGCGATACAATCTCAATCCTGAGTTCCTGAAAATCCTCTAACATCTGGCGATGAGTCGTAAAGTACCTTCGCCTTGCCGGGGTGGTACTGCAACTCGATATCATAATCTGTCATCAACTCTAGCCAGTGCCTTTGTCTCATGTTGAACTCCATCTGCGTATAGACATACTTCAGACTCTGGTAACTGTATGAATCTCAACACGCTCCCCGTAAAGGTAGTGTCCCCATAGCTTTAGTACAATTATCACTGCAGCTAGTTCGAGGTCGTGTGTCTGATAGTCCTTCTCATGAACCCTTAGTTGCCCTGATGCGTAGACTATCTATTCCATCTGAACATATCTCATATTTGCGGAGCTTGGCGTACTGTCTCTCCTGTCTTAGCGTCTCCAACACAACCCTGAGATGTCTCTCGTGCTCCTCCTGGCTCTTGGAATAAACCAAGATATCGTCAATAATTACCACCACGAACTTATCCGAGTACTGGTGGAAAATATTGTTCCTCGAACTCATAAATACCGCCAGCACGTTGGTTAAGCCATACGGCATGACTAGAGACTCATAGTATCCATACTACATCTGAAAAGCCGTCTTCAGAAGTCCTTTCTCCGTTCCTTGATCTGATGATAGCCTGATCTGAGATCGATCTTCTAGAATACAGATGCTCCACTTAGCTGATTCAACTGTACTGTCCCGTCTTTCTTCAACACAATTAAGATGGGTTTTCCCCCATGGAGAAATACTAGCCCGACTGAAACTCTTGTCCAAGTGATCCTCTACTATGGACCTTCAACTCAACCAACTCTTTTGGTGCTAGTCTGAAGACGGAAAAATAATTGGCTCCGTTCTTGGAGTCAACTCTATAGCAAATTCTATCTCTCTGTCAGGTGGCAGGCCAAAAAGATTATCTAGAATCACATCCTCAAACTCTGATATAACATGGTGGTACACTGGTTCACCTCCTGCATTGTATACCCCTAAGGTAGATGGGAACCATACTCCCGGGCTTTCTAAACTCAACTCAGGGTAACCTGGTGGCCTAAAAATATAAATGCAACTACGTCGACAATCTAGTATCGCGTGGTATTGGCTCAATCAACTCATGCTAGGACGGTGTCATCTTCCAGACTTAACCTCAAAATAAATCTTCTTGTTCTGTTTACCACACTAATCCTTTAAAAGAAAATTTTCTCCCATGCCTAAAGTATAATTTCTCTTCTCCTCAAATTTTTCCTAAAAATTTTATTCCTCGAGTTTCTTCTTTTCGTTATTTATCTCTCCAAGTCACATAGTACAATAATGGTATCACTCAAGCATATAATAAAATTTCTGGTATTAGATCATCATCTTCCAAGTGAGAGCTTGAAATTTTATCTCCTCTAGTCCATAATGTCATTCCTAGTATTGCTATCATATACAACCACTAGTTCCAAACATCAGGCTATACATTTCCATAAATTATTCTAGGTCATGATCAACAATCCTTCTAGCTCTCAATACTTCCAAGATCACTGCTACCTCAAGCACGGGTAGGGTACTACTGGGATCAACTCAATTGCCAACCTTTTATACCAGATCTAGAATCCAAAGAACCCATCAATCTATCCTGATAAGGTAACAATCTTCTCAGAGAAAGGTATACGAATTATGTCTTCTGTCGTCTGGTCTTCGATATTCTTCTGGAGGGAAATCGTCAGTCACGAGCATTCGTCTTCCCTAACAATAGGGGACGAGAAACAAGGATATCGATATCGACGAAGGTTGTACGAATGCAAATTGGAAGTCCAAGGGCGATAATCACATACAAAGAGTTTTTAAAATTGATTATGGATTGAGATCATATTCAACAATCATAACATCTATTTCTAATTTGCAGGCTCGCTTGGCACAGTCAGGTGACCAAGACGATTTAAATCGGACCTGCATGGGCCACCACAAAAATATGTCACGCCCCAGGCCCAAAATACGTAGGACCAGGAATACGTGACACGCCAGCTACGCATTCGACCAGACTCTGGTCTGACTCGAATTCGTATAAGCTGTAATATAAAAGGGTACTATCTAGATATCTCATAAATGTAAACCTCTATATCTCAATCCACAATATAAATCAGTATACAAGAAAGAGCTATATGTGCTAGAGTCAGCCGCCCAATAACATACTAACTCGAATAGACTCGAGAAGAAGTATGAGTCTATAAAAACTAGGCTATAACAGCAGATGAAATAAATAATATAAAATAACCATAATGCCGGTAGATATAATATAAGTACCTGGTACCATGCCCGCAAGACCTGCAACTCCAACAGCAACTCCAAATGCTCCGTAACCATCTATGCTGCAAAACTGGCAGGGAACCAGGTCCTCAGAGGGACGTAACAAGGTACAAAAATATAACATGCCAAGTAAACAGAAAGTATAAGTGCAACAATAGGGTACTCTATCATAACCAAACAAGTGTGACACAGTTTAAAGACAATGTTCGACGCGTGGGCTTTCTAAAATAAACCATAGCTCCGAACACAGAGACACACGGGTCGTACCGTAGCTCCGAGCACAGAGACACACGGGTGATACCACTACACTATAATACCGGATCACTACATATACATATATAAGCGCGTGCAGAGTAGCCCAAACGTCTAGTAAATATCTTCCCCTTCCCAAGCGGTCAACGATTGTGCGCTGAACCTGAACCTCTATCTAACAGTCTCGACACACGGAAGATATCTCACCAGACGCGACCCTATGGTCGTCCCAGTCTCTGGTCATGATGTCAGTATCAGGATATAGGAATCTGGCACGATCATAGTGTATGAGTGTGTCCTGGAGTGTCGATATACTCAGGTACGCATATCGGGATGCTACGAAACATACAACAATCCTACTAAGGCGTTACGACGTACGTCTTCACTCGGTTGTGAACCGGACGCGAAGTATCGAACGTTACATAAATACGTGCACTGTACATAAAGAACAACAAATATCTGTAAACTGAAATACAGGGTGGCAAGGTACACTTGCCTGCGTGCGGCTGTTGATGACGGGGTCTCGGTACCACGTCCAAGTCCTCAGGTCCCGCGGTACCTAGAGATGAGATACAAACCAAAATTAATAATCTATTCCCTGTCAAACAGTGATGCGACACACATCTATACATAAGCTCAGTCTCAATCTCAATAGTTAACTACTAAATTCACAGTCCTCAATCTATGATCCTTTATCCGAATAATACCTATCTCAAAATCAATCACCCGTATAATATCATCCGACCCAATCCTCAATCACGATATTGAGTAAATTAACGCTGGTCCAATCCTCAGTTTCAACTCAGTGTTAGCGGACGTTAACATGCACGTAGACGTCTCAAGCTCAAATAAATTATCAATCATTTATTAAACCCTCGATTCTACAACCATCACCATTTTACAATAACTACTACTCAATTAAGTTTGACATTAATTATCAATTCTCAAAGAATGACTAAGGGTTTGATGTTACACACTAGTTCGCCACCAACATCTACTCCTCAACATCCACCAAGGTTTTATTATTCTAAACCCCTTCACCACAATTTAAACTACTTGTCACCAATATACATTATACGAATGAAATGAACAACCCCTTAGACCTCCTACTTAGCATTTGATAGACCCTAAACCCATTACAGTATTCTCCACCCTAACTCAAATAGCATCTTATACATTCCTAAAGTCCATATAACAAAATTTGTACATTAAACCATGTAATCTATCCTCAAATTCCTAATATGGATATAACCCAAACAAAGATCCAATATTTCTCAATCCCTATCTTGATGTATCTCCATTAATTTTTTTCAAATACTTATGTAGGTGAACCCTAACCACTACAATAAATCCTAATCATATATTATCACAAGATCATTTTACACCACACTATTCTACAAAACAACATATAAACATGCAGAGAGGGGGAGAAGTCGTTTACCTCGACGAGGTGATGGATGACTGAAGAAGGGAGGTGGTCGAGCTGAGGGTGGCGGAGGACTGGAGGTCGAGAGGGTGGAGTGGTCGATTATGGTGGCTACGCTGAACTAGAGGGTGCAGAGATCCACCGGAGGATACTCGAGAGAGGTGGCTGGCCGGATTTGGTAGCCCGCCGGAGCTCGAGGCAGTGGGTGGCAGGCTCACCGGAGCTCGTGGAGTCGAGGGTGGTGGCCCGTGGTGGTGGTGAAAGGAGCTAAAGGTGGTGATGGTGATGCTGAAGTCGGACGAGGAGGAGGCCGGAGCGGCACTGCAGAAGGGAGGCCGCACAGTCGGCGGTCGGTTACTGTACTGCCGGTGGTCGGGGGAAACACAGGACGGCGGGGGAGAACTCTACACAGCGGGACGGGGCTGGACCGGACTACACGGTGGCAGGCTGGACTGGCTCGTGGCTGGAGTGGCTCGGGCTGCCTGAGTTCACGGCCGCGGGAATGCAGCAGTCGGCGCTGCAGATCGACGAAGGAGCCAGCGGGAATAGGGGTGGTGTTGCCGGTGTTGCTCCAGACAGCGGGCGGAGGCAGTCGAGCTGGTTGGCCATGAGGGTGCTTGACCGGTGGGTGGCCGCGGCACTGCAGGAGAGAGGCGCCTGAATGCGGCGGTGAAAGTAGGCCGGCGGGCGGAGGATCAGGGTCGGCCGCCAGAGGGTGTAGCCGGAGCTATCGGGTTGCTCGACTGGCCGGAGCCGAGTCAGTCAGCCGGCCGGACGGGTCTCTAGGAGGAAGAAGAAAGAAGAAGAATAAAGGAAGAAGAGGAAGTTTTGTATGGAGAAATAAATAATGGAGGAGGAGAGAGAGAGAGAGGGGGTGGGTTTTTCAAGGCATGGGGATTAGGGCCGGCCTTGGGGGAAGGGGTGTGATGTAGACTTTTTATGGGAAGGAGTGTGTTGGGATGGAGGGTGGAGATGCTCTCATTTGAATGAATGGTGATGATTATATATTGAGGAATTTGGGTTTCTTCATGAAGGAGGTGAATGGATGGGTGAGAATGAAACCCCATTTTGGGACCCTCTCATTTGTTCATGGCCAATAGGGTGGTGCCACATAATTTAATAATTACAACTTAGCCTCGTAAATTCGAGAAATTGCATGGACGCATAAAATAACACAAAAATTGCGGAGAAAAATATGTTTAGTAATTTTCGTGGTGAGGGAGGGTTGTGCGTTAGGCACGGGTTTAATTAGAAGGGCATTGGGATTAATTTAGGTTTAAAAAATGGGATTTACAAAGTTGGTATCCCCGATTTAAATAAAAATAAAGTGTCCCGCGAATTTAATTTAATTGGGGCACTTGGGGTCAAAATCCGGAAATGACGCAGAGGCCAAAAATGGTGGGGGCTTGGAGTCAGTCTTGGACCTTTTAGTTGGTCCGGCTCAATGGGTTAAGTTGGTATGCCAAAATTTAGGGTAACGACACAGGTGTCCGATATGGAATTAAATATGGGTTACGATTTTCGGAATGTTGCACAATTAATTTAGAGCACACAAAAACTGATTTTAAAGGACGGAAAAGTCCAATGCCTAAGTTGGCGGGTCAGGTCAGAAGTACAATAATTGAACAAAATTTATGGGCTGATATTGGGCTCCGAATAATCAGACAATGATAGGGCACGCCAAGGGTATTAAATTAATTGAATTAAATACCAGGTAAACTATCTCCACTCTAAACCTCGACATTTGCTACCAATTTTTTTCCAAATCCACTCTAACTATCTACAGAATAAATCGAGGGAGTTTACATTCTTTCCAACTTAGAAAAATTTTGTCCCCGAAATTAAAAGTAAGGCACGATACTAGCTATAAGAATTTAAAAGAAACTGGTCATCCATTGCTGTACGAAAATTCGTACCTCTATCCTCAAATAATTAAGGAAATACTGCCGAATATAATCTGCCACATATCTCCTCAACTGCGATATGTGAATTACGTCATACATCCTTTCTAATGATGGAGGCAATGCAAGACGATAAGCCATTTCGCTAACTCGTTCCAAGATGTCAAAAGGCCCGATGTACCTCGGACTCAGCTTGCCTCTGTCTCCGAATCTGAGGGTACCACGAGTAGGCGATATCCTCAAAAACACATGGTCACCCTCCCTGTACTCCAATGGTCTATGATGCGCATATGCCCGATGTTTCTGTCTGTCCTGTGCTGCACGCAGGTGGCTCTGAATCTGCTTGACCTTCTCCCCTGTCTTTGTCACCACTCTGGACCAAGTATCTGACGCTCTCCCACGTCACTCCAACAAACTGGCGACATACATTTTCTGCCGTACAGTGCCTCATAAGGTACCATCTGTATGCTGGCCTGGTAACTTTTATTGTAGGAGAATTCCACCAAGTGTAGGTGGTCCTCCTAAGATCCACCAAAATCAATCATGCACGCTCACAACATATTCTCTAATATATGTATCGTGCGCTCTGACTGACCATCAGTCTGTGGATGATATGCAGTGCTGAACTTGAGACGAGTTCCTAGGCTCTCTTGCATACTCCGCCAAAAATGTGACGTAAATATGGAATCACGATCCGATACGATATTGACAGGTACTCCATGTAATCGTACTATCTGTCTCAAATATATGTCAGCTAATATCTCCGTGGACTGTCCAACTCTGAAGGGCAAGAAATGTGCAGACTCGGTGAGTCTGTCCCCGATAATCCAAACTGTATCCTTCCCGCTAGGGCTTCGCGGGAATCATGTGACGAAGTCCATAGTAATGTGTTCCCACTTCCACTTGAGAATGGGAAGCGGCTGCAATAGTCCTGCAGTTCTCAGGTATTCTGCCTTGACTCGTTGACATACCAAGCATCTTGCTACGAATCTCGTAATCTCTCTTTTCATCCCATGTTACCAGAATTTTTGCTTCAAGTCTCGGTACATCTTCGTACCCCCGGAATGAATTGAATAAGTCAAGCTATGCGCCTCAGTCATCAACTCCTGGCGTAGCTCGCCACTCGGAACGTATAGGCGATCTACATAACTCAATGTTCCGTCTCCAAGAATCTTGAGTCATGTTTGTATGTCAGCCTCTGTCCTTTCTCGCAATCGTCTAAATCTCGTATCTGTAGGCAAGGCTGCCTTGATCCTCTCAATAAATGTGGACTGAACCTCGAGACTGGCCATCTGTTCACCCATGCCTGGCGATACAATCTCAATCATGAGTTCCTGAAAATCCTCTAACATCTGGCGATGAGTCGTAAAGTACCTTCGCCTTGCCAGGGTGGTACTGCAACTCGATATCATAATCTGTCATCAACTTTAGCCAGTGCCTTTGTCTCATATTGAGCTCCATCTGCGTATAGACATACTTCAGACTCTGGTAACTGTATGAATCTCAACACGCTCCCCGTAAAGGTAGTGTCACCATAGCTTTAGTACAATTATCACTGTAGCTAGTTCGAGGTCGTGTGTCTGATAGTCCTTCTCATGAACCCTTAGTTGCCCTGATGCGTAGACTATCTATCCCATCTGAACATATCTCATATTTGCGGAGCTTGGCGTACTGCCTCTTCTGTCTCAGCGTCTCCAACACAACCCTGAGATGTCTCTCGTGCTCCTCCTGGCTCTTGGAATAAACCAAGATGTCGTCAATAATTACCACCACGAACTTATCCGAGTACTGGTGGAAAATATTGTTCCTCGAACTCATAAATACCGTCAGCACGTTGGTTAAGCCATACGGCATGACTAGAGACTCATAGTATCCATACTACATCCGAAAAGCCATCTTCAGAAGTCCTTTCTCCGTTCCTTGATCTGATGATAGCCTGATCTGAGATCGATCTTCTAGAATACAGATGCGCCACTTAGCTGATTCAACTGTACTGTCCCGTCTTTCTTCAACACAATTAAGATGGGTTTTCCCCCATGGAGAAACACTAGCCCGACTGAAACTCTTGTCCAAGTGATCCTCTACTATGGACCTTCAACTCAACCAATTCTTTCGGTGCTAGTCTGAAGACGGGAAAATAATTGGCTCCGTTCTTGGAGTCAACTCTATAGCAAATTCTATCTCTCTGTCAGGTGGCAGGCCAGAAAGATTATCTAGAATCACATCCTCAAACTCTGATATAACATGGTGGTACACTGGTTCACCTCCTGCATTGTATACCCCTAAGGTAGATGGGAACCATACTCCCGGGCTTTCTAAACTCAACTCAGGGTAACCTGGTGGCCTAAAAATATAAATGCAACTACGTCGACAATCTAGTGTCGCGTGGTATTGGCTCAATCAACTCATGCTAGGACGGTGTCATCTTCCAGACTTAACCTCAAAATAAATCTTCCTGTTCTGTTTACCACACTAATCCTTTAAAAGAAAATTTTCTCCCATGCCTAAAGTATAATTTCTCTTCTCCTCAAATTTTTTCTAAAATTTTTATTCCTCGAGTTTCTTCTTTTCGTTATTTATCTCTCCAAGTCACATAGTACAATAATGGTATCACTCAAGCATATACTAAAATTTCTGGTATTAGATCATCATCTTCCAAGTGAGAGCTTAAAATTTTATCTCCTCTAGTCTATAATGTCATTCCTGGTATTGCTATCATATACAACCACTAGTTCCCATCATCAGGCTATACATTTCCATAAATTATTCTAGGTCATGATCAACAATCCTTCTAGCTCTCAATACTTCCAAGATCACTGCTACCTCAAGCACGGGTAGGGTACTACTGGGTTCAACTCTATTGCCAACTTTCTATACCAGATCTAGAATCCAAAGAACCCATCAATCTATCCTGATAAGGTAACAATCTTCTCAGAGAAAGGTATACGAATTCTGTCTTCTGCCATCTGGTCTTCGATCTTCTATTGGAGGAAAATCATCAGTCACGAGTATTCGTCTTCCCGAATAATAGGGGACGAAAAACAAGGATATCGATATCGACGAAGGTTGTACGAATGCAAATTGGAAGTCCAAGGACGATAATCACATACAAAGAGTTTTTAAAATTGATTATGGATTGAGATCCTATTCAACAATCATAACATCTATTTCTAATTTGCAGGCTCGCTTGGCACAGTCAGGTGACCAAGACGATTTAAATCGGACCTGCATGGGCCACCACAAAAATATGTCACGCCCCAGTCCCAAAATACGTAGGACCAGGAATACGTGACACGCCAGCTACGCATTCGACCAGACTCTGGTCTGACTCGAATACGTATAAGCTGTAATATAAAAGGGCACTATCTAGATATCTCATAAATGTAAACCTCTATATCTCAATCCACAATATAAATCAGTATACAAGAAAGAGCTATATGTGCTAGAGTCGGCCGTCCAATAACACACTAACTCGAATAGACTCGAGAAGAAGTATGAGTCTATAAAAACTAGGCTACAACAGCAGATGAAATAAATAATATAAAATAACCATAATGTCGGTAGATATAATGTGAGTACCTGGTACCATGCCCGCAAGACCTGCAACTCCAACAGCAACTCCAAATGCTCCGTAACCATCTATGCTGCAAAACTGGCAGGGAACCAGGTCCTCAGAGGGACGTAACAAGGTACAGAAATACAACATGCCAATTAAACAAAAAGTACAACAACAGGGTACTCTATCATAACCAAACAAGTATGACACAGTTTAAAGACAATGTTCGACGCGTGGGCTTTCTAAAATAAATCATAGCTCCGAACACAGAGACACACGGGTCGTACCGTAGCTCCGAGCACAGAGACACACGGGTGATACCACTACACTATAATACAGGATCACTACATATACATATATAAGCGCGTGCAGAGTAGCCCAAACGTCTAGTAACTGTCTTCTCCTTCCCAAGCGGTCAACGATTGTGCGCTGAACATGAACCTCTATCTAATAGTCTCGACACACGAAAGATATCTCAACAGACGCGACCCTAAGGTCGCCCCAGTCTCTGGTCATGATGTCAGTATCAGGATACAGGAATCTGGCACGATCACAGTGTATGAGTGTGTCCTGGGGTGTTGATATACTCAGGTACGCATATCGGGATGCTACGAAACATCCAACAATCCTACTAAGGCGTTACGACGTACGTCTTCACCCAGTTGTGAACCGGACGCGAAGTATCGAATGTCACATAAATACGTGCACAATGTACATAAAGAACAACAAATATCTGTAAACTGAAATACAGGGTGACAAGGTACACTTGCCTGCGTGCGGCTGCTGATGACGGGGTCTCGGTACCACGTCCAAGTCCTCAGGTCCCGCGGTACCTAGAGATGAGATACAAACCAAAATCAATAATCTATTCCCTGTCAAACAGTGATGCGACACACATCTATACATAAGCTCAGTCTCAATCTCAATAGTTAACTACAAATTCACAGTCCTCAATCTCTGATCCTTGATCCGAATAATACCTATCTCAAAATCAATCACCCGTATAATATCATCTGACCCAATCCTCAATCACGATATTCAGTAAATCAACGCTGGTCCAATCCTCGGTTTCAACTCAGTGTTAGCGGACGTTAACATGCACGTAGACGTCTCAAGCTCAAATAAATTATCAATCATTTATTAAACCCTCGATTCTACAACCATCACCATTTTACAATAACTACTACTCAATTAAGTTTGACATTAATTATCAATTCTCAAAGAATGACTAAGGGTTTGATGTTACACACTAGTTCGCCACCAACATCTACTCCTCAACATCCACCAAGGTTTCATTATCCTAAACCCCTTCACCACAATTTAAACTACTTGTCACCAATATACAATATACGAATGAAATGAACAACCCCTTAGACCTCCTACTTAGCATTTGATAGACCCTAAACCCATTACAGTATTCTCCACCCTAACTCAAATAGCATCTTATACATCCCTAAAGTCCATATAACAAAATTTGTACATTAAACCATGTAATCTATCCTCAAATTCCCAATATGGATATAACCCAAAACAAAGATCCAATATTTCTCAAACCCTATCTTGATGTATCTCCATTAATTTATTTCAAATACTTATGTAGGTGAACCCTAACCACTACAATAAATCCTAATCACATATTATCACAAGATCATTTTACACCACACTATTCTACAAAATAACATATAAACATGCAAAGAGGGGGAGAAGTCGTTTACCTCGACGAGGTGATGGATGCCCGAAGAAGGGAGGTGGTCGAGCTGAGGGTGGCGGAGGACTGGAGGTCGAGAGGGTGGAGTGTTCGGTTATGGTGGCTGTGCCGGACTGGAGGGTGCAGAGATCCACCGGAGGATACTCGAGAGAGGTGGCTGGCCGGATTTGGTAGCCCGCCGGAGCTCGAGGCAGTGGGTGGCAGGCTCACCGGAGCTCGTGGAGTCGAGGGTGGTGGCCCGTGGTGGTGGTAAAAGGAGCTTGTCACGACCCGTACCCGGAAATTCGGGCACGAGTGCGTGGGTACGTCCAGCCTACGCCGCAGAATCGGCGGTAGTACGCTGTCTAGGTCAAATCCACCCTTAACTAAACTAGCTCATTCACAAATAACATAAGCAAGATAATAATGAGAATGGAAACTTAAGATTGCAATTGAAATAAATGTGACAACAGATTCAAATGTTTAGTACAGAAATTCAGAATGAAGTCGGGGACAAACCCGATTTATAAGATAAGAAATAGGAATAAAGATAGCTAATGCTAACTACTCTGCAGGAGTAGTCTCCTGGGTGGGAACCGGCTCTGCAACTGTATCACCTGCTGGCTCATAGGGTCCATAGTAGGTAGGGGCAAGGTTCTCATCATCGCCTAAACAACGTATCCAGTCAGGAAAGGAGCAAAGTACACAGTGCACAACAAGACTAAACTAAATATTTATGACAATTAACTGAGTATCATATTGAGAAATTGCATAAAGAAAATATCAACATCTCAGAGTTTAATGCTATAAACAGGAATATGAGAAAGCAGGAAATAAAGTGAAACAGGAAATGAAACTACAACCGTCAGTAAGAACTATAACAAGACTAGAACTATCTGTGTGAACTTGTGTTTGTTTTAGAATACATAGTTGGCATGTAGGGGTTTATAAGGCTAATTTGGCCGTCATAGACGGCTATTAAACAATACAATCGAGATCTGGCTGATGGACAGTCGTGTACCAACAGCTATTAAACAATACATGGGGAAGGGTAAACTACATGCCTCCTAGTATTCTCCCACCCGATATGTAAACAAGACATGAACTCCAATATTCAAGACATGAAATACAGTACTTTAACACTACGTGTAATCAGCAAGGGTACTAGTAGAGCAGGGAATTAATTATCACAATATAAAGATTAACTTGAAGTGCAGGTACTTGCCTGTTGTTTGGATCTGATTAATTAGGTTCTTGGGAGAAAAGTCCAGAGATAAGTCCAAAAGCTGAAACAGACATTACCATCATGCTCAGTAGATGTCAAATAGCTAGAAACGCCTGTCCTTGGGTCCAATTTAGAGACAAGGGCAAAAACGACAGTTTCGGGTCAAAACGGGGTCCGCCGTTGGGCCCGCTTTGCACCGAAAAATGTGTCCGGGTCAAAAGTCTCCAAATTCACCAAACTTAGTGTCAACAGGTCAGGAACGCTGATACGAACCCAACGGAACTTCCAGATTTGGATTCCGATGAGCCGAACACAAAATCGCCCGTCGAGCGGGGCCTGTGGGGCCTGTGGGGCCCACTAAAGGTGGTGATGGTGATGCTGAGGAGAGGAGGCCGGAGCGGCACTGCCGAAGGGAGGCCGTACAGTCGGCGGTCGGTCACTGCACTGCCGGTGGTGGGGGAAACACAGGCCGGCGGGGGAGAACTCTACACAGCGGGACGGGGCTGGACCGGACGACACGGTGGCGGGCTGGACTGGCTCGTGGCTGGAGTGGCTCGGGCGGCCTGAGTTCACGGTCGCGGGAATGCAGCAGTCGGCGCTGCAGATCGACGAGGGAGCCAGCGGGAATAGTGGTGGTGCTGCGGGTGTTGCTCCAGACAGCGGGCGGAGGCAGTCGAGCTGGTTGGCCGTGAGGGTGCTCGACCGGTGGGTGGCTGCGACACTGCAGGAGAGAGGCGCCTAAATACGGCGGTAAAAGTAGGCCGGCGGGCGGAGGATCAGGGCTCGGCCGCCAGAGGGTGTAGCCGGAGCTGTCGGGTTGCTCGACTGGCCAGAGCCGAGTCAGTCGGCCGGCTGGTCGGGTCTCTAGGAGGAAGAAGGAAGAAGAAGAATAAAGGAAGAAGAGGAAGTTTTGTATGGAGAAATAAATAATGGAGGAGGAGAGAGAGAGATTTTAAGGCATGGGGATTAGGGCCGGCCTTGGGGGAAGGGGTGTGATGTAGACTTTTTATGGGAAAGAGTGTTTTGGGATGGAGGGTGGAGATGCTCTCATTTGAATGAATGGTGGTGATTACATATGGAGGAATTTGGGTTTCTTCATGATGGGGGTGAATGGATGGGTGAGAATGGGACCCCATTTTGGGACCCTCTCATTTGTTCATGGCCAATAGGGTGGTGCCACATAATTTAATAATTGCAACTTAGTCCCGTAAATTCGAAAAATTGCATGGACACATAAAATAACACAAAAATTGCGGAGAAAAATATGTTTAGTAATTTTCATGGTGAGGGGGGATTGTGCGTTAGGCACGGGTTTAATTAGAAGGGCAGTGGGATTAATTTAGGTTTAAAAAAAATGGGATTTACAAAGTTGGTATCCCCGATTTAAATAAAAATAAAGTGTCCCGCGAATTTAATTTAATTGGGGCACTTGGGGTCAAAATCCGGAAATGACGCAAATGCCAAAAATGGTGGGGGCTTGGAGTCAGTCTTGGACCCTTTAGTTGGTCCGGCTCAACGGGTTAAGTTGGTATCCCAAAATTTAGGGTAACGACACAGGTGTCCGACACGGAATTAAATATGGGTTACGATTTTCGGAATGTTGCGCAATTAATTTAGAGCACACAAAAACTGATTTTAAAGGACGAAAAAGTCCAATGCCTAAGTTGTTGGGTCAGGTCAGAAGTACAATAATTGAACGGAATTTATGGACTGATATTGGGCTCCGAATAATCATACAATGATAGGGCGCGCCAAGGGTTTTAAATTAATTGAATTAAATACCAGATAAACTATCTCCACTCTAAACCTCGACATCTGCTACCAAATTTTTTTCAAATCCACTCTAACTATCTACAGAATAAATCGAGGGGGTTTACAAGAGAAGACCGAAAAAAGAAGAAGGGGAAAAACGCCTTAGGAAGGGCGTTTTTCCTTCTTATTATTTTTTCTTTTTTTTTCCGTCGCGTCTCCTCTCTCCTCTCCCTCATTCACACTCTCTCATCTCTCACACTCTGTTCTCCTCTCTCTCTCTCTCTCTCTCTCTCTCTCTCCTCTCTTCTCCTCTCCTTTGCCTGAGAGTGTGAGTGTGAGTGAGAGAGAGGAGAGATTAAAATAAATAAAAAAATATAAAACGTCCTTTGTAAGGACATTTTACATATATATATATATATATATATATATATATATATATATATATATATATATATTTTAAATTGGTTCCGTTAACTCAGTTAACGGAAAAATCTAAAATGTCCTTACAAATGACGTTTTGATACTTTCATGATAAATTTAAAAAATTTAATGTTTTTATTGTAAATATATAAAATTATTTTGTTCTGACTGAAATTTTTCGAAACTAAAATGGCCATACATCCTCACCAAATTGTACTTGTCATTTATGACGTGCATAATTAACATGAGGTCATAGGGACATAGTTAATCGATGCAATGCAATTAGAACTTTAGCGTACGATGATATTGCCCAAACGTGCCTTGTACGAATACTACTTATTACCCTTTTTTTTTTTTTTAAACCACCCTAAAATAGGTATGCAAATAAAAATTTAACATTAGTAATATATAAGAAGAATAATACGTATTCATCTATCCAAAGCAATGTTATTAAAGCCGGACCAGACCGGATCGAACCGACGGTTCAATCGGGTCCAACCGGAATAGTGAATGTTTTCGATGCATCATTTTTTAAGAACCGACAATTTTTAGCAAAAAAATGGATCCAACCTTTAAAACCATATGAACCGGTTGGTTTGAACCGAAAAGATTCAATTGATATTAGTTATATTAACCTTGATATTAGTTATATTAACCCATGCATTTATGGTCAATTACCTGATTATTCATTGGTATTGAATATTTAATAAATATGTTTTTCTGGGAAACTCAAACGCCATAATAAAAGAGTATGACTATTGCTTTTCAGAATTTTTTTTTTTTTTTTTGATATATCTAGCTCCGCCACCAATCGGTAGAAAGGAGAATTCGAATCCTGATCTATTCCAAGATAGTCCGCCACATTACAACTAAAATAATATCTTCCTGAATATTTAATAAATGTGTTTACCTGAAAGACTGGTAAATAATATTTATAGCCAGCCATGCATATATATGCATGTCTACTTTGGCCGAGTAAATATTTTTATAGCCAACCACTGAGATCTCTAAACCCGTCGGCTGTTTATACAATTTTCTAAAAAAAAAAAATCATATTAATAAATAAATAATATTATAAAAATAGGTTTTATCGGTTCGACAAGGGTCCGACTATAGTCCGGCCTGATTGATACCCATGTTTTTCGTGTCCTTGGCTGATTGTTGGACGTGGTCTCCAACAATACACTAAAATAGCAATCAGTGGTCTCCAACAATTTTTAAAATCCTAGTGTATTGTCCTTGGCTGATTGGCTATTTTAGTGATGTCAAAAATAGGTTTTATATTTCTAGGTATTTATTATTTATTTAATTTTTATGAAAAATGAATTTAACATTTTTATACCCATGTTTGGTTATATTAGGTTTTGAATATGAAAAATGAATGTTAATTTATTTAATTTTTCATAAATATCCTTTCATGTCTATTACCTAAATTTATATGTTTGGAACATAAGTTAAAATTTTGAAAGTAAAGTGAGGGTATTATTGTCCAAACAAAATATTCAAGCAATATTCCTACGAAAGCAAAACTATTCTCAAGGGGGGACCTTGGGAATAGTTTTTCCACAACTATAGAAATATGAAGTCCCCTCATATTCTTCCATAATTTTCAATCCTAGACATACCAAATAAGGGTAAGGAATCTAAAGCTCATTCTCAACCCTCAAAAACTTGAACCAAACATTGTTTGGTTCAAGTTTTTGAGGGTTGAGAATGAGCTTTAGATTCCTTACCCTTATTTGGTATATATGTTAATGGTGTCGTAGCTTGGATTGAAGAGGAGCCTGTGTCTCTCCTCCAACAAGTATCGATCTTAGTTGAAAATGAATACAACAAGAACTGGATTTTGTACTAACATCTCAAACGATTAAGGCATAGTAGATCAAACTAATTAATACGGGGCTATGTTCTTCTACCGAGGCAAAGTACTAGGAAGATCGTCCATGTATGCAGACTGCTCTCTGATACGAGAATTGTTCCTACAGACCTACTCCGCTTTACCGTGACAACAAGAGTGTTATACATATTGCAAACAATTCGATTTTTCATGAAATGACAAAGCATATTGAGATTGATTGTCATTTCGTCCGTGAGAAATTTTTGGCTAGCACTATTTTTCTACCACATGTGACGTTCGTTGATCAGCTGACATATTTTTTTACAAAGTCACACCCCGCGATTTCAGTTTCTATTGAGCAAACTCATGTTGTTTGATCCACCATGAATTTGAAGGGGGGTATTCAGAATAGTTATGGTTATGATTAGATTTTTTTCTCCTATATGGATACATATCTCTTCTTCTACTTATATATGGATACATATCTTCTCTGCTACTCCTTTCCGGATACGGATACGTTCTCTCTCTCTCTCTCTCTCTCTCTCTATATATATATATATATATATATATATATATATATATATATTCGTAGTTGTATGACTTTTTAGATAATCCATTAATAAAATTAATATTGGACGTGGCGGCGTATGTGACGATGCCGTTTTTCGTGCTGCACGGTGAGGCAGACAAGGTGACGGAGCCGGAGGTGAGCAGGGGGTTGTACGAGAGGGCAGGGAGCAAGAACAAGACGATCAAGCTTTATCCTGGGATGTGGCATGGCCTGACATCGGGCGAGCCCGACCACAATGTGGAGGCCGTCTTCTCCGATATCGTAGCGTGGCTCGACGACCGTGCACGCTGCAGCGACAACAACGAGTGGCGTAGTACTGCACGGTTCAAGGAGCTGCAGGCCAACATTGGCGGGTACGTATACGAGGGGATCATGCAGGCTCCTACTGGAGACGGAGACGCGAGGAGGAGGAGGAGGAGGAGGAGGAGGAAGCAGGGGGGACATCACCTGTGTGGCTGCTGGAGAGGGAGGAGGATGCAGACCGCTATTTGGAACTCATTTTGTTACTTTTTTTTTTTCTTCCTTCCTGTGTCATGGTTTAATATGTAATAATGAAATATGTTTTAGCTAAATATGATTAACAACTCCCTTTCTTCTTATAACCCCATAATTAACATATTCCTCTCACTAAATATTATAAGAAGTAGACTGCAAATTTGAAGACGAAGGTCTTGCCTGATCATATCAAAAGTGGCAACCGAATGAGTGAGGGCATGGAAGCAGAAATGTGAATACAGAGACACGGACACACAATAAGGGTACCCTATTATCATTTTGAAATAGGTACAGTACCTGTGGCTCGATACCTACAAAGAACATCTAACAACTATTTGCATAAGATGCCAGGTTCATAAATGTTTTCTATTGGAAATATGTGAAAGAGTTTTGCATTCTTTTGTCTTTATTGTTAAAAATAGTTGATTCTTAGAAAAGTTTGACATTAGCCAAAGAATGTAATTACAACAATTGTTTGATAAAATCATCTTTGTACTCTATACGATCTATTTTTCTTTCAGAAATAAAACATAACTGCACATATCAGTACATGATTCTTCTTTTTCGGAACTAATAACAACATAAAAAGTCCCAGAATCCTTCAACAGAAATCCCAAAACTCAATTCTGCTCATAGCAATAAGAATTACTGTTATTCATGCAGTGGAACATATAAATCCAGTTCTATTGACATCTTCATAACCGTTAAAAAAAATATGACAAACAAAATTTCATATAAAGAAGTAAGAAAAAATAAATCAAAGGACAAGGATACTCAGTAAGAAGGACTATCACCGTCACCACCACCACCACCACCACCACCACTACTAGAATGCAGCATCTCCTTTAGCCTCTTGATGAATCATCAGCTGTATCAGTAGCTAATAGCAGACTAACAATGTTATATTATGCCCAATCCACCCATCATTTCTTGTATCTCGATCTTTTCTCGTTTCTTCCTAACATGAATTATATATTCAAGTGGAGGTGGACGACGAGTCGGTCGACGGGTCGTGGTCGCCAAAGATGCGCTTGCGGAAGTCGGAGACCATGAGAGGCAGCCCGTCGCGGAGGGAGATCTTGGGCTCCCAGCCCAGGAGCTCCTTGGCGCGGGAGATGTCGGGCTTCCTCTTGTGAGGGTCGTCCTCGGTGTTCTGTCGGAACTCGATACGGGCGTTCGGGTCGATCGTGTCCTGCACCACCTTGGCCAGCTCCAGCATGGTGAATTCCCCGGGGTTGCCGAGGTTGAACGGGCCGACGTGCTCTCCTTCCATTAGGCGCATCAGGCCCTCCACCTGTCAACATACAGTTGTTCATTCTGATAAGCCCAACTGAAGTTTAGTACTAAGAAGTGTATGCCAAGCACATTTCAGAAATCAGGCGTACCAGATCAGAGACGTATTGGAAGCTCCTGGTCTGCTGGCCGTCACCATATACAGTCATAGCCTCCTTCCTCAGGGCCTGTCAACGTTTTATGGTATCCAGAAGTTAGAGAAGATATCCACAACAACAACAAAAAAAACTGGATTAATGTGGTTTTTGTTGTCATAGAAACTAGGAAGCACAAGAACTCCAAAAATATTTACTCTCGTGTCGAAATCTGAATCGAATCAGACACACCATACGCATTCTAAAATACACTATTAACACACCAAAATAGGTGCCAACTCTATGCAACATACTATAGAAATTATAAAAAATTATGTTATACTTTGTATCGAAACTAGTAAATTCACGTGTTGCAGTAATTTTTTTTTCTTTCCCTGATATTGTTAAAAAATAATTTAAATATTTGAATACATTTGAATTAAGATTTGTTATATATATGTTTATATTTTAATTAAGATATGTTTATATTTTAATTAGAAATTGTTATAGATATATGTGTATGTAAGCAGATAATATCCGGTAGTTAAGCTATTAGTTAGGATATATTTTTTCTTGATTTTTAATTATGACTGTTCATTTGGACTAGTTTTTAATTACGATTAAAAGTTAGTTTTGGAACTGTTTTCTTCAGTATTTCTTTTATCTTAATTAATTGAGGATATACATATGGCTTAGACGGTTCATTTTTTAGCGTTTTGAAGCCGGCTTTATAATAGTAGAAATAAATATAGTGTTAGTTGTAGGAGCTATTTACAATAAGCAAGAAACTTGCTTTATTGCTTACTACAGCTGAGATTCAAATTTATAACTAGCATGGAACAAAAATGATATTTTCGTAGAAATTATGTTATACTTTTTACTGAATTATATACTGTTAGTTGTAGGAACTATTTATTATAAGCATGCAACACTTTCTTAGGATATTACTTAAAACTGAGATTGAAATTTAAAACTAGTATGCAATATGATGATTTTGTAGTAAACATTTGGATTACTTTCATTGCCACAACAATGGTTCCAATTGTTCAAACCAAATTAATAAAATCTGGGAAAGGAATAAAGTATTCACAGCCCACATGAGCCATTTTTGTTGCAAGAAATTGAAATCCCATGTGTGGAGCTTCATTTAGTTAGGGCTCGTTTTGTTGTGCAAAATGTAATTCCACAAACATGGAATTTGAAATTTGGCCAAAATTTAAATTTTTTATATTGGGGATTGGACAATTACAATTCCATGTTCCTACAAAATTAGAGAATTTTTTTATCCCATGGTTATCTCAAAATGAATTCCTGCGATCCATAGGACATTGATAAACCTGTATGAAACATAAATTTTGGCAACGTTTCGAAAACAAAATGATTCGTGCAAGCCACCAGACAAGAATTAGAACTTTAATGTCAGAATTCTCAGTTGTGTCGATTAGAAGTCTATATGATATTTCAAATCAACACAACAAAGTTGACACTTAATTTGGAAGATTGTTTTTCAAGTGTTTTTTCAAATAAATTCCAACTCCGTTTCCAGACTTTTCAGTAAAGAACGAGGAACTAGAATCCTATTTTGGTGAATCTTAATGTCAGAATTCTCAGTTGTGTCTATTAGAAGTCTTCATGGGATTTCAAATCCACACAACAAAGTTGACACTTAATTTGGAAGAACTTACAATTTTGGAGAAAGTTCTTCATATATTTTTTCCAAATAAATTCCAACTTGACTTTTCAGTACAAAACTAGAAACTAGTCTAGAATCCTATATTGGTGAAGCCAAGCAATTCAAAATATATTTGTTGAAGTCAACTTTTCTTCAAAAAGGAAAATGTTGCAACTAACACACTCCAATAATTGCAACTAACACACTCCAATAATTTGTGTTATCTCTACTCTTACAATGAGACTTGAAAATTTGTCCAACATTGAGCTTTCTAAGTCAGATGTAAATATTCCACTAACTCTTTTTTTAACAAATAACTAAGTATTTGACTACCTAATATTATTTATTTACAACTAAACAATTCTAATTCAAGTGGTTAAGGTGAGATCTATTTTCTTGTTTGCTTGAGACTTCTTCAAATGCATAGAATTTGTAGCCTCAATATTCGGATCTCAATTCATATTGTTTATAAGTAACGAGTAAATTGCATGTGGGCAGAGATATCATCCGAGAAAAGAGAGAGAATACTAAGTAATAGCCACCTGAGCAACAAAGTTGCTGACGACCCGGCCATCGTCTATGCACATGCGAGGTCCGTAAGTGTTGAAAATCCGAGCAATTCTCACCTGACCACCACCATTTCACATTTACCAGTTATTTATTTTCAATTATTCCACTACAATTGATAATAAATAAATAAATAAATAAAATGAGTAAAATTTATTCAAACAAAAGTGAAATTGAACCTCCACTTGGGCACCCCTGTGATAGTCCATCGTCAATGTCTCCGCTGTCCGCTTCCCCTCGTCGTAGCAACTCCTCACCCCTTTGTATTACAAAATCAAACCATTAATAAAGTGTCATATCAAACCATTAATATTGTGTTATTAAAAGGGATTATTTCATCTTGGGTTATATTAACATGTGTCCTAAGAGCATCTCCAACCTATTGTCTTGTTATGTATATTGATTCTTATGTGACATGAGACAGAAGATAATGTATTTTCTATGTGACAATATTATATTTACACAAGACAATGATATAGAAAAGTATTCTCCAATGCAAAAGTATTGAGAAGACAATAAAAAATATTTCTTTTTTAACTTCCAAGACAATTTTTTCTCTTCTTACTTTTTTATAAATATTTTTTATTTATAATTGATGAAGTGGAGGTAAAATTATTGTGAAGTGCATTGTCTAGAACAAGACGAGCAACTTCACAATGTCTTTGCCATATCATGTCACCTTCACAATTTATTTGACATTTCCATTGGAAAAGAACTTTTTAAACGAAAACATGTCATTCCTATGTGGCAACAACTTTTTTCCAAACTCACAATAGGATTGAAGATGTGAATCAGAGAAATCACTACTTATTTCAAAAAAATTTCTCCAATGCAAATGTGAAATAAATTGTGAAGTTGAGATGACAATGACATGTCAAAGACAATATGAAATTTGTTGTCTAGATCTAGACAATGGACTTCACAATGCTTTACTTGCACATCATCAATTATGAATAAAAAAAGAAATGAGTGAAACAATTGTCTTGGGAGTTTGAAAATAAAATAAAATTTTATTGTCTTCTCAATACTTTTGCATTGGAGAACATTTTCCTATTTCATTGTCTTGTGTAAATATAATCATGTCATTTAGGAAAGATATTGTCTTTTGCCTCATGCCACATATGAATCACAATACAAAACAAGACAATAGTGTTGTAGATGCTCTAAAGCTAAGGGCACATGATAACACATCGATAAATATACATTTTTCACCATCACATTAATAAATGCACATTATATTAATAAATGTATATAAATTGTTTTATTTAATTTATTAATAAGAGTATTCATATAGAATGGGTTCGAAAACTCAAATAAGAAGTTGCAATAGGAATATGACATGTGATTTTTTTCTTCTACTTAGCCCTATTTTTATGTTTAGGTCCTTAAAAAAAATAAGGAATGAGATTGATGTAATCCAACGGTTATTTATTGTCAAGTTTAAAAAAGAGAAATTTTGACTTACCTTCCACTTTTTTACCATATTTAAGGGTACACCCCACATTGTTTCCATAATGTACATGTCCTCCCACTTTTGACGGAATCTGTCCAAAAGTAACGGTCAACCCATTTGACCAAAAAAATTGGACGAAAATACCCTCCTCCCTCTTTCCTCTCAACCCCTCCCCCCCCCCCCACTTCCTACCGCGGCCGCCGTCGTCGACCCTGCTCCCCCCCTCTCCGCCACCGACCCTGCTCCGCCCCTCCCTTCCCCCACTCCCCTAGCAGCAGCAGCAGCAACAACAACAACAACGCCTGCGAGCAGCAGCGGCGTGCATGCGGCAGCGGCGGCGAGCGACAGGGTGCGCGAGCAGCGGCGACAGCTGCTGTTATTGTTGTTGTTACTGCTGGCTATGGGGAGCGGGGCGGAGAGGGGGGGGGGTGCGGGGAAGGGGGTGAGTGGGGGCTGTGGCAGGGATAGGGGGGCACTTTCGGTGGCGGGGAGGGGGGAAGGGTCGACGGCGGCTGTCGCGGTGGGGTGAGGGGGGGAGGGGGTGAGAGGAAAGGGAGAAGACGGGAATATTTTTGTCCAATTTTTTTTGGTCAAATGGGTTGACCGTTACTTTTGGATGAATTTCGTCAAAAGTGAGAAAACATGTACATTATGAAAACAATGTGGGGTGCATCCTTAAATATAGTAAAAAAAGTAGGAGGTAAGTCAAAATTTTTCTTTAAAAAATTAAGAACTCATGAGTTCCTCTAGAAATTTTGATATAGAACACTTTTATTGACGTGTTATCACGTGTCATTATAGTACACTAGTAACGTGCACGAGCATTGCGCGTGAGTAAAAAAAATTGTTAAAAAATATAAAATTATTATAAACATTGCGATTCCTAGAAATCGAACTCAAGCAACCAAGAAAAACACCTCCACCTTAACAATTAACCACTTGACCACTTGAGTTAGAATTATTTAGTTATAAAATAAATAATATTAGATAATTAAATAATAAATTATTTTTAAAAAAAATAGTTAGTGAAATAGTTGAAATTTGAGTCTTTTTGGAGATGTTAAAATAATTCTTTTCATTTATGATGTAAAGTATTCTGATAATAAATGAATTACCAATGGGATTGACGTTTCCCCAGTAGGTCTCCACTTGGGGATGCTGGAGAGGGTCACCGTACACCTCGCTGGTGCTGGTCAGAAGGAACCTGGCGCCGACCCTCTTGGCCAGTCCTAGCATGTTCAGTGTCCCCACCACATTCGTCTTGTATTCTTGGGAATTAAGGATCACCAGATGCAAGCAATTTCATTCTTCCACTCTTTTAACAACTACTGCTACCAATCAATAAAAAAGATTTGCGGGCTAATATTTACAAAAAGGTTTTTTCGTTGTACATTGCATACGTGGTAGCAACTAATCGTTATTGATTTTGATGTGTCCCAATATATCTTTAAGTACATATAAAACCAAAATCAATTTCCTAATCATACTTTTCATGGCCATAAAAATTTATGAGTATGTGCAAAAAAGTGCGAACGAACAGAATCTAAAAAAACTGAAAAGTTCCAAAATTTATAACCACCATATATATTATTAATGAAATTTTTTATTTTTAAATTTATGTTGCCCTATATTTTTTTTAAAAACAAACTGCAACCCTTACAATGTCAGAAAAGAACCAATTTCTTTTATAATGATTAAAAAACTCTATTTGTACAAGACCCTTGCTATGTCTGAAACGGTTTGATAGTTCCTAGCTTAAACACGTTTCGCCCAGACTGACTTTTCCGAGGTTGGTGTCCCGTGGAAATGAAGGAAAGTTAGTAATGGGCCACTGACTATTAACGCTACTCCTTTAATGCATTCATAGTAACGAGAAGCAATCCTAATAGTACAAAAGAGAATCTTATTATTCAATTAAATTTCGAAAAAAGAAATCCAAATAGGAAAAGTAGAAAATAAACAATTTCGAGTTTCTAATTAAAAAAGAAACACAAGAAGAATTATTAGAAACCAAAATCATATATACTCAAATAAGATAATATTTTTCTGTCCTAAACTAAGAAAATAACAAAATATCCAATTGAATAATAAATAATATATTTTAAAAACTAGAAAATTCTAAGAAATGTAACAAAAACAACACCCCTATAATGGGCCACTGACTCTTAACTCTACTCCTTTAATACAATCGTAGTAAAGGGGAAGAAAGCCTAATAGTACAAAGAGAATCTCACTAATCAATTAAATTGCCAAAAAGATATCAGCATATCCAAATAGCAAAATTAGAAAAAATAAACAATTTCGAGTTTCTAATGAAAAAAAAAACACAACAAGAAACCAAAATCACATATATTCAACTAAGATTATTTTCCCTGTCCTAAACTAAAAAAATAACAAAATATCTAGTTAAATAATAGATAATATATATTCAAAACTAGAAAATTTACGCTAACTTTTTATATTTTATATTTATTACTTCTTTATTTTAAAAATAATTACAAAACTTTTCTATACTTAAGTTTTAAGGATGGTTCGTATAAAAAAAAAAATCATATAATAAACATAAAATATAAGAAATATTAGTATAATTATTTTTAAATTAAAAGAGATTCGTATAATAAACAGAAATGTTACCATAAATAATCTATAAATTTATTACACATTACTATTTAACAAAATAAAATCACACACTCCAAAAACAACACACCTTCCTCATGCTGTGCTGCCCCCCCCCCCCCCTAAAAAATGAATGTGCTCCGTGTCGTGTCGGCGTCTAATGATAGTAGAAATAAATAGAAAGGATATGATGGTCTTGACCGGATTGAACTTGTAGTGCACCGGCGAGGCCGGGCACGCCAGGTGGTAGATCTGGTCGACCTCCAGCAGCAGCGGCTCGACGACGTCGTGGCGGATCAGCTCGAAGTTTGGGTTCCCGAAGTGGTGCATCACGTTCTCCTTGTTCCCGGTGAAGAAGTTGTCGACCACGATCACCGAGTCCCCCCTCTCGATCAGCCGGTCGACCAGGTGGGACCCCACGAACCCGGCCCCGCCCGTCACCACCACCCTCAGCCCCTTCCTCTTCAGCCCCAGCGGGACCTTCCCTCCCACCGACCAGACCTGCCGCCGGTCCGCGTAGTGCCAGGCGGCGGTTCCGGCCGCCGCCGCAGAACGGAAGTCGGCGGCGGAGACGGCGAGGAGGGAGTCGCCACCTCCGGCGATGGAGGGGTGGGTCTGGGGGAGGAAGGAGAAGAGGACGGCGCCGATGGCCGCGCCGAGGAGGACGAAGAGGAGGCGGTGGACGACGGCGGCGGCGGGTATGTTGGGGAGGGAGAGCCGCCGGATCTGGGGCTTTGGGGAGTACTGCCCACCGTCGGATTGGTGTTGAGATTCGTGCGTGCCGCCGCGGAAGATGAGCTCCGGCGAACCCATTTTTTCTTTTCTTTTTTCTTTTCCTTTTCTGGAAACTATGATGAAGAGATGGAACAAATGGCAGTGAAGGTTATGTATGTATGAATAAATTTATATAGAAAGGAGGGTGGGGGTGTGGTGGTCTGGCGGAGTAGGTTAAGATAGGGAAGAAAATTAAAAATATATTATACACAGAAGGATTTATTTTTCTCCGCTCATCAAGATGTTGAAGGGAAGGAAGAATCGTATCCTTGCAAATTTGCAATCAAGGCTCCCAGAAGACGAAATTAGTCAACTTAGTAAGTAATTTCCTAATATATTTATATCACAATATCATCGGTTTAATACTCTTTTCTCACTCAATATAGATTATTATTATTATTATTGATCTAAAGTTTATCCTGGATCCAAATATATTTTATCCAAATCGGACACAAACCCGATCATTAACCTAACTTAAAGCAGCATGAAGCTGTAGAAGCATGAACAAATTCAGACCATACGTCAAATTTCTAAGTCATTGAAGTCAGGCCGCATACAATGTAAATGACTATAAATTGCATTCTGTTGAGAATACTATGCGGTAACCCAGATTCTTTGCGCATAGAATAAAAAAAAGTAATTTTTCATGATATGCGTATGCATGGCCATTTCAGTGTAAATGACTATAAATAGCAGAGACATGTGCTTCCCAAAGGACGAATTTTGGTTTGATAAAAAATGCAAAAGATTCGGAGTCTTGCTGCCCTTCTTTCCAGTGAGCAGAGACATAGCAATTTTCTTTCGTCGGTCGATCGTTGTCACGCCCCAGTCCCAAAATGCCGAGGGACTGGATGCGCGGCAATGGCCAGCAGCACGCACCGATGGACAACCCAATTTAATGGATCCATCAGGGCATGCTTAAACTGTAGTCTAGCAGTGAAATGTTACAAGTCTCAGGTATTTCTAATCTCATCCACAGAACAACCACAGATTAATGCCAGGAATAATGCAATAGAAATAAATAAGCAATATCAAATAAGTGTCTCGGGAAACAATCCGAGAATCAGTCTGTTACATTCAGAGAAAAATAGACAGGAAATAAAATACGGGAAAAATGGAAATACTGAGTAGATGAAGCCGGTGCTCAGGAGAAATCTTCGGCCAATATCTCGTTCTCTGTTCCGGGTTCTGCTCCAAGGAGTGCTCCTGTACCGTACACCTCGGGGTAGTTCTCCTCAGCTATACCTGGGGATATAGTCCATTCCAGGTCCTCAGGGGACATAACAAGGTACAGAAAATACAAGCCAAAATATATGCAGTGCAGCAATAATGAAACAGCAGGGTAAATATGTAAACCAGCTAAGTGATATGCAAGTGAGAGTTTTAGTCATACTCAGGCTGAGACTACTACAGGATCAGTGTCGAAGAAACCATAGCAGTATTTTCTCGACAGGGCCAGTAAGGTACCAAAGCTCTGTATCAGAGTCTAAGGCACCGCCAGATAACAGTATTTATATTATAATATATTCAGCCTTGATATGATAATACTCTCCCCACCCCATGTAATCTCACGTCACAGTTCCAGAAAATATCAGGTACGAGTCACGCAAGTTTGAACTAATGCAATGAGTCAGAATAGAATCTAAGCATGTAAACTGTATATGACATGAAAATGTAACCTATACGGAATCACAGGTATATCTCAGGCAATTCCGTCACATGAATAGTGTCAGGTGTCCTGGGTTGAGCAGTTAAACAAGTTTACATATGAATCTAAGTAAAATAACATAACCAAAAATATCTGAGAATTGGCAAGCTTTACTTGTCCACTGATGTATAACTAGTCAAGGAAAGTAAGTAGCAAAGCTGCAAGTTTTGGCAAGGTACACTTGCCTGCGGTTCCGGTTCCAATTGCTGCTCTGTCTTCAGCTGGAATTGCAGGCGGTACTCCGGTTGCTGAAATAAACATCACCATCAGATCCAGAAAATATCAATCAGCTAGAAACGCCTGTCCTTGGGTCCAATTTGGAGACAAGGACAAAAACGACAGTTTCGGGTCAAAACGGGGTCCACATGCGGGCCCACTTTGTACCAAAAAACGTGTCCGGGTCAAAGGTCTCCAAATTCACCAAACTTAGTGTCAACAGGTCAGGAACGATGATACGAACCCAACGAAACTTCCAGAATTGGATTCCGATGAGCCGATCACAAAATCGCTCGTCGAGCGGGGCCTGTGGGGCCCACGACACGCGATTTTGTCAACGTTTTCAGAATCGAACCAAACTTGGCTCACAGGACCAGCGTATCGGTACGAGTCCGATGGTGCAAGTTTCGTTTCAATCCGACATGTGTACACAAAGTTAGGATAAATTGCAGAAAAGTTGGATACGGGGCGATGTCCGCGGATACGCGTTGATTCCGGTGTGCACGCACACCCGAATCGACTTCTACGAAATCCCACACGTCCGTATCGATGACGCGCACGAATCTGTGAAGACCGCGCGCGACCAAGTCGTCCCGTTTGGCGGGGCGTACCCAGTTCCAGGGTGAAACAGGGTCAGGTTTTTTCCTGTTTTTGGATCGCGGTGTGCGATCACCACAGGACGCGATGCCCCAAACGGTTTATCCGGGCACCGAGAGGGTTATACAGGCTTCGCAACGCAATTTGGGGAATCGAAATTCGAGCTACGAGCAAGAAGATACACGCACCTGAACTGGACCCGAAAACCGGAGTAAGAATCGTGTCCGACACGACACAGGACACGTGTCCTGTGTCCGACACGCGGGGGGGGGGGGGGGGAATTAGGGTTAGGGCTTGGGTCTGGACGGCGGAGCTCAGGTGGCTTGGGGCGGCCGGGCTGAGGTGGACGGGGCCGGGGGCAGCGCGGGTACGCGGCGGCGCACTGGGAGGCGGCGGAGGCGGCGCGGGGCGCGGTGCGTGGCCGGAGGGGAGGGGTCTTGCCGGAGGGGAGAGAAGCGGGGGATTTATAGGGAGGGGAGAGGGAGAGGGGAGGCCGAGACGTGACGGAGAAGGCGGATCGTGGGCCGGGCAGCGCGGAGGGGACGGCGACGTGGCCGGCGAGGCGCGGAGGGCGGCGGAAGAAGCGGGCGGCCGCCGGAGGAATCGGGTTCGTGGGAGGGGAGAGGGAAAGCGGGTCGCGGGTCGGGTTCGCGGGCTAGCGGGTCTGGCCGACCCACCCGACCCGCTAGGCCGGGGCTGGGCCGGGTTTGGGGCTGGGCCCGGTGGGCCGGGTCCAGTGGGTCGCGGGCTGGGTTTAAATGATAATATTAATAATAATAATAATAATAACCAATAAATAAATAGATTTTAGGTGTTTAAAAATAGGTCCGGGGCCCAAAAAATTCCCGAAAAATTGTCCTAAGTCCAGTTTTTTATTTTACACTCAAAAATATTATTTTTATAATATTTTAATATTATTTATTATCATTTAAAAATTATTGAATAATTAAAACCCTTTTTTAAATTACAGAAAATTCCCAGAAAATTCCAGAAAATCGTGAAAAATCCAAATTTAAAATTCTGAAAAATCAGGGGATTTACAATCTACCTCCCTTAAGAGGATTGCGTCCTCGCAATCAAAGAATAACCGGTCAACAGAGATGACACGGTCGCAAGCACGGTTCGAAACACGTCACAAGATACTTAGGGAAATACCGTTTTCCTAAAAATGAAAGCTATCCACTTTCCAGAGAAAATCTAGTTAAAGCAAGAAGATTACAACTTTTATGAAAACCAGGTTGTTATTAACAAGTTGCAATTTACTAGGTTGGGGCTGAGGTCACGAACCAAGAGGCACGAGCTACGACAAGACTAGAAACGGATAACTACGAATCACTTACTCGCATCAGCGTCCTGCACAGTCATCGCGTAAGCTTGCCCTCGTCCTTGAGGTAGATTCCTCTGCTGCTGCTGAGCTTGCTGGTAGGGTGCTGCTCGAGGCGCTGGTGGAGTTTGCTGGTTCGCCCTTGGTGCTCCATCTCTACGCTCAGGACAGTCTCTTACCGCATGCTGTCTGGATCCGCAGCCTAAGCATAGTCCGAGTTTACGTCTACACTCCTTCTCGACATGGCCTATCTTGCCGCAGTGGTAACAAGTAGGAAGGTAGAAGGCTTTTGGTGCTGCTTTTGGTGGCGGCCTTATTTGTTGACGCTTTGCAGACTCCTCTGGTACTGCTCTGGTTGGTGCGGATGTGGAGGGCCACTTCAGACTGGTCTCTCTCTTGGTGACGCGCTCCATGCGTCGAGCCGCAGCAAGTACGTCCGAGTATGATGTTGGTGCGACGGACCCAATTAGTTTCTGCAGCTCAATGTTCAGTCCGTCGAAGAATTTCTCGGCCTTCTCTTCCTCTGTCGGGATCAGGGTGGGGGCGAAGCGGCTCAGACGAATAAATTCTGCGTTGTATTCTTCCACCGTCATAGAGTCCTGAGTGAGGCGATTGAACCTGTCCCGCAATTCTGATCGGGCGATGGCAGGAATGTACATCTCTTGGAAGAGTCTGGAGAACTCCTCCCAAGTGACTCGGTCTGGTCCGAGTCGCGTCTCCTCGGATAGCCACCAGTGATGAGCATTGTTCCTCAATTGCATTCTGACGGCAGTCATCCAGCGTTCCCGTGGAAGCTCAGCTGCTTCAAGTTGATGCCGAATGTTGGTGAGCCACTCATGAACTTCTGTGGGCTTTTTCTTGCCTGAGAAGGTACGGGGCTTCAGTTGGCGGAAGTCAGTGATGGAGCCCATCGATGGCCGTCGAGCTGGTAGGTTGGCCTGCTCCAGTGCAGTTACGATGCTGCTCCTCAAGAATTCAACCTCACGACGCTGAGCCTCGTGTTGGACTTGTTGCTGGACTTGCATCATCGCGTAGATCAGTTGGAATATCTGTTGTCCGTCAATCGGCTGTCCTTGTGGGAATACGGGCGCTGGTGGAACGAACTACGGCGGAGGTGGGATGTCATCACGCCGGAATCTGGAGGTAGGTTGGCCTGCCTGCTGGCTCTGTTGAGTTGATGGAACTCCTCCGACTGGTGTCACTTCGTCGTCATAGGTGACATCTGTAGCTTGTGGTATTCCGGCAGGGGTCTCGTTGCATCTTTGTGGGTCCATTTCCCTGTATCCAAAATAAACAATAAGAGGCGCACAGGAATCAAGGCAGGATGCAGGTCAAAATTAGTTCGAATACGATACAGATATCAAAAAATGATTCAAGTAAGTGGATAAGATCCTAAAACTTATCCTAGCTTATTGCATGCCTGTTCGGTCCCTAAGGTGAAACCGAACAATTTAGTCGAAGACCTGCATGGGCCACCACAAAAACTATGTCACGCCCCAGTCCCAAAATGCCGAGGGACTGGATGCACGGCAATGGCCAGCAGCACGCACCGATGGACAATCCAATTTAATGGATCCATCAGGGCATGCTTAAGCTGTAGTCTAGCAGTAAAATGTTACAAGTCTCAGGTATTTCTAATCTCATCCACAGAACAACCACAGATTAATGCCAGGAATAATGCAATAGAAATAAATAAGCAATATCAAATAAGTGTCTCGGGAAATAATCCGAGAATCAGTCTGTTACATTCAGAGGAAAATAGACAGGAAATAAAATACAAAAAAAATGGAAATACTGAGTAGATGAAGCCGGTGCTCAGGAGAAATCTTCGGCCAATATCTCGTTCTTTGTTCCGGGTTCTGCTCCAAGGAGTGCTCCTGTACCGTACACCTCGGGGTAGTTCTCCTCAGCTATACCTGGGGACATAGTCCATTCCAGGTCCTCAGGGGACATAACAAGGTACAGAAAATACAAGCCAAAATATATGCAGTGCAGCAATAATGAAACAGCAGGGTAAATATGTAAACCAGCTAAGTGATATGCAAGTGAGAGTTTTAGTCATACTCAGGCTGAGACTACTACAGGATCAGTGTCGAAGAAACCATAGCAGTATTTTCTCGACAGGGCCAGTAAGGTACCAAAGCTCTGTATCAGAGTCTAAGGCACCGCCAGATAACAGTATTTATATTATAATATATTCAGCCTTGATATGATAATACTCTCCCCACCCCATGTAATCTCACGTCACAGTTCCAGAAAATATCAGGTACGAGTCACGCAAGTTTGAACTAATGCAATGAGTCAGAATAGAATCTAAGCATATAAACTGTATATGACATGAAAATGTAACCTATACGGAATCACAGGTATATCTCAGGCAATTCCGTCACATGAATAGTGTCAGGTGTCCTGGGTTGAGCAGTTAAACAAGTTTACATATGAATCTAAGTAAAATAACATAACCAAAAATATCTGAGAATTGGCAAGCTTTACTTGTCCACTGATGTATAACTAGTCAAGGAAAGTAAGTAGCAAAGCTGCAAGTTTTGGCAAGGTACACTTGCCTGCGGTTCCGGTTCCAATTGCTGCTCTGTCTTCAGCTGGAATTGCAGGCGGTACTCCGGTTGGTGAAATAAACATTACCATCAGATCCAGAAAATATCAATCAGCTAGAAACGCCTGTCCTTGGGTCCAATTTGGAGACAAGGGCAAAAATGGCAGTTTCGGGTCAAAACGGGGTCCACACGCGGGCCCGCTTTGTACCGAAAAACGTGTCCGGGTCAAAGGTCTCCAAATTCACCAAACTTAGTGTCAACAGGTCAGGAACGATGATACGAACCCAACAGAACTTCCAGAATTGGATTCCGATGAGCCGATCACAAAATCGCTCGTCGAGCGGGGCCTGTGGGGCCCACGACACGCGATTTCATCAACGTTCCCAGAATCGAACCAAACTTGGCTCACAGGACCAGCGTATCGCTACGAGTCCGATGGCATAAGTTTCGTTTCAATCCGACGTGTGTACACAAAGTTAAGGTGAATTACAGAAAAGTCAGATACGGGACGATGTCCGCGGATACGCGTTGATTCTGGTGTGCACGCACACCCGAATCGACTTCTGCGAAATCCCACACGTCCGTATCGACGACGCGCATGAATCTGTGAAGACCGCGCGCGAACAAGTCATCCCGTTTGGCTGGACGTACCCAGTTCTGGGGTGAAACAGGGTCTGGTTTTTTCCTATTTTTGGATCGCGGTATGCGATCACCACCGGACGCGATGCCCCGAACGATTTGTCCGGGCACCGAGAGGGTTATACAGGCTTCGCAACACAATTTACGGAATTGAAATCCGAGCTACGAGCAAGAAGATACACGCACCTGAACTGGACCCGAAAACTGGGGTCAGAATCGTATCCGACACGACACAGGACACGTGTCCTGTGTCCGACACGCGGGGGGGGGGGGGGGGGAATTAGGGTTAGGGCTTGGGTCTGGACGGCGGAGCTCAGGCGGCTTGGGGCGGCCGGGCTGAGGTGGAGGGGGCAGGGGGCCGGGCAGCGCGGAGGGGACGACGACGTGGCCGGCGAGGCGCGGAGGGCGGCGGAAGAAGCGAGCGGCCGCCGGAGGAATCGGGTTCGTGGGAGGGGAGAGGGAAAGCGGATCGCGGGTCGGGCTCGCGGGCTAGCGGGTCTGGCCGACCCGCCCGACCCGCTAAGCTGGGGCTGGGCCAGGTTTGGGGCTGGGCCCGGTGGGCCGGGTCCAGTGGGCCGCGGGCTGGGTTTAAATAATAATAATAATAATAATAATAATAACCAATAAATAGTTTAATAAATAAATAAATAGATTTTAGGTGTTTAAAAATAGGTCCGGGGCCCGATAAATTCCAGAAAAATTGCTCTAAGTCCAGTTTTTTATTTTACACTCAAAAATATTATTTTTATAATATTTTAATATTATTTATTATTATTTAAAAATTATTGAATAATTAAAACCCTGTTTTTAAATTACAGAAAATTTCAGAAAATCGTAAAAAATCCAAATTTAAAATTCTGAAAAATCAGGGGGTTTACAATCGTCAACGGAGTAAAAGAGTTAGCTGCACAACTCGATCTCCATAGTCACACTTTCATAGATTATCTTCTTTTTGTACTTAGAATTCTAAGTATTAAGATTCTTTTGTACTTCATTCATTGTAATTCATTCAATACAAAAGTTAGCAACTTTTCAATTTTGTGATGGCAACAAATCTGGCGACTCTGCTAGGGACCTCCTTCTCCATTGATGAGAAGGTTGTGACTTTATCTGACTCGACAAAGCTGGGTTCAACCCAGAGGATGTTGGTCGTCCATTTCGACCAACATGCTTTCGAAGACATGCTCCTATGGGACAAACCCCTCACCAAGGCTAGTAAAGTCTAAGAAGACCCGTAGGACCTGGATAGTCAAGAGCCGTGCGTCGCACCCAAGGACCGAAGATGAGGCATTGTCCGCTGTCGTGGCCAATGACGCACCTCTTGTCTCTATTCCTGTCTCTGCTCCCGTGCTACTCATAGGAGAAAGATTTTGACAGAGAAAAATACTATGATGTCAGCATCCTAGGTGCCAAGGTCTCTTCTGAACCTATGCGCCCTCGCCAGAACTCTTCTGAGAAGAACATTGCTGATTCTCAGACCATGCGGTTGCAATAGAGAGTCAGAAGAAGAAGCGTGCCGTACCAAATTTAAGGCGCATGAGAGCCCCTACATGCACCAAAGACATAAAGAAGGAATATGTCTTCAACATGATTTCCTGCTACACCAACCACATGCGCCAACTCCCTGGAGATGAGGACAACTTGGACACTTTGTACTATACACCAGCGTGTGCTAGTTCAAAGAAGTCTAAGGCAGTGCGAGTCATGCGCGATCAAGCAACTGCTCAATAGACTGACCAACAGCATGCACCATTAACTGTTATATGCGATGTTGATGGAAAGTTGTACCAAACTGACCTATGCACCCAGCCTGGCTGTGCGCATGAAGTGGGTCAGTTCCAAAAATCTCCCACAAACAACTGGGTACAGTCTCTCCACGTGAACCAGACCAGGAAATGATTACTTCGCCTACACACTCATGCACTTGGCTGCCCGTCCGCATAAAGAGAGTGAAAATGTGAGATTTCTCTTGTCAGATCTCCGTGACGTAATAAGTAAAAAATAAAAGATGAGAGAAACAACTGCCACACATGAAGTGCCATATCCAAAACATCAATGTGCCAGTATCATCATCAACTGATACTGTGCTAAAGTAACAGCTCCTCTAGCCAGGCAGTCTGTATTCTAGCGACTGCGACCAATTGTACCGATCCGACATTATCTCGAAAATAGGTGCAAACTAGAGAACCTGAAGAGGAGGAGTTTTCCTTTGCCTCATGCTGCTCAAACTGGAGGTCTCCTTCCATAAAGAAGAACTTAAAAGCAATCTCGTCCAACCCTCCGGTCTTGGCCAGTGCATCAAAAAATCGACCATGAGGTGTCAGGATAGTAGTACCTATCGAGGGGATGTTCCAAGGTACCCGCCTAAGATCAAGGTCTTCCTCAAGAGAGACTAGTGCAACTTTGCAAGCGGGGGGGGGGGGGGGGGGTAGTAATCCTCCGGTGCTCCACACCAACCCGTCATTCCGTGAAGATAGTGATTTCTAGGAAATTGACAATAATGTATCTAGGGTGGCCATCCCCGACAGGTTAACACATCATCCAAATTATTGGGGGTAACAATACCTCGAATCTTGAAGATAATGCGATGATGCCCGCCTTCTTCCAAGACAATACGACTCTGGGATCGGAGACAAAGTGAAGAGTCCACGTCCCCATCAACCTCTCCACATGTAATGCTAATATACATGGCATGGGACAATAATGAAGGGGACATTGACGCTGACGATGAAGCTGAAGCAGACTCTGCTTCCGACAAACCTCTGAGGATTCGCGTCAAAGGATATGCCCTGAGCACTTCGACCCCCTTGGTCGTCAAGATTCATAGGAAATCCGCAGATCCTCTTGTAGTCAACCTTCACAAGATATCTCGCGGAGAAAGGCCGGATCCCCCGCCAAAGAAGGACCTCCCTCCTATAAAGGTCTCTGAACCCCTGGTTGTGAGCCTTCGTCGCCCTAATAAGAAGGTCCCAAACCCACATTCGGTGCCGGTGACAAACAATAAGGACGACAATCTTGAAAAGTACGTTGCTGCTCAGGCTGATGCTCTTTCCTTTGATGATGTAATCCTCGATAAGGAGATATTTTATTTTATCAATAAAAGGGCTATCTTTGAATTACTTTGATCTCGAACACATGAGAGCTATGTATTATTTAGAAAATGGTCTAGGCCTGCAACTGAACATGCCGATGACAGCGGCTTATGCAGTCAACGTGATACTCCTGTATGGGGGTAGTGTCCTCATAAGTCTAGCAAGAAAGAGGAGAGAAAAATCTATCATCTTCGGTAGGGTGGAAGGTTGTCGAAACTTCCTCATAGACGAACCAGAACCTGATAGAGGTAAAATACAGCTTTACCGTTACAGTTCGCAAGCCAAGAACATCATCCAGAGGATGGGGTACGACTTAAAGAGCGATAAATGCCTAAATTATATGGCAAAGGATAATATTTACCATTATGTCATTTTGCTCCCAAAGGTAAGCCGTGGATATACTATCAACGGATCGGCCATAGTCTGGGATAAGTTACGCTTCCAATAACTACCACATGCTAAGAAACCGAAGGAGAGACACATTCTCATTCTTCAGAGTCTTCTACCTGGGACTCCGATACAAGTATCAAAAAAATATTCAAACACGCATTATCTATCAATATGACATCAGTGGATCAAGTTAAAGATGATGATCAAACACTCAAGTTCTTCGAGGTCGAACCGTGGGCCCAACGGTTAGAATCTCAGTGGGAGTTACGTTTCGAGCAACGAGAACATCCTACCAAAGACAAAGTAGTATAAGTCTACTTGGGCGACAAATTCGCTCCCAAACATATCTTCATCAGCAAGAGTCTTTCAGGAGAAGATCGTGAATCCCTTATTTAGCTTATAAGGGAATACATCGACGTCTTCGCCTGGAGTTACAAAGATATGCCAAGGTTGGATCCTCGGATCGTGATGCATAAGCTCAACATCCTGCCGAATGCTAAGCTAGTGAAGCAACAACAACGGAGATTCCGTCCGGATATTATGGATGCAATCAAAGCTGAAGTGAATACGCTGATAGCAAGCGAATTTATTCATGAAGAACATCATCCAAACTGGGTAGCAAATATCGTTCATGTCATCAAGAAGAATGGTAAGATCCGAGTCTGTATAGATTTTCGTGACTTAAATATGGTATGCCCAAAGGACGAGTTTTTCTCCCGATCACAGACGTGATGATCGACAACACTTGGATCTTCGAGCGAATGTCCTTTATGGACGGGTTCTCAGGCTACAACCAAATTAAAATATTTTTGGATGATGAGAAGCACACGTCATTCTGAATACCACGGGGGTATACTGCTACACAGTGATGTCCTTCGGTCTAAAAATGCATGTGCGACATACCAGCCAACTATGAGCACCAATTTTGTAAACATCTGCACAAAACAGTGAAATATTATATTGATGGCATCGATGTCAAGAGCCATTTTCAGGACGACCATCTCTATAAATTGAAGACAGTATTCGACCTGATGCGAGCACATCAGCTCAAGATGAATCTGACCACTACCAAAATATGATAAAATAGCGACGTTTTTAGCGACGACGTCCTAAAATGTCACAAATGTTAAAGATTTTATCGACTCCAAAAATAAACGTCACTATACATCACTATTGACGACGCATAGCGACGTTTAACGACTGTACTTGGATTTTTTTAAAGAATAGTCGCTATATGTTTCTTTAACGTTGCTAAACGTCGCTAATTTTTTGATTTAGCAACGTTTGGCGACGTTTTTACCGATGTTGCTTATTTTTTAATTAGCGATATTTTTAGCGACGTCTTTAACATCGCCAATATTTTTAATTAGCGACGTTTAGCGATGTTCAATTTAGACGTCACTAAGAAGTTAATATAGGGTTTTGAGTTTTTTATTTTCTCCCATTCTCTCGATCTCCCCGTCTCCCTCCTGCACCCCTCGCCCCCCGCCCCGGCGATCCCGACCCCTCTAGACTCCGGAGACCCCCCTCGGCCCACTCGACCCCGACCCCTCTCGACTCCGGCAACCCCCAACGGCCTCCTGCCCCGGCGCCCCTTGACCTCGACGACCCCTTCGCCCCCTGCCCCGGCGCCCCTCATCCCCGACGACCCCCCTCGGCCTCCCTTGACCCCGATGAGCCCCCTCCTCGTTTAGAGGGTCAGGTAACCCTAACCCTATTTTCCTTTTGCTGACATGACACAGACACACTGACATGACACACACACACACACACACACATACACACACTGTGTCATGCCCCAGTACCAGAATACGGAGACGGACATGGCCAGCTATCCCGTACAAGGTACTATACGTCGTACGGTAATCATAACTGTTACTAGACAAGGAGGTGCATGCTACAATCAGGTCACCTAGGGTCACATGGATATTTATATCTCAATCAATCGAACAAGAAACAGTAATCATAAAGCATATATGATAAAGTAATAAGGCATCCCAAACACTTTTTTAAGATATTCTGGAGACCAGTTATACAAAATAAGAAGTTGGTGGAATAACAAAACTATATGACAATATTACAAATGCAGTCTGATTTATATACAGTAATAAGAAGAAAACTAAATGTCCAAACATGCTGGCTAACAGGTGACGGTGGCTAAATGCCCAAAAAGGTAAAATACATAATGATGAGCGGGGAATAAAAAAACCCACTCGTTATCCTCGACGACCTTATTCCTGGTACACGCCATGAGTCAAAGGAAAGTACGCTAGATCCTCGGGTGTTGGATCAAAATCTGGCCATGCAAAATCAGTGGGGTTAGACCCCAAATAGCAGGTACCACAAAGGAAGCACGAAATAGAGAAACGAAACCCAAACAATAAATATATAATAATATATATAGGTTCTGTGTCGTAACTTAGGTTCATGGCATATCCTAGCATAAAGGCCCAACCCTACCACCAAACAAGGACAATGGTTGAATCCATCACACTATGATAGTCCATTTCCCATGGCTACTAACAAAATAATACACTCACAACCAAGTCCAATTAATAAAATCGGCCAATCACTTGTACGGTTTGCTAATTATAGAGTGTGAGGCCATCTCAGAATAATGCATAATAGGTATCCTCGAATCACGCCATTGCCGAATATGAGCTAACCGAGCCAAATAGATGAATATACATGCACTTCACAAATTGTACCAGTTCTTCGTAAGGCCACTGCGCTAAATTACGGTATTAGCGGTTCCAATGTTCCTATAGTAAAACAGTGGCTCGATATTATTTATAATAGGTCAGATACTGCACTCCACTAAGGCTGATGATATATAGTATCTGTGGTAGCCAGTTCACAGCGCACTAGAATAAATCTCTGTGGGAAGGTTTGTGGCATAATCTCGGGATATTGTTTTCTCCCAATGTTACTACCACTTTTAGTTGCTTAATTAACCCTATATTGTTTTCAAAAATCTTAAGGCGTGGCCACGTGAGAATTTTTTTTAGGATGTCGTACAATTGTACGGGCATGCTAGATACGAATCCATGGAAGTTTAGCCTGGATTCACCCGAGTGTGTATGCAACATTCAATAAATCAATATCCTAGCCACGCTTTGGTACTTGACTCGCATATCATGCCCATGCTGAAAAATATATATATAGTATCACGCATTCAGGAATTTGGAGGCATTCTCGATGCACAATCCAAATATAAATCACTTTAACACGCAATACGATATATCTTACCTCAGTGCACATTAGATCATGAACATTATCAAGCAATAACTGTATCAGCACAGTTACAGTATTCGAGTTCAATTACCAATTATCATTGGGTCACGATCACATTGTAACACGAAGCTTATGTCATGCACGTAGCTGGTTAGTCACTATTCACTTATTCTGGTTCACAAAAAAAATTCAAGGTATCATATATTTATGCTATGTATATAGCCAATCTTAGCACATGGTCATGTCTAGCACAAGGTCTGGTTTCTAAGTTCATTCTTTCTTAGAATCATAACACAAGCATTACTAGAATCAACCACATAGAGTAAGAACCATTCCAAATAAAATATATGAACACATAATAAAAATACTACGTTCACGCATGGAGTCACTAAGGATAACACGTGCATGAAATTATACGCATGAAGGTCAGACGCATGAACCAAACAAGCGCATGCTCAGGGTGCCGCATAGAGTCACATGAAGTCAGGGGCGTATAGGCGACTGGACGCATGTATGTCCTGACCGAACATGCGAGGCAAAGTCCACTCTTCGGGACACATATCAAATTAACAAGTAATAAATAAAGTATTAGTGAAGTGACATAAAGGTGATTGATGGATGTGACAAGCAATAAAGTGTGTCAGAAGAAAAGACAAAATAATCAAAAGAAGTGCCAGGGCGGGGCTGAGTCATACGTCAAAAGAAAAAAGAATGACACATAGCTCATGACCGTATAATAATTTCCATGCGCCTAGGAGGGAGAAAACAAAAAGTTCTGACACCTAGCTTTTTCAAGATCGAGTTTCAGAACGCATGTGTTCTTCAGCTATCCGCCTAACAAAAGGGAGGATGCTGGATACTTAACGCATGGAGCTTCATATTCTCCACAGCAAGTCTGGCCATGGCAGAACTCCAAATCGAAAGTTAAGTTTTCTCCATGAAAACTTCATCTGGGGTCTAAATCCGGCAAGGTAAAATTCTAAACCACTCAAAATCAAATGCTCTACAATATAGAATAACAAGTTTCGAAAATAATAAGCTTTTGAAGATCAAAACCAAGAAAAACTCAAGAATACCATCACTCATAAAAACTCATATCTATACGATTTCATCCACCAAATTCGAAAATACCAAGTTCTAAATATACTTAAAATCATACAGTAAACATAATAAACTAATAATATGAAGGGTTTGTCCATTTTTCATGCTATATGTACTTGCCTATGGGTGGAGGAAAAAACCTAAGAGAGAGAGAATAAAAAGGGAGAGAGAAAGAAGTTGGGTTTTATAGCTAGGATTTAAGGTTTAGACCATGGGTTCAACTCATGACCAAACCAACCCAAACTATAAACCAAGAACCAAAATAAACCAAAGAATGAGTCTAGTCTTATGCAACCAAATAAATAACATGCAGCAAGAATTAATATGCTCCTAATACAAATACTGGGAACGAGGAGTGACACACTAACACGACACAGACACACAAATATAGACACGACATGGACACACAACATTAACACGAAACTAGGGTTAGGGCTTGTATGAAGGACACACAAACACAGACACGATACGACACACATACATAAAACTGACACATACACAAACACGACACAGTTTAGGCATATATAAGGGTCCTTGTAGAAGCATAAAAAGTGTGCCTCATGAAGATGGGACAATTTTCTATAAATAAACCCAACAGTGGAAGAACAACGCACTCTCTACTTATTTCAAAAGAAAGACGCGCACTTTCTTAGTGCTCAATATTTTAGCGCACCTTCTTAAAACTTCAGAATATGGCCATTCCTTACTATGGAGCGCTTTCTTAGTGTTACAAAATTTGGCACAAAAATGATCTTACCTCTCTCAATATTTAATGTAGCAGACTGACAGTTGACAGATGCAAAAACCGAAGAGTCATAAGTCATCATTACAGCTGGACTGCGACACGTAGACCCTGGTTGTCGTTTAGCGACCCAGTCATTGTGCCAACTTCTTCAAAAGTGCGCCGCTGAGTCAATTTCTTCAAAGGTGCATCGCTGTGCCAATTTCTTCAAAAGTGTGCCGTTGAGCCAATTTTTTTATAAGTGCGCCGTTGAGCCAACTTCTTCAAAAGTGCGTCGTTGATCCAATTTCTTCAAAAGTGCACCGTTGTGCCAACTACTAAAAAAGTGCGCCATTACGGCTAATTTTATCAAAAGTGCGCCATCACGGCTACTTCTTCAAAAGAGCGCTTGTATAGCCAATCTTTTCAAAAGTGCGCCAGTCTCCAGACCACTTCTAAAGTGCGTATACTATCCTAATTGACAGTGAGCAGTTATGAGTGCGTGTCTTACATTCTATGCTTCTAATAAAAAGTGTACAAATAACTGTCCTCCACGGCCTATGCTTTCCTCGTATAGGAAGCTATGTGTCAAACAGGCAGCAAGTTGTGCACCTACTCATTAAGAACGTGGGGTGTTAGTCGACCAAAATTTTACGTACAATGGTAAATTAGTGCATACTGTCCAAAGTACATGCACACTCTCATAACTGCTCCTAAACTCTATAAATACAAGATCTGTACAACCATTAGGAAGGAAGACATACATATAGAGAAAGGGGTTAGAATTTTAAATTCTTTAAAATTCAAGAACAGAAGAAGAGAAATAGAAGCTTCTCGTGTCGTTGTTGCCAAAGCTTTCTTATTGTTCAACTCTCCAAGTTATTCACAATATTTCCTGTATTTTTTTGTCGTCGTGTGGTCCAAGGAGTAAATTGATCATCTGCAGATCAGATCTCTACAGCTCCAGAATTAACTATACTTAGATTCCTGTTTAGGATCTTTTGTACTTTTCTTTCTTTTCAATAGTTTGTAATACAAACTTTCATTTAAACTTTTATTTGCAAACAAGATGGTGACTCTACTGGGGACGACTTTCTCCTCTGACGAGAAGGTGATAGCTAAACTCGACGTTGTGTCGGTCAGTTCGATGCAGAAAACCTTAGTCGTGAAGTTTGACCAACTTGTTTACGAAGAAATGATCCATTTTGGGGGTGGTTCTAATCCCTCATCCGCACTCAAGTCGAGGAGAACCCACAAAGTATGGGTGCCCAAGCCTCGTCATCCATATCCCAAAGTTGCTGCCAATAAGGGAAAAAGTATTATGATTGACGAGAACTACCTGGTCAATTCTGTCAACTAGACTCTGGTCGATGATTTGGTGGACAACTCCCTTGAGTTAAACAAGGAATACAATTCATGCAACTCGTGCAATATCAAGCAAAGGGTGATCCACACCCAAGCTTCTGAATCCCTTGCGTTAAACAAGGGATACAAAATGTGCAACTTGTGCAATATTAAGCAAATAGTGATCTATATCCAAGCTTCTGAGCCTACATATATTGGTTGTAATATGCATGGCAAGCAAGTCATGGACACCGCTGTCCAAACCAATCTCTCTACATGCGTACTCTTCAAAGAGAGACAAAAGTTCCTCCAGAATTTATGCTAGCAGAAGAAAGACTATAAGCGCACAAATAAAGTGTTAGTCAGGGAGAATCATTCTCCTAACATCATGATTACGTGCACAGTGGAGGAAAAGTTATGTACAACTCGTTAGAAGCCTACTATTAGTGCGCCATATTAAGACCTTCGTGCAAAATCAAATACACGTGGGCAAACTGTGTCGACTCTGTCTATACCGCAGAAAGTGTGCCAAGTAGGACCAACCTCTTTACAACATGCTGATTGTGAGCGTGTACATAAGAGGACTGCTAGAGGCAACTTCCTCTCATCCGTGAAGGACAAAATCTCGAGAGGTAATGAATCACTCGCTAATCAAGCCAGCACCTCACTCTACACAGAAGGGACCAAAAATGTGCATAGAAGATTCAATATATCTCATGTAAAGAGGCAGAGTCTGCCCTCTTCCTCCTTTTCTTTTCCCTCTTTCAATTTACGTGAGCTTATTGTACAAAAGTGTAAAGAGAGAGACCCTTCTGACTTTACAATGGTGTTTCCTAATAAACATCATTGCAATTATCATAGAGTTATAATCAAATATTGTGGTACATTAACAAAATAGTCTGTGTTTAAACGATTGACCTACACTATGTCTCATAAACCTCAACATATAAAGCAAGTTGACAACCATGAATATGATGATGAACCGCTCCTTGCTTCAGCATACATGGCTTCGCATCTTCCTCGTGGCAAGAGACAATCAAGACGAAGTTCTTCAAGAATACCCAGCTAGAGATGATTTGACCAACTCGTCGACTCCTTTGAAAGATTATACCAAAATACTCATTCTCAAAGATGGAAGCTCATTCTTCACGAAAACCTCCATTCCCCAGAATCCGAGGCTGGGGGTAGCAATTCTCCCAATTCTGAGTGACAGTGTAGACTCCAATCACACGGTTCTTTATACCAATCCCTCTGTTGTACACAGGGATGTTAGCGGTTACGCCATCGGTGATGAACAAGACACTTTTCCATCAGAAGCCACAGATTAATGCCTCAACTTATTAGAGGCTGCTCTCAGGGATATGCACACCATGATACAAAATATGTATCAAATAATGACAGTCCAACATTCTGCTACAACAATACCTATCCAAGTGGCTTCATTCATACCTGCACAACCTACTCCCGGAACAATACCACTGCAGGATAACACAAATCCAGAAGCAGTCATAAACCAAGAGTTAGTAGCGCCAACTCTTAATCCTCTCAATATCGTTCGACTCCACAGTATGCCCGTATCCATTATCTCCGACCGAGATGGACAATTCTTATCACGCTTCTGGGAGAGTCTTCAGTCAACAATGGGGACAAAATTGAATTTTAGCTCTGCCTATCATCCTCAGACAGATGGCCAGACCGAGCGGATGAACTAAATCCTCGAAGACATGCTACAACTCTACGCCTTGGACTTGAAGTAAAGTTGGGACATGCATCTACTGTTAGCTGAATTTTTATACAATAATATCTATCAATCCAGCATTCAAATGGCGCCGTATGAGGCGTCATATGGATGGAAGTATAGATTCCCTATATGTTGGGATGAAGTTAGTGAATAACAAATTCTTGGCCCAAAAATCGTATAGAACAAACCATCCAAAAGATTCGTTTGATCTGTGAACGGCTGAAGGTAGAACAAAACCATCAGAAGAGTTACTCAGACGCGCATCGTCCACCTCTTTAGTTCTTAGAAGGCGATCATATATTTCTCAAAGTCTCGCCCATGCGAGGAGTCACCAAATTTGGAGCAAAAGGGAACCTAAGTCCGAGATTTATTGGTCCGTTCAAAATACTTAAGCGAGTCGTCCTGATCGCATATCAGATTGCCCTGCCACCGTCATTATCTGAGGTGCACAATATCTTCCATGTTTCACAACATAGTAAGTACATGTACGATCTGAGTCATATGGTAGATCTTGATCAACTAGACTTGAAGGCGGACTTGACGTATGTCGAACATCCTGTACGAATCTTGGATCAAAAGGAGAAGCAGTTTCAAAGTCGTTCGATTCCTCTCGTTCACGTGCTTTGAGGAAATTATTCGGTTGAAGAGTTGACGTGGGAGCTTGAGTTTGAGATGGAGAAAAAGTTTCCTTTATTTTTTTATAGTGGTAGGTTCTATTCCTAAGTTTTGTGGATGAAACTTCCTATTAGTTGGTTAGGATATGGTGCCCCGTTTCCCCTTTTCGGGGAGTGCGACTAAAAAATACTTTCGGTATCGTTCGATTGGGATAGATTGAATCAAGATCTTTTCCTCGTTATGGATTGGCTTCTTCGGAATTGATCTCCATATTCAGTTCATCGAGTCCCAAGGACAGACTAAGCGACAGAGTCAAGAGGGACCTCTCCGCTGCAAGCTTTCTTGCCTAGTTTTCTTTGTCGCATTGTTGCTTTTGTATTTTTGAGTTGGTTTTCGGATTTGAGTTTTCTTAAACGGTTTTGATGGATTTTATTACTTTTATTCGTTGAACTGCACTTTCATTTCCATCTTTGAAAGAGGAGCAAAAGTATTGATTGTCTGTTTGTGGCAATGCAGGTGATCGTGTAGTAGGCGTCGTGCGAGCAGAGTCTTGAAGCACCTCTTTCCTTTCCTATCCCCACCAACTTGTGAGTGGCTATAATTTGATTAGTTGATCCTTCTTCCAAGTCTTCACATCTAAAATCTTGCCCTATTAATTATTTCGATCAAATGATACCTTAATAACTAAAAGATGTCAATATAAAAAGGAATAGACTTGGATTACTTTATGCTTGTCAATCAACTTGTGAATGATTACCTTATTGCATTCTAGCTCGCTTAGAATGTTCTTTTATCGTGTTTCAATTCTAGTTAGAATATATATTTCTTCTATTTTGTGCTATATATAGAACACACCTTACTATGCAATAAACTGAACAGGAAGACTATACAAAATATATCATGCCATGTTACTTGTCTCATGATTTTGGTGCCTTAAATTGCATCTTTGATAACTTAGTATTTGACGCTGTTTGGTCACGGATAATGTCACGACCCGCACCCAGAATTTGGGCATGAGTCGTGGGTACGTCCAGCCTACGCCGCAGCATCGGCGGTAGAACGCTGTCTAGGTCTCAACATATAATATATCCTGTCAATAGTCTCAACTCCGCACGGAGGACAATGATAAATAATCCACAGTTCTATGATATACTCAATCACAAGCTATAAGAAATAATGGCACGATGGGAATAGAAAAGAGTTCTAATAAAAACAACCACAATAATCCAACTCAAATCCTGGGTCTAAATGACCTCACAAAGTAACAAATAATAAATACAACTCAGTCTCAGTCTAAAACAATAATGCAGAAAAAGTAGTCTAAGAGCAGCCAGGTACGTTCTTCTCTAGGCTAGGCAACTCCTCTGGGATTTCTGGGGTGAAATCTCCCTCTAATCCTGGGCCATAATGAGTGGGGCAAAGATCCTCCAAGTCCTCTGAAAAATGTTATCCAGTCAGGATTGGAGCGAAGCACAAGCACTAACAGCAGTTTCATTAAATTGACAAAATCTATAAACAGTGTAAGAAATACAAGATGGAAAATAATGCTGAAAATATAAAATACTGGAGAAAATAGAAATAGGCACTAGAGCATCTAGCAATGAACAATAAATAGTGAATGCTAGACAATAAATAGTGAATGCTGGAACAGGTGAATCTGAATAAAATAGACATCTAGCTAAGTGTTTGAATTATCAGTTTATTATGTGATCGGCTTGGAACTTGATCAGGCTGGTTATATATGATTAACTATAATTCTTGTAGGTCAGGCTAACCATATGGTTAGCTATGATGCATGTAGTGGTCAGGTTAATCATATATAACAGCTATGATGCATGTAAGATGGTCAGGCCGCACCCAACATGAGAAGTGGGGTGAGCTATGATGCATGTAAAGGATTTGGATATGATCACATAATCTACTAATAGTTTCCCATCCCCCAGCTAGCACGATGAATTCCAATCATGACTCCTCATGATGGGGATCTAGGGTGCTAACCCGTGTATCCATAGTGTCGGAATCAAGTATGTAATACACTATAATTTATAGAAGTAATCAACAATGAAAACTGTCAGAGAATGTACTCGCCTGTGGTCCTGAGCAAAATGTGAGGGTCGATGTCCAAGATGAAATCACAATGACCTATATATAAGATAACAATGTTAAAATGGTGTTTGGAATGATAAAAGTGATTAGCTAAGTTGAAATGGGGTGTTAGGCCATTTCTAGGTCTATACTAGGTGTTACTAAGTCAACTCTAGGTTTTTGGTCAATACTAGTTAATACCTTGCTTCTAGGTTCATACTAGCTATTGTTAACTAATACTAGTTAAATACACTATATTATATGTTCTATACTTACAATATAGACTCTATATAATTACTATCTCTAATATCTTAGCTATACTTATTATATCACTCTAATATCTCTCATAACCCAATTAATCTTGAATACCTTAACTAATACCTTGCACCATAACATATACCTTAGTATCTCATCAAACCCATACCAATACCTTACCAACACTATTACCCATATCTTATACTAAACTCCTACACAGACCCACAGTACACCATATCAGCCAATTACCCTCACTGGCTGAAAATACTGAATACACACAGAAATTGTACATAGACACACACATTCTCAGTTCACTCACACACTAGGTTCTGGAATACTGCTACTCAACACAGGAATACTATCACCTACTGGGCTACACAATGTACCTATTGAACTACACACCTACTCACAGACACTGAAACACTAAGACACACACTCACACAACTGCTACACACATATACACACTGAACCTAACTAGTACACATACATAGGCACACATAGATAGGAACACACAGTCACAATGGCACAAAGACACACACACTGACACAGTGCATTAGGTTCTAGGATACACACTATACAGATTTTCCTCCCCTCTCTCAGAGTTACACACAGGTATTCTACTGATACACAGGGAACATCTGTACACACACTGGCACAGTTCAAATACTGAACACCTCACAGTTCTGAATACTGATACTTAATTCCCAATTGCCAACCACACACTGAACAGAACCCTGCACCCGAGAACACACACACAGAAAACCCCACTGTGCACATCCTGCACTAAAATTCAATCACACCAATCCCACATGTAAATACTTACACACACAACAAGTACTGACTGATACATAAACACATCTACTTAAGTCTTTACATCCTATACTAAACAACTCTCAACACTCTCTGAAACACACACCTGAAGTCACCCCAAAACACACCACTAATACTCACTGATACATTTAACCACAGATACCCCTCTAATCCTTTGATACAACCACTGCTGTGATCAAAACAATGCACATAGTGCACTGAAACACTTCCCTCATCTCACCTGTGCTCGAGTACCCCTGGAGCTACCTACACACACAGATATCACACTCCTTACAACTAATGCATCTCCATACACATACACCAATGAACTCAAAACATGCACCTCACCATCCTCACTGAAATCTGCAGTTGACACAACCCAATACCTACACACTTAACTGCATTGTAGGAAATACAGCGTTATAATACACTTGTTGGTACCTCACTCACAGATTTACATTTCTCACAGTTCCTGCTACTGTCAAGAACTGAAACACTACGTTGACATATGTACACTACATACCCATGCTCACTCTACTGATACACAGAAAATCCTTGTTGTTACTCACCTCCCTCAAATCACCAACTGTACACAACAAAATTCTGAAAACTGTCACACAGTTCAACCTCAATAACAGAGACACACCCTCACATATATACATAGCATTAAATCCTACACTACACTATATATATATCCCTATCTACTGATGCACCTAGGTACTCAGAACACAGCCACTCAATGCCCGACTGTGTACAGGAACCCCCCACAGTGCACACAGCACACAACCCGAACACACTGCCCAGAATTTCCCCAAAATACATACCCAACTGTGCACACAGTCCCCCAAATTCTTACTGTACAATGAATGCCCCCAAACACACAATATATCTACAAACATATGTATAAATATATATATACACATCATACATCAAATTAGATATTATTAGGGTAGATTAGATAGGTGTTCTTCCTTCTTGGCATAACAACAAACACCTAGCATGTGGAAATAGAGTTTCACCTAGTTTACCCATGAACCCAACTTAAAACCCTAAAAATCAAGATCAAAACTAAATGTAGGAGATGTAAACATGCCTACACGAAATCCCTAGGTTTAGGGTTCCAGGAATTTGGGGAGAACACTCGAAAATTCACCAAACCCTAGATCTCCTAGGTTTACATGTAGAATCCCTAAAATTCGAATTCCAAACCTTAGGGTGGGTTCCTAATGGATATGACAACAGAAAACAGAATTTAAAATGAATAGAAATATGATTTTACCTAGGGAGATGGCTTCTTCAATGGAGGTTCTTCTTCTCCAAGGCTTCTTGACCCAACCCCTTGCTTCTCTTTGCTTTGGAGGGGAAAAATGGAAGCCCTAGGGTTAAATCTTGAAAATTGGGTAGGGAGATGGTTTCTCTTGGTGGAGGCTAGGGTTTCTCTTTTCTACATGAAGGAAGAGAGGGTTCCCTTTTATATTAAGCTAGTTTTAGGGTTTCCATGCATAGCTTTAGGTTAAACCCTCTATGGTAGGTCATGTAGAACCTAATGACTCAGGTTTAGGCCTTCTAGGGTTTGAGGTTTCACCCTAAAATTAAAATTCTAGGGTTTTGCTAGAATAGGGTTTACAAATAGGGTTGACTCACTAGGGTCTGTCCTAATGAGTTCTAGGGTTTGACCTAAAACTAAACATTACTAATAATAATATAAATAGTTTATAAAAATCTCAGCAACTTAAATTAAGCATATAATTATTTAAAATAGTGAATTTACACAAATGCCCTTGCCTGGAAAAGTGGTAGTGACAAGTCTGCCCTCCTAAAAGAAATTTCGTCCTCGAAATTGGACTGAACTACAACAAGAATGAAATCAGAAAAGGAATATACCTCAAGTCTAGAAGAGATACGGGTATTGCTCGCGTATTTCGTCCTCTCTCTCCCAGGTCGACTCCCCTGGAGAGTGATGTCTCCATGCAACACGAACCAAAGGAATAGTTTAGTTTCGCAACACCTTCTCTCTGCGGTCCAAGATCTCTACGGGCTGCTCTGGGTAGCTGAGCGTCGGACCAACCTCAATCTCCGAGTGATCAAGTACGTGACTAGGGTCGGCCACGTACCATCTCAGCTGCGACATGTGGAACACATCATGCACTCCCTCTAATGCAGGCGGCAAGTCCAGTCTATACGCCACTGCACCTACCCTCGCAAGAATGCCAAAGGGTCCGATGTAGCGTGGGCTAAGCTTCCCGCTTCTACCAAAACGAATCGTGCCATGCATCGGAGAAATCCGTAGGAATACTAGATCGCCAACCTAAAACAAAACAGTCTCAACACGCCGTCTAAACAACAACACAAACCAGAAAGTAGCAATCTATACCTGAAACTCAAGGGGTCTACGGTGGCTGTCGGCCCAATGCCGCTGTCTGTCCTGCGCCACTCGCAGTCTGTCTCTGATGAGTTTCACCTTTTCTGCTGCATCCACGACCATTTCTGGTCCTAGCAAGGCTCTCTCTCCAACGTCGTCCCAAGATAGCGGTGTACGACACCTCCGTCCATAAAGAGCCTCAAATGGTGACATCTCGATGCTGGCCTGATAGCTGTTGTTGTAAGCAAACTCTACCAGGTGCAGATGATCCTCCCAAGAACCTCCGAGATCTAGAATGCAAGTGCGTAGCATATCCTCGAGAGTCTGAATAGTCTGTTCAGACTGCCCGTCTGTCTGGGGGTGATATGCGGAACTGAACTTGAGCTGAGTGCCCAAGCTAGCCTGCAGACTCCTCTAGAAGTGGAAAGTGAAACGACTATCCCGATCCGAGACGATGCTCACCGGAACTCCATGAAGCCTAACGATCTGTCGCACGTACATCTCTGCTAGCCTCTCTGTCGACGTGCCCACCTTGAAAGGTAAGAAATGGGCTGATTTGGTCAACCTGTCCACGATGACCCAAATCGCGTCCTTCCCTCCTGGAGAACGTGGAAGTCCTGAAATAAAATCCATGGTCACGTGCTCCCATTTCTATTCTGGGATCGGTAAAGGTTGAAGCAATCCACCTGGCCTCTGCCGGTCTGCCTTTTCCTGCTGGCACACTAGACACCGAGATACGAAGCGTGCTACCTCGTGCTTCATTCCATACCACCATACGTGCTCCCTCAAGTCTCGGTACATCTTGTTGGCACCGGGATGCATCGAGTACTGAGAGCGGTGTGCCTCCTGCATAACCTCCTCGCTCAGCTCCCCGCTCGACACACATATCCTCGTGCCGTGCCGTAAGGAACCATCCTCTGTGATAGTAAAGTCGTCCGACAATCCTGTCCGAACCTGTGCTCTGATACTCCTCAGAGCCTCATCATCATACTGCGCAGCTCTGATCCTGTCCATCAGCTCGGATTGTATCTGCAATCCCCACATCTGAATCTCAGTACCGGGAACTAACACCTCAATCTCCAAGCTCTCCAAATCTGCCAACAAATGTCTATCTGTCGTCAAATACATAGCCATCGGATACCTGCTTAAGGCATCGGCGACTACGTTGGCCTTCCCTGGGTGGTACTGCAATGAGATGTCAAAGTCTTTCATCAACTCCAACCACCTCCTCTGCCTCATGTTCAGCTCCTTCTGTGTGAAGACGTACTTCAAGCTCTTGTGGTCTGTGAAGATCTCCACACGCTCTCGGTACAGGTAATGTTTCCACAGCTTTAGAGCGAAGATAACTGCTGCCAATTCTAAATCGTGGGTGGAATAGTTCTTTTCATGAGGGCGTAACTGCCTGGAAGCATAGGCAATTACCTTCTCGTGCTGCTGAAGAACGCATCCCAGACCCTTCCCTGAAGCATCACTGTAGATGGTGAAACCACCTGTCCCTGCTGGCAACGTCAAAATTGGAGCTGTCGTCAACCTCTTCTTCAGCTCATCAAATGCGGCCTGGCACTCCTCCGTCCAGACAAAATCCACATCCTTCCTAGTTAGCCTGGTCATCGGCACTGCAATCTTGGAGAAGTCTTGTACAAACCTCCTGTAGTATCCTGCTAGCCCAAGAAGACTCCTGATCTCAGCCACCGAACTGGGGGTAGCCCACGACTCCACTGCCTCGATCTTCTTTGGGTTTACCGAGATTCTGTCGCCCGATACCACATGCCCAAGAAATTCGACCTTGTCAAGGAAGAATTCACACTTAGAGAGTTTTCCATACAGCTTCTCCCTCCTGAGAGTCTCTAAGACCAACCTCAGGTGCTCTTCGTGCTCCTCCGGGGTCTTGGAATACACAAAAATATCGTCGATGAACACCACCACGAACTTGTCAAGGTACTGGTGGAATACCTTGTTCATCAGGTTCATGAATACTGCCGGTGCATTGGTTAAACCAAATGGCATCACCATGAACTCAAACTGGCCGTATCTGGTCCGAAAAGCTGTCTTCGGCGTGTCTTTCCTCTTCACCTTCACCTGGTGATAGCCTGATCTCAAATCTATCTTTGAAAACACCCTCGCCCCGCTCAACTGATCGAAAAGATCATCTATCCTCGGCAGCGGGTACTTGTTCTTGATAGTGATATTGTTCAAAGCTCTATAATCAATGCACATGCGCACCGTGCCGTCCTTCTTCGGTACGAACAATACCGGAGCTCCCCATGGTGATGAACTGGATTTGATGAAGCCTTTGTCCTGCAGCTCCTCAACTTGCTTCTTCAGTTCTGCCAGCTCGTTGTTGTTGACTCTATAGACATGTTATGAAATGGGCTTCGCTCCTGGAACCAAATCTATAGAGAATTCAACATCTCTGTCTGGCGGCAAGCCTGGCAACTCTTCTGGAAATACATCCAGGAACTCCGCTATCAGAGGATGTGGCAACTCCTCCTCTTCTGCCCTGGCTCCGCAAAATGTGCCCCTGCTCTGTTCTGCTGCTCCTCTGACGACCTCAAACTCCGGCTCTCCTGGTGGTCTAAATAATACTCTCCCTCTATGACAATCTATAGTAGCATGATGCTTACTCAACCAGTCCATTCCGAGCACGATATTGTACCCCGGAAGTGGCATGACAAGTAAGCTCACACTCAACTCTCGGCCTCCTACTGACACCCTCCGGTCCTTGCAGTGATCACGGACTAGGATAATACCTCCACCAGTCATGATCTTGCAAGTCCTAGCTAATGGTTCTGTGTCTAAATGATGTCGAAGTGCATAAGATACAGACACAAAACTATGGGAAGCGCCAGAGTCGAATAAGGTAAATGCGGGAATACAATCGAGAAGAACCGAACCTGTGATCAAGTCTCCTGCTGGCTCGATCTCCTCGACTGCCATGGCGTATGCTCGCCCCTGGGGTGCACCTCTCTGCTGCTGACGCTGGGCAAACTTCTGATATTGCGGTGGAAGTGGTCCCCTCTGTTGTTGGCCTCCTGGTGCGGTAGGCACCCTGTCTGATCCTTTCTGGGCGGCTGCTCCACCCTGACCTGAACGAATGGTAGGACAATCCTTCAGCTGGTGCGTCATCAATCCGTAGGACAGACATGAGCCCAATCTCTTCCTGCAGATATCTCTAGTATGTCCCATCTTCCCGCAGTACGCGCACTGGATGGCGGGCTGGTTCTGTCTCTGTTGCTGCTGCTGGATCTGCCCTCGGGCTGGTGCCTGATGCTGCTGCTGAAAGGGTCTCTGCTGTTGCTGCTAAAAGTGTGGATGCTTGCCCGGTCCCGTACTACTGTTTGCTCCTCCGGAACCATCGTGTCCCCTCTTGGGCCTGAGGCCCAAGTTGTCCTCGGCTACTTGGGCATCCATCAATATGCCCTCGTAGGTAGCTGTGCGACGTCCCGACGTGCGAGACTTGATCTCCCTTGTCAGCCCCTTTCTGAATTTCCGGGCCCTGTCCCCCGAATCTCTAATCATCGATGGCGCAAAGCGGCTCAGGCGGGAAAACTCCGCGGCATACTCATCGACGGACGAGCTCCCCTGGGCTAAGTCATGGAACTGACTCTCCAAAGCTCCCAGGGCGACATCAGGAAAGAACTTTTCTTTGAAGAGCTCCTTGAAATCCTCCCAAGTGAGTCCCCTGCGCAAGAGTCTCGGCTCCGTGCGAAACCATGTCAAGGCAATGTCGAACATCTGGCTGCCAGCGGCCTCGATCTGAAGGGCCTCCGGAAGCTGTGCCAAGCGCAAGTTGCTCTCGATGTCCTCTAGCCAATCATCGGCGTAGAGTATCCCTTCTGTCCCCTTGAACTCCCGAGGCATCATCCTCTTAAAATCCACAATGGTGCCCGGCCTCTGGTGGTGCTGATCAGGACGCTGCTGCTGCTGAGTGACTCTCTCCACAGCCTGGAGAGCCACTTGGTGAGCATTCTCCATGTTCACCCTCATCATCTCTGTCTGGGCCTGATGTGCCTCAGCCTGCACTCTCTGGGCCTCTGCCGACGTCCTCTGGGCATCGACCATGCCCTGATTCAAGGCGAACATCTGTGCCCCATCGACGGGCACACCTCCTGGATGCTGAACTGGTGGTGGTGGTAGAGGCCCCGTCGTAGCTGTGGGGACCCTCTGAACTGGTGGTGGAGGACCCCCGAATGCTGCAGACACTCCCACATGTACTGGAGATGTAGGAGGTGCTGCGAATGTCTGTCCGGCCGGGCGAGAGGTGGCAGACCTCTCTGAAGCTGCTGCTCCGAGTCTCTGGGACCTGGTCCTCGGCATCCTGAAGACAGATCGAAAGAATCAATTAAAGTAATAAACACGATATCATCAAGGAAGGACAGTAAATTTCTAAGGGAAAAAAAATCATGAAGAGTAGTATCATAAGAATCAGAAATTCCTAATTGTGATTGAGCATATCCTCGGCCTAATTCTTATTCCTAAAACAGGCTCGTAGTAGTACAACTAAGTTGTCGCACTACCACGACATCGCACAACTTGCGAAGCTAGACCTGCATGGGCCACCACTAAAAACGTGTCACGACCCGCACCCGGAATTTGGGCATGAGTCGTGGGTACGTCCAGCCTACACCGCAGCATCGACGGTAGAACGCTGTCTAGGTCTCAACATATAATATATCCTGTCAATAGTCTCAACTCCGCACGGAGGACAATGATAAATAATCCACAGTTCTATGATATACTCAATCACAAGCTATAAGAAATAATGGCACGATGGGAATAGAAAAAAGTTCTAATAAAAATAACCACAATAATCTAACTCAAATCCTGGGTCTAAATGACCTCACAAAGTCACAAATAATAAATACAACTCAGTCTCAGTCTCAGTCTAAAACAATAATGCAGAAAAAGTAGTCTAAGAGCAGCCAGGTACGTTCTCCTCTAGGCTAGGCAACTCCTCTGGGATTTTCGGGGTGAAATCTCCCTCTAATCCTGGGCCATAATGAATGGGGCAAAGATCCTCCAAGTCCTCTAAAAAATGTTATCCAGTCAGGATTGGAGCGAAGCACAAGCACTAACAGCAGTTTCATTAAATTGACAAAATCTATAAACAGTGTAAGAAATACAAGATGAAAAATAATGCTGGAAATGTAAAGTACTGGAGAAAATGGAAATAGGCACTAGAGCATCTAGCAATGAACAATAAATAGTGAATGCTAGACAATAAATAGTGAATGCTGGAACAGGTGAATCTGAATAAAATAGACATCTAGCTAAGTGTTTGAATTATCAGTTTATTATGTGATCGGCTTGGGACTTGATCAGGCTGGTTATATATGATTAACTATGATTCTTGTAGGTCAGGCTAACCATATGGTTAGCTATGATGCATGTAGTGGTCAGGTTAATCATATATAACAGCTATGACGCATGTAAGATGGTCAGGCCGCACCCAACGTGAGAAGTGGGGTGAGCTATGATGCATGTAAAGGATTTGGATATGATCACATAATCTACTAATAGTTCCCCATCCCCCAGCTAGCACGATGAATTCCAATCACAACTCCTCATGATGGGGATCTAGGGTGCTAACCCGTGTATCCATAGTGTCGGAATCAAGTATGTAATACACTACAATTTATAGAAGTAATCAACAATGAAAACTGTCAGAGAATGTACTCGCCTGTGGTCCTGAGTAAAATGTGAGGGTCGATGTCCAAGATGAAATCACAATGACCTATATATAAGATAACAATGTTAAAATGGTGTTTGGAATGATAAAAGTGATTAGCTAAGTTGAAATGGGGTGTTAGGCCATTTCTAGGTCTATACTAGGTGTTACTAAGTCAACTCTAGGTTTTTGGTCAATACTAGTTAATACCTTGCTTCTAGGTTCATACTAGCTATTGTTAACTAATACTAGTTAAATACACTATATTATATGTTCTATACTTACAATATAGACTCTATATAATTACTATCTCTAATATCTTAGCTATACTTATTATATCACTCTAATATCTCTCATAACCCAATTAATCTTGAATACCTTGACCAATACCTTGCACCATAACATATACCTTAGTATCTCATCAAACCCATACCAATACCTTACCAACACTATTACCCATATCTTATACTAAACTCCTACACAGACCCACAGTACACCATATCAGCCAATTACCCTCACTGGCTGAAAATACTGAATACACACAGAAATTGTACATAGACACACACATTCTCAGTTCACTCACACACTAGGTTCTGGAATACTGCTACTCAACACAGGAATACTATCACCTACTGGGCTACACAATGTACCTATTGAACTACACACCTACTCACAGACACTGAAACACTAAGACACACACTCACACAACTGCTACACACATATACACACTGAACCTAACTAGTACACATACATAGGCACACATAGATAGGAACACACAGTCACAATGGCACAAAGACACACACACTGACACAGTGCATTAGGTTCTAGGATACACACTACACAGATTTTCCTCCCCTCTCTCAGAGTTATACACATGTATTCTACTAATACACAGGGAACATCTGTACACACACTGGCACAGTTCAAATACTGAACACCTCATAGTTCTGAATACTGATACTTAATTCCCAATTGCCAACCACACACTGAACAAAACCCTGCACCCGAGAACACACACACAGAAAACCCCACTGTGCACATCCTGCACTAAAATTCAATCACACCAATCCCACATGTAAACACTTACACACACAACAAGTACTGACTGATACATAAACACATCTACTTAAGTCTTTACATCCTATACTAAACAACTCTCAACACTCTCTGAAACACACACCTGAAGTCACCCCAAAACACACCACTAATACTCACTGATACATTTAACCACAGATACCCCTCTAATCCTTTGATACAACCACTGCTGTGATCAAAACAATGCACATAGTGCACTGAAACACTTCCCTCATCTCACCTGTGCTCGAGTACCCCTGGAGTTACCTACACACACAGATATCACACTCCTTACAACTAATGCATCTCCATACACATACACCAATGAACTCAAAACATGCACCTCACCATCCTCACTGAAATCTGCAGTTGACACAACCCAATACCTACACACTTAACTGCATTGTAGGAAATACAGCGTTATAATACACTTGTTGGTACCTCACTCACAGATTTACATTTCTCACAGTTCCTGCTACTGTCAAGAACTGAAACACTACGTTGACATATGTACACTACATACCCATGCTCACTCTACTGATACACAGAAAATCCTTGTTGTTACTCACCTCCCTCAAATCACCAACTGTACACAACAAAATTCTGAAAACTGTCACACAGTTCAACCTCAATAACAGAGACACACCCTCACATATATACATAGCATTAAATCCTACACTACACTATATATATATCCCTATCTACTGATGCACCTAGGTACTCAGAACACAGCCACTCAATGCCCGACTGTGTACAGGAACCCCCCACAGTGCACACAGCACACAACCCGAACACACTGCCCAGAATTTCCCCAAAATACATACCCAACTGTGCACACAGTCCCCCAAATTCTTACTGTACAATGAATGCCCCCAAACACACAATATATCTACAAACATATGTATAAATATATATATACACATCATACATCAAATTAGATATTATTAGGGTAGATTAGATAGGTGTTCTTCCTTCTTGGCATAACAACAAACACCTAGCATATGGAAATAGAGTTTCACCTAGTTTACCCATGAACCCAACTTAAAACCCTAAAAATCAAGATCAAAACTAAATGTAGGAGATGTAAACATGCCTACACGAAATCCCTAGGTTTAGGGTTCCAGGGATTTGGGGAGAACACTCGAAAATTCACCAAATCCTAGATCTCCTAGGTTTACATGTAGAATCCCTAAAATTCGAATTCCAAACCTTAGGGTGGGTTCCTAATGGATATGACAACAGAAAACAGAATTTAAAATGAATAGAAATAGGGTTTTATTTAGGGAGATGGCTTCTTCAATGGAGGTTCTTCTTCTCCAAGGCTTCTTGACCCAACCCCTTGCTTCTCTTTGCTTTGGAGGGGAAAAATGGAAGCCCTAGGGTTAAATCTCAAAAATTGGGTGGGGAGATGGTTTCTCTTGGTGGAGGCTAGGGTTTCTCTTTTCTACATGAAGGAAGAGAGGGTTCCCTTTTATATTAAGCTAGTTTTAGGGTTTCCATGCGTAGCTTTAGGTTAAACCCTCTATGGTCGGTCATGTAGAACCTAATGACTCAGGTTTAGGCCTTCTAGGGTTTGAGGTTTCACCCTAAAATTAAAATTCTAGGGTTTTGCTAGAATAGGGTTTACAAATAGGGTTGACTCACTAGGGTCTGTCCTAATGAGTTCTAGGGTTAGACCTAAAACTAAACATTACTAATAATAATATATAAATAGTTTATAAAAATCTCAGCAACTTAAATTAAGCACATAATTATTTAAAATAGTGAATTTACACAAATGCCCTTGCCTGGAAAAGTGGTAGTGACAGATAACTTGTGCACAATATTTTGGTTTTCTGCAGACGGTCGCCGAGGCATTGGGACCGATCCGATCCGAACAAAACAATCTGAATAGTTGTATGTTATGGACGGAATAACATATAGCGGGGCTCGCCACCTGCATTGTATACTATTTCTGTCTCTAGACTATAACCTCCACTATGGCATCGTGTCAGTGAACCCCCTCGTATATTTAAACTGTACAAGATAACTATGTCTTCGTGGTAGGGAAAGTCATGCTAAGTGTTGTGCAGGTGGTTCAGATGGGGAGGTAAAAGTCACCAAACGGTGGCATATTTATTTCAGTAAATTTTCATATCTATTGCTTGCTTATAAATTAAACTAAGACAAGATAGAAAGACCACATAACTTGCATGCTTCACTTAAACAACATGTTGATTGGTATATTTGGGTTAGCTCGCCTTCACCAGTGTATTTTGATGTATTATCCCTCGTTGCAACAGGTTTTCCGTGCCAAGAAGATCCTGCAAGGAGCTAGAGTGACTTTCCAATCTAGTCCATATACCGACACATCCTGTTCGTGTCCTTGAAGCGTGTTTTGGAGTTTCAAGAGCTTGTGCACATACCTTATGCAGCTCCGTGGAAAGGCGATAGCTTCGTCCGAAGGTGTCTATATCTTTTGAAGTTTTAGTAAAATGATATAATGTACCGGACGACTATATCATTTTGTGTTCACTTTTGTAAGCTCGTGCCACAACCTTTTGTACTTGTTCAAGAGTTTGTAAAAGATGTTCTTTATCAATATAGAGAACTTTTCTTTGTTTTAATATTGTGTTCAATTATCTTCGTACTCTGAATATGTTCTCATTATATTAAATACCTTGGCCTTGTATGTTGTGCAACCTAGGCACGCACAACATCACGCCCGGGGAATGACTATCAATTCTAAGAAATCGGGGCATAACATATTGGTATCAGAGCACAGCTTCAAGTTTCTTTGACCCTTGTGTCAGAAAAGTTTCTTTAACAATCTATTCCCTATGTGAACTCTTGAACTCGTTTGGCCAAAATGAGATACGTTCCATACATTGAGTCCATAATACGTTATGAGAATGATGGAAGTTACTTTCTTTTGAAGGAATGACTCAAGCACAAGTATCAGTGCAAGCACAGGGAGATGTACAAGCGAGCCGATTGAGCGAGTGATGCGGATGCTTGAAGCGAACTATGTCCCATGTCGACTCGATTGAGCGAGTGATGCGGATGCTTGAAGAGAGCCAACAGAGAGATGAGGTTCGTTATGAGCGAGCTGAGAAGCGGGCGAAAGATCGTCAGAACAAGTTTGAAATCAATCTTGAAGTCAGATTTACAGTCCAATAGAAGCAGGTATATGCCTTGTAGCAGATCGTTCAGACCTTAGCCTTCATCCATTCTGCAATGACAGCAGCAAAACCGGTGGAGCGATCCATGCCCGAAGTCAAAATGTCTCAAACTCCAAAGAAGAAGGATGTGACTACCTTCGACTTTGTCGACTTTAAGAAGGTCTACAACACGTCTTTCCGGGGGACTGAAGATCCGGTTGTGGTTCTAGATTGGCTGGCAGAGCTTGAGGATCACTTTAAACTACTTGAGATCCCTGAGGAGAAGCGAGTTGTGTATGTCCAACTGTAGCTCTATTTGAACGCATACGATTGGTAGGATGTATATCGTAGATCACTCTCCGCAGACATTGATAACGAGACGATTGTGTGAGCTACCTTCCTTAGCATATTTTAAGAGGAGTTTATACCCCCTCCCGTTCATCGGCAAATGGAGATCGAGTTCTTGCATCTTCGATAAGACAATATAATAGTGAAGCAGTACTCCGCTGAATTCAATCGGCTTGCCAAATTTTTAATCGCCTACATACCTGATACGACGAGTCATGCAAGACATTTTGAAGGCAGCCTGTGACCTGCCATCCATGCGCACATGGTCGTTTCCCAAAATCTGACTGTGCTGGAAGTTCTCAATCATGCCCTTTCCCTCGAACCGCAGTATCCTTCAGTTGTTGCCGGCGCTGTGCCTACTTCCAATCACAAGCGCCCTAGCAACATGGAAGAAAACAGCTCTCCAAAGTTCCAAATAACGTCGTTCAATAGAAAGGAAATGTAGGGCCATGTTGTACACACTTTAACAAGCCATTACACACCGCAAACGAATATCACCTCAAGAATGGGTTATGCTTCAACTGTGGTGGTCAAGGCCACCTATCAAGGAACTGTCCGCACCCCTCTAAGCTCCATCCTCAACATCCAAATCCTACTCTGGCGTATCAAGCCAACCGAGCCACACCGCGACAAGAGCGTCATCAAGCTCAAGGTCGGGTGTACACTTTGACATGGGAAGAGGCCCTCGCTTCGGATACCGTTATGTCCGGTATATTGCTTTTCAATAACATACCTGCTCATGTGCTATTTGATTTTGGTGCTACGCATAGTTTTATATTCGCGGATTTTACCATGGAAAACAAGCGAGAAATAACACCGTTATACCTAGACCTTAGATTTAGCACCCCATCGGGCACAAAAATACATGTTCGTTCATTATGCTAGGACGGTTATGTCTGTATCAAAGAAAGGAAACTGTCGTTTGATGTATTAGTCCTAGATATTTGGGATTACGATATCATCTTGGGGATGGATTGACTCGACGCTTGCTCGACAACTATCGAATTTGCGAAAAAAATGTTCATCTTCCGTATACCTGGAGAGGTCAAATTCAGCTACATAACCGCCCTGGCATACTGATCGGCCACTTCTTGGTATGACTACCGATCGGTTCACGTCTACGTCACCCCGGAGTTATCGTCCTCACGTCCTCCCCCAAGAGTTTGTCATGTCCATGTGACCTCTGAGCAAACTTCTCCCTACGACTATCCTTAGTCTTCATCTCAACTTATCATCCGTGTTTAAATTTAGGTACGACAGCGGTGTTAAGTCCACAAAAACTGCTACGTCTATATCACCTCTGGCAGGGCTTTTCTCGAACCCATTGCTTGCACTCAAGGTGCACAAGAAGTAATGGGTCCACAAAACCTATCACGTCCATATTACCTCTGATAGGGATTATTTTTGAACTTATTATTTGCACTCAACGTGTACAACAAATAATAGGTCCACCTAATCCTCCCAGTGGAACATCCTATACAGGCTATGATATTGTACCACGTCCATATTACCTTTGGTCTGGTCTCTAAAGCTTACATAAACAATTGCAAATGAATGAAATAACTTCTATTTTTTCTACGGGAAAAAATAGGAGGCAAAACTACATTCGAGGGGTTGTCAAGACTCCAGACCCAAAGTCAAAAGGGGAACACAAAAAGCAAAAGTAGAACTATTGGTACTATGAGTCGGAGCACAACTCGGCTATCCGCCCACGGAGGCGGACAATGTGGCAATCTAGGCGCGCTTTGGCCTAGCTTTCGACCTCTCCGGCCATGACCTCGGGATCCTTGTAACGAACATAAGACTCGAATCGGTCATCTAGTTTTTGTACCATGACTTCAACACCAGCCGTATTCTTCGCTACTTAGCTTGTCTCGGTGCGGATGGCCTCCTCTTCCTGTTGGGCCTCTCAAAGTTGGTTCCCCAGCACATCAAGCTTGGCATGGAGTTGTCGGATCTCCTCAGTTAGGTCCTTCTGCTTAGTAAGATATCCCTCCCCGAGGTCATCCAACTGTCCACCCTCCTCATGCAACTTTTGAAGGTCATACTGCAGGCCTTCCTTAGATGAAGCAAAAATGGCCTTCTCTGCCTCCAGCCTCATCGAGAACTCGGTATACTCACGGGATATAAGTATCCCCATGTCTACCTGCTGGTGCTGCCATAATTTTGTCAAGCATCGCTGCACTTCTGCCACTTTCTGGTCCAGGAGGTCCGCGTTCTATTCCAGAGCATGAATGCTCCTCAGGGAATACGCCTGGCCCTTGGAAAAATGTTTTGCCTGGTGAAATGACCTATCCCGCTCCAATACACTCTGAACTCCCTGCCTCAAAAATATGTAAAAGCCCCCAAGGGAGATCTTGACGTTTTCCTCAATCTCCTCCAACGTTGCCGGAGTCAAAGGCGGCTGAATGGAGGAAGAGGAAACTATAGATGCAACAGGCTGCACAATACCGCTCGATAACCAGGAAGGTGAAGTGGAGGAGCAACCAGTGGAATGGTTCGCATTCCAGTCCTTTATGGCAACATGAAAGGCCCGGACACCCGACAGCTGAACAAGAGAAAGTTGGCCAGTAGTGCGACTCATTGTGGGAGTACCAGGACATCCTGCTGCTTCGACACCCGCTAGCACATCAACCCCAGACCGTGTTACAATAGTTTCGGTAGATGACTCAGCGACCGCAGTACAAATAACATCGATGACAGCCTCCTCGGGATGGTTAGGAACCCCACCATCCAAAGGGGCTTCCATAGAAGCATCCTCAGCAACAATAGAGGGATGAAGCACCTCCGCACTAGATGGACCAGCCACGGACTCCACGGGGTACTGCTTTTCACCAGAAAAGCAAAAAATGGACTCATACCTCCCCATAATGAGCTCACTACCCTCTTCTTCTGCGATGCCTTCCTCCTCGGCCACATCCACAACATTCAGGGGAGAGGTAGGATCTGTAGAACCAGAACAACCAATAATTAATTTCGCCCGGAGAATGTGAAGCTAAAGCCAAAAAATATTTTCTCTAGAAAAGTTGCGAAATAACATACCCGGAGAAGATAATGGGACCCGACGCTCGTCCAGTGCGGTCCGAACTTCCTCTGGATCATCCAAGTCATCCACCAAGATGGGGGAAGTGGCCGGTTCCACCAGCGACTGTACCGAGATATAACCACCAGAGCCTTCAAGAACAGATACCGCGACCTCGGTCCTAAGGGAAGCAATCCCTTCATCAGGCTGCACATAAGATACTTCGACGACCGTAGACCATTGGGGTCGGTCCCTCTCCTCATGTGTCTGCAAATTTTTAAACAGACCAAAAGAAAGATATTTATAGAAGGGACCAAAAAGAATTAAGCTAAGAGGTCATATGAATACCGCCTCAGCGTTTGGAATAAACTCTGGGTTAGAAGCCACCAGAGTTAGGGATCCTACTTCCTCCGTCTCTTTTCCCGTTCCTTCTTCTTCGCTCTCCGCTGACCGAGAGGCCTTGACAATAACCTGCTTCCTATAACGCGGCCTCGCAGCCACGGATGGTCCCTGTCTTCTCTTTTTGGACGAAGGGCTTCGTATTGGGGAGGTCCTGCGCTTTAGTGGAGTGCTCACTGGAGGCGAGGGGTCATAGGAAGTGTTCTCTTCCCTCATCATTGATTCGAAGTCGACAAGCAAATCCTTACCCCTGCCTCTTCCTCGACCTTTCTTGGACTCCCTGCACCGAGACTTCAGCTTGGTACCCTCGATGAGGCTAGTATCCCGGTCAAAGCCAGGTGGAGGCACATTCACAGCCACATGAAAGAGAGCCACTGCATGGAGGATATGTGCAGGAATGTTAGCATCGGGCAGGGTGATTCGGACCTGATTATTGGTAGCAAAGTAATAGTTCCAGGCTTGAGCTCCATCAAGAACGCTGCCTTCGAAGCCAAGACATGGGCTCAGGTTGCTCAACATAAGCTGGCGATATCCAAATTGACGAGAAAACCTACTCGACAGGTAAGGTTCCAAGAAGACGAGGTTCCATTTCTGATATACCAAATGGTAAGGTTGGATGGATAGTGACCAACAAAGGAGCTTCGGAGATAGAACCTGATGGTCGACACCACCATCATATTGCACCCTATTCACTTCGTCTTCTATGAACTTTGGGACCGTGACAAAGAAAGAATAGTCTGCTACATGGGCAAGTGCATGCTGACAGGCGAGAATCTCAGTATAAACCCAGGGCATACCACCATACTGACGAATGAAAGCATCGGCCTTTATCGTCGTCCCCTCAACTCCAGGATGCATCAAAGATGGGTAGTGCATTAACAACCAACCCATTAGGTAATGGTAGGGCATCTCAACCCGGTTGAAATCTCCAGGATCGCCATGAACCATCACTTTTCTCGTGAAAGTATGGAGCCCGCAATGGATGCTACAGACCATCGCTGGGAGTAAAGCTAGCTGATGGCCAAAAAGTAACTTCACAGCAGGGAGGATGAGATTATGGCTAGCCCTCTCGATCGACCCAGAGCTCCCCGGGATTACACAAGTGTGCAACCATATCATCAAAAATCTAGCAAGCACAATCTTATCAGACAGTGACTGGGTGTCTTGGTAGAAATAACTGAAGGTATCACCGGAGCTACCAAACCCCATGCCAGATGCCGTTGTTCTCTTCGTATCGCGCACTAGGTTATCGACACTATTCGGGGTTTGAAGGCTCCGAACGATGATCCGAACCAAAGTTTCAAGGTTGAAGAGGTAATGGATCCAGGCCTTGGTATTGGGTAACGTTCCCTTCGTGTTTCTGTTATTCTTCTTTGAAATTTGCTGGCAAGTGCTATGATGGAACAATAATTCCCAGTATACCATAAGAAATCTTGGATGCTGCTCCTCTAACACCTCGAATTCCTTATTATCAGGCATGTACTCCTTATACGGCTCGCTGCCCCAGGGCAACCGCGAGATATCATACATTTCGTGGAGGGCAAGTCCCATCTCCCCACCAGGAGTAAAGAAGGTCCCGGTGACAGTTGTACATCTCATTCAAATCCACAAACAACTTCGGGTTCTTCTTTAAATCATAACAGGAACCCCTGATGGCGTAGTAGAGGTTGGCCTCCTTCAAGGGCTGCTCGTACTTCTCTAACACCCACAGGGTCAAATTTACCCAATAAGACGAATGGTGCTCCCAATTGAGCAAGCATATTTTTCCCTTGGGATAGGACCCCTTGTAGGCAAGCTGGTTCAGAACTGTGTCAGCTCTGTAGATACGAACATTCGGCCCTATTTCACAGGTAAGAGCGCCCGGTTCTAACTCGCAAAGTGAATAAGAAAATAATTCCTTAGCCACCACTTCTCTCTTCAGTTTAGAGTTAAAACGGTCGACTTAGGCTCCCTTTTGAGAGTTTAGCTGGCTAAGCAGATAGAATAAAGAGTGGTCTGTGATCAACTTTATTCTTACCTCAGATTGACCCTTGTTTATCTAGGCCTGGACATTTTCCACTATGTGGTCAAACCTTATGCCCAGTACGACCTGAGCACGACACACAAGCACCTCCCCTGATGGAGCCACAGGTAAAGTTACTACAAACCAGAAACAAAAAGATGGTCAGAGCCCTCAGGATGGCATGCGTATCAGAAATATACATGAGCGCATAACAGGACACATAGGACACATGCAGCTGAGCCACGAAAAAGACCTTCATGCGGCCTGGTCATAATAGGGCCTCCATGCGATCGAGTTAAGACCAGCACATGCGGCCAAAGTAAGACCCGCACATAAAATATGTGGCATGTTCATATGGACGGGTCTGCACATGTGCTAATCATGCAGCAAACCATGTGTAAAGTGTCCAGACATCTGTACTAAAAAAAACTCTCACCTGGAATGGGCGTCTGAACGTCCTCATGAAAAGGGGAAGAATCCTCCTTGGTGCTAGATGAAGAAGCCGAGCGCTTCCCCTTGTCAATCTTCTTCGCAGGAGCAGACGACGAAGCTTTGGGCGCCATGGCAAATGGTTTAAGGAGGTGATCGGAGCAGGGAAAGCGACACAGATGAAAGGAGGGAAGACATTAGCAGAACAAAAAGGTTCTTCTCTCTCCCCGAGACTCATATTTATAGGCGGCCAAAGAGATAATGGCAGCCCACTCAGTTCTCGCGGCCAGCTGTCAGCATCTACGGTGGATGGTTGGTTCTCGTGACAGCTTTACCTTCCTAACTGTCAAACTTGGGATCCGTATTAGGAGATGGGTAAGAATCTAAAAGGAGATCCGATCCAAAATCGAAACAAATTTGTCAGTTAAATACAGAAGTGACAGCCTGGAAGCGCTCGACCATGCAGCCCAACGACCATGCGGCCCAACATCCAAGCGACCAAAGTGATTTTCCTCCATGCTTCTTATTCAAAATATTTCAAAAGTGACAGTTTAAAAACTTTTAAGGGGGTCATGTAGAAGCATAAAAAATATGCGTCCATGCATCCAACAGCCATGCGCCCCCAAAAAAAGGCTCAAATCAGGCCGCGGAGTCACCATGCGGCCCAATAAGGTTACATCCATGCGTCCCAATCGACTGAAGCAGATTTTAACTACAGATAGACTTGACATGATATCCTGTCAACAAGATCGTCTCTAACACAAAATCCTGACAAAAATAATTTTTTTGATTGCCTCAAAAGACGTTAACAGACTAAGTGACAGAAGTCACATGTCAGCACAGAACATCACTCTCGATGGGGTATAGCACCACCTGGACAGCACAACAAGGGCCTCATGCGTCTCAGACTCTATGCGGCTCCATGCATCCTAGACTCGATACGGTCCCATGCATCTTTGGCTCCATGCATCTCTGGTTCCATGCGTCTTTGGCCCCATGCGTCCCAGACTCCATGCATTCCATGCGTCTCTGGTCCCATGCATCCCAGGTTTTATGCGTTCCAAGCGACTCTGGCCCTATGCATCCCAGTCTCCAAGGTTCCTATTTGCCTCAGGCCACATACGACCCAGACTTCATGAAGACCAAGTCTTACCGTTACAACTGAAGTAGTCCTCTCCAACCAAGTGTGGGCCACGTGTCAAAACTGACCGAGTCATGCACACCAAGGACGAGAACCGCCCAGATCTTCAAGAACTAAAAATCTAAAGAAAGTGCCCATGTGTCAGCTTGGACTGCTCACGGTTACAGCTGTACCTTATTAAGAAGGTACACGTGACACCCTCTAACATATATGCGGCCTAATTATGTGCGCCCGAGGATGACTATATATACCAGGGTGACATGCCCAATGGACACACCGAGAGAGACACAAAAATAGACAAAGATACACAGACAGAGAGGGAGAGCAGGAACAAAGAGCATACATAGCCAAGTAAAGAAAGAGCATAAGCTTCTTTGTCCTGTGTCGGATAGTCAACAGAGTAAAGGAGCCGCCATAACACTCCTTGTCCATTGCCACACCCTAGAACAAAATATTGTACTTAGATAATTCTATTTAGGATTCTGTGAACTCTTCTTCATTCCTTAAATACAAAGTTTTACACAAACTCATTTAATGGCGAATACCTCAAAAAAGAGATACTCACTGAAGCCCACTATGTGAGTTATACTTCACATCTAGGAAGCACGAAGATATATCGAGACCTCTGTACAATATTTTGGTGGAACGATATGAAGAGGGATGTGGCACTGTTTGTGTCATAATTCTTGGGCTGTCAGCGAGTAAAGGCCGAGCACCACAAGCAGGGCGGAGAGCTGCAGAACCTTGATATACCGGCGTGGAAATAGGAACACATAACTATGGATTTTATTATTGGTTTGCCAAAGACGCAATGGGGGAATGATGTTGTCTGGGTCATCATCGATCGACTCACTAAGTCAGCTCAATTTCTTCCTATCAAAGTTGCTTGGAGTGTCGACCGTCTGGCGCAGATCTATCTCGATAAGATCGTTCGACTCCACGGTGTGCCCGTATCCATTGTCTCTGAACAAGATGGACAATTCTTATCACGCTTCTGGGAGAGTCTTCATTCAGCAATGGGGATGAAGTTGAAGTTCAGTTTCGCCTACCATCCTCAGACATATAGCCAGTCAGAGCAGGTAAACCAAATCCTCGAAGATATGCTACAGCTCTACGCCTTGGACTTGAAGTCAAGTTAGGACATGCATATACCGTTAGCCGAATTTGCATACAATAATATCTATCAATACAATATTTAAATGGCACCATATGAGGCATTGTATGGGCGAAAGTGTAGATCCCTTATTTGTTGGGATGAAGTTGGTGAACGATAAATTCTTGGCCTGAAACTCGTAGAACAAACCGTCCAAAAGATCTGTTTGATCCGTGAACAGCTGAAGGTAGCATAAAGCCTTCAGAAGAGTTACTCAAACGTGCATCGTCGACCTTTTGAATTTTTAGAAGGTGATCATGTATTTCTCAAAGTCTCGTCCATACGAGGAGTCACCAGATTTGGAGCAAAAGGGAAGCTAAGCCCGAGATTCGTCGGTCCATTCAAAATACTTAAGCGAGTCACCCCAGTCACATATCAGATTGCCCTGACACCGTCATTATTTGAGGTACACGATGTCTTCTATATTTTACAACTTAGGAAGTACTTGTATGATCTGAGTCATGTTATGGATCTTGATCAACTGGACTTAAAGATAGACTTGACGTATGTCGAATACCCTATACGAATCTTGGATCAAAAGGAGAATCAGCTTTGAAGTCATTTGGTTCCTTTCCTTTGCGTGCTTTGGAGAAATCATTCGGTTGAAGAGTCGACGTAGGAGCTTGAGTCTGAGATAGGGAAAATCGCCAAACAATCTGAATAGTCGTCTGTTTTACCGAAGCTGCTGAAGGTAACACGAAGGTGGCACATAATTTAGGGTTATAAATGACCAATGCGGAAGGGAATCGCCCCTCCAAAAATAACAACAGTATGAATAATCACAATAACAAAGGAAAAGAGGCCTTGGCAATAAACCTGTCAAAGCGACCCACCTCTCTTCCAGCACAAAAGCCTCCAAAGTCTTCCAAGCCTAAGGAAGAATATTCCTTTGATGAGAGCGATGTCCACAACATTTTTGAATGTTTGATAAAATAAAATAAGTTACAGTTGCCTGCTATCAAGCGACCAAATGAGGATGGTAAAACAAACGACCCAAAGTACTGCCTATACCACCAATATGTACATCGCCTTAGCAAGGCTTGTTATGTCTTAAAAAAGAAGATACAACCATTGATAGATGCTAAAGCTATCACCTTTAACAACGAAGAGAAGATAGTCACTACCAATATGGTGTCTCTTCAATTCAGTGACTTTCCAACATAAGAAGTCCTAAATGGCATCATTCCAATACCTTGAGCTACGATAGAAGTGATAAATCTTCCGCCACCTAGAAGTCAAACAGAGTAATTGGTGCCTCTTACCACATATTATGGCAAGATTATATGGATTTATCCCAACTTGCTGCCAGATTGGGACCCAGAAGCAGCATCTTCTAATTCAAAATCTAAGAAGGGTAAGAAGTATAAAGCATGCAATATGATTTCTTTGTATCATCATTCAGATAAAGATCAAGACCAACATCAAGAAGATGTATCTCTCGAGATTATATTTTAAAATCTGAACATTACCCCACCAAGCGCTATTCGCAAGCTTCGCTTGACACACCGACAATGGTCCATGATTGGTAGTATTTTGCTGTATAGAGCACAACAAATCTTTATTTCTTATGAAGGTATTCCTATAAAAATTCCTCCTCCTCCTTCTACAACAATTATAGCATCGACCTCAACTCAGGTGCTTGAGGAGGATCGTCCCTAATTTTATCGATATAGCCAACAATCTGTACGCTTGATGCAAAATATGGGATATAATTTCCAGAAATATGAAGGTTTAAACTTTGGCAAGGGACAACGTATTCCTCTACAACTTCGAGGATAGTTCAAAAAATCCTGTAGTAGATTGGGCTACAATGAGACCAGCCCATAGACTCGCTCCAAGAAGAGGCATGATAAAAAGAAACTCAAGTCTTATAACATGGTGCTTCTTTCTCCTATGCCCGAAGAAGAAGCCATGACTGGTACCAGGTCTGACAAAGATTATCATAAAACTTACGAATCTGTCCTAGAAGATGTTCTTGATACTCTTCCTACTTCATCAACTTTGTTGCTCCGGTCACAACCAAACCTAGTCCTTCGAAGCCTACTACGGAAGAGAAATGGAAGCAAAAAGAAGTACGTGTCGATAAATTCCTGAAGATAAATATACCCCAAGGACTTGAAAAGCCCTACAATTTTGACATATTGGCACAACTGGTCAATACCCCAGTCCGACTTTCCATATTCTAGTTGCTTTATTAGTCAAAGGAGAATCGTGAAGCTTTGAGCGAAGATCTGATATATGCAGATTCATGCTTAGATCAACTCAAGGCTCCTGATGAGAGCCATTAACATGTCCTCAATGCCACAATATGATCGAGAAGATTCCTAACATCATCTTCAAGCAAGATGACATGCTACTCAAGGATAATCGGCATGACATGCCTCTATATTATACCGATTATATCGGATCTATTAAGGTAAACCGGATTCACATCGACCCTGGTTCTTCACTCAAACTCATTCCTAAAAGCCTATTGAGAGGATTGAAGATACCAATGCACAACTAGTCTGCTACTAGCACTATCATTCTAGGCTTTAATGCTGTAAAGAGTAAACCATTGGAAAAGATACGCCTAAAAATTCAGATATGTGATCTACGTATGCAAGTCACATGCTATGTGATTGATTCTGACGTATCCTACAATATTTTGCTGGGACGACCTTGGATACACGAGCATAAAATTATACCCTCCACCCTACATCAATGCTTCAAATATGTGAACAACAGAGAAAAAGTCAAAACAGAGGTAGCTGACCTCAACCCATTCAAAGGTGTCAAAGCCTATTTCACTGACTCTGAACTCTATACACAAGAGTATATGAAAGAGAAGCTAATCAAGCTAGTGATAAAGCTAAAAATACCCCAAAAGAAGAGGATTTGATAATCTGTATCAAAGGATGTACTACTCATCCAACTCCTTCAAAGTCTTTTGGCATCAATCTGTACAAGTCACCTCCATTGGTCATCAACCTTCAATGAAATGAACAGCCAACACAGGAGAATGAGCCCCTTGTTATCGACCTTCATCGTAACAAGCAACCAACATCAGTAAATCAACCCCTAGTCATCAATCTTGCCAAGCCTCCTGTCAAGGCTGAAGATTCGGTTGACTATGTGGAAGATTAAAAAATTATGTATTTCATGAATAAAGAAGACACTACTTCGCACCATGTTGATGTTGAACCCTTTGCTGAAATTTTTTTAAAGGCTCTTCATCTCTATGAACCTCTATCCATACTCGTGGCATCTTCATTCCAATATAGTTCATTATATGAATAATATGAGGATGCATACTTTATAGTCCTAGCAAGACAGGATAAGAAATGTCAGATAATTTTTGGTAAAGCTAGAAACAAAAAAGGCATGCAGAATAATGATTCTAATAAGGATATTGGGAAGATTCAACCATATCGTTACAGCCAACCAGCCAAGAACATTATGCAAGGGATGGGCTATAACTTAAAATCTAGTTTAGGACTAAATTATGGCAAAGGCAGTTGGACTCCTATACGTCACTTCTCTCAAAAAAGGCAAGTCAGAAACATACTACCAGTGGACTAGTCATGGTTCGGGATATGTTATACCACCAAAAAGTCCTGAAAGTTCAGAATCAGAAGAAGAGACACATTCTCATTCCTCTGACTCATCATTGTGGGATTCTGACGAAAGCATGGGTGACGTATTCAAACAGGCTTTCTCTGTAAATATGGTGTCAACTGACCCAGATGATAAAGATATTGAACTATTGGAATCATTTGAGAACGATCTATGGGCACAACAAATGGATACTCATTGGGAGCTTCGGTTTGAGCAACATAAAGCACCTACAGAGGATAAAATAGTCCAAATTAATGTAGGAGAAGAATCTTTTCTAAGACCAATCTTTATTAGCAAGAGTCTTCCTGAAGAAGATCAACATACTTTAATCCAAATAATAAAGGAGTATATCAATGTCTTCTCCTAGATTTATGAGGATATGCTTGTCCTAGATCCTCAAATAGCCACACACAAGCTCAATATTCTTTCGAATGCTAAACCGGTGAAATATCAACAACGACGATTCCGTCTGGATATGATGGATGCAATTGAAGCAGAAGTCAAAAAACTTATAGCATGTGACTTTGTTCAAGAAGAGCAACATTTCGACTGGATAGCCAATGTTGTTCTAGTTATGAAAAAAAATAGAAAGGTCCAGGTCTGCGTAGATTATCGAGATATGAACTTGTCCTGTCCAAAAGACGAATTTTTTTCCCATTACAGATGTCATGATCGATAATATGTCCTTCATGGATGGATTCTCTGGATATAATCAAATTAAGATTTTACTTGATGACAAAAAACATACCTTTTTTCGTACGCCATTAGGAGTTTAGTATTATACAGTAATGCCTTTCAGCTGGAAGAATACGGGTACAACGTATCAACGAACAATGAGTATGATTTTTTAGAAGCATTTACAAAAAATAGTAGAAGCCTACGTAGATGATATTGCTGTCAAGAGTCATCTTAAATATAATCATCTTCAAGATTTGAAGACTGTGTTCGAATTGATGCGCCACCACCAATTGAAGATGAATCCAACTAAATCCTTTCTAGGAGTCTCCAGTAGCAAGTTTCTCGGATTTGTTATAACTTTAAAAGGTATTCACATTGACCCCGATAAAATCAAAGCTATCCTCGAAATACAGCCTCCATGTAATCTCAAAGAACTTCGTGGTCTGCAAGGCCGTTTGGCATACATTAGGAGATTCAACTCCAATCTCTCGGGATGATGCCGACCCTTCACACAGTCAGTAAAAAAAGGTGTATCATTTGTCTGGAATAAAGTATGTCAACAAGCATTCAACGATATCAAACCATATTTAACAAATTTGCCAGTTCTGGTGTCTTCGATAGTAGAAAAACCTTTTTTGCTGTATGTTCGAGCAATTGATCACTCCCTATGAGCTCTTCTTGCACAGAAGAGTAATGAAGGCCATGAACAGGTGATCTATTATCTCTGTCGCATGATGGTCGATGCTGAACATTGATACAATCCTGTGGAAAAAGAATGCTTTGCCTTGATGTTTGCTATTCAAAAGACACGATATTACGCATCAGGTCAAACCATTCATGTCATATTCAAATTAAATTCTCTCCGGGTATTGATGACTATGTCGAGTGCACTCAATTTTTATTTAGCCATATGGGCAATGTTACTATCACCTTATGATATGGTATATGTCCCATAAAAAGTAGTTAAGGGTCAAGCGCTAGCTGATTTCCTATCATCTCATCTTATACCAAAAACTTTCAAACTATATGGTAACATCCTCTTAGAAGTCTGAGAGTCTAATATGGCAATGGGAGATGACACCTAGAAACTATTCTTTAACAGCTCATCAAGAATAGGATCCAAAGGCAACATAGTAGCTGGAGTTGGCATAGTCCTAGTATCTCCTGACAAACTACTCATTTATCGAGCATATTCTCTCAGTGAACCATATTTCAATAATATGGCAGAATATAATGCTCTACTCATCGGTCTCCAATTAGCTAAAGAATTGGACATAGAATATTTTGAAGCCTACGGAGATTCCAAGCTAATAGTCAATCAGATCAGGAAAGAGTATGAGGTTCGGCATGAAGACCTCATCCCTTATCATCAAGCAACAATCGAACTGGCTTTTACTTTTAAAATATTCTTCATCTAACATGTGCCTCGATTATAGAATATGGAAGTAGATGCTTTGGTCGGCCTAGAAGCATCATTGGCCATTCCCCTAAAGAGACTACACTCAATTATGCTAACAAGACGAGAGTTATTTCTATATAAAAAAATAACTTGCACGTTGAATAGAGTTACGTCATAAAGTCAACTTCTATGGATAATGATTGGTGAGACCCTTTTATAGACTACACTGCTTATGTAATTCTTCTAAAAAATTCGAAAGAAGCTATTTCTATTAAAAGACGTTCACTCCAATTATATTATGATGCCTCATCCAAAATATTATATCGTCGTTCTTATGAGGGATTGCTGCTATATTCTCTTTCCAGCCCTGAAACAAGACAATCACTCCATGAAGCTCAAGATAGCATCTGTGGAGCACATCAGCCAGGTCCTAAATTACAAGATCTCATAAGGAGAATGGGTTATTATTGGCCCACCATGGTGGCAGATGTCGTAGATTACGCTCGTAAATGCAAGTTATGCCAAATCGATGATAATTTTATCCACCAACCAACAGAGCTCTTACACTCTACAGCTGCCTCCTGGCCTTTTGAAGCTTGGGGAATAGATATTATTGGTCCGATCAGCCCATCTTCTTCTAGAGGACATCAGTTTATACTTGCAATAATTATTTACTTCTCCAAATGGGCAGAAGCAGTCCCGCTCATTGAAGTTAAGATGTCCAACATAATTAACTTCGTCAAACACCATGTTATCTATCATTTTAGTATTCTCCGGAGGATAATACATGACAATGGACCATAATTCACCAGTCAAATATTTTATTGGTTCTGTGACAAGAATCAAATCCAGAATGTAGCATCTACGGCCTACAATCCAGCAGCCAATGGCTTAGCAGAAGCCTTCAACAAGACCATAATCAAACTCCTTAAAAAGTTTGTCTCATCCAACAAATAAGATTGGAATGAGAAACTCAGAGTGTGTTTATGGGCATATCGTACAACAGTTTAAACTTTAACTAGTTGTACACCATTCTCTTTGGTCTACGGATATGAACCAGTTCTTCCGCTCGAAATTCAGATACCTTTTTTTAGAATAGCTATTGCTAATGAGCTAATAGTAGAGAATATTGATCGATTATGCCTACAAGAACTAGAAGCATTAGATGAAAAGCGTTTGCACGTTCAACGGTGCGTTAAGATATACCAAGCATGCATATCCAGAGCTTTTAATCAAAAATTTAAGGAAAGAATATTCCAGGTAGGTGAATTGGTCCTTTCAGTAAGGAGATCTATGATCACAACACATAAGAGCAAAGGCAAATTCTAAGCTAAATGGGAAGGTCCTTATGTGGTGGAGACAATATTCTCTAATGGTGCCTACATGATCGCTAAGTCTAATGGAGACTTGATAATGATGCTTATCAACGATAAATTTCTCAAGAAGTATTATGTCTAAGCACGCCATATTCTTCTCAATCTCCAGAAGATTAAAATAAGATGTACAATAAATATTTTTTTAATCTCCAGCAACTCGTAGCCTACATGGCCTCTCAAACTATTACCTATATCTATTCTTGAATAAGACATGGGTAATGGGTCCTCAAAGTTCACCAGTGGGACAATACTCAGATCCAACGGAATACTCTCGTTGAGATCATCTAAACTCCAACAAAAATATTTTATTCTTAAAGCCCAGTTATTTTAAGGATATCCTATTCCTGATCCCTAGTTAGGGTAGAAATAATCTCACATATTTATTCATCAGCCAATAAGTGTAATGTGATTCATATCCATATTACCTCTGAAATATATTCTATTTATTATCCCCTAAAGAGAAGATAATATTTTGCCCTTGAACTACTCTTTCTTCTCTTCTCCAGTGGAGTAAACTAGTGAGCTATCACATCCATATCACGTCTGATAGTATTGCATCTTATAAAATTTATCATTTATACTCAGCATGAGTACGCCTTGAGTGATAAATCTACCAAATTTTCCCATAGATATATTCTGCCATGTCCATAATACATCCGAGCAGATATATTCGATTGGATCCTGTTTAAAAATATATCACGTCCATATTACCTCTGATCTCGTTTCCACTCTAACCTATTATTTGTATCTAATATTCGATACGCAATAAATAAATGGGTCCACAACAAACAATTATTCTTTAAAATTTTTAATTCATTTTTATTGAAAAATTTACAAGGAAAAGCATAAGATTTGTTTCACTCAGGTGGAGTAGAAAGATCAAGGAGGAACTGTCTTAATCGAGCCAGTTTCTGATCTTTATTCAATGTCGCTCTCCTACGTTCTTCGAGCATTCTAGAGTCATCTGTAGCAAAAGGAGCCATAGAAGCATATAACTCTATAATCTTGTTTCAAGCATGGTTAAGCTTATTTTTGTTATGCTCAAGCTCCAAAAGTTTATTCTTTTGCTAAGTCATAATGTACCATCTCTTCCCGATGTTGGTCCACAGTCACCTTCAACTCCTCTCTCGCTTGGTTAAGCTGGTCTTCGAGTTCTTGGATCTGAGTTTTGAGCTATATCGCCTTGTTATTATGTTCATCATGAGCAGAATTATGAAGAGACAAAGAAGAAGTCACTTCTTTCATAAAAGCATTTATTCGGACAGTCTTCTCAGCATGGATCTTTATATGCTCCTGGAAAGTGGTCTGACGCTCCATGAACTCAGCAGTAATTGATTCATATTCAGTCTGAATTAGAGCCGAGATATCTCCACTGTTAAGAAGCCCTATCTTCATCCTTTAAATTTCTGATGAGTTGAATCATGGGCAAGTTAGCATATTTTATATCCTCAAAGGATAAACCTTTCTCAAGCACCAGATTCATCAACTCCTTCAATGTTGTATAAAAAACATATGTATAAGCTTCTACTAAAGCATTAAAGTGAGTGTTTGAACTTGGAGTCGCAGCAATTTTATCTAATCATCGACCATGATGCACGAAGACAGTTATAGTAACAGTTGTAGCCTCGACACTGGAGGCAAAAGAGAAAGAATCCACTGCTCGTTCTCTCAGACTAATAGTGGAAGTCATTTCAGCAATACTGGTCATTTATAACACAAGATTAGTTGAAGCTACTGGTGGTATTGACACGATATTCGTAGCCGGAACCGTGATATCAATAACAAAAGTGGTTTCAGTCTGCGAAACAACCGTCTCTTCGGCCCTCTCCCAAGCAACTCCTACCTTAATTTTATCACCTAAAAAGTAAAATCGAACAGACAATATGATCAATAAACAATATATTATAATTAAAATATATGTATGTCGAGCTAAGGAAAGAAGTGACACCTTGGCCTATGCTAGCCGGAGCTATCACTGCATGAATTCGTGACAATTGAAGCATGCAACGCAAGAACTTATGGTATAAAAAGAATAGAGAGACATGTACTAGTATCAGGTGGTACATATTCATCTTCAAGAGTCTTCCCCTCCAAAGAATTCCTCTGGCCTGTCAACGAAGCCTCCATCTCAAACGAATCGGCATGGAAGAGCAAATCATCATAATCATTCATAGTCATGCTCACTTCTGAAACTATAATTTTAGTAGCAATCTGCTCCATAGCATCTTCAAGCCCAGCTATAACTATAGAAGATTGAGGCTGAGCCTGAATATCCTGTCCAGGTATATCTTCGAAGGCTGTAGCGGCAATCTCAGCTTGTGGCTCAATCCGCTCACCAACTTTAACCCGAGAAGGTAAAATTATTTTTACGCCAACGACTTCTCCGTTATCACTGATCCTGGAATCAGAACTTCCCAAAGCAGGTTGATCCTTTGGATCCATTGATAGAGCAACCTGATTCTTCGGATCCATTGGCGGAGGAGGTATGAATCTAATCGATAGAATAAATTGAGCCGCAACATCAAGAATAAGATATACAAAATCAACTGTTGCAGCAATATGGGCGACACTTATTTTTGTAAAAATAACAGGGAGATGGAACTGCTAATCCTCTACACCACTGGAGAAGAGACAGACGGTCCAGGCCGCTCCGACGAACTAATCAGTTCGTCAATCAAATTTCTTCTTGAAGGAGAAGAAATCTTCGATTTTTGCTTCATAGGTTTCGTGACAACAACCCTCTTCTTGGCAGATCAGCCCTCAGTAGGGGACGTAATCTTATGCTTCTAAGATTTTTGAACCACTATGGCAAGGGAGGGTGGATCTGGTTGTACATATGGAAGAGCTTCCAATATCTCATCCAGTGATGCATCCTCCTCCTCTTCGATTAAAGAAGGTTTTATTGGTTCTGGAGTGACTCTTTTTATCGGAGTTCAAAAACTAACCCGCATATTAAAATTCCTGTAAAATTGGTTGATAGAACAATAAAACTGGACAAAGGAATACAATAAACGTAAAGGAGGTTTGGGTGCAGGTAGAGTAAAAGTAGCTCCTGTACCACCCATGATAAAATATCTCCATCCTTGGGTGCCGTCGATTAAACCTCTAGAGTTTGCAAGACACGTAGTAGCCTTTCCAATGTACAATTGATCATAGCCAAATGGCGTTGCAAAGCGGCAAGGTAAATACGGTTCGAAGGTGCAACCGTTGCCATTTCTATATATAAAGTGAGATGGCCGGATAACCATCAGCCATGAAAAGACTCCTAATGGCAACCTCGATATGGTGGTTCTTTTGTCAATAAAACTTGAACCTTAGTGCTCAGTTGCTACATCGGGAACAACGCATTAAAAGCTCCAACTGTTCCCTATGTTTAAATCTCTTCTGGTCTAAAAAGGTGTGTTATAGGTCCATTTAGAAAGCCTATATCTACAAAAGAATAGGTATTCTGTCCCGTCAGCCTAAGTCAAGCTGGGAGTCATCAAACTCTGTTTGTATAAAATCAACCAACCTATCAGATATATAAATGGAAGATCTTTTCAAAAAAATTCCTCTCGTCAAGGATCTACTGCCAAATTATGAGCAAGTTCCCGTAAACCAGCATTCAAATGGCATACCATAGCTGCTAGCAATATCGGTCGATGCTTGAAAACCAGACGGACTACAGAGAATAAAATATTCCTATGGAGATGATCCACTGAGCATGAACCTCCAGGGACTACCCATCTTCAGAGCCATAAAAAGAAATATTCGGCTAACAAAGCTTCAGACGGGATCTCTGTACGAGTATGTCTGAGATAGGTAATAGCTGGTGTGCCTGCTGCTAAACTTCCTACATGTTCCTCAAAGGATTTATCTTCAGAATTATGACTTTCCATGAGTTCTTCAACTCTAGTAGAACTTAAATGTCGAAGCGATCGAATCTTTATATATTCCTTTTCGCTTCTGATATTGAAGTGGTATTGAAACCACTTTCTGATAAAGATAGTACCAAAATTAGTGTTGTAGTTGTTGACACAAAGTGGTCATAGTTAACCTAATTCTGATAATCGTTAAATATCAGATGAATCAGATCCAAAACATAGATAAAACAGATACTCGATGCAAAGTATATCAACTCCATCAGTACTAAAGACATACTCTACAACAACTATTGGTTTTTATTCAAATATAATCTTTTATTTATTTGAGTCTAGGACTAATGTAAGCTGAGTCACACTGGCAATCCCAAGTACCTATACCTACTTACGCAGTCCACTCAAATAAACCAAAGAACCTATCCACCAAATCAGTCTCTATTTATTTACAAAGTCTACCATACAAGAAGACCGAACTCGGGCCAAACTCGTGCCGAACTTGGACCGAACTCGGTTACCCTTTTTATATGAAATCAACCAGTTCATTAGCTCCTGATTTCTTGGCCCAACGGTTGGAAATTTGAATGAAACTCTGACCGAATTCTGATTTAATTCTGTTTTCCTACAAATTATAAATAGGATTAGAATTCTTCATTCTAACAACAATGAAAATAACACAACTACTCAACCATTCTTAAGTTTTCTATCCTATTGTGAGTAAACCCTCAGAGCCTTAACCTTTACATCTAAAAAGCAACTCCCTAGCCTTTCTAGTGCCAAGTGTTATCTCGGCCTAGAAGTCTTCTGAGTTGTAAAGTGCTTTGTTAAATCAGTTACTCTCTCTTAAGTTGTGAAGTTGCGAGACTTTGGATCAAAACTCGTAGTGTAAAGAAGTGGCAAGGCTTCGGATCAAAGCTTGTGATTCACTATTGGTGATTATAGTGGATACAACTCCGAGTTTGAGTTCTCGGGACTGGACTAGTCCTTTCAGAGGAAAACCAGTATACATCTTGGTGTTTGCGTTTGCTTTCTCTCTTACTCTATTGCATATATTCATAACACTGCTAGTAGTATTCTTACACAAGAGATATATATTCTAACTGCTAGTAGTTGATCACCATTGCATGCCATAGAATTATATTTTAACAGATAATTTTATTCCACTGCATACATAAACTCTATTCACCCCCCTCTAGAGTTGCCATACGTGGTCCTATAATTGGTATCAGAGCAGGTATTCTTATAGTAGAACTTTTACTAATACTATTTGGTCTCATAACTGGTATCAGAACATATAATCTCTTATTTAGTTTCTGATCCCAATTGCCCTCACAATTGGTATCAGAGCGGTTACTCTTCATATTAGAACTTTTACTTTTATATAGAAAATTTTGCTTATACCAATTGCTCCTACAATTGGTATAAGAGCAAATACTCTTACATTAGAACTTTTACTGATATCAATTGCTCCATAATTGGCATTAGAGCAGATAGTCTCATAATTAGTTTATGATCCCAACTACTCTTTCAATTGGTATCAGAACATGTGCTCTCTTTATATAGATATTATTAATACTATTTGCTCCTTAATTGGTATCAGAACTGGTACTCTTTATACTGTAAGTTCTCTTGATTATTGGATTAACATCCAAAGAGTATAACATATGGCAACAACAAGATCACTATTTTCCATCAATGGTGAAAGCCAACTCCTTGATAAGGTACCTATTTTTAACAACACTAACTATTTATTTTAGAAAATACATATGAGAGCTTTTCTAAAATCTCTTGGCTAACTTATGGACTTACGTTACTAATGGTTACAAAAGAGTTGACAAAGCAAATAATGAATATAACGAAGATGAAAAGAAAGCAACAAGCAATGATTCAAAGGCAATGTACATGCTCTACTGTACTCTAGGAGAAAACGAATTCAAACTTATCTCCAAGTGCAAAACATCATATGCGATATGGAGAATGCTGGAAGCAACTTATGGAGACAAAGAAGAAGATGAAGAAGAACCTCAAGATGTTGCAAGCTTATACCAAAATGAAGAAGCTGTAAGTACAAAGAAATATGCAGACATTCAATACAATAATGATGACAGCAAGGAAGAAGATGTTACAAATTTATGCCCAAGTAAAAATCTAGCAATCAATGCAAGCATCCAGTACGAGAATGACAAAAATCTTCAACATACGACAGACTTGTGCTTAATAGTAAGCAAGGAAAAGATGACTCACTAACAAAAGATATTTCGTATGACGAATTATCTGATACTTTTAATGATTTGTTTGAAGACTATAATAAGCTTAGAATTAACTATAAACAAGATCGAAAAGATTTCAAATCTTATCAGCTTAAGAATGATCAGCTTATTTGCTTACTTAAAGAAGATAGAGAAAATTCCTCTTCTGATGAATCTATTGAAATCTTCAAACTTGAGCTTAGCTTACAAGAAGCTCTTGACTTCTATAATGAAAGTAATCAAGAAAATGCTAAACTTAAGGAGGACTGAAAACAGAAAAATAAGAAGTACTCTAATGCCTTACTTAAGATATATGCTCTTACTGCTAAATATGGTAATTTATATGTCATCTCTAAAAAGTTAGAGTTTAGATTGGAAAAATAGGTCATACAACCTACTACTCAGTCTAACACGAGACATATGGCTAAACAAAAGAGCACTCATAATAAGACACCAGCAAGAAAACCAAATGCTTCACACTATCATACATGTAGAAATCAACATACTTTACATAATCATGCATTCTATTACAAATATTCACGTAAGATATGTTACAACACTTCACATACTCATCCTTCTATACCCAACACAAATGCCTATACTATATGCCATTATTGCGGTTTAAAAGGACATATTATATTTCAGTGTAAGGCTAGAAAATAGGTTGATATGAACAATTATAAGTGAATTCCCAAAACTAACAAATACGGATCCAAATCCTAGATACCAAAGTCTTGTTCTAATCATATAGGTGGAATGATTTACGATAAGACGTAATATAAAAGGAGAAAGTTGGTTGTCACGCCCCAGTCCCAAAATACCGAGGGACTGGAGATACGTGGCAATGGCCAGCAGCACGCACCGATGGATAATCCAATTTAATGGAACCATCATGACGTACTTAAGCTGTAAATAAGGTCTACTACACAAGTCACACTAATCTCATCCATAAAGGTAAAGAAATAAACTGCATACTGAATGGAAATAAGTAGCAACAACAAATCACAGTAAGTCAGTCGGAGCAACAATCCGACTTAAGTCTAAAATAACTGGCTCTACAGGCCAGGAACAAAAAGATATAAACATGAAGTAAATAAATGAGTACTGGGACGGGCACTCAGGAGAAGTCCTCGGCAGTCACCTCGTCTTCAGTGTTCGGTTCAGCTCCAGCAATAGCTTCAGCTCCGGTCCAGTATATCTCGGGATACTGCTCCTCAGCTAAACCTGGGGACATAATCCATTCCAGGTCCTCAGTGGACATAGCAAGGCACAAGATAAAACAACCCAACTGAATAAGCAGTACAATAAATAAATGAACAGCAGGGTAAGCTAAGTAACCATCTATGTGATAGGCAAATGAGAGCAACACTAGTACTCAGGCTGAGACCACTACAAGCTCTGTGTCGGGGAGCCGGTAGCAGTAATAACACGTAAAGGGTCTAGCTCTGCTGGAGAGTCTACAACCTCACAATAATAGTAGATATATATATAGAACAGCCTGTAGCCTGTGTGTCTCTCCCCACCCAATGTAATCACGCAAGCCATGACCATAACGTCTTATGTCCATGTCAGCGGGATTATAACTAATGCAACAAGTCATACTGTCTATAATAAATGTCTATATCAAGTCCTGTATCCTATACAGAATCACCACGAATATCTTAGGAGGATTCTGTCCATGATAGTGTCAAGTGTCCTGGGTTGTAGGGTACTTTATAGGTCAAGTACAAAGTAAGGGAATCGTAAATCCATCTCTAAATGACGAACCAACACCGCGTACGGTGTCGGTACCCGACTATGATCGGACACTAGGTACGCCATACGTTCCCTAGGTTAAGTAGTTTAAATCAGTTTATATGAATTTGTACAAGAAATCCAGCAGAGTATTTTTACAGAAAATATGAAAATAATGACTGCAAGTTTGGCAAGGTGCACTTGCTTGATGTTTGAATTCCACTAAGGTCCTGGTTTCGGAAATTTCCAGAGATATCTCCGAAAGCTGAAATAAACAGTACCATCACGCTCAGAAGGTGTCAAACAGCTAGGATCGCCTGTCCTTGGGTCCAATTTGGAGACAAGGGCAAAAACAACAATTTCGGTCCAAAACGGGGTCCACCGGTGGGCCCGCTTTGCACCGAAAAATGTGTCAGGGTCAACGGTCTCCAAATTCACCAAACTTAGTGTCAACAGGTCAGGAACGCTGATACGAACCCAACGGAACTTTCAGATTTGAATTCCGATGAGCCGATCACAAAATCGCCCGTCGAGCGGGGCCTGTGGGGCCCACGACACGCGATTTCGTCAACGTTCTCAGAATTGAACCAAACTTGACCCACAGGACCAGCGTATCGCTATGAGTCTGATAGCGCAAGTTTCGTCTCGGTCAGACGTGTGTGCACAAAGTTAGGGTAAAATGCAGAAAAGGCGGATACGGAGCGATGTCCGCGGATACGCGTTGATTCCGGTGTGCACGCACACCCGAATCAGCTTCCACGAAATCCCACACGTCCGTATCGACGAGGCGCACGTATCTGTGAAGACCGCACGAGACCAAGTCGTCCCGTTTGGCGGGGCATACTCAGTTCCGGGGTAAAACAGGATCTGGTTTTTCCTGTTTTTGGATCGCGGTGTGCGATCACCACAGGACGCGATGCCCCGAGCGGTTTGTCCGGGCACCGAGAGGGTCATACAGGCTTCACGTAAAAATTTACGGAATCGAAAACAGAGATCCGAGGTGCAAGTTACGAGTACCTGAAGGGGACCCGAGAAACCGAGTTTTGAACTGTGTCCGACACGCGAGTTCGTGTCCCGTTGTGTCCGGTCTAGGGCTGGGCTGTGTCCGCGTGTCCGGGCTTCGCTGGAGAAGCGTTGGACGGTCGAGGCGTCGTCGGCCGGCTAGGGCGGCGCCGAGGGGGTCGGCCGGCGTCGGGTCCGCCTGGGAGGGTCGGCCCGGCCTGGGGGGGTTTTGCTTGCTGGAGGAGGAGGAGGAAGAGGAGGAAGGGTCGCCGGCGTCGGCGCTGGTCGGCGGGCTCCGACGAGGGGCTGAGGGCAGCGGGTAGGGTTCCGGCGAGGGCTCGGGTAGGGGAGGATTGAGGGAGGAGGAGGACCGGAGCTAGGGGGTTTTTATAGGGGGTCAAGGGAGGGCTGGCCGGGGCGTCGTGGGCGAGGGGTCCGGAGGGGAGGCGACGTGGGGTCGTGGCCGACCGAAAATTGCGGCGGCGGCGGGGATTTCGCCCGGTCGTGGGGTGACAGGGGAGAGGGGTGAAGAAGCGGGTCGGGTCGGGCGGCGGGCTCCGGGTGAGCGGACCCGCTAGGGGGTGTGAGGTTGGGCTGGGTCAGCTGCTAACGGGCTCGGCCCACTGGGCCGGGCCGGGCCCAAGAAACAGAAAATAAATAATAAAAACAGTAATTTAATAATAATAACATTAATAATTAATTAATTAATAAAAATAGTTTTTAGGCTTTTAAAAAATAGGTCTGAGGCCCAATAAATTCCCCAAAAATTACCCTAAGTCCGGTTTTCTATTTTACACCATAAAATCATATTTTTATTTTATTTTAATGTTAGTTATTGGCATTTAAAAATTACAAACTCACCACAGGTCCTATGTAAATTCCTGAAAAATGCATATTAAATCCCAAAATTGATTTTAAAAATATTTGAAATTTTTTTAGGGTGTTTACAATCTACCCCCCTTAAGAGGATTGCGTCCTCGCAATCGAAGGGTAAACTATAAAGGCAAGATTTATAGAATTAAAGAATGCTTAAGTTCTACCTGATTCTGCAAATAGGTGTGGATAACGCTGTCGCATAATATATTCTCGCTCCTAGGTCGATTCGCCAGGAGAGTGCTGTTTCCAAGCTACTCGAACAAGCCTGATTGTCTGCCCTCGCAGTGTCTTCTCGCTGGTGTCGAGTATACCCACTGGCTGCTCTTCGTATCTCAGGCTAGGTCCCACTGAAATCTTAGAATGATCAACTATATGGCTTGGGTCCGTCACATATCTCCTTAATTGTGAGACGTGGAATACGTCATGCACTCCCTCTAAGGATGGAGGTAATGCAAGACGGTAAGCCACCTCACCAATGCGCTCCAAGATATCAAATGGCCCAATGTACCTTGGGCTTAACTTGCCTCTGCTGCCAAATCTGATAGTACCTCTAGTGGGCGAGATCCTCAAAAATACATGCTCTCCTTCCTTGAACTCCAGGGGTCGTCTGTGTGCATCGGCCCAATGCTTCTGTCTATCCTGGGCTGCCCGGAGATGGTTCTGAATCTGTTTTACTTTCTCTACTGTCTCTGTTACCAACTCTGGACCCAGTATTTGACGTTCGCCAACGTTGCTCCAGCATATTGGAGATCTGCACTTCCTTCCGTACAACGCCTCGAAAGGTGCCATCTGAATGCTTGCCTGATAGCTGTTGTTGTAGGAGAACTCCACTAAATGCAGGTGATCTTCCCAAGATCCTCCAAAGTCCAGTATACAAGATCGCAGCATATCTTCTAGGATCTGAATTGTGCGCTCTGACTGTCCATCTGTCTGAGGATGATAGGCAATACTGAACTTGAGCCTGGTACCGAGACTCTTTTGCATGCTTCGCCAGAAGTGAAATGTAAATCTCGACTCTCGATCTGATATAATACTAACCGGCACTCCATGTAATTTTATGATCTGATGCATATACATGTCGGCTAGTACTTCCGTGGATTGTCCAACTCTGAACGGCAAGAAGTGAGCCGACTTAGTGAGCCGATCCACGATGACCCATACTATATCCTTACCACTAGGGCTTCTTGGAAATCCAGTGACGAAGTCCATGGTAATATGCTCCCACTTCCATTCAGGGATGGGAAGCGGCTGCAACATACCTGCAGTCCTTTGGTGCTCGGCCTTCACCTGCTGGGAGACTAAGCATTTTGCCACAAATCGGGCAATCTCCCTTTTCATTCCATGCCACCAGTAATATTGTCTTAGGTCCTGGTACATCTTGGTTCCTCCTGGATGAACCCAGTAGAGGGAGCTATGGGCTTCTGTCATTAATTCCTGCCTTAATTCTCCATTTGGAACACATAGGCAATTTCCGTACCTTAACGTTCCGTCCTCGTGGATGCGAAGTCCCGTCTGCAGGCCTGCTTCTGTTCTCTCTTTCAGCCTTCAGAATCTGGCATCATTAGGCAAAGCTTCCTTGATTCTCTCCACCAGCGATGACTTCACTCCTTGATTCTCAAACTATTTTGTCCAGGTAGAACAACCTCTATCTGAAGATCTTGCAAGTCTTGTAATAGCTGAGGCTGCTCCGTTAAGAAATAAGCCGAGGGTTTTCTGCTGAGGGCGTCGGCTACAACATTTGCTTTCCCCGGGTGGTACTGTAGATCGATGTCAAAGTCCACCATCAGCTCAAGCCAATGCCTTTGCCTCATGTTGAGCTCCTTCTGTGTATAAACATACTTCAAGCTCTTATGATCAGTGAATATCTCAACCTTTTCTCCATACAGATAATGTCTCCAGATCTTCAATGCAAAAATCACTGCAGCTAGCTCCAGGTCGTGCGTTGGGTAGTTCTTCTTATGGACCTTCAGCTGCCTCGATGCATAAGCGATAACCTTGCCATGTTGCATCAAGACACAACCTAGTCCACTACCGGACACATCACTGTATACAACAAAACCTCCTGACCCTGAGGGAAGAGTCAAGACTGGTGCTGTTGTTAGACGCCTCTTCAGTTCTTCGAAGGCATTCTGGCATTCTTCCGTCCATAGGAACTCCTGATCCTTCCGTGTCAGCTTATTCATCGGTTCTGCGATCCTTGAGAAATTTTCTACGAACCGCCGATAATACCCAGCAAGTCCAAGAAAACTTCTCACTTCTGCAACGGAGGTAGGGGTAGGCCAGGTTTCTATAGCAGCGACTTTTTCTGGGTCCACAGACAGTCCTTCACCCGAGATAATATGCCCTAAGAATGGCACATTGTCCATACAGAACTCACATTTGCTGAGCTTGGCATACAGCTTCTCCCTTCTCAAGGTTTCTAGCATAATTCTAAGGTGTTCCTCGTGCTCTTCGTGGTTCTTGGAGTAGACTAGGATATCATCAATGAACACCACCACGAACTTATCCAAGTACTGATGGAAGACCCCGTTCATCAAACTCATAAATACGGCGGGTGCGTTGGTTAAACCAAACGGCATAACTAGGAACTCATAATGTCCATACTTAGTTCTGAAGGTCGTATTTGGAATATCTTCCTTCTTCACCCTAATCTGGTGATAACCGGATCTAAGGTCAATCTTTGAGAATACCTTAGCACCACTCAATTGGTCAAACAAATCATCAATGCGTGGTAATGGGTACCGGTTCTTAATAGTTACAGCATTAAGGGCTCTGTAATCAATGCACAGTCGTACAGATCCGTCCTTCTTGGGTACAAAAAGTATAGGTGCTCCCCATGGTGAAACACTGGGCCGGATAAATCCTTTCTCCAGAAGGTCGTCAACTTGTGTTTTCAGCTCCACTAACTCCTTAGGTGCTAGCCGATATACCGATGAAGTGATAGGTTCGGCTCCTGGAGTTAGGTCTATTGTGAATTCTATCTCCCGATCAGGTGGTAAACCTGGAAGATCGTTGGAAAACACATCCATAAATTCCGTTATGACTCTTGGGTAACTTGAATCTTCTTCTTCAGTTAATACCCTAAGAGTTGGCTGGACCCCTTGTTCTACAGCTCCTCGTAGAAATTCAAACTCAGGAAGGCTAGGGGGTCTAAATATCACTTTTCCAAGCCGGCAATCCAGTGTCGCATGGTACTGACTTAACCAGTCCATACCAAGTACAATATCGTAATCAGGCATAGAAAAGATCAGGAATTGGGCTCGCATCTCTCGGCCATAGACTACTACCGAACATGATCTACAAGTATCACTAACCGGAATAATTCCACCTTCCGTTAGAATTCTCTTCATCTTCGAGAGAGGTGCGGTAGCTATTCTATGGGTGGCTACGAAGCTAGCAGCAATAAATGAATGCGAAGCTCCAGAATCAAATAATGCTACAGCAGGAATTGAAGCTACTAATATGGTACCTGCTATCACTTCGCCTGCAGTAGCTTCCTCAGTGACTGCTAGTGCATATGCCCGACCTCGTCCCTGAGCGGGACCCCTTTGCTGACGAGCTTGTTGGAACAATGCTGCCTGAGGTGGTAGAGGTGGCCTGGCTCCTCCAGGCCCTTTCTGAGTTGCTCCCCCAGCTGGAAGAGCTGGCCTAGGTGCAGGTGGAGCTGGTTGATTTGGAACTCCCTCTCGACGTTCCGAGCAGTCCTTTGAGAAGTGTTGTCCAGATCCGCAAACCAGGCAGAGTCCCAGCTTGCGTCGACATTCCTTTTCAATATGTCCTACCTTGTTGCAGTAGTGGCAAGTAGGCAGGTTCTTAGTTGCTGCTCTTGGAGGCGGGCTCTTCTGGGGCCGTTTAGCAGATTCCCCTGGTGATGACTTGGACGGTGCTGAGGAGAAGGGACATTTCAGGCTTGATTTTCTCCGAGTAACGCGCTCCAGCCGACGTGCTGCAGCTAGGACGTCGGTGTAAGAGGTGGAAGCGACCGATCCGATTAACTTCTGAAGCTCGAACCTGAGCCCATCAAAGAACTTTTCTGCCTTCTCCTCTTCGGTAGGAATTAGCGAAGGGGCGAAGCGGCTCAGGAGAATGAATTCGGCGTTATATTCCTCCACCGTCATGTTGCCCTGGATCAGGCGGTTGAATCTGTCTCGGAGTTCTGACCGAGCCACAGCGGGGATGTACATTTCCTGGAAGAGTCTGGAGAACTCCTCCCAGGTAACCTGATCATGTCCGAGCCTTCTTTCTTCGGACAGCCACCAAGGATGTGCGTTGTCCGTCAGTTGCATCCTGACGGCAGTCATCCATTTGTCCCTTGGTAGTTCGATGACCTCCAACTGATGCTGTGTGTTTGTAAGCCATTCATGCACTTCAGTTGGTCCTTCCTTGCCCGAGAAGGTACGGGGCTTGAGTTGGCGGAAATCTGTAATAGATCCCGTCGCTGGCCGCCTATTTGGTGGGTTTGCATGTTCCAATGCTGCGACTAGGCTCTTCCTTAGGTTCTCGGCCTCTCGACGTTGGGTCTCCTTTTGGATCTGTTGTTGTGCCTGCATCATGGCGTAGAACATCTGGAACATTTGCTGGCCGTCCATTGCCTGTCCTGGGGGAAAGACAGGCATCGTAGGAGGGAACTGGGGAGGAGGCGGGATGTCATCACGCCTGAACCTGGAACTTGGCTGGCCAGTTTGATTGCTCTGGGAGGATTGTCCTCTGGTATCTGGCGTCGTTCCAGCTTCGCAGGTAAACCCTGCTTCAGTCGGTGTTCCCAAGGGGGTCTCCTCACCACTTCTGGGATCCATAACTCTGCACCAAAAGGAAACAATGAGAACGCACAGAGGAATCAAAACAGGATGCAATTCAAGCAATTAAATTGAATTCGACATAGAGTTTAAAAATGATTCAATCAATGGATGAGATCCTATAACCTTTCTTATTGCAGGCCTGTTCGGTCCCTAAGTTGAAACCGAACAATTTAGTAGGACCTGCATGGGCCACCACAAAAACTATGTCACGCCCCAGTTCCAAAATGCCGAGGGACTGGAGATACGTGGCAATGGCCAGCAGCACGCACCGATGGATAACCCAATTTAATGGAACCATCAGGGCGTACTTAAGCTGTAAATAAGGTCTACTACACAAGTCACACTAATCTCATCCATAAAGGTAAAGAAATAAACTGCATACTGAATGGAAATAAGTAGCAACAACAAATCACAGCAAGTCTGTCGGAGCAACAATCCGACTTAAGTCTGAAATAACTGGCTCTATAGGCCAGGAACAAAAAGATATAAACATGAAGTAAATAAATGAGTACTGGGACGGGCACTCAGGAGAAGTCCTCGGCAGTCACCTCGTCTTCAGTGTTCGGTTCAGCTCCAGCAATAGCTTCAGCTCCGGTCCCGTATATCTCGGGATACTGCTCCTCAGCTAAACCTGGGGACATAATCCATTCCAGGTCCTCAGTGGACATAGCAAGGCACAAGATAAAACAAGCCAACTGAATAAGCAGTACAATAAATAAATGAATAGCAGGGTAAGCTAAGTAACCATCTATGTGATATGCAAATGAGAGCAACACTAGTACTCAGGCTGAGACCGCTACAAGCTCTGTGTCGGGGAGCCGGTAGCAGTAATAACACGTAAAGGGTCTAGCTCTGCTGGAGAGTCTACAACCTCACAATAATAGTAGATATATATAGAACAGCCTGTAGCCTGTGTGTCTCTCCCCACCCAATGTAATCACGCAAGCCATGACCATAACGTCTCATGTCCATGTCAGCGGAATTATAACTAATGCAACAAGTCATACTGTCTATAATAAATGTCTCTATCAAGTCCTGTATCCTATACAGAATCACCACGAATATCTCAGGAGGATTCTGTCCATGATAGTGTCAAGTGTCCTGGGTTGTAGGGTACTTGATAGGTCAAGTACAAAGTAAGGGAATCGTAAATCCATCTCTAAATGACGAACCCAACACCGCGTACGGTGTCGGTACCCGACTATGATCGGACACTAGGTACGCCATACGTTCCCTAGGTTAAGCAGTTTAAATCAGTTTATATGAATTTGCACAAGAAATCCAGCAGAGTATTTTTACAGAAAATATGAAAATAATGACTGCAAGTTTGGCAAGGTGCACTTGTCTGATGTTTGAATTCCACTTAGGTCCTGGTTTCGGAAATTTCCAGAGATGTCTCCGAAAGCTGAAATAAATAGTACCATCACGCTCAGAAGGTATCAAACAGCTAGGATCGCCTATCCTTGGGTCCAATTTGGAGACAAGGGCAAAAACGGCAATTTTGGCCCAAAATGGGGTCCACCGGTGGGCCCGCTTTGCACCGAAAAATGTGTCAGGGTCAACGGTCTCCAAATTCACCAAACTTAGTGTCAACAGGTCAGGAACGCTGATACGAACCGAACGGAACTTTCAGATTTGAATTCCGATGAGCCGATCACAAAATCGCCCGTCGAGCGGGGCCTGTGGGGCCCACGACACGCGATTTCGTCAACGTTCTCAGAATCGAACCAAACTTGATCCACAGGACCAGCGTATCGCTACGAGTCTGATGGCGCAAGTTTTGTCTCGATCTGATGTGTGTGCACGAAGTTAGGGTAAAATACAGAAAAGGTGGATACGGAGCGATGTCCGCGGATACGCGTTGATTCCGGTGTGCACGCATACCCAAATCTGCTTCCGCGAAATCTCACACGTCCGTATCGACGAGACGCACGTATCTGTGAAGACCGCACGCGACCAAGTCATCCCGTTTGGCGGGGCGTACTCAATTCCGGGGTAAAACAGGGTCTGGTTTTTTCCTTTTTTGGATCGCGGTGTGCAATCACCACAGGACGCGATGCCCCGAGCGGTTTGTCCGGGCACCGAGAGGGTCATACAGGCTTCACGTAGAAATTTACGGAATCGAAAACAGAGATCCGAGGTGCAAGTTACGAGTACCTGAAGGGGACCCGAGAAACCGAGTTTTGAACTGTGTCCGACACGCGAGTTCGTGTCCCGCTGTGTCCGGCCTAGGACTGGGCTGTGTCCGCGTGTCCGGGCTTCGCTGGAGGAGCGCTGGACGGTCGAGGCATCGTCGGCCGGCTAGGGCGGCGCCGAGGGGGTCGGCCGGCGTCGGGTCCGCCTGGGAGGGTCGGCCCGGCCTGGGGGGGGTTTGCTTGCTGGAGGAGGAGGAGGAAGAGGAGGAAGGGTCGCCGGCGTCGGCGCTGGTCGGCGGGCTCCGGCGAGGGGCTGAGGGCAGCGGCTAGGGTTCCGACGAGGGCTCGGGTAGGGAAGGATTGAGGGAGGAGGAGGACCGGAGCTAGGGGGTTTTTATAGGGGGTCGAGGGAGGGCTGGCCGGGGCGTCGTGGGCGAGGGGTCCGGAGGGGAGACGACGTGGGGTCGTGGCCGACTGAAAATCGCGGCGGCGACGGGGATTTCGCCCGGTCGTGGGGTAACAGGAGAGAGGGGTGAAGAAGCGGGTCGGGTCGGGCTGCGGGCTCCGGGTGAGCGGACCCGCCCGACCCGCTAGGGGGTGTGAGGCTGGGCTGGGTCAGCTGCTAACGGGCTCGGCCCACTGGGCCGGGCCGGGCCCAAGAAACAGAAAATAAATAATAAAAACAGTAATTTAATAATAATAACATTAATAATTAATTAATTAATAAAAATAGTTTTTAGGCTTTTAAAAAATAGGTTTGAGGCCCAATAAATTCCCAGAAAATTACCCTAAGTCCGGTTTTCTATTTTACACCATAAAATCATATTTTTATTTTATTTTAATGTTAGTTATTGGCATTTAAAAATTACAAACTCACCACAGGTCCTATGTAAATTCCTGAAAAATGCATATTAAATCCCAAAATTGATTTTAAAAATATTTGAAAAAAATTTAGGGTGTTTACATTGGTGATTGCAAAAAGCCAAATGGATATTCTCATAATAATTGCACCAACAACAAAAATATGACTATTAATCATTATGGTAACACAATTTTCATATTAGTACTCATTCAATCTATTAAAATATGGTAGTTCAATTATTCTTAAACTGTCTATGAAGAAAACTATTATTAAATAATTCTTTAATATTATGCTCTAAAGGTATAGAAATTATTGTTAAATAGCCTAAAGGGTCATTCTGTTAACAAGGTGTAAACAGTCTTAAGCGACACGGTAATTAAGTGTCTTCAGACCACCGCTAGCTGGGAACCGGTCCCTACAACTAATTAATAATAACAAAAATATCTCACTGAGTAATGTTATACAAAGAGCTATTTACAAAACTTTCCTAAATATGAGATATTTATAAAACTTTCCTAAATATAATTATTCATTCATTCAGTAATTGACTGCTATAAATTATGTTTAAAGACTTGTCTAAATAGCAATGACTGATAGATAGCCTATCATATTTTTAAGACCTTGTATACTGTATACTTGTATGAGATCACTTATATGTTTTTAATATAACTATTATAGCTTTCTACAAAAACATATTTTCAAAATTCTGAGCCATCAGAACTCGGACAGAGTTCGGTCCAAACTCGATCCGAATTCGGTTCAAGTATTTTTATATAACAGCAACAACCCCGGATTTGATCTCATTACTTCATCCTCCTAAACCCTTCTTCTCAAAACCTAGAATCAAACCCTTCCTCCAAAACCTAGTTTTGTAATCCCCTTCCTCAAGGCTTATTCTCTCTCAACTTGAGATCTAAGGCTCTTGGTGAGATTCTCCTTCACCCCCTTCAATCTTTTCAAGGTACAACCTTCACATTCTTAAACCTTAATTTTATGGCTCCAAAATTTGGGAAAAAGAAGAGAAAAGTAAATGAAGCTTCCTCTTCTCAACCCTCTAGTGATGATGCTACATATTCCTTATTTTCTCCAAATATTTCAAATCCAGAGAAGATGATGATTTTATTTTTACTTCTATTGATGCCTCTAACCTATGGTTCAATAATTTTGTGCAAAAAAATATTTGCAAGGGCAATCCTATTAATTTTACTACTTTTTATGCCCAAAAATCTAAACTTGTAGAATTTCATCTTCATCGTCTAGTCAAGACTAGAAAACCCATTTATTTGAATGCCATTCGCATATTTTACTGTAATCTATCTCATGATCAATGGTCTATCTCTTCGAGAGTGGGTGGAATCGACATTAAATTTGATGATACAACTTTGGGTAAAATTCTTGAAATCCCTAACGAAGGAGATGTCCTAGTTGAGATCGACAAACTCAATCTCAGAGACGATATCACTTTTGACTCTTTCAGGGACATACTTTGCGCTCCACTTCCTTGTCTTGACTGAAAGTTTCATCCTCGTTATTTTAACAAATAATTTTATGAACTTTACCATATCATATACTCTGCTATCATCCCCAAGCAAACCTCCAAAGATGATATAACCTATAGGGAGATGTCTGCTTTATATCACTTCTACACATCCACTCCCTTTAGCCTTCCTAAAACTATGATTCAGCAAATGATTGACTGTTGTAAACACAAACGTTAACTTCCTTGTGCCATGTATCTACCACTCATCTTTGTGCACTTTCACATTCCTATGGAAGAACCCACTTATCTATCTGAGCCAGCCTATCTGACCAAAGCCCGCAGGATTTAGCCTATTTATCTCATTTTTGATGAAGATGATTTATCTGATTCTCATGCACCAGCTAATCCAACCCCATCTTCTCCTGCTCCAACTCCTACTCCTTCATCCTCTGCACATCCTGCTACCTTGGATTTTATCCACAAAATATTTTGTGAGCAATTTAGGTTGCAAAATAAGATGATAGCTGCTCAACACCAGGAGCAGAACACAATGATTATCACTCGACTTCGCAACCAGTCCTATCGCACCACTCTTCAGGCGCTACATTAGCCAACTCCCTAGCAGATCTTCAGTATCACCTAGCCCATCATCCTACTGCACCTCACCCAGTGGCTCGTGATCCTTCCCACCCAGGCTACAGGATCGATGATCCATTTGTTCAGTAGTACTTCGACCCTACCGGAGCATACTTTAACGATCACCCGCCTGCTGATGCTGCTGATGATGATTTGTGATGATGTTTTATATTTCTTATGGCTATATGGATGTATTAGTTTTTCTATTTTCACTGTACTAGAATATTTTCTTAAAATGTTTAAACATTTGTGCTATTTTTGGTTATTTGCCTAGTGCTAGTCTTGTTATTTATTCTGATTAAAATAATGTATATTATTATTTTTGATTTTTTTAAAACAAATGCATGCTACTTTATCTGGTTACTATGTTTGTTTCTTCAATTTGTCATAATCACTCATTATGGAAGAGTTTTTATTTCCTACTATAATAATATTTTGACAAAGGGGGAGAAATGATAAAATATGTGACGATTATAGTTGATGATGTATAGTTGATGACATATAACTGTGACATACTTATATTTATTTTGTTGATGTTATAGTTGATAATGTATAGTTGATGACATATAACTGTGACATACTTATATCTATTTTGTTGATATACCTGTACCTAATCTTGCTATAAAGAAATGTCAAGTTACAAGTCTTTTAAATGCTCCCATTCAAAGGAAAGATCTACTTACGGGGGAGTTTTTTTCTAAAAACGTATTTTTAACGGAAAGATCTACGAACAAAGAATAATGGTCTATTTGCATCAAAGGCTACATCAGACTCACCATATGTGTATTTTGGCATAGTTTGTCAATTATCATAATAGGGGAGATTGTTGACACAAAGTGGTCACAGTCAATCTGATTCTAATAATCGTCAAACATCAGATGAATCATATCTAAAATACAGATGAAGTAGATACTCGATGCAAAGCATATCAACTCCGTCAGTACTAATGACAAACTCTGCAACAGCTATTGGTTTCTATTCAAATATAATCTTTCATTTATTTGAGTCTAGGACTGATGTAAGCTGAGTCACACTGGCAATCCCAAGTACCTATACCCAGTTACCTAGTCCACTCAAATAAACCAAAGAACCTATCCACCAAATTAGGCCATATTTATTTACAAAGTCTATCATACTAGCAGACCGAACTCGGGTCAAACTCGGACCAAAATCGGTTACCCTTTTGGTATGAAATCAACCAATTCATTAGCTCCTAATTTCTTGGCCCAACGGTTGGATATTTAAATTAAATCCTGACCGAATTATGACCGAATTCTATTTGTGTACAACCTATAAATAGAATTGGAATTCTTCATTCTAACAACAACGAAAACAACACAACTACTCAATATTCTTAAGTCTTCTATCTTATTGTGAGTAAACCCTCAGAGCCTTAACCTTCCCATCTAAAGAGCAACTCCCTAGCCTTCCTAGTGCCAAGTATAATCTCGGTCTAGAAGTATTCTGAGTTTTAAAGGGCTTTGTTAAATCAGTTACTCTCTCTCTCTCTCAAGCTGTGAAGTTGTGAGACTTCGGATCAAAACTCATAGTGTAAAGAAGTGGCAAGCCTTCAGATCAAAGCTTGTGATTCACTATTGGTGATTATAGTGGATATAACTCCGAGCTTGAGTTCTCGGGACTGGACTAGTCCTCTCAGAGGGAAACCAGTATACATCTTGATTTTTGTATTTGCTTTCTCTCTTACTCTATTATATATATTCATAACACTGCTAGTAGTATTCTTACATATGAGATATATTCTAACTGCTAGTAGTTGATCACCATTGCATGCCATAGAATTATATTTTAACAGGTGATTTTATACTTCTACATACATAAACTCTATTCACCCTCTCTAGAGCTGCCATACACGGTCCTACAGTAGTAATGGTTGCAAGCCAAGTAGTAGCACATCAGTTTTGATACACTTCAAGTAGACGCGGCTTAGTCTTTGCTAAATCTGCCAGTTCTGCGTTGGGTGGCACGTACTACTCAGAAGGAATTTTCTATGTTGGCAGTGTAGATATATATTTTATCTCATGTAAGGCGAACCCCAACTCGCCACTTGGAGTAAAAATAGTTCCAGTGATAGAGTTATATCGCTCTAACAAATCTAAGAAGATATTAGCGTTGGGCGCAATGCCATAGCAAGTCGCTAACAAGGCATTATATAAACCCGAAGATACGAGATTCTTGGTATATTGATCCAATATCTGTATCGTTGCTCGACGCTAATTGATATTTTTATTAAACTGGTAGTCGAATGTTCTTATAAAGATAAATGCCTTTAGCTTCAGTATAAGTGTTGGTGAACAAAGGATACTGATAGATTGAATCAACGAAGAATCTTCGCTTCGTACGTTCCCGGGATAAAGTTCTCGTATTTGAACTGAATGTCCATCGTTGAAACTGAAGAAATAACCATGTTTGTAGCTAATTTTCCTCGGTTAGTTCCATTAGTAGGGGGAGTCAAATCCCACTCCATCTTTCATGGATAAGTAGCATGAGAGAAGGCAGACAGCAAAAAACTTCTTGACATCTCTGGAAGATACATGATCATACCATGAATATTGAATAACCACTTCACCGTCTTTTTCTTAGGCTGAGATGATTGATGAATGGCATCACCAAACAAGAAAGCCAACTTAGAATATGTCTCATTCGCAAAGGAAGTAAGAGATTCGCCGCTTATCAAAGACGTCAATATTCGTTCCCATTGCCCGGCTATCAATAATTGGCGTATATTGGACATCTTCTGATCACATTGGGAAAACTCAGTGTGCGATAAGTCTTCTAGATAATTGGTATACAAAAGTCAATTAAGAGATCCCATTAATTCAGCCAAAGGATCCATGCCCAAGTCAACTACAAAAGCCACAAACGAGGAGTTAACAAATCTCATGAAGAGGGGTACGTAAAAATAATCCTATTATGAGTCTTTAAAGATTCTAAAGGGGGCGCATTCTTTCTAAATTTTTAAAAACTATACGGATTTTACGAATACTTCAGAAGATAATCATATTTTATGTGCCAATCTGTCCAAACAGACGAAGAATGCGCCAATCTGTCAAAACAAACAAAATGTGCACCTACTCGCCAATAATGAGGAAAGTGCGCCATAGTAACTATTTTTTCTCTGAACGAGGGAAAGTGCGCCATAATGACTGATTCCACTCTGAACGAGAAAAAAATGCGCCATAAAGGCTATTTCTGCTCTGAACGAGAGAAAAGTACGCGTATACACGTCCCTTTGTTCTATGTTTTTCGTTCTCCTTCTTCTTCTTCTTCTTTTTTGCCATTATTGGAGTTTACATTGTATATGTAAAAAGAGAGAAAGAAGATAAAGGAAAAAAAATTAGCCGTCGTACCTAACAGTGGAGGGTGTGCTACAACCACTGATGCTACTCTCGACGACAACATATTGAGCCTCTCTCCGATGGGCTGAGACACAGTCGACCTCGCCATTGTTGCTCAAGAAGAGGAGGTCAATCCCTTTCCCTTGTTGCATTTCTTGGTAGCTTGAGTTTGCTTGGGGGCCATTGCTGTTGCTCGAGGAAGAAGAAGAAGAAAAAAAGATTGAGAGCAGTAGAAAAGTTCTTTATCCTCAACCCGTATATTTATAGATTTGGGGGAAAAACTCTTCGGCTGTTGACTCTTCAAATCTCGTACATTAATCATGCTGATCGCCCACTTCAGTAAATCTATTAGAATTCTGCACAGAGTGCGCGCATAAATATCTCAACAACTTTTATGCTTCTAATTCAAAGTATTTTGAATTCATCTGATGAATTCAAAAAATTTAAATGGAGTTTTGTAGAAGCATAAAAAGTGCGCCTCAAAAAGATTGCGCAGTTTTCTACAAATAAACTCAACAGTGGAAGAATGGCGCACTCTCTACTTGTTTCAGAATAAAGCACTTTCTTAGTCCTCAATACTTTCGCGCACCTTCTTAAAACTTTAGAAGATGGCGCACTTCCTTACTGTGGCGCGCTTTCTTAGTAGTACGAAAGTTTGCACACAAACTATCTTACCTCTTTCAGTATTTAATGTTGCAAACTGACAACTGACATATATAGAAACCGAAGAGTCAGAAGTTATCATTACAGCTGGACTGCGATACGCCGACCCAGGTTGTCGTTTAGCAACCCAGTCATTGTGCCAACTTTTTTAAAAGTGCGCCGCTGTGCCAATTTCTTCAAAAGTGCGCCGTTGTGCCAATTTCTTCAAAGGTGGGTCATTGTGCCAATTTCTTTAAAGGTGCATCGTTGAGCCAATTTTTTCAAAAGTGCGCCGTTGAGCCAACTTCTTCAAAAGTGCGCCCATGAGCCAATTTTTTCAAAAGTTTGCCGTTGTGCCAATGTCTAAAAAAGTGTGCCATCATGGCCAATTTTATCAAAGATGCGCCATCACGGCTATTTTTTCAAAAGAGCGCATGTATAGCCAATATTTTTAAAAGTGCGTCAGTCTCCAGACCACTTCTGAAGTACGCATAATATCCTAACTGACAATGAGCAGTTATGAGTTCGTGTTTTACATGCCATACTTCTCGTAAAAACTATACAAATAACTGTCTCCCACGACCTTTGTTTTTCTCGTAATGGAAGCTACGTGTCAAATAGTCAGCAAGTTGTGCACCCACTCATTAAGAACGTGGGGTGTTAGTCCACCAAAAGTGCGCGCACAATGGTAAAACTGTACAAACTCTCCAAAGTGCGTGCACACTCTCATAACTGCTCATAAACTCTATAAATACAGGATTTGTACAACCATTAGGAAGGGAGACATACATACAGAGAAATGGGCTAGAATTTTCAAGTCTTTAAAATTCAAGAACATAAGGAGAGAAATAGAAGCTTCTCGTGCCGTTGTTGCCAAAGCTTTCTTATTGTTCAAATCTCCAAGTTGTTCACAATATTTCTTGTATTTTTTTATCGTTGTGTGGTCCAAGGAGTAAAGTGATCGTCTGCAGATCAGATCTCTATAGCTATACTTTCCCAGAATCAACTGTACTTAGATTCCAGTTTAGGATCTTTTTTACTTTTCTTTCTTTTTAATAGTTTGTAATACAAAAGTTTCGTATAAACTTTTCTTCGCAAACAGTCCAATTTACTTTTAAAATATAACATATTCCGGTTCAACCCATTCTAATCCGTTCGGCTTAAATTTCTTGTATTTACATAGATTTACATAAAATATAGATCCACACTTGTGAAGTATATAAATAAATAAGTAAAATAAAGTTATATATCTCAAAATTTTGTATGTAATGTGCAAATTTTTCGAAGGTAGAGCTTTCAGTTAAAAGTTAAGATAATATTGATAATCATGCGACTACAATTTATCTTTTAGTATTTGCATCAAAGGTCAAATAGAGTTGGTTTGGAATATAACACGTATTTAGCGACTGTAGAAGATATATATAAAATTGGTGGGGTTATGAAGAGGTAGTAGATATATATGAAATATGACTATCAGGGGTCTTGGTATCAGAGTACTGATAGAGTATTAGTGTGTCCCCATATATAGGCTGTGTGTGAGTAAATTGGTGGGGTTATGAAGTAGAGAATACTGTGAGTGTGTAGATGACTGTAGAAAGTGTGTTATAGTTGTCAGTATAGTGCTAATTATGATTATTGTGATATATATATATATATATATATATATATATATATATATATATATATATATATATATATATATATATATATATATATATATATATATATATATATATATATATATATATATATATATATATATATATATATATGAGTATGGGGTATTGAGTTAATTATGAATATCTTAAGTACCTGGGGTACTAAATGTCAAGTGATACCTAGATACCAAGTGGATATACAGCTACATGTATAGGATTACCTATATAAGTTAAGTGGTAAATAGTTTAACATAGATAATACTCATTATAAAAGTAGAATAACTAGGTCTATGTTACAAGTTAGATAAATATAAGTTAAGTGGTAAATAGTTTCACATAGATAATACTTATTATAAAATTAGAATAACTAGGAATGCTTGTCGTCACCTCCGAAGTCAAGTGTTCATGTGACCCATTATCTGAAAATTTTTTACTTCTGCAAGCCTTTTGAGGCTTTTAGAGTTATATCAAAAATCTAGTAGACTTTTGGAAATCTAGTCTAACTCTAATAGCCTTAAAAGGCTTGCAGAAGTAAATTTCTTTTTCAGAGAATGGCTCACATTGAATACGTGATGTCACACATATCATTTATTAGTGTTTACATGTGTATCCATCTTTGTATCCATTTGGACAATATACTTGAACGATGTCTATTCATCTTTGCAGAAGTATCTAAAAATGGATCTGAATTATTACCTGCATCATCGTTCGTGGATGTACAACTGTCATCCTGATGACATGTATGGTGTACTTAATAAATTCATACAGGGGGTAGAACAGTTCCTGCAGTTCGCCAAGGTATTCCCTCAGTACATGGATGATACCAAAATTATTTGTTCGTGTGTGAGATATCGTAACTTAAAATATCACTCAGAAGTGGACGTAACATATCATTTGTACTCGAAGGGTTTCACGCTGAATTACTATCAGTGGACCTCACACAGAAAATTTGTATTTTTAGCATCAGAGCCAGAGCTTTATGTGGAGCCATATATGGATGTCCACGACCACGCTAGTTACGACGACAGGTGCGTGAACATGGTTTTTGATGCTGCTGAACCTAGTTTCAATCCGGATAATCATGATCCAGTTGAGGAGGCACAGAATACCGATGCTGAAAAGTTTATGGGGTTACTGAAGAATGCAAGGACTCCACCACTAACAGAATAATACATATTAGCGAAGCCTAAAAACGTCGCTAATAGGTAAACTAATGTCGCTAAATTAGCGACATAATTAGCGATATTTTTATGGTGTCGGGTATTTCATGGTCGCTGACAACATAAATGTCTCTAGTCATCGCTGTAGCGACGTATATTTGCGACGAAATGATGTCGCAGAATATACGACGATTAGCGATGTATCGTCGTTAAAATGACAACATAATATTTGGTCGCAAAATGTCGCTATATTAGTGATATTATAAGCGACGTTTTGCTGCAACAATGCTGACAAGGCAAGTTTTGCCATGTCAACATGTTAGCAACATTTAGCGACAAATTAGCGACGTCCTTGGTATCAAGTAGCGATATTCTGATACTTTTTAGCAACGTAAATATAAGTCATGAAACATCATAATACGTCGCAACACGTCGCTAAATTGAAAAAATCAAAAAAATAGAATACAATTTATAAAATATTTCCCAACAAAACTCTACCTGCAGTTATAAAATTACAGTTTATATAAATAGACCCGGAGCAACCCTCTGTTGAATTTTTTGGGTTCGTCGACCCCTTCGGTGGAACACTCAATGCCAAAATTTTTTAGTGTAAAATTAATATGAATAATAAATTAAACTCACATTACACTAAATATGTCCCAAGAGGTAGATAAATAAATTTAAAATAAGTGTCATATGCATCTCAGAATATAATAAAAAGTATAAAAAAATACATCAAAGACCCAAGAGTGGGCCAATACACACAAACACACTAAAACTTGTCCAAACAAGGACTACTACTAATGAGGAGGAGCACCGCAACGCATCTGGGATAGAAAAAACTCATACTGCTTATGTAAAAGCGTCACCAATGCCGATGGAGGCGGCAATGATGGATGCGGTTCCTATAACCTGTCTTCAGCACCAGCCCCAGCGGTTAGGACTTTAACTATCAGATCTTCGAGGATGCCAGTTTCAACAACCTCGTTTCAGCAAACAGTACCAACTCGAACTCAGCAGCAAAGAACACATTCCTCAGTAGGGTATTCTTATTGTGGAAAGCCAAGACACGTGATCTCAAAGTATCGTAGAGTGGAAACTTGTCTACACAGAGCTAGTTCGTCATCATTATCCCCGGCAGGACCATAGTACAAGGCTCCAGTACTGGTTCAGCAGAACTAGGGTATGAGTCTTTTGCCGACCCATCTCAAGTATTCCAGCAGCAGAGGCCACATCAATATACACAAGACCAAGCTCAAGTACAAGCCATGCAAGAAGGTCCACAGCAGCGAGGACCAGTAACGAGAGGATGAGGCCAGGCTATGGAACTCACCGTAGAGGAGCTGTTAGCTTCAGGTAAAGTTATGGCAGGTACCATTCTCGTCAACTCTCATTCAGCTTCAATATTGTTTGATTCTGGTGCATTATATTCCTTTATATCTGTCCAATGTACGATACGAGTTAGATTAAACCCTGAATCCTTGTCTGTAAGACACAATATACTTTCTGGTAATGATATCATTGGATTAGATAGAGTTTATACCTCGTGTTGGGTCATAGTGTGCGGGAGAGATTTTTTGCTAGACTGATAGAGTTTCCGATGGAAGATTATGACGTCATCCTAGGAATGGATTAGTTGAGTGCTCGACACGAATCGATAGATTGCCATAATGGCAAGGTTATCTTTCGTATCCCTGGAGTGGAAGAATTCTCATTTTCTAGAGGAGAGATGGAGTCTCCGTCAGCAATCATGAGCATGTCAGTAGCAGAAGGAGTACAATTTCCCAGAGTGGTCAGTAAATCTTTAGATGTATTTCCATAAGAACTTCCAAGCATGCCACCAGAAAGGGAGATCGAGTTTACTATTGATCTACTTCCAGGAAGAACACCAGTGTCAGAGAGAGTCTACAGGATGGCACTATCAGAGTTGGAAGTCTTGTACCATATGATAGAAGAATTGAGAACCAAGAGATTCATTCGTGCTAGTGGATCGCCTTGGGAGCCCTAATGCTACTTGTGAAAAAGAAGGTTGGAACTTTCCGTTTGTGTGTTGATTATCGTACCCTCAATGCGGTAACCATCAAGAACAAGTATCCCTTGCCAAGGATAGATGACTTGTTCGATCAGCTTAGTGGAGCAACAATATTTTCCAAGATTGATCTGCGGTTAGTATATCATCTGATTAGATTCAGAGAGCAGGATATACCCAAGATGGTGTTCAAATCAAGATATGGCTATTGGAAGTTTCTAGTGATGTCCTATGGAGCATCCAATGCGCCAGCAGTGTTTATGGATCTCATGAATCATATTTTTATACCATACTTGGAAAAGTTCATGATTGTGTTTATTGACGACATCTTGGTGTACAGTCGAAGCAAAGTAGAGCACGAGCAACATCTTCGCACAGTTCTTCAAGTCCTCAGAGAACATAAATTATATGCCAAGTTCAGTAAGTACGAGTTCTGGCTTGATCTCATTCCGTACTTAGGTCACATTATTGCAAAAGGTGGAGTAAAAGTGGATCCCCAGAAGATAGAAGCTATTGAGACATGGCCAGTACCTAGAATAGTTGTAGAAGTTCATAGTTTCCTGGGGTTAGCGGGATATAACCGACGATTTGTGTTAGACTTTGCTAGTATTTTTGTACCCTTGATGCCGTTAACTCGTAAAGATGTGTGCTTTGATTGGACAGATGAATGTCAAAACTCTTTCAAGAAACTCAAACAAAAGTTGATCATGGCACCTATTTTAACGCTTCAAGATGGGACAGGTGGTTTCACGGTATATTATAATGTGTCAGGAAAAGAACTAGGGTGTGTTCTCATGCAATAAGGTAAGGTTATCACTTATGTGTCTCGGCAGCTTCGAGACCATAAGAAAAATTATCCGACGCACGACTTGGAGCTAGCAGCAGTTGTCTTTACACTCAAAACTTTAGAAAAATTACCTATATGGAGATCAGGTAGAGATTTATACCGATCACAAGTGTTTGAAGTACATTTTTACTCAGAAGAATGTCAACATGAGTCAGAGGAGATGTCTAGAGCTAATGACAAACTATGATCTTGACCTTCAGTATCACCTTGGGAAAGCCAATGTCGTAGCGGATGCTTTGAGCTGGAGAGCAGGAGCTTATTTTCTCACAGCTCAGCAAAATTTTTTAGAAGATCTTCAGGTGATGGACATAGAAGTAGTATTACCTGCAAAAATGGCATTGATAGCTGGCTTGCAAGTTCAAACTAGTATCATAGAAAGGATCAGAGCAGCAAAGTCCACAAATGTCAAGCTTCAGGGACTCATGACAGAGTGTGGGGCATGACGTAGACACGAACTAAGCATTCACAGTGACAAAACTCTCTGATTTGGTAATCATTTTTGTGTACCAAGTGGAGATATCCATCAAGAGATCATGTCAGAAGTCCACAGTTCTCAGTATTTTGGTTCATACTGGAGGAACAAAGATATACAGAGATATTCGTCAGTATTTCTGGTAGAATGAAATGAAGTGGGAGATAGCCCAATTTGTCTCAAGATGTTTGGTTTGTCAACAAGTTAAAGCTGAGCATCAGAGACCAGCGGGACTTCTTCAACCTTTACCAATTTTGGAGTGGAAGTGGAAATACATTACCATGGATTTTGTGACCGATCTTCCTAGATCCCCAGCTGGCAGAGATGCTATTTGGGTAATAGTGGATCGACTCACGAATGTTGCTCACTTTCTTTCCTTCATAGTTGGACAGTCTACAAAGCAGTTGGCTCGGATATGCATGAATCAAATTATCAAACTTTATGGATTACCAGTCAGCATCGTATCAGATAGAGATTCTAGATTCATATCTCATTTTTGGAAGAGCTTTCAGCAGAGTTTGGGTACCCTTCTGAAGTTCAGTATATCTTATCATCCCCAGAAAGATGGTCAGTCAGAATGTACCATCCAGACCCTACAAGATATGCTTCGTTCTTGCACCCTTGACTTTGGTGGTTCGTAGAAGGATAACTTGCACTTGGTGGAATTTTCTTACAACAACAGTTTTTAAGCAAGTATCCAGATGACACATGGAGGCACTTTATGGAAGAGAGTGCAGATCCCCTGTAGCTTGGGATGATATTGGTGAGAGAAAATTGCTTGGTCCGAATAAGAGAGCCCAGACAATTGAGGTAGTCAAACAAGTTAGGAAGCATCTTAAGGTGGCTCAAGATCGTCAGCGTCATTGGGTCGATTCGCATTGGGGATCTCTTGAGTTTTCTATTGGCGACCATTTATTCATTAAGATTTTGCCTACCCGAAGGGTCATCAGATTTGGTGTACGGGGACAGCTTAGTCCGAGGTATATATGTCCGTTTGATATCCTCGAGCGAGTGGAAGATGTTTCTTATCACCTTGCTCTTCTGTTGTTGCTCCGTAAGATGCATAACATTTTCCATTTATCCCAGTTAAGATGGTATATACCGGATTCAAGCCATATCCTGGATCATTCAGAATTGGTCGTTGGTACGACCTTTCATATAAGGAGAGGCATGTATATCCATTTTGGACCAGAGAGAGAATATTCTTAAGAACCGAATTATTCGATTAGTCCGAGTTGCTTGGAGGTATTACTCACCGGACGAGTCAACTTGGGAGCAAGAGGATGATATCCGTGCTCGATACCCTTATTTGTTTGACTCGGAAGATATACTTGTTCGTATATCTCATACCCTGATCTTGTCTTGTGCATGCTTATCTTGTTCTAAGATTATTCTTGATTCTCATATGCCCTTGCTTACTTATATTGCATGTCCCTAGAGTTTTTTTGCTAGACCCTGTGCCTTATTAAAATTTTGAGGATAAAATTTTTAAGGAGGAGAGAGTTGTGAGACTTATCTCACTGTTCTAGTATACATACCCGATATACCCATATTATACATGTATAACTCATTTATTGTTTAATTGCTTCCATCATATTTTATGCCATTCATGTATTGTTTAGGTTATTTTTGCAAATTTCTCTTAGTTGTATGCTTTGGACAGCTGGTCCCTCCATTTTTTTGGTGTATGGCTGTGAAGAATCCGGGTGAGGGGCATGGATTATGATCCAATGACCGACAATCAATTCTTTGCCTATATAAGCAACCCCACTATCTTTTCTCCACTTTGATTTTATTTTCATTTCTCTTTCCTTCTTCCCCAGCTGAGAGCAGCAGCCGAGCTTGGCCTTGGCTATGGGTGACCTTGGTAGTGTTGGTATTATGCTAGAACTTGACCGTAGGTATGTATATCTTGTCAACCGAAGGAACAACCGTGGATTTTGCTTTGATTCTTAGTATGACGTATTTTAATTATTTGCTCAGTGTTATTTTTGGGTAACCCTTATAACTTGTCTCATTGATGATTTTGTTTTCCTTGAATTAGATTATTCATAGAGCCCGAGAACAACAAGTCGGAGAATGCAAAGTTGGCCTGAGAATGTATACAAAAAGTACGTAGGGAACCCTTGACGCTTAATACAAAGTTCTAGTGAGAGCACTTATGTGTGTTTCATAAATTTTTTAAAAAATATGCCAAGATATGTTGAGTACTCTGGTTACATTTCTCTGCTCTTACGTATATTTTGTACTATGATAATTTCTTCAAAAGTATGCCAATCCTACTTGGCGTACTTTTGAATGGGTCTACAAGTCATTAAGAATGTACGTCACTGCTTAAATCGCTAAGTTGGCACACTTTGTTGTGTTAGCGTACTATATGGCATTCTCCAGAGATGGCACACTTTGTAGTCCTTCATAATTACTTCATGACTAAGTAATAACTTCTGACCATTCTCGAAAATTGTGTCCTCGACTGCAGTATTTCCTCTACTATTATGCCATATCTTGAGACTTGTGTTTTGTCTTTTAGTAGACCTTTCTATGCTTGTTTGTGCGCCAAACCTCACTACTGGCATACTTGGTGAAAGTATGCCAAGTTCATAGCTTGGATACTTTCATTTGTGCCCCAAGCTCCTGACTTGCGCACTTTTATCATTTTGCGATAATATTCTAGAGTGTGCTTTAGTATCATTTGTGCGCCATATTTGTTCGGAGCATATTTGTATCAAAGTACGCAAGAACTGTCCGAACTAGTCATTTGTGCGCCAATAGTATTATTGACCATTTGTGTGCCAATGGTGTTTTGACTCATTGTGCGCGAATATTATTTTCTTGTCTGATTTTATGCACCAACCATAAATTGATGATTTATGCGCATGTATGCCAGTAATCTCTTTAATATGCTTAACTCTTGATGATTCTATGGCTCTTTTATCCCGTTTTGTAGTTAATCAGGGTTATTTCTTGAATATGATATTCTTGATATTAATCTTGATTTACTGACATGATCTAGTGATTGTACACTATAGATGAACTCCTAAATCTTGACATAGAACTGATATTGTACTGATAATCCTGATACTGTACTGATAACCATATTACTCTTGATCCTGAAACACCTGATGATGGATCGATGTAGCGCACTTCTGACACGAGAATTCCTGTAACTGTCCTAGTCAAGGATATTAGTAGCACCTGTATTGCATGTCATGTATTCCCGTGGTTGATTTTAATTATTCTTGCCAAGTTTTTGTCCTGTCTTGCATCATATCTAAGGCAGATTCCTGAGCACCACGGTCGAGAATTCTTGATAATTGTCCAGGCTAATAACTAGAATAATAATATAAAAAGCATCTAGAAAAATTTCCTGGCTATATGTAATCCCGGTATCCTAGTGGCACCTAATGAATTTGGATCTCTCCGTCGCGAGGGACACACTTTCAGTACACCGATGAGTGTTTCACTACTAGAAAATATAAAAAAATAATTATACTTGATAAACCTATATTATGTACTCGTTCGTCTGGATAACCCAGATCGTCTGCAGGGCATAGGGCTGTAAGAAATCTTAAACTTTATGTTAGTAACTAGGACCGTGATAACCCTAGTTAGCTAATAATAACAAGCCGTAGGGCATGATTGCCCGTGATTACTTAATTTCCAGTCTAGTTTAGTCCCGTCCTGATTAACAGCTGATCCGAAAAAAGGTAACCTGAGTACTGATTCCCGATGTTCTTGTTTAATTACTCCATAACTATTTAACTATTATTTTACCCGTTGCACTTATTTAACTATTTCTTGTACTATTTCTTATTGATTTATTTGCATGCTGGTTTTAGTTCGTAAGATTGGCTACCTTGTGGTACTTGCTATTTTGGAGTCTGACTCCATTGGTTTTGTATGGTCAGATTTTGGAGCAGGACCGCAGGATCTCCAGTACTTCCCTCCTTAAGACGGTGAACACGAGGACCACCCGAGGATATGAGTGGATTTCTTCTTCCCCACCCACTTGATCTTGTACATTATTCTTTTAAGGAGTTTAACCACCGAGCACGTATTTATCTCATATTTTGGGATGACATTCTAGCCTACGGGCCTACATGTAAAACATATTCTAAATTATAGCTAGAGCTGATCATGTAACATTGTACTCTACTAGTTTTTCTTTTGATAACTAGCTTCGTGATCATCTCGATATATATAGTTTGTGACGCCTTACTATTATATGTTTGGTAATCATACGTATTGTAACTTGTTGCTTGCTTGAGATTGAGACACCTATGATTCTTGACCCAGGATTGCCTGATGGATTATTGAGTAAACCCTCACATGTTTAGACATTCGTGACCGTATCTTGGGGTATAGAGTACTCTGGTATACATAGCTGGCTTTGTCTGTCCCCACTCTCCAATATTCTGGTTCTGGGGCATGACACCTGGAGCTAATGGATGATATGTAGCAGCAGTAGTACTAGTAGTAGAGTTGTGGTGATTTTTGTATCATTAAAGGTGTTAGTGTAGTAGTGTGATGTTGTAGTCGAGTTGTGATGAGGTATGGTGGTGTTGTTGGTGGCTTGAGGGTATTTACAACTGTGTGTTATATGCAGAAGGTGTTGGAGTTGTGATGTAAGGAGATGAAGGCTTGGGTTGCCTGTTAACTATGATATGTTGGAAGAATTATAATACAGTAGTAGTTACTTGATGGAGGAGGGCTCAAAAAATTAAGGAGCAGGATCTTGTGCACTGCTATGGGTAGCCTGGGCAAGGCAACTGTGACTAGCGTCAAGGAGAAGAGTGAGACTTGAGCAGTTGGTTGTGACTGATACCCACAACTTTAGAACTGATACTTAGTATCAGTTACATTTGGATTTAGGTATCAATGGGGTATTAGGTACCAAAAGTGTGTTATCAGTTGGAGTGTTGGTAATAGTAAGGTAAGTTGGGTTATTAGAGTATTAGATGGTTGGGTATTAAGGTTGAGCAAAGTAGGAGTCACGTTATTGATGATTATCATATTTATATATACAAGTTATAGAGTATACTAAGATACTATATATAATAGTTTATCTTTATAAGTCATGAGTATATATATATATATATATATATATATATATATATATATATATATATATATATATATTAGTGCTATTATCTAAAATAGTTAGTATTGGCTAAGTGTTAACTAGTTAGTGGCTAATATGGACTAATGACCTTATTGTGGACCTAGAAACTTGTGCATGACCTAAGTTTGACTAGTTTGACCAAAGTTGGCCTAGCTTGACTAGTATGATCTAGAAATGGCTTAGAAATCATATTTAGTGCATTTTAGCTCATTTATCACTATATACATTCAATTGACATAATATTCATATATATGTCTGTGTGAAACCAGTTCAGATACCAAGTTGTACCAGTTGCTCAGGACTACATGCGAGTACTTTCTCTGACAGTTTTTAATTTATGGTAGCTTCTATGTTATATGCATCTAGTGTAGTCATACATGATTCCTGACACGATGTTACACGGATTGGTGTATTCTGGATTCCGTCATGAGATGTTATTTCCTGTTGTACCATATACATGCCCTGTGATTCCTGTATATGTATAAATACCGATTTCTGAGAAGGTTGGCCCCCTGCTCTGTGAATCCTGTATCATAATATGTCATGGTTGGATCCACTATACCAATCGGGGGTTGGGGAGTGTTAGATAGATATTTGATCATACCTATTCTTGTACAAGTATTCCTGTACAAGTATTTATGTACAAGTACCATATTAGTGTTAATCATACACTTCATGTATGATTAATTAGTCCATGATCACTGTTCATGTTCCCAAGACGATAACATGTCGAAGCTAGCACTCACACACTTAATATAGTTTTGTTAGCCCTGATTCCATGTATATGAGATTACATTACCCTGTCTATTTATATTCTCGCAATTCCATTATCTGTTCCTATTGTTGTTTCCTACTCTTATTTTTTATCTTGTATTTCTTTACTATTTACTGTTTTGTAGTCTTTATCATTTATTTGAACTACAGTTAGAGGTGTACTTTACTCCAATCCTGACTGGATATATTTTTTAGATAATTTTTTATATGATTGGTATCCTACACACTATGGACCTCAGGATGTAGTAGGTATAGAGTTGGAGACGGTGGCTCAGGAGGAGCCAATACCGGTTGAGAGAGATGATCAGCTAGTTGCAGTTAGTTAGATTATTGTACTGGATATGTCTCCAACTTAGACATTTGGTATGTTACAATATGTTGAGATTATTTGTACTTAGACTATTAGACATTATTTGGATTGTATTGTGACTTTGTGACTCTATTCTTCTATTCCATGTCGTGCCATATATTCCTCTAGTTTCATTGTATTTGAGAACCGTTTATCATATTGCCATATTGTCATCAATTTAGAGTTAAGATATTATTGACAGATTCTATTATATATATTGTGTGAGATGTTAGATAATATTGTTGACCTAGACAAAGTTCTACCGCCGATGCTGTGGCATAGGATGAACGTACCCAGTACTCGTACCCATACATCGGGTGTGGCTCGTGACACATTTTTGTGGTGGCCCATACAGGTCAGGCTTCATAATTAGTGCGATATTGTGGTAGTGAAACGGCTTAATTGTACTACTGCGAGCCTGCGATAGGATCTAAGATTTCTAGGATGAGAGAAGACTCAATCACACCTAGGAAAATCCTATACTCATTTGATTCTTGAATATTTGTTCTTCCTTATAAATATTTGGATTCTTACACCCTTAAAACTCATTATATGCCTATCTATATCCTCATAAATGACGACTTTGAACATGATGGAAGGAGATGCAAGCAAGAAGGTTGCATGGTAGGAGACTTAGAGGATATAGTGCCTCTAAATCTGGATAGAGAAAAATAATTAATTTAGAATTTTGATATATTTCTGGATAATATCTTAGTCATAAAGATGAATAAAATAATAACATTATGATACTCTTAAGAGTAAATTGACGATGATAGTATGATGCTCATAATATATAGTGAATGGAAAAGATAACAAATATAACATATACAATCGAAGAAAAATATAGCGGTTGCATAAATCAGGCTTAGAATGATAATCAAGGAGGACAAGAGAATGAATTGGAAGGATTGATGACTGATTTTTGGATTTCCAATACTTTAAAGTTATAACTTATAAAGATAAATCGATAAATATTGAACATGAGATTTTAGGAAAGATGGTGAAATAAGGATTTAAAATTCTTAGTGGTTATGTACAAAATGGTTTAAATATTTATAATATGATGTTGAGGATCACTAAAACAAACAAAGGAGAATTTTAAAATTGGTGGCATTACGTAAATTGCGAAGGGTAGCAAGTCAAGGGAATAGAAAATGTGAGAGTTAGTTTTAAGATTATCAGTCTCCTGACAAAAAGGACTCTTTCGGGGGTATAAATTCAGATAAGTATATAGATGATATATTTTAAATACTTTTGAGATTTGATTCTTAAGGATTAAAGAAGTATTGGTAATGAAGTCATAAATTAAATTTTGATTTGATGAATCAAAAGTTATCGAGATGGTAAAATAGAGTTGCACAATAAAACTAAGGACTAGTAAATAAGAAGACAGTGGATCATTGGCTCTTGGATATAAATTTAATTTGGAAAATGATAATTGATGACATGATTATGAACTAAGGGGTTTTAAATCATAAGGTTAAATTGGTAAACGGAGATTGAAAGGTATAAATATTTAGAGGTCAAGAATTAGTATAGAGACATACCTTATTGATGAAAGAAATAAGGAATTGATAGAAATATTAAACATTAGGAATCTAGGAAACTAGAAGAATACAAAGAATAATTTGAGATTAAATAAAGGGATTGAATTTGAATGGAGGATGCAAAATTGACTTAAGGTTATGGATTAGCTAATGGCACAAATTGAGGAAAGTGGAATTTTTTGAATCGATGGTGAAATATAGAATCTGATAAAGTATCACGAGGTTATATAAAAGTAAAGGAATGAGTCTTGAGGATTAGTCACTTCTGAGAGAGATTGAGCAGAATTTCTAGAACAAAGTTCTCCACCACTTATCCTATCTTTCTATAACTCCATTCTTGTATTGATTTGTACCAGGTTCATTATAATATTTTGCCATACCAGTTTGGTTATATTATTGTCTATTCTAATAGTTCTATTCTTATTACGGTATTAAGGAGTAGTTCCTAGGTGGAGCTTTTGGTAGAGACTGTAAGGACTATGACAAGTGGAGAGCGTGAATGAGTGTAAATGATATTAAAGAAGGATTTAATGATTAAAATGAATGCATGAACAATGATGATAGAAATTCATAGGTCAGAAGTATGGAGAGTTGTAACTCTAAAAAGAAACTAGACGGGATCACTAGAATGATTATATTAGAATAAATAATATTAGCGCAAAGCTCGTCAATTCGACGCCTTAGCATATCCGCTTTAATCTGGACACTGTAAGCAGCCCGACGATCAGCTTCCTGGTGTAGTACGACCTTATCCTGAAAGATGGCCATCTTCTTATGCTCGGCCTCTAAATCCATCATCTGAACCTTCAAGTGCACGGTGTACCGGGCATTGGCATCCGCTTGCTCAGCAAGGGTGAGTTTCTCCTCCATCACGCGACGAACATCGGACTCGAGCTTTGCCTTCTCTGCTTGAAGTTGCCCAATCTGTGTTCTTACGTCCTGTAAACCCCCTCACCCAAAAATAGGTATTTTTGTGTGTATTTTATATTTATTGTATTTACCTTAAAGTATATATTTGTATTATTATTTATAATTAATTAAAATTTAATTATTGAATTAGGATACTTTACCATGGTTTGGACATTAATGATATAGGACGACCCCAAAATCTTCATCGTCCTTCGTAGAAAGTAACCTATACTAGAGACGCTACTAGTTGGATCTTTCTGTGACACAAAATTCAATCATGTAGCATTAGTATGACACTAGTGTAACCACCGTAGTTTTTTATATTTAATATTTAGATATTTTTATATATATGATTTATTTATTATTATTTTTCAATTCCAACTTCCTACAATTAGAAACCCATAATTTTAATTGCCACATGAGTCCCCCATGCCAATTTAGGCAACTTTTCTTTCTGTAAAATTTGTATTTTATTTATCTATTATTTATTTTCTTAGAATTTCAAATCAAATCTTAACTATTAAAAATTTACCATAGATTTGCTACTAACCCAATTAGGAAACACAAAATCCTAATCCTACCCATGTCCGAACCCCCCTAATTTTATTTTGTATTTTAAGTTTTTTCTATTTATTTAAATGATGAATTTCTTTAGAGTATTCTCTTAGTTAATTAGAAAATAAATTTCTTGAATTATTTAATTAGAAAATTAATTATTTAAAATTATTTTCCTAAAACTATATTACTACTATTTATCTCTTATTTAAATATTATAAATGTTTTTAGAATTTATTTCACGTATATATATATATATATATATATATATATATATATATATATATATATATATATATATATATATATATATATATATATATATATTTATATTTGGATTTTATACTTACATCTTTATATAAAAGTATATGTATAAATATTTTTGATAATTAGAAAGTGAATTCTTTAATTTATTTGTTCATATAAATATTTTATTTAAAAGTGTTTCAAAAAATCTAATTTTTATTTATTTCAAATCTTTTGTCAAATTACTATAAATTTTCTTAGAATTTTATTTGTATACAAACATATCTTTTGTATTTTATAATCCAAATATCGAATAGATCCAACCCCTGGCCGTGCAGAACCTCCCCCCCTCTCTCGATATATATATATATATATATATATATATATATATATATATATATATATATATATATATATATATATATATATATATATATATATATATATATATATATATATATATATAAACCCTAAACCTAATCTACCCTGCTCCGGCGCCAACCCCCAGGCCACCGCCATCGGCCGGAGAATGTCGCATGCGGGGCCGCCCGCGCGCATAGCATCCGCAACCCACGACCTCCACTTCCAGGTAAGATTTCTCTCTCCATGTCGCTTCGTTTTAGGAGTGATTTCTTTGTATGCACTCATAACCTAACCTTCTAGGATTTTTACCAAGCGGGACGAGTTTTCATGCCCCGGATTGATCAAAAAATCGGCCAAAAGTTGGCCAAAAAACTGTTCAAAAATAGTTCAGAAATTCTGTAAACCCCTTCACCCAAAATTAGGCCTACTTTGCTTAGATTGTGAAATTATGGCTGGTTTGAACCCAAATAGAAATAGAATATTTTATTTATTTACTTATGCAATAATTATGATAAATAATGTGCCTTACCGTTCCTCCAATAATTGGAGCACTACACTAGCCCATGCCTTTCTACAAACTTTATACCCTTGTCCGAGACGTGCCTGCCTACCTTTCTGACCTTTGTGTAACTTATAATCATGCTCTCTGGTGCTATATTTTAGCCACATAATAAACATCGCGGACGTTATTTCTTAATTCTAAATAAATTCTAACTTTGTACCCTTGTGCGTCCCAATCGAAATTGGAGACACAATCTTGACCGTTTTGTCCAACACAAATTTTATTAATATTCTACACTGTACCCTCTACGTCCCTGACACTTGTGTCCCACCAAATTTCATTCCCATGTACTTCAAATTAATTCTAGAACATCATGCACATTTTATTTAATAAATTAAAATTTAATTTTCGTCTTTATGCAATTTTTTCATTTATTGGGGACTTTTACGCAAAAATGCATTGGGGTGTCCCCACCATTGGACAATACGTGAAGAAATCTATTTTTTCCTTCATATGAATTTTTCCAACAATTATCGGAATGTGCAAATGCACAGCATCGATCCCTCATTTAAACCCCATCCTTGTATTTTAAACCATGTAAATTATAGCCCCGGCACCCTCATGTAAGACCAAGGCCCTCATATAGTCCTAGGTCAAACTCCCAAACCCAAATTTCATGCATTTATACAACTTTTTCTCCTTTTTTTCATTGATTCACCAAACCCTATGCAAATCTCAGCCGACCTCTCCCTTACATTACTGTTCTTCTTCTTCCTCCTCCTTCCTGGCTGGAGCCCCGACCTCCGGAGCAGCTACCACCACCGCCATTAACACCCCATTCACAGCCACCCCTATCCTCCTAGACCTCGACTTCCTTCTCCCCTTCCCGGCCGGATCCCTGACCCGCAGCGGCCACGAACTCGCCTCCCTATTCATCCTTCTCCCTCGCCGGACACCCCCTGGCCGGAGCTGCCACCGTCATCTCCTACCACAGTGACCGTCACCACTACCTGGTCGTCTCCAATATCACAAACCACCCTACTATCGTCATCATCTTCTTCTCCTCGAGTTGCCATCATCATCTATACCACCACTTCCCCGAGACATCGCTGGAGCCCAGGCCCGACTCCGTCGACCTCGTCCCACCACCATCGACAACTTCCATCGACGGCAGTCTCCCCTCGCTGCACGACTCCATCACCGCCACCCCCTGCGTCGTGGAGCACCACCTGCCATGACCACCACTTCTTCTACGATCCTCCTTCCCCTCGTCGAGTCCTCCCCGCCGGAGCTGATCGCAGCCCCGATCTACGGAGCAGCCGATCGGACCCCTCTGCGATACCACCGACCCCATCACCATTTCCAGTCAGCCATCCTCCTCCATTCCCTCGACTCCCCTCTACCGCCTACGCCGGAGACAAACCGCCTGCACCATCAGGCCGACCTGAGCTGAACCTACTCCAACTGTATCTCGACAACAATCTGAGCCACTGCTCTCCGCTGAACCACCTCGCCGGAGATAGCCATGACCATCTCTACCTCTCCTTCTCTTCTTCTTCTCGACCTCTTCCACTACCCTCGCCATCCTCGCTGGACTTCCTCCTGCACCATCACCATTGATCATCCCCCATCGTCGACTCGTCAACACCACCAGTACTACATCACCACCATTACTCCAGCTCAGCCACCCTGACGACCATATCCTCCCTGGCCTCCTCCCAATTCCCTGTCAGCCTCCTCCTTCCTCCTTGGTCGGACCTCCCCTGGCTGGGCCTCCTCCAGCAGACACCCTCACCACCATCATCCTCTCCAATATTATCATCATTCAATCTCAAACACATAAACCCTAATCATCATCATCACACTATCACCCTTAGTCATCGTCCTCGTCGTTATCACCACTTCCATCGTCATCGTCATCATTATCATCCTATCATCATCATCATCCTTATTATCGTCACCTCACCTTCGTCCCCGTGTGTATACCCCGAGGTAAGAACCTGTCCATCTTTATCTTTTTATGTGCGCTTGTGTATGCTATTAGTATTGCTTATTGATAGTTAGTTGATTCAGCCGCATTGGTGAAACCAATGACTTGTGTGCGTATACGCACACGTATAGGAAATAAAGTGATATATATATAAATATTTGAATGTATTATATATGCAATTAAATACTATGCTAAATAATAATTAAGAACATATATATACTTAGACTGTACGACCCTAGGACACTGTGGACTGTCCCGTATTACCTTGACCATGTTGACCCTAAGAACAATGTTAGCGTCTGCCTTGTATACACCGACGTACTGGCGAGACCGTGTTAGTTGACTGTCGGTTTGTGTGCAGCACTTGCAGATATGATCCTGCGTAATTTAACACATAATTGACCGTGTTAGATAACTAGTGCCACCCCTAGTGTATCCCCAAGTCCAGTGTAAATATGGTTGTGTATGTGCTAGTGTAATGACTAACGATTTTATTGTATTATATTATATGTACATAGGATATTGGATTTGTTCTGCACGACTTCTGGAGCAGGTTATTGGTACATCACAACTTTCTTGCCAAGTAAGTATACCTTGCCATTTTACTGTTATTTATATTCCATATGTTACATGCATCCTTATTTTCTGTCTTTAGTTTATATATTTTAACAGTTATATAAAATGCGCACGACGGTATCGTCGCGATATATTTTTATTATATATATGTATTGACCTTGTTTATTAGACTACCCCATTATCATGTAGCATCATTAGGTTCATTGGCCGGGATACAGTTATTATACGAGTGTGAGTCTCATATAGATCACGGACTGCGTGAAAGGTCTGGCCTCCTATACGTATGGGCCGTGCGTTAGGGATAACTGCTGATAGAAACTTTGTATGATAGAAGACTTAGCAGTTATTAGAGGTCCATGAACATAGCCTATTGTAGTACGGTGGTCCAATCCTTATCCTTGTTTGGTTGCAGGATTGGGCTAGGGTACTAAAGATAGTCTATGAACCAAATTATGTCATGGATGTGACATGCTTAGAGCATGGGGTAGGAAGAACAACAAGTAAGGTGTGTGGGCTCCGTTGCACTTTCCTTGTGTAACCCGTACGCTCCGTCGGAGATGCGCGGTCATGATGACCACTATATATTATATTATTATCAGGCGGCCTCTGTCGTTCAAAAGATGACATGCTTTGTAGGCCCCTGGATCTCCAAGAGAACCATGCCAATCCCATTTTAGCCAGATAGCCCACGCGTTGGAAAAGTTGTTCTCAAACTGCATTCACATAGATGATTAGGCGACCCATTGGATATTTATTTCAGTACTTTATTGGCATGCTTTTATGTATCTTGTTATGTCCCTCTGAGGACCTGGCCCTTCCAGGTGTATCTGTTCTTGAGTATTCGCAGGATCGCAGATTCGGATGGTTACTTATGTTTCGAGGATGTCTTCTCTTCGAGCCCGTGATTGCTAGCTGGTATACTTATATTATGTTTGTTGTGGTGTACTTATATTGTAATCTCTCTTATATTCGAGTTGGTAGTGGATTTGTTTCCACCCAACTATCATCCTTAGATACTTATATTGAGATCTAGTTTCATAGATACTGGTTATTTATTTATATTTGATTTTCGTTGATGAGATTTAGATTATACCCTGTGACTTGTGACATATATTTATACCACTTGTGGATTTGATATTTATATTACAGCGTACGTGTGGATTTTGGTTTTCATATATTGGAGTTGCCATATCCATACGGTTGGCATGCTTACGTGTCATAGTCCTACGTATTTTTGGGACTAGGGCGTGACAAATTCAATCCAACCCCATCTGTTCATGTCCAATTTTCTACCAACTCGTTTATTATTTCCAAAATATAATTAGTAGGAATTTTTCATAATATGACTGAGATTATTACTGTTCTTGTAGTTTTTATTAATTTATAATATGGATTAAATTATTCGGATTCCAAAACGACAAAAAAACTTTTTTTTTAAAAACTAAAATCTTACGATATGGATGCGCCCCACCAAACAGGACCACCTCACCGCGTACCAATTGTACCAAAAAGAATATTTGGTATATCCAGACTTGTGAAATTTTGTGAAAGTTGACTCGGACGTGTGTGCGCACAAGAATGAACCTGTATCCATAAAAAGTCTCCCGTATCAGTGTTTTGCAACTTTTTAAATTAGTTTGTTTGCCCTCGTCGGATCGCTATGAAACTTACGCCATTGGACTCGCAGGGTTTGACTTGTCCTGTGACATGAGTATAGCTCAATTCCGAGTCAGTCGACGGAATACTGTTTCGTGGGCCCGACGATTCGACTTGACGAGCAATTTCATGATCGGCTTACCGGAATCCAAAACTGGATATACCGTTGAGTTTTTATTGTTGTTTTGAATTTGTTTAACCTATAATTTATCCCATTTAGAGACTTTTATCCTTGGCACACTATTCGGTACAAAATAAACCACGGTGGACCCCGCTTTGGCACAAAATTATTGTTTTAGCCCTTGTGTCCAAATTGGACTTATGGGTAGTCAATTCTAGCTATTTTTTATATTTTAGAAATATTGGTGATGTCTGTTGCAGCATCTGGAGGCACTTGTTCTTCTTCCATATTTACTGAGAGCGTTGTACCTGTTACCTTGTATTATTTCACTAATAGACTATTACCAGGTAAGTACACCTTTCTTGATTGTATTATTCAGTTTATATATGTCTAGTTTTTATTTGTTTAGTTGGGTGCATGCGTCTTAGAGTATCAGACTTATCCAGTATCATGTAAAAATATGAGGTATCTTCTGATCTGACACATGGTATGGTGGTCCAACCCTTGTCCTTGTCTAGTTGTGGGGTTAGATTATGGTGAAGGTATGAGGTATCTTTTGACCTGATACTGTTTTAAACATATTCACTTTTTGAGTGAGTGAGTGCATGGACTAGCGTGTCGATTGATCATCGGTATGAGAGTTTGAGTCGTGTGTTAGTAGTTGGTATTGGTTTAGTTTTTTAGATATTATTTGACATCGTTGCATTATGTCTGCACCGCATATATGGTTTGGATAGTTCATTGGGAGGGGAGAATCTACTAGTGAGCGTATAAGATTTTTGTTTCTTACTGTACTATGAAAATGGTACAACTGGTATACCCTCGAGTTCTTTCAAACGCCTGGTGGAATGTCTGTTCTTCTATTTCTTTTTCCTCATGCGTCACTAGAGATGTCTCGAGTGAATATCACATGGATGATTAGTTACCCTATTTGTTGTTTACTGCTTTACTTTCATGCATGTTAATTTTTTGTGTACTTGTTATGTCCCTCTGAGGACCTGGCACCTTTTTTAGATCCCGACGAGCACTTGTACCTGGTGAACTACGGAGTTGGAGATTCTGTTGACAAGAACTTTGAGGTGGATCCACATGAGTTTACTTGAGCTTCATTGATGATAGTTGCTTAGTGTTTTGGGATTATTTCTTTATTGCTTAGTTGTATTCTTTTAGTATTCTTATGTACTAATTTTTGTGGATTGTTCTCTACTAGATATTCTTTTGTAGTGGATTTTGAGACTGATCTATTTCATTCAGTTCCTATTCTGTGATATTTTGTGGATAAGACTAGATTTTACCTGCCTGTGATACTGTGACTTAGATATATTTTACAGTGTACTACGACTGGTTAGGTCCATTAAATTGGGTTCCTATACTTTTTCGTACAGCTTGCATGTATACGTATACCTGGTCCTACGTATTTTAGGACTGGGGCATAAAATATTTTTAGTGGTGGCCCATGTAGGTCTAGTTAGCCATTTCGGTTACATAATTGTACCGAGCGAGCCTGCACCTAGGATTAGAATTTTAGGTCTCATCCATATTTGATTATGACTCACCTTCCTTCCAACCCATTCTATTTAAATACATCTTGCTTGATTCATGTACTTCTCCTTATCCTTCGTCCATCTCTTGCAGAGAGATAAATTTTCTATGCAAGTCGAGAGTATATTATCTCGGTTACATTACTGTACCGAGCAAGCCTGGAAATAGGATTAGAGTATAGGATCTCATCCACCCACTAACTTTTCTCTTTATTTCTGTTCTGAATTCTTAAATGCACCTACCTTTCTTGACCTTCAAAATTGTACCAACTTAATTCTCTTTAAATCGGTATCCATATTTCCTTAACTCATCCTATTAATGTAATAGTTCCTTGAGTGTATAGCCTTCTGCCAGAATATAGGTATCATTGTTGTTAAGGATAGAAGATAATTATGATAGCATATCTGCTAAGAAAAATAAATTAGAATATTGGTAGCTCCCAAAAGTTTAGCATACCTAATGAACCCTAGCATCCAACACCTGTAAATTGATTGACCATTATCCCTTGATATATTTAGGAATGACTTGAGAGTAGTATAGACACTACTAGGGTTAGTTAGAAATTTGATCATATTGTTTGACCCTACTATTGAGGAACCAATATAAATCCAAAGTTGAATATTAGGACTAAACCTAACTTTCTTAGTGAGATAATATAAGAGGACTATAAATTTTGATTCTTGTCTGAGTATTAGCGGAGCAGTACCTTAGGAAACCAAGAGGAATAAACCGATACCTTAGTAAGAGCAAGGGTACCATACATTCAGCTTAGCAGATCCCCTAGAATCTATGATCATCGTTGGGTCATACTTGAGTCTTCATGAGTCACCGACCGTTCTATCTCATCCAACTGTCTATATATTTTCCATTTTGAGTTAATCCCTCCCTCCATCATAGATCAATTGTCATAGCTCTTTATCCAATTAAAGCCTATTGAATGATTATAACATTTTTCTTGATCATACCTCGAACACATATACTAGCATACCATCTTCCCTTAGAAAATCATGATATTATCAAGAGTCTCTCTATTTACTTTCATATCTTTTTTCTCTGAAACCTTAACGCTCGCTATTTGTGCGAAGACTAAAATCTTTCCCCCGTCTTTCAAATCGTGCCACATTAATTTTCTAATTTTATGCCAAGTAAATCCTTTTATATTAGGATATATAGTTTGGTAATCTAGAATTTTAATTTTTGTGCTTAGTAGTTAGAACTTGATAGTTTGAGTTGTTCCTTTAGATTATGATTTTATGATTATCCTTTAGTTTCAAAGCGAGTAATCTGCTCAAGATATCTCAATACAGATTATATTATCTCTCACTTGAGAGCATGTAACTCCTCCATTCTTAATATTAACACTTTTATTCTATAAGCTCTATGATTTAGACTTCAGATGACCATTACATATATAATGCCATAGGATACCCTAATAAGTACCAAGATCTTTTCCTAGTATACCCTAATAAGACTTTCTACTTTATCCACATAAGGCAATTACAAGTATTAGTTGATTTTTATAAGTTGGGTAGCATACCTCACAACCTAGTATCCCATAATCCTTTTGATCCATTAATGAAGTGTGATTGAATGATACTAACTATACGCTAGCATAAGAAGATAGTGTATCTAGAGTGTAGAAATTTAGAGGCTCGTACCCCATTTGGTCGACTAGAGACTTAGACAAGAATTAGAATGATAATTGTAGAGGCACAAAATACCAGACGAGTTTTAGATTCATGATAAACTTGAACTATTGTACTTCCATTATAATCTCACATACTTATATTTTTGGACTATCTTGACTCATGCTGCTATTACATCCTAGTTTTGTAAGCTTATTCTTTATCGAGCTTGTTCATGACATATGTATTATTGGGGAGCCCACACTAATATATTGTCTAATTAGAATCAGTGTATTATGGTCTGGCTAACTTTAGTGCACTTGGTTCGCTCTTTGTATGACTACTTTATATGGATTGAGATATAGTTGACTTAGCTTGTTAGACGACTATAGTTTCCTTCTAGACAAGTCTGAGCATATCATATCGGTTACATAACTACACTAATACGAGCCTGCGAATAGAAATTTACTAAAAATAGGATTTTAATCCATAACTGTCTTGACAACTCTCTTTTGAATTCTTCAATCGCCCTTGAACCCCGTACTTGTATTCTATCACCTCTCCTTGAACTCTTTATTGTTGTTTTTGTCTTCCCCTTTTTTGAAAAGACGAACGCTCGTACTTGATATATGTCTGACACACGGATAGTACTAGGTATACCCCATAGGCCAATCACATTACTTTGTGACTATCTTTTGTAATTAAGGACATACCACATGTGATAGATTTCTATTAATATTTTGAGGATTAATAAGCACTATTGAATGATTGATGATTTTTTTGTATAGCCTTGTGTTTTTGAAAGATTTGTGAATTAAAAGTTGGGTAAAAGTTGCATTGTCAACTTGAGCCAAATTTTATATGAAGGTAAAATTCTTAGATCGTGATCAAGTAAGATAAGATTGAGAGATTTAAGTTATTTAATTTTGAATTTTTTTTAGGATAATTATGATGATGAGGATTTAACTTTAAAGATAAGAATGCTTATAAAATAAATTTTAAGATTTTGATATATTGGACCAAATATTTATAATTTGAGCATATGATTTAAATTTTGAATATTGGAAGTTGAATCATCTATTTGAATTTTGAGGATGCGTATATAATTTTAAACTTGAACATAGATAGATTGGACTTAATATTTTACAAATTGATGATTTGAATTAGATGTTAACTTTTGAGTGTTGAATCACCTATTTGAGATGTTGAGGATGGAAATTGAATTTAAAATTTAATGAGTACAAAATTCTTAAGTTGAAAATAGGAATAAGATTTGATTCGAGTTGTTTATTATTTAAAATCTAGAGGAGATTATGATAGTTGAAAATCGTGATTTAAAATTTGATGTGGGTTATTTAAATTTGAAGATGTCATATAGATTTGATTTAAATCTTGATTATTTAAATTTGGAAAGAGATTACGATAGGTTAAATTTTGATTTATTTTAAATTTGAAGAAATTGTAATGGATTTTGAATAGATTTGTTATTTAAATTTTTTAGAAGATTGCGGTTGACTTAACTTAGATACAAATTTAGAGGATTAATAAAGCATGCCTTATTTTTAATTTCGAGGACAAAATTCTTGTAAGTTGGGTAGATTATAAACTCCCTCTCCCAAAAATAGATATTTTTGTGTGTATTTTATATTTATTATATTTACCTTAGATTATAATTTTTTTTATAATCAATTAAAATCCAATTATTGTATTAGGATACTTCATCATGGTTTGGACATTAATGATATAGAACAATCACAAAATCTACATCATCCTTCGTAGAAAGTAGCCTACACTAGAGACGCTACTCGTAGAATCTTTCCGTGATACAAAATCTGATCATGTAGCATTAGTATGGCACTAGTGTAACAACCATAGTTTCTTACATTTAATATTTAGATATTTTTATATATATGATTTATTTATGGTTATTTTCCAATCCCAACTTCCTACAATTAGAAACCCATAATTTTAATTGCCACCATGAGTCCCCCATGCCAATTTTGGCAACTTCTTTTTTTGTAAAATTTGTATTTTATTTATCTATTATTTATTTTATTAGAATCCCAAATCAAATCTTAACTATTAAAGATTTATCATAAATTTGCTACCAATCAAATTAGGAAACACCAAATCCTAATCCTACCCATGAAATAATAATTTTCTATTTATTTAAATAATAATATGAATTTCTATTTATTTTGTATTTTAAGTATTTTCTATTTATTTAAATAATAATTTAATTAGAACCCCCCCCCCCCCCAAATTAGGAAACCCCCCCCCCCCCCCCCCCCCAATTTTATTTTGTATTTTAAGTATTTTCTATTTATTTAAATAATAATTTTTTTTTAGATTATTCTCTTAGTTAATTAGAATATGAATTTCTTGAATTATTTAATTAGAAAATACTTATTTGGAGTTATTTCCCTAAAACAATTTTACTACTATTTATCTCTTGTTTAAATATTATAAATATTTTTAGAATTTATTTTATGTATATATATATATATATATATAAATATATATATATATATAAATATAAATATATTTGTTAATTAGAAAGTGAATTCTTTAATTTATTTGTTCATATAAATATTTTATTTAAAAGTGTTTCGTAAAAACTAATTTTTATTTATTTCAAATCTTTTGTCAAATTACTATAAATTTTCTTAGAATTTTATTTATGTACAAACATATCTTTTGCATTTTATAAACAAAAAACCGAACAGTCCCAACCCCCTGCCCTTACGAAACCTCCCCCCCCCTCCCTCTCTCTCTCTCTCTCTCTCTCTCTCTCTATATATATATATATATATATATATATATATATATATATATATATATATATATATATATATAGTACAAACCCTAACCCTAATCTCTCCTCCTCCGGCGCCAACCCCAGGGCCACCGCCAAGGGCCGGAGACCATCGTCCGCGCGCATAGCAGCTGCACCCTACGAGCTCCACTTCCACGTAAGATTTTTCTCTCCTTTTCAATTTGTTTTACGAGCGGTTTATTCGTGTGCACTCACAACCTAACCCTCTAGGATTTTCTCCAAGTCGGACTAGTTTTTGTGCCCCAGATTGATCGAAAAATCGGCCGAAAGTTGGCCGAAAAACTGTTCGAAAATAGTTCACAAATTCAATCCAACCACCCATGTTCATGTCCAGTTTTCTACCAACTCATTTACTATTTTCAAAATCTAATTGATAGAACTTCTTCATAATATGACCAAGATTTTTTTTTAGTTTTATTTATTTGAAAGGTGGATTAAATTATTCGGATTCCAAAATGACCAAAAACTTATTTTTAAAAATAAAATCTTGCAATACGGAGTGTGTCCCGCCAAAGGGAACCACCTCGCCCTGTACCAATTATACTGAAAGAAACGTATGGTATATCTGGAAGTATAGAATTTTGTGAAAGTTGATTCGGACGTGTATGCGCGCCGGAATCAACCCGTATCCGTAAAAAGTCTTTCGTATAAGTGTTTTGCAACTTTTCTAATTAGTTTGTGTGCACTCGTCGGATGTCCAAGAAACTTGCTCCATTGGACTCACAATGTTTGACTTGTCCTGTGACCCGAGTATCGCTTGATTTCGAGTCTGTCAACGAAATATCATTTTGTGGGCCCCACTATTCGACTGGACGAGCGATTTTATGATCGGCTCACCAGAATTTAAAACTGGACATACCGTTGAGTTCGTATTATCGTTTATGATTTGTTAGACCTATAATTTATTCTATTTAGAGAATTTTACCCTTGGCATGCTTTTCGGTGTATAGTGGGCCACCGGTGGACCTTGCTTTGGCCTAAAATTATCGTTTTAGCCCGTGTGTCCAAATTGGACTTATATGTAGTCAATTCTAGCTATTTCTTATATCTTGGAAATATCGGTGATGTTTGTTGCAGCATCAGGAGGTGTTCGTTCTGCTTCCATATTTACTGAGATCGTTGTACATGTTACCTTGCGTTATTTCAGCACCAGACTATTGCCAGGCAAGTACACCTTGCTTGATTGTATTGTTCAATTTTTCTATGTCTAGTTTTTATTTTTTTTAGTTGTGTGCACACGTCTTAGAGTAGCATAGTTGTCACGCCCCAGTCCCAAAATATATAGGACTAGGAATACGTAACACGCCAACCGTATGTATACAAAACTCCAATGTGTTGGAAGATCATAACACACACGTACGCTGTACATGAATATCAAATCCACAAGTGGTAATATACTGTCAATAAGTCACACGCAATCTATAACTCATCCACAGCAAAAGTAAATAAATAGCAATAAATAACTGAATATCAATATGAAGTCTCAAAGTATGATAGTCGGATGGAAACAAATCCACTACAAATTGACTATACTAAAACTACTAAAAGAGAGAAGATATCAACTCTAATATAAGATAAATGTCCACAAAGAAAATAACAACTAGAATATCCATCAACTGCGATGAATATACGATACTCTGATGGTAAGACCTCCTCAGTCTGGAATGAAACGTCAGGTCCAGGTCCATACTTGTCATACCCCAATCTCCCGCAAGCTCAATAGTCCCCGCTGAGCGTAAATTACCACGTTGTAGTGCTCCCGCAGGACAATCGTTCTCATTGGGACGTGATGCCGTACAAGGCTGGGGTTACGTTCGTTCAAGGCGATATTGTCAAACACCAAAGTTATCATCTAAACGACCAAGTTGCAAAAAAAATCAAGTATTGTGTACCAAGCACACATCAGAGTATAGCAGCGAAGCTCTCGATAGGGTCCAACTGAAATGCCACAAAGGCTAATGCAATACTCTTCCTCTTTCTCTAGCCCACAAAGGTACTTACCGTTCATACATTATGTTTCGTATATCCAAGCAGCGCTACTACACCTGCGTACCTGAAATAATGCCCACAAATGTGGGTCAGTACACAGCCGTACTGGTGAGCGGGGTAACCCACTTGTCTAAGCCGATACTAAGTAAAAAAAAATAGTGAATGCAAACAGTTATATGGTGATCTTTCTAGTTGAATCCTAGATTCATTTCATGGCATAGGGATGACATGTTAAGAAAAGCTGTAAATCAGTTAAGCATGCAAGCATTCAACTCAATCCAATCGACAAGCAATAAATAACCAACCCGAAGGATTCTAGCATGCAAACCATCATAATCAAAGCCCAAGCAACGCGACTATCGAACCAACAATCCAAGCTTCAATATCCATCCTTAAACCAAATCTTAGAATCCAATCTCAATATGCACACTCTTGCCGAGGCAAGGTGGCCGCGCCTACACGAAGCAGAAACCAACCAAAGAAAAGCAAGCCAACACTTATCTATATGAAGTCACTGGCCAAGCCATAAAGGACATTGATTGGACTAATCAATAGGCAGTTCTACCCGATACAGCAATGGGTATCTATCCCCCTATGGTTCGTATTGAACTACCGGTACCATGCCCAAGACGCGTTACCCTTGTCTCCTCCATGGCCGAATGATCCCGGTGCCCCAGAGCCTCTTCCGTTTGAGGAAATGAAATCCTGTGCGAAACAGGTTGTCCGTGACATGCAGACACCAAGTAGATATGATGAGAGGATCGAACATTCTCGCCCCACCAACCGATCCTAGACTCATTCAACCAAATATCCAACCAAAATATCCATAACCATTCTTTCAACATATTGCCCAAGGCACCAAATCTCATGTTATCCCCGTACGCACTATGCCGCTTCTCAATACAGTATTCCAATTGGTGCAATATCCCACGCTCAGAATAATCCCGTGGCACAATGCCCCAACAGTGGCATAATGCCCTTGCCAATGCAGTTGTTCGGTTTTGAACCACAACTGCACGCTTTGCTTGACAAAGCGTCCAAGTGATACTCGTGCACGGATGCACGCTCGCTCGCCCGAATTATTCGGTGTTCCAACCAAGATGTATAATTTTAACTGTTCAAGCATAATTCTAATATTCAACCAACTGCCCCAAGTGTATAATCCAACTCTAGCTCAACTAACCCATACGCGAAAACTAATTCAAGCCAAAATCCTATCCAAGCAAACGATGTACACTCTATGCACGCCTCAGTGTAGTGATTCCCAAGTTCCAGTCCAAGTGTTCAAGCCTTTACGTATTTTTCATATTATTAGGCATGAAGGAGTAGAGGAGAAGGGAAAGAGCCCACTCACAATGTTTGATTCTGTTAAGCATCATATCCTGCCAATAAGGCTGATCCCTTGAACCCGTGGTCCGATGTAAAGCGCGATCTACTCAACTGGTATGACCATGCGAACAGGCCGTGCTCTCCAAATCATCCGACCGATCGGACTAAGGAAGATGTTATTATCACTCCAATCCAGCTATCTCAGTACTGCTCTGAACGAACACCTGATTCCCATCGAACTCCGCTAGCCATCTACACATGAAACCAACTCAATCAATACTTCTTCCAAAAATCCAACAAATCAAATGTAACCAGCTATTGTTTTATTCAATCCGACTCAGCGTAACGCACCATCATGATCTATATGAGACTCACAACTCATGTAAAAAATGTGTCATAGCCAAATAAAATATAAGAATGCCTAATGATCATGTGGTGGTCTCATAAAACTAGGTCAACATACATATATATAATAAAAATATAATACGACGCCACCGTTGTTGCACCCAAGTTATTCTTCGACGTGCAGTTTATATAAAAGTTAAAATAAATAAACTAAATGACAGAAATAAAATACATGCACCATATGGAATATAAATCATAGTACAATGACAAGGTATACTTGCCTGGCAAGCAATCTGTATAGTGTAAGCGTCCATATGTCAAGTACATAGGATCAGAAACTAAGACCTCCAAATAAATGTCTTCGGATGCTGAAATAGACATCACCAATATTTTCGGAATCAGGAAGATAACTAGAAAATACTACCCTTTCGTCCAATTTGGACACAGGAGCAAAACGGTAAATTTGGCTCAAAGTGGGGTCCACATGTGGCCTATTTTGCATCGAAAAGCATGCCAGGGGTAATGGTCTCTAAATAGAATAAATTATAGGTCAAACAAATTCTAAACTATAATACGAACTCAACGGTATATCCAATTTTGGATTCCGGTGAGCCGAACACAAATTCGCCCAAAAAGTCAACCGTGGGGCCCGCAAATAGGCGGCTTGGTCAACTATCTCAGAATTACGTAAAACTTGGGTCACAGGACCAGCATGATACCACGAATCCAATGACGAAGTTTCGTCGCATTCCAACGAGCGTACACTAAATGGTGCGGTATTTTGTAAAAGTTGTGATACAATCTTTTTTAGGATACGTGTTGATTCCGACGTGTACACACGTCTAAATCAGTTTTTGTAAAATTTCACACATCAGGATATACCATACGCGCCTTTCGGTGTAATTATTATGCGATGGAACGGTCTCGTTTGGCGGGGCGCACTCCGTATCGCAAATTTTGAAGTTCCAAAAATAAGTTTTTCCTGATTTTTAACCCAATTTAATTCTATATATAACACCAAATAAAATAATCTAATTAACAAAAAGTAATCTCGGTTATATGGTCTTCACATAGCAAAAAGAATTTTTAAGTTTGGATGTCTGTGGAGGAAGATATCAGAGCTTAAACATGGGTTCCCGCAACAGTTTTTCTGAAGTTTAAAGTTATTGTTTTTCTCCAACTTGGTCTCGATTTTTACCTAGGATTTAATGCTGTATGATGGAAACTAGTATACAGAGTTAGGAGAGGGGTAGGTCGTGAACATACCGGTAAAGACGGATTCGAATTCGGTCGTGAGATAAAGTGGGAATCAGGGCGTAAAGTCGAGTACGCTGCAGTCAATCCTGTCGCGGTGCTTGCGCGGGAGGGGGGACGCGGACGACGGCTGTGCGATCTCCTGGCGATGGCGCGGTAAGGTGGTCAGCGGCGGTAAGGTCGTGGAGGTCGGCGGCAGGTTAAGGAGTAGTTTTAGGGTTAGGGTTTTAAGATGTTACACATATATATATAGAGCATAGAAGGAAAAGGGGGGGGGGTCGGGTGTATTCCGCGGGTGTGGGGGTTTGGGTTAAGCTTAGTTATTAAGCGGGTTAGTGGGTTTAAGGGAATTAGTTTGCTAGGTTGGGGTTTTAGGTTTTTTAAGGGAACTAGCTGTGGCTTAGGAAAATAGTTGTAGGGTTTTAGTCTTAAAGCTTAGACTTAGTTAATGATTATTATTATTAATAATTTTGTTTCCTTTTCTTTTTCAATTCTTTTCTATTACTTATATATATATATATATATATATATATATATATATATAATTTCAAAAAATTATATTAGTACATACAAATAATCTTTTATCCGTCCACAACGTCTCCTACATAAAATAAAATAAGGTAAAATAATAGTTTTGCTCCATGAATATCTAGCTAAATATTTACCTAGTAATTAAATTCAATAAATTCTAATTTGTCCAATTAACTAAGAAATACTACGATTAAATTAAATGGCTAATTAAATAATTATTATGTTTTAAAATTAGGGGTTTTATATTCTACCCAACTTATAAAAATTTTGTCCTCGAAATTGAAACTAAGCCACGATAGAAAGTCAAAAGATGATATAAGGTAGAAATGAACAGAGTAAATTCATACCTTGGGCTACGAGTAGGTACGGGAAACGTTTACGCATGTCATCCTCGCGCTCCTAAGTGGATTCTCCTGGCGTGCCATGCTTCCATGCCATGCGGACCAAGGGAATAGACTAGTTTCTCAATACTTTCTCTCGCCGATCAAGGATCCCCACGGGTTGCTCTTGGTATGACAAGCTCGGCCCGATGGTGATCTCAGAGTGGTCGAGAACATGACTGTTGTCTATCATATATCGTCTAAGCTGCGACACATGGAATACATCATGTACTCCCTCGAGTGAAGGTGGTAGCGCAAGTTGATACGCCACTTCTTCCACTCTCTCTAGCACGTCAAATGGTCCAATGTACCTTGGGCTCAACTTGCCACGCCCTCTGAATCGAATGGTGCTTCTAGAATATGATATCCTCAAGAAAACATGATCACCCTCTTTAAACTCCAAGGGACGACGATGAAGATATGCTCACTGCTTCTCTCTGTCTTGCGCTGCTCGCAAGTGCCCTTGTATCTTCTTCACTGTCTCAACGGTGTTGACTATCAACTCTGGTCCCAGAATCTGACGCTCTCCCACGTCACTCTAACACATGGGAGACCTACACTTTCTTCCATACAATGCTTCAAATTGAGCCATCTGGATACTTGCTTGATAGTTATTGTTGTAAGAAAACTCTACATGATGTAGGTGGTCCTCCCATGATCCTCCAAAGTCTAACATACAAACCCTCAACATATCCTCCAGTGTCAGAATAGTACGTTCGGACTGCCCATCTGTCTGCGAGTGATAAGATATACTGAACTTCAGACGAGTCCCAAGACTCTCTTGCATGCTTCTCCAAAAGTGCGATGTGAAACGCGAATCCCTATCTGACATAATGCTGACCGGAATGCCGTGCAACCTCACAATTTGCCTCCTGTATAAGTCAGCTAAAGCTTCTGTAGACTGGCCAACTCTAAAAGACAAAAATAGGCTAACTTGGTGAGTCGATCCACTATTACCCATACTGCATCTCTCCTACTTGGACTATTTGGAAAATTCGTGACAAAGTCCATAGTGATGTGCTCCCACTTCCACTCAGGAATCAGAAGTGGTTGCAATAGTCCTGCTGTTCTCTGATGCTCCGTCTTTACCTGCTGACATACTAGATATTTGGCTACAAAGTGAGCTATCTCTCTCTTCATCCCATGCCACCAAAAGTGTTGTCGTAAGTCACGGTACATCTTGGTGCCTCCAGGATGATTAGAATACATCGAACTATGTGCTTCTGCCATCAGTTCCTGTCAAATCTCTCCATTAGAAACATATAGACGATCACCATATTGTAATGTCCCACCATCATGAATGCGCAATCCTGTCTGCTCTCCGGCCTCTGTCCTTGCTTTCAATCTCCTGAATCTGGCGTCCGTAGGCAAAGCTGCCTTGATCCTCTCTACTAGTGATGACTGTACTTGTAAATTGGCTAATATCCCATATATTTTGGGTAATATCACTTCTATGCCAAGCTCTTGCAAGTCCTCCAATAATTTCCTCTGTGTCATCAAGAAGTAAGCTGCTGGTTTCCGGCTTAACGCGTCTGCTACTACGTTAGCCTTGCCTGGGTGATAATGTAGCTCTATCTCAAAATCCTTCATCAACTCAAGCCACCATCGTTGCCTCATATTTAACTCCTTCTGCGTGAAGACATACTTGAGGCTTTTATGGTCTGTATAGATCTCCACTCATTCCCCATATAAGTAATGTCTCCATAGCTTTAGAGCAAAAACAATGTCTGCAAGCTCCAAGTCATGAGTTGGATAATTCTTCTCATGTACTCATAACTGCCTGGATGCATATGCAATCACCTTGCCATGTTGCATCAACACGCATTCCAAGCCTTTTCATAATGCGTCATTGTAAATCACATAACCTCCTGATCCTAATGGAATAGTCAATACTGGTGCTGTGGTAAGTCGCTTCTTCAACTCCTCGAAAGCGACTTGACACTCGTCGGTCCATACAAACTCTTGATCCTTGCAAGTCAACCGAGTCATAGGTGCTGCTATCCTTGAGAAGTTCTCCATGAACCATCGGTAATATCCCGCAAAACCAAGGAAACTTCTCACATCCGATGCTGATTTAGGAACGGGCCATGTCTCGACTGCCGAGATTTTCTCTGGATCAACAGAAGTACCATCTCACGTAACAACATGCCCAAGAAATTAGACTCTATAAAAAAACTCATATTTACTGAGCTTCGCATATAACTGCTCTCTCCTCAATGTCGTTAGAATAATCCGCAAATGCTTCTCATGCTCCTCGTGGCCCTTCGAATAGACAAGTATGTTATCTATGAAGACGATCACGAACTGATCCAAATACTGATAGAATACTCGATTTATTAAGTCCATAAAGATAGCTGGAGCATTGGTCAACCCAAATGGCATGACCAGAAACTCGTAGTGTTCATATCTTGTCCTGAATACAGTCTTCGGGATGTTCTGCTTCCGTACCTTAACCTGGTGATATTCCGATCTCAAGTCTATCTTTAAAAATACCTTGGCTCCACTAAGCTGATCAAATAGGTCTTCAATGCATGGCAACGGGTATTTATTCTTCACGGTCACTACATTTAGGGCTCTGTAGTCGATGCACATATGCACTGACCCATCCTTCTTTGGTATAAATAACACTGGTGTTACCTAGGGTGATGCACTTGGTCGGATGAAACATTTCTCCTCTAATTCTTTCAACTGTGCCTTCAGCTCATCCATCTCCTTCTTCGCCAATCTATAAACATGCGACGCTATGGGTGCTGCTCCTGGTGTCAATTCAATTAAAAATTCTACGTCTCTGTCCTGGGGTAGTCCTAGCAATTCTCTAGAAAGACATCTTGAAACTCTAAAATGATTGGGTGATAAATAACGTCGTCCATTGCGAGCTGCACACCATCAAGGGTTTCTGTGGATCCTCGTACAAACTCAAGTTCCGACTGGCTTGGTACCTTAAAAAGAATGCTTCCTGCAAAACAGTTGAAGAAAGCGTGGTACTTGCTTAGCCAGTCCATTCCAAGCACAATATCAAAAGTTGGCATAGGATGGACTAGGAGTCGGGCATTCATCTCTCTGCCATGGATTACTACAGGACACGATCTATAAATCCGACTAACAGGTACAACTCCTCCTCCGGTAAGAATTCTAACACAAGTAGGTAAAGGTGTAGTGGCAATATTATATTTGGCAATAAAACTAGAAGATATGAACGAGTGGGTGGCTCCCGTATCAAATAATATCATAACAGGAAAAGTAAAAGCAAGAGTAATACCTGCGATGACATCAATCTCCTGATCCATGTCATCCACTTCTAGTGCAAAAGCTTGTCCGTTCCTCTGTGGTTGTCCGTGTTTGGCCCTCGCGAATTGATCTTCCTGAGTGGGTAGCGGCGGTCCTCGCTGAAATCCTGTTGCTGTTGGAGGTCGAGGTACTCCTGGTCTAGTCATCTACTGAACTTGCTTCGGTACGGGAAGTGCTAGCCTCTGTATTGGCGGTGGAACTGTCATTGTCTGCTACATTGGACAGTCTCTCGCCATATGCTGTCCGGAACCACACCTCATACATTATCCCAAACGAGTCCGACAGTCTCTTAAAATATACCCGTGCTTCCCATAATAATTGCAGTGGGGCTTCTCTGAAGTCTGGTACGGTCCCGCTCTGTGCTGATGCTGCTGTTGCTGTGTCAAAGGACGTCTGATAGGCCCTCCTTGTTGTGTCCTTGTTTGTCCTCGTTGTGTCTTCAGTTGACCTCCCTTTCCCCTGCTGATGGTCTCTTGTAATCTAGCTTCTGTCAATAATTTTGGGACTGTGAGATAGTGTAGTGTTGGAGCTCCTGAGTCAGTCCACGATGAAACCTCTTAGCCTTCCCCAAGTCATTTGGTATCTGGGCAGCGTCATATTTACTAAGGCGACTAAACTCTACATCATACTCGTCAACTGTCTTGTTCTCCTGTTCCAAATGAGGAAACTGATCGTACAACGTGTCCCTTACAGTGTCCGAAAAGTACTTCCTCTTAAAGCACTCCAAGAATTGTTCCCAAGTCTGATATGTACCCAACTGGCGCTCCATTGATTCCCCCAGTGAGGAGTGTTACCATCTAGCAGCGTCCTTACGCCTGTCATCCATATATTTGTAGGTAGTTACGATGCTTCTAATAACTTTTGTATATGGGTAATCCAGTTTGTAGTCTCCTCTGGGCTCTTAGTGCTTTTATACAGCTTGGGACCCATCTGTATAAAGTTCTTGACTGAACCAACTCTAGCTCGCGGTACTGGAACTAGTGCCTGAGCTGGTACAGTTACCTATGTAGGTATCCTCTCAAGTACTGCTAGAAATTCTTGCCTCTGATCTGCCGCTTGCGGCCTCTGCTCCACATCTAGTACGACCGCCTGCTGTCTCTGTTCCTGCATCATCATTTGGAAGAATTGGAACAGCTGTGTCTGGCCATCCTGTGGTATCGATGAAGCTGAAAAAGTCCCATTAGGTGATGCAAAAGGATTAGATGGAACTGGATTGTGAGTCTGTCCATCCGGTCCCAGAAGTCTAGGAGTCATCGAGGTCTCTTCTTGAGTTTAGCCATTTACTCCTGAAGGTGTGTCGCCATCGACGGCAGTACATCCACTACGCATATCCATCTCTCTGCAAGTGGTGGACGAAACGATTAGAAGGAGTACAGGAATCAAACAGGATACAAGCATTTAAATAGGATAGTTGAAAAGGAAAATGAGTTTTAGTCAAGCGTGGATGAGATCCTATACTCTATTCCTATACGTAGGCTAGTTTGGTACAGTAACGTAACCGAGACAATATATTCTCGACTTGCATGGGCCACCACAAAAATATGTCACGCCCTAGTCCCAAAATACGTAGGACTAGGAATACGTAACACGCTAGCCGTATGTATACCAAACTCCAATGCGTTGAAAGATCGTAACACACACGTATAATGTACATGATTATCAAATCCACAAGTGGTAATATACTGTCAACAAGTCACACGCAATCTATATCTCATCCACAGCAAAAGTAAATAAATAGGAATAAGTAACTGAATATCAATATGAAGTCTCAAAGTATGATAGTCGGATGGAAATAAATCCACTGCAAATCGACTATACTAAACTACTAAAAGAGAGAAGAGATCAACTCTAATATAAGATAAATGTCCACAAAAAAATAGCAACTAGAATATCCATCATCTGCGATGAATCAAAGATACTCTGAAGGTAAGACCTCCTCAGTCTGGAATGAAATGTCAGGTCCGGGTCCATACTCTTATGGATACTCCTACCCGTCTATATCTGAAAAGGTACCAGGTCCTCAGAGGGACATAACAAGATACATATAAACATGACAATAAATTACTAAAAATAAACATCCAATGGGTCACCTAACCATCTATGTGAATACAGTTTGAGAACAAGTTTCCAACACGTGGGCTATCTAGCTAAAATGAGATTGGCATGATTCTCTCAGAGATTCATGGGCCTACAAAGTATGTCAACTTTTGAACGGCAGAGGCCGCATAATAATAATATAGTATATAGTGGGCATCATGATCGCGCATCTCCGGCGGAGCGTATGGGTTACACAAGAAAAGTACAAAGGAGCCCAAATACTTTACTTGTTGTCCTCCCCTCCCCATGCTCTAGGCATGTCATATCCATGACACAATAATACCTCTAATAACTGCCAAGTCTTCTACCATGCAAAGTTTCTATCGGCAGTTATTCCCTATCGCACGTCCCACACGTACTGATGATCAGTCAATACATAAGTCCGTGATCTATATGAGACTCATAACTCGTGTAAGAAATGTGTCACAGCCAAATAAAATATAAGAATGCCTCATGATCATGTGGTGGTCTCGTAAAACTAGGTCAACATGCATATATATAATAAAAATAGAATACGACGCCACCGTCATTGCACCCAAGTTATTCTTGGACGCGCAGTTTATATAACAGTTAAAATATATGAACTAAATGACAGAAATAAAATACATGCACCATATGGAATATAAATCACAGTACAATGGCAAGGTATACTTGCCCGACAAGCAATCTGTATAGTGTAAGCGTCCAGATGTCAATTACACAGAATCAGAAACTAAGGCCTCCGAATAAACATCTCTGGATGCTGAAATAGACATCACCAATATTTTTGAAATCCGTAATATAGCTAGAAAATACTACCCTTTCGTCCAATTTGGATATAGGGGCAAAACGGTAAATTTGGGTCAAAGCGGGATCCATATGTGGCCCACTTTGCACCGAAAAGTGTGCCAGGGGTAACGGTCTCTAAATGGGATAAATTATAAGTCAAACAAATTTTAAACGTTAATACGAACTCAACGGTATATCCAATTTTGGATTCTGGTGAGCCGAACACAAATTCGCCTAAAAAGTCGACCGTGGGGCCCGCAAATAGGCGGCTTGGTCAACTATCTCGGAATCGCATGAAACTTGTGTCACAGGACCAGCGTGATACCAAGAATCTAATAGCGTAAGTTTCATCGCATTCCAACGAGCGTACACTAAATGGTGCAATATTTTACAAAAGTCGCAATACATGAATTTTTTAGGGATACTTGTTGATTTTGACGCGCACACACGTTCAAATCAATTTCTGCGAAAGTTCACACGTCAGGATATACCATACACGCCTTTCGGTGCAATTGGTATGCGACGGGGCAGTCCCGTTTGGCGGGACACACTCCGTATCATAAATTTTGAAGTTCCAAAAATAAGTTTTTTTTGATTTTTAATCCAATTTAATTCTATATATAACACCAAATAAAATAATCTAATTAACAGAAAGTAATCTCGGTTATATGGTCTTCACATAGCAAAAAGAATTTTTAAGTTTGGATGTCTGTGGAGGAAGATATCAGAGCTTAAACATGGATCCTCGCAACAGTTTTTCTGAAGTTAAAAGTTGTGATTTTTCTCCAACTTGGTCTCGATATTTACCTAGGGTTTAACGCTGTACGATAGAAACTAGTATACAGAGTTGAAAGAGGGGTAGGTCGTGAACATACCGGTGAAGACGGATTCGAATTCGGTCGCGAGATGAAGCGGAAATCAGGGCGTGAAGTACAGTACGATGCAGTCAATCTTGTCGCGGTGCTCGCTCGGGAGGGGGGACGCGGACAACGGCTGTGCGATCTCCGGGCGGTGGCGCGGTAAGGTGGTCGGCGGCGGTATGGTTGTGGAGGTCGGCGACAGCTGAGGGAGTAGTTTTAGGGTTAGGGTTTTAAGATGTTACATATATATATATATATATATATATATATATATATATATATAGAGAGAGAGAGAGAGAGAGAGAGAGAGAGAGAGAGCAGAGAAGGAACGGGGGGGGGGGGGGGGTCGGGTGTATTCCGTGGGTGTGGGGCTTTGGCTTAGGCTTAGTTATTAAGCGGGTTAGTGGGGCTAAGGGAATTAGTTTGCTGGGTTAGAGTTTTTGGTTATTTAAGGGAACTAGCTGTGGCTTAGGAAAATAGTTGTAGGATTTTAGTCTTAAGGCTTAGACTTAGTTAATGATTATTATTATTATTATTTTTCCTTTTCTTTTTCAATTTTTTCTATTAAATATATATATATATATATATATATATATATATATATATATATATATATATATATATATATATAATTCTTGAAAATTATATTAGTACATACAAATAATCTTTCATCCGTCTACAAGGTCTCCTACATAAAATAAAATAAGATAAATTAATAGTTTTTCTCCATGAATATCTAGCTAAATATTTACCTAGTAATTAAATTCAATAAATTATAATTTGTCTAATTAACTAAGAAATACTATGATTAAATTAAATAGCTAATTAAATAAATATTATGTTTTAAAATTAGGGGTTTTACAATACTTACCCAGTATCTTGTGAAGATACGAGGTATCTTCTGACCTGACACATGGTATGGTGGTCCAACCCTTATCCTTGTCTGGTTGTAGAGTTAAATTATGGTGAAGGTACGAGGTATCTTCTGACCTAAAACTGTTTCAAACACATTCACTATCTGAGTGAGTGAGTGCATGGACTAGCGTGTCGACTGATCAACGGTACGAGAGTTCGAGTCTTGTGTTAGTAGTTGGTATTGGTTTAGTTTTCTAGATATTATTTAACGTCGTTGAATTATGTCTACACTGCGTATACGGTTCATATAGTTCATTGGGAGGGAAGAATCTACTAGTGTGCGTATGGAATTTTTGTTTCTTACTGTACTGTAAAAAAGGTGCAATTGGTATACCCCAAAGTTCTTTTGAACGTCTGGTGGGATGACTGTTCTTCTATTTCTCCCCCCTCATGCACTACTAGAGATGTCTCAAGTGCATATCACATAGATGGTTAGTTACTCTATTTATTGTTTAATGCTTTACTTTCATGCATGTTAATTTTCTGTGTATTTGTTATGTCCCTCTGAGGACCTGGCACCTTTTTCAGATCCCGACGAGCACTAGTACCCGACGGACTACGAAGTTGGAGATTTTGCTGAAAATTTTTTTGAGGTCGAGCCACATGAGTTTCCTTGAGCTTCATGGATGATAGTTGCTTAGTGTTTTGGGATTATTTCTTTATTGCTTAGTTGTATTCTTTTAGTATTCTTATGTACTCATTTTTGTGGATTATTTTCCTCTAGATATTCTTTTGTACTGGATTATGAGACTTATCTATTTTATTCAGTTCCTATTATGTGATATTTTGTGGATGAGACTACATTTTACCTACCTGTGATACTGTGACTTAGATATATTTTACAGCATACTATGACTGGTTAGGTCCATTTAATTGGGTTCCTATACTTGTTCGTACAGCTGGCATATGTACGTATACCTGGGCCTACATATTTTGGGACTAGGGCGTGCCACGTCCGATAGACGGTTGGCCAGCATCTCCTTGGTACGAGCATGAGTCTCTCTGGCAGCAAAAAACTCTAACTCTTTGGCACTTGCTTCCACTGCTTCACGATCAATAAAGCGGACATAGCCTTAGCCATAGCCGCAATTCGGCAAGCATTCTCTTCAGCAACCAAAGCCGTGAGACCAGTGTTGTCAAGCGACCTCAACTCCGTGAGGCAACTCTCAAGCTCCTCTACTTGCACTTCCAATACGCCTACCCTAGCGTCATACCCACGTTAGTTCGGATCAGTTTTACCAGAGACAGCGCTGAAGCTTTGGCCTAGGTGAAAGGTCGGCCCCTCTATAAGATGCTAGACGCCTCCCATCTTAGAATGCAGAAAAAGGACTCCACATGGAGGAAGGCATAGTAATCCGTGTCAGCCAAAGACAGCGGGGTCATTAGAGGGGTGCTAATGAAAGTCCCACATAAGAAGGTGTCGTGACTAGTATCTGAACAACTGTCAGGACAGAAGAAAACAAGAATTAACAGTCAAAGCATTTACGGAGCAAAAAACTAAGAAACTTACTCTCCACTCACCCAAAGAAGCTAGAGGCGGTTCTGCTACCCCTGTTGGTCCCGTCACGATGCCAAAAGGCTCTATGACAGCTATCTTTTTAGCTCCTGCTGGGCCAAGTTCAGGTTCAGGTTATCTCTGCACTGGGTTTCGACAGACGTCCATGTTCCCATGATCTGACTTGCAACAGGCAATACAACGAAAGACATGCCTTCCGGACCAACCTTCGGAGGGGCTGCCCTCGAGCCAGGATCACTCACACTTAGGGTACCTTCCCCTCCAAGGCTGGATGTTCCCTCAACGGATGCTAAATTAGACTCCCGCAAGATAGCATGAGACTCCTCCTCTACCTCTATGGCATCACCGTCCCTTCTACTCGAGGACCGTACTTGAGGAGTGCCTACAAAATTTGCCATAATTTTAGCCACCTTCCCGAGAAGGGTAGAAAAGCGAGTCGAGAAAGGGTCTTATGTTAGATCAGTCAGAGGGTACACACCCATAGGATCCGGTTGTCCTAAATGGTCTCTCCCAACATCATAATGAGCTATCAGGTTGGAGAAGTCTTCAGTTGCAAAGTCCAATGGAGGGGTCTCGCCACTAGGAGCATCCTCGTCCAATAGACTATCCCAATCACTGAAATCTCCGATTAGGGGCACATCAGGGATAGGTTCCTGGATAGTAGGGTCGTCAATGGTAGGATCCTCGGTCAAAGACGCCTTAGGAGGATCAACTATCACTTCCGCCTCCTCAACTAAGGAGGGAGGAGCCTGGCTCAACTCTAGCTCAGCATGCCTAGTCGCGACAGTCGTCTCCTGTACAAAATCAAAAGAGAAGTAAATTACGCATACTAGTCGAATGGAAGAAAAAGAAAATACGGGATACAATACTAATACCAAAGACTGTCCCCTAGCTCCCTTACAAAGTCGAGGGCTAGGTTGTACTAAACCCTTCACCTTGGAAACAATATCCTTCTTTACTCTCTTCGAGGATGAAGGTTCTGTTAAAATTGAAGGCGGTCGCTTCGAAGAGGCTGCAACCGTTTATACTGGTTAGCTCCTGCTCCGGTTTCTGTCGGTTAGCATGCCCATTCGCGACAGTCATCTCCTGTACAAAATCAAAAGAGAAGTAAATCACGCATACTAGTCGAATGGAAGGAAAAAAATACGGGATACAATACTAATACCAAAGACTGTCCCCCAGCTCTCTTACGAAGCCGAGGGCCAAGTTGTACTAAATCTATCACCTTGGAAACAATAACCTTCTTTACTATCTTCAAGGATGAAGGTTCTGTTAAAATTGAAGGCGGTCGCTTCGAAGAGGCTGAAATTATTTCTGCCGGTTAGCTCCTGCTCCAATTTTGGACTCTGTGACTACCAGAATGGTGGGCACGCGTCTTAACAGTTCACGAAGCGTCCAGCCTGGTCCCGACAATAAAGCTTCACTCTCGATGATAGCCCGGGGATAAATTATTCTCATAATAGTAGAACCTTACAGCTGCGTACAAGATCCGATTCATAGGCCGCTGTAAGGATACGGCAAAACGTGCTCCGGTATAGCCAGCGCTGTAATATTGCCAAGCTCGGGCACCATCAAGTAAACTTCTCGAATAACCTAAGCCAGAGCTTGGGGTACACAGCAATAGTTGACTATAACCAAACTGACGAGCAAAATGACTCGGGAGGTATGGCTCCAGGTAGACCCTATCCCTGTTCCGATACACCAGGTGAGAAGGTCAAATCGACAAAAGCCAGATGTACTAAACAATACGTTGCGCTGAAGGAAAAATACTCTACGGATGCGCCAAACATAATGAGGCTTATACACGTGTGCCAACGTAGTTCCTACCACTATATTCTCCATGCTTCTGTTCAAAGTATTATGAACTTTAAACTTACAAAGTTTCTGTTCGAAAACTTTGAAGGAGGTCTTGTAGAAGCATAGAAAATCTTTACCTATGCACCAAAGAGATTACAAGCCATATGCCCAACACAGGTCATGCGCCCAATCCAAGTGTTAGTGTCCCCATGTGCCAAGCAATACCATGTGCCACTAAACGTATTAGTGTTCCTATGTGCCAAGTAGTGCCATGTGCTACTAATCATATTACGTGTTCCCATATGCCAAGCAGAGCTATGTGCTACTATTACACCATTTCTATGCGCCAGGCGGACGTATCCCCAAGGTGCAATTATAATCAACTTTGACATGTGTCATGAGTATTATGGTTATCCGCAACTGCAGATATCAGCCGAACATGTGTCAGCATGGGGCTCGATGCGCCATTGACAACAGCATGCGCCCCGCTAGGTAGCATGTAATACGCACATTAACGCCTCTCCCCAAAGCTATAAATAGTGGGAATTTTTCCCACATGAAGATGGGAGAGAGGAGGATTCATACACACACACATGTAAAAGAAAGAGGAAGCAGAGTCAACCTCCTCTACAAAAAAAGAGAAGGAGAAAGAGACAGAGCGCCAAAGCCTCGTCAATCTCCTTGGTCCCGTATCATCAACGGAGTAAAGGAGCCGTTGTAGTGCTCAATCTCCACCATCACACTTGAGCAGATCTTTTGTACTTAGATTCTCTTGTATAGGATTTATTTTGTACTCTTTGTCAATTTACAATAAATAAGAATTGTACACCTTTACCGAAAATACTATATTTTTTGCGATGTCGACAAGAATGACCTTTATTAAGAATAAAAGCTTCCCTAATTAACCCTCCTAATTAAAACTCTTTATGACAACCATTAGGGGTATACTTGACATTGTAAATTGCTTGAGACCCAAGGCATAGGGGGCCAGCCACATAAAGGGAGATTTATTCTCTCTCTCCTCTCCATAATTCATTCCAAATTAGATCTCCAATTGTGTTCTTCTCCAAATTGACTTATCCCTCCACCAATTTCTCTCAAATTACTCTCATTCCCTTCTATTCTCATCATCTAAAGAGCTTAGAAGCTTGGATTGCAAGGAGCACTTGGAGAAGAAGGAATTGGTTAGGAGCTTGTGTCATAATTGTGTCCATTGGAGCTTTGCATTGGAAATCCATCTCCCAATAGCTATAGTTCTTAAATGAACCTTTAATTAGACTCCAATTATTGCATTAAGCATTAGTAACCCTTTTATAGATTAGGCCTACCCATAGGAAGAAGAACTAGGTTCATATGACCCTTATTGTGACTTCTACAATTAGTTTTGTGCCCAATTTGAGGATTCCGAGATTGATGCACCAAGTATTTGTCATTTGGACAAATATGTCAAATGAGACTTAGATTGAGTATGTGAGACTAGCTACGTGTCCATAATTGGATATTAGTAGGCTGTATCATGATACACCATGATACGGGGAATAAAATCGGTATTTTTCCATGTATTAGGCTTTTAAGAGGCAAATTCCTTGTTATTAGCTTTAATTTCAGTATTATTAATTATTATATATATCATATATTGTATATGTAATTAATATTAGTGAGTTGTGGCATCATGGGGTGGAGTTAAGGGATAATATCATAGAGTATCCTAGTGTGATACTAGGATAAACACTAGGTGTTTATTATATTGCTCAATAGAAGTTGTTTTGTGTGTTTGTATATTAATGAACAAAAGCAATAAAATTCATCAAAATTTTTCAAGAAAACGCAAATTCGAAAACCAACTCAAATACACGAAAGCAACAAGGCGACATCGAAAACTAGGCAAAAAAACTTGCAGAGGAGAGGTCCCTCTTGGCTCTGCCGCTAAGTCCATCCTTAGGGCACGGTCCACTGAATATGGGAATCAATTCTGAAGAAGCAAATCCATAAAGTGAAAAAGATCTTGATTCAATCTATCCCGATCGAACGATACCGAAAGTATTTCGTAGCCACGCTCCCCGAAAAGGGGGAACGGGGCACCACATCCTAACCAACTAATAGGAAGTTTTGCCCATGAAACTTAGGAATATAACCTACCACTATGAAACAATGAAGAAAACTTTTGCTTTATCTCAGACTCAAGCTCCCACGTCGACTCCTCGACCGAATGATTTCTCTAAAGCACACGCACGAGAGAAACCGAATGACTTCGAAGCAGCTTGTCCTTTCGATCCAAGATTCGCACATGGTGTTCAACATACGTCAAGTTCTCCTTCAAGTCCAGTTGATCAAGATCCATTACATGACTCAGATCGTACACATACTTCCTAAGGTATAAAATATGTAAGATATCGTGCACTTCAGATAATGATGGTGGCAGGGCAATTGATATGCGACTTGGGTGACTCGCTTAAGTATTTCGAACAGGCCGACGAATATTGGACTTAGCTTTCCTTTTGCTCCAAATCTGGTAACTCCTCGCATGGGCAAGTCTTTAAAAAATATATGATCGCCTTCTAAGAACTCAAGAGGTCAATAATGCGCATCTGAGTAACTCTTTTGACGTCTTTGTGCTACCTTCACCCGTTCGCTGATCAAACAGATCTTTTGGACGATTTGTTCTTCGAGATCCAGGCCAAGAATTTGTCGTTTACCAACTTCATCCCAATAGATAGGAGATCTACACTTATGCCTACACACACAATGCCTCATACGGCGCCATTTGAATACTGGATTGATAGCTATTATTATATTCAAATTCGACTAACGGTAGATGCATGTCCCAACTTGACTTCAAGTCCAAGGCTCAGTGCCATATCATGTCTTCGAGAATTGGTTTTACCCGCTCTGTTTGGCCGTCTGTCTGAGGTTGGTAGGCAGAGATAAACTTTAACTTTTTCCCTATTGCTGACTGAAGACTCTCCAGAAGCATCATAAGAATCGTCTATCTCGATCGGAGACAATGAATACGGGCACCCCAAGGAGTCGAATGATCTCATTAAGGTAGATCTGAGCTAGATGGTCGAAACTCCAAGTAACTTTGATAGGCAGAAAGTGAGCTGACTTGGTGAGTCGATCGACGATGACCCAGACGACATTATTTCTCCGTTGTGTCTTTGGCAAAACAAACAATAAAATCTATCGTTATGTATTCTATTTCCACTCCGGTATAGCAATATTTTGCATCTCTCCGTCCGACTTCTGGTACCTCGGCCTTTACTCGCTGACAATCAATGCATTGCGACACAAACAGTACCACATCCCTCTTTATGCCATGCCACTAAAATATTGTACGGATGTCTCGATACATCTTCGTGCTTCCTGGATGTGAAGTATAACTCACATAGTGGTCTTCAGTGAGTCTCACTTTTCTAAGGTTTGCATCGTTAGGACCCCATAATCTTTCCTTCACCTGCACCATTCTATCCGTGCTCACCGCAAAGTCGGTCATCTTTTCTACTGATATAAGATTACGCATATTCTTAAGGAACATGTCATACTTCTGAGCGGACTTAACTTTCTTCAATAGTCCAGTTCGAGGCATAACTGAGCTGTCTGCACCCCCTTTTTGTATCTGATTCAGAGTATAATGCCCAAACTTTCTAGATTCCTTCTCAGCCTGTCAACGATAGCTAAGCTCCTAACAAACACTCGACTCAGTGCATGTCACTACCACTTTTTCGGAGAAGGATATTTTTTTCTTTTTCTGTTATTAGTGATATTGTTAATAATTGTATTTCATAATTATTATATGGAGTGGTATTTTATTTTTCCAATAATTAGTATTGATATATATGGATTATATTTTTTCCATAATACTTGGTATGGTTGTATATGTTATATATTGTATATAGTTAATGGTTAGTTATTAGCCATTAGTTAGAATAGTTGTTAGTGAACCTACTTGGACCCAACTAGACTTGTCATGGACCAACACTTAATTAGTTTAGACTTGAGCCCAATATTTTAGCCTATTTTATTAAGTTAGTAATTTAATTAGTCAAACCATTAGGAGTAGAATTTTCCTCCCTAATCATTTTCTTAATGATAAGCCCCAAAGGGCATTATGGACCTTACATATTGTTTGAACCCCAAGGAAGGGGGCCGGCCACTATATATGGGGTGGAGATTCTTTCTCCTCTTTCCTCTTTCCATTCCAATTTTAGATCTAGAAATTTCTTTTCCAAATTTCTTTATCCCTACACCCAAATCTTACCAATTTCCTCTAAAATATATCCCTAATTCACCATTGGAGACTCTAGAAGCAAGGAGGAGGCAAGGATCTAGAAAGGGAAAGAGATTGCATAAGTTGAGGCTTCTTTGAGTCCATTTGGAGACTTGTATTGGGAATCCATCTCCCAATAGGTATATTTTAGATTTCTCCTTCTAATTCGACTCTAAATCTGTAGTTTAATTATTAGGAACCCTCTCATGTACTAAGGCTATCTATAGAAAGAATAATTGACTACTAGGGACCCCTATTTTAGAAGTTATGGTTTATTTTGTGTCCAATTTGTGGAAAATCGGAGATTGGTGCACCATGTATTTGTCACTAGGTCACTTAGACCAAATTGATATATGTTTGATTGTGTGAGACTAGTGTCTTATCCACAATTGGATACGTGTATGCCGTATCATGACAATTTAGTGATACAGATTAATTTTAGGGGTTTTCCTTCGACACGGGGGTGTGCACATGTCACATTTTGATATGGACATGTAGTTGAGTAGTTAATACTTTGTATTGTTCATAATTGTGATTCTAGACTTGCTCGTATCCTTCGTAATACTTTTGGTGGTATGTTGGAGCTGTATCGCAAGCGTATCATAGATTGAGTATGATACAGGTGCATGCACTCCACGTGTTTGTCATATTGTATCCTACTCTATTTATGTTGTATATATATACTTTAGATTGTATATGAATTGTGTTGATATATATATATATATATATATATATATATATATATATATATATATATATATATATATTTTTTTTTTCTATGTTTATGCTAGTTGTTGTTGTTGTGTTTTTAGAGGTAGGCTAGATGTGTGGACTATTTTGTGTGTGGACTAATTCTTGGTCTGTTGAAGAGTGTAAGTTGTTGGATTTTATTCAAATGATCAGTAGAAGAGATGGGAGAGGGAGTATCAGGCCTGCATGTTGGTTGTAACGCAGTGTTTCACGAGTGTTTGCTGTGCAAACAACAACACACAGCAGCAGCATGTGTTACAAAGCAACACAACAGTAGTCGGGTACGTGGGGCTGTGCACGAGTGTGCACAGCAGTCCAAAATAGATAAGGGGGAAGTACATTATGTGACAGTGCTCTGTGTGCACTGTCTGATACTCGGGAGCAGCAGTAGGTTGGTGTGGTTGTTGTTGTGTGCAACACAACAGTTAGATGGTCGGGCAGTGGTATTGAAGAGGAGACAGTAGCAGCAATTGCTGCTATTGCTCTGTGCAGTCGAAGGGGGGGGGAGGAGTAGTTTCATCTTGATGTGTGTATCAGTAGTTGTGCACTGATGTTGCATCAGTGAACATTGATGAAGTATCGGGCTTGAGGAGGTTGTGATGGTCTGAAATGGAGGAGCAAGTCGGGTTGGTTAGTTAGTATTGTTAGCAACCGTTAATGTATATATGTATTAGTTAGTATGTTAGTTTTAGAGTTAAGTTAATATATGGTTCTAATATCAGTTAGTGTATATGAGTTAATGAGTTAGTTGTTAGTATATCAGCAAGTATCAGTATCAGTAGTAGAAGAGGGAAGCTCTGTTAATAGATATCAACTAGTATATAGGTAGTTAGTGTTATTAGTTGTTATTAACAACATCTAGTTAATGATGATAGTTAGTATATGTTAGTATTTAGTTAGAGTATCATGATTAGTTAGTTATGTAACCGTATGTGTTAGTTAGTTTGGTTATGCGTTAATGAGTTATATCTATACATATTGGTATATATATTAGTATAAAGATATACATGTCAGTTAGTTATTAGTTGTGTGTTTAGTTAAGTTAATGTATTAATGTGGTTAGTTACCAGTTAGTATATTCGAGTATTATGAGATTAGTTAGTGTATATATTTGATATGTATTAGTTAGTAATTATAGATGCAATGTTAGTTGTTAGTTATATTAGTAGATAGTAGTTTAGTATTGCACTGTTATTTATGTATGCTAACTGTTAGGAAGGTTGGTAGAATATGTTAAGTTATATTAAGTTAACTGTTAGTTGTAGTATACTTTAATAGTTAATAGGTTGTGAACTTGGTTGTTAATGTTAGTGAACCTTGGTGTTAGTATATATGTTAAGTATTAGTGAGATATGGAATATTAGTTAGTATGAGTTATATATATATATATATATATATATGGGTATATCTATATATCTTAGCTAGCTAGTTATTAATAGTATGGGTAAGTTAGTATTGTTAGTTAGTATTACCTTGTGATACCAAGGTAATTGCTAGGTATTGGAGTTACTCAAGGTATTGAGTTTGTGTATCAAGATGGGTATAGCTAGTGTGATACCGCGTTGGCTCAAAATCAAGGTATCCAAATATTAATATATATTATATTTGTATATATTGTATAGTACTTTCTTATATCATATTTTGCGTATCTTACGATACAGTATAGTATTGATACTCTAGTATCCTATTATAGCTAGTATAGCCTAGATACCTAGTGTATGGGCCAAATATCCTAGAGATGGACTCATACAACCTAGAAATAGCTAATTTGACCAAGTTTGACTAGTTTGACCTAGAGTTGACCTAGTTTGACTATTTTGATTTAGAATTGGCCTAATGACTTATAAATGGACTAGTTTAACTTGTTATCATTCCAAAATCTTGTATTGATGTAACTTTTCATATTTAGGTCTTTGGAGCACTATTCCAGATACGTGTTGATACTTTACCCCGGATTCCAAACGAGTACATCTCTCTGTTAGCTTTTATTTCAAGATAGTGCATATATCACTTGTTTAAGAACTGCATACTTGATTCCGACACAGTGGTGTCAGCAATACTTTGACCGCAGACTAGGTATCAGCAATACTTTGTCTCCCCATGTGCACAAGTACAAGTAGAAAAACTAATAATCTCGTGATTGGTAAGAACAAAACCAATTGTAAATGGGATATGAGTCATACGCTCATATTTCTACATGAGTCATGCACATGTGGACCAATAGGTATAGACTTTATATCCCATGTGCACCAATGTCCATAAGTACACTCTATTTCTATTGGTCCACATTTGTATTGGCTCATATAAAAATATGAGTATATATATATATATATATATATATATATATATATATAGAGAGAGAGAGAGAGAGAGAGAGAGAGGGATCCACATCCCCTTTTTTTGCATCCCAAGTATCCCCACGTTATCAACCATTTGATGCTTATTTAAGTCATCTAATCTTAACCGTTGATTTGAACGGTTCAAACCAACGGTTAAGATTAGATGACTTAAACAAGATCCAATGGTTGTAAACATAAGGATGCTTAGGGATACATAATAGGTGGAGATGTGGATCCTTCCTCATATATATATATATATATATATATGGGGGCACGGTTTTTGGGTCCTTCTTTCTTTTATATTTTCCATGAATAAGTTTTGCCAGACCAAAAAAGGGGACCGCACGTGTAGACCGAAGCCACGTTGCGACCCTCCATTGGTCCAAGCTGGGACCCACAAAACCTGAGCCCCTGCTAGCTTCGTGGTCTGGGTCGGGACCATTAGGGCGTCACGTGGCTTCGGTCCACGCACACGGTTTCTCTTTTCGGTCTGTGTAGCATAGTTCATTTTCCATCTCCATCAATGTTACTGTAAGACCTCATTTGGTTCGCAGAAAGAAAATGAAGGAAATCAATTCCTTACTATTTTATTTCCTTTGGAAAATTATAATTCACATTGATTTTTTTTCGGTGTTTGAAAATGCCAAAAAAACTGAGAAGGAAAGTGGATACATAAAGGTGGAAAAGTAAATTCTAAGTTGAATGGAGGAAACTTTTTTTTTTATATTTTTTATTCATTAAAAATTACTTTTATTTTTTCTTCAATTTCTTTGGCTCACAAACATTAAAAAAAAAATTACTTTTCTTTTTCAAACTCTATAATTTTGCGAACCAAACGATTTCTAAACGTGCAAATTTTTTTTTGTGAGGTTGAGTTCAGAGTCTTCTTCCTCTCAAAAGTGTCACATCTCCCAACATATGTCATGTCTACTTGAATATAGAATTTAGGCCTATGCTAAAAATAATAAAATTAAAAGTTTTCCGCTTCCACTGCCAACACTTTCTTTCAATTAACTATTTAGATAGTGGGAAAATCGTGCAAAGCTTTTATGTCACAAAAGAAAATAAGAGGCTCATGGGTGTAACTAAAAAGAATTTAATATAGCTAGCCTAGCCTAGCTAGCAATATAAACCCAATCAACAACTAATTAGTACTAATTCCTATTGTTATCAACGCGTACTTATACTCCTTAATAATTATTTCATTATGTGAGACATGGTTATTTCATATTAACGAGATATTAGAAGTTTTTTTTTTTGTACAACATCTTCTACAATATCCTATTTTTTCTTACACCATGAGATATTGGTTACAGAAATTTAGATTCGTTCATCTAATTATACACACTGTGTATGCTACCAAAATTCTCTCGAGAGCCTCTTTTGCTATAGCAATATAATGATATAATGAATTTCAGAAATGCAGTTTGTAGATTAAAAGTCTACAATTTGAGATTATAATAATTTGTGAAAATTGATGGGCATCAGGAAATTTTAAATGGAAAAAAAAAGTTGAAAAAATAGGTGTAAGTGAAAGTAGCTTCGGAAAATTATATTTCATGAAATATTACGTCAGACGGTTTGGCAGTATTCTTGTATTTTTTCAATTTTGTCACAAGAATAATAGAAAATACAGAATTAAAATTAAAATTAAAATTTGTCGTGAATCGGACACACAGTCAGTGTCGTATTTTATAATTTGAGACCTGAGACGAACTCTAAAAGTTGTGTCCTTAAAGCTTAATGTTCATATAAATCTTTTTTTTATGGACGATGCCAAAATAGTATTATCAACACAAAATTCAATAAATAAAACAATAAACAAAATATAATATCCAAAATAATATATGTCATAATGAAATACTAATAAACTGAAGATGTTCCAAACTAAAAAATAAAATCAATGTTCCAAACAAATAAATAAAAAGAAACCTAATAATGTTTGGAATTGTTCATAAATATAATAAAAAAAATAAAAAAAATTGTAACTACACACACAGAGATTGACAACAACATAATGGTATAGGAGATTGACAATAACACAAGAGTAGAGAAGATTGACAATAACACAAGGGTAGAGTAACGAAAGGGGAGATAATTTTGACACTGACCGCACCATTTTTTTTTCTTTGTTCTGACTATTCGAATTATATCTTGGTATTATAGTATATGACGTTTAGATATCCTATAACATAAAAAAAATTACGGGAACAAAAAGAATTAGAATGAATTTGCTGGACATTTTTCAAAATTGAACTTACATACATTAAATAATATATATAAATGGTGCCCTCTAAAATTTTGGACTTGAAGCGGTCGTCTCGTGGACCTCATATCAAGTTCGGACCTGCACACAGTCTTCTAAATCTGAGTCAAACGTGTTACCATTACACCACAAATATATACAAGAGTTCCGTCAGATTATTTCCACGAAATTTGTACATGTATATATTTCGCAAAACTGTTTGACGAAATATTTGGTAGTATGTGCCCCAGTTTCTCTATTAAAAAAAAAATCTTCATATAAAATTGTGTGTAGATAGTTTGGCGATGTTGATGGTAGATTCTAACCCTTCCGTTTGTCCAGTTCCTCCTTTTGGAATGTTCCCTCTTCATTTTTTTTCCTTCCTCTCTTTTTCCAGTGAGGGCCACCACTAAAATAAGAAGAACCTTTCTAAGATGTCTAACTCAAGCAACAATTTGTCATTCGTTTTCTTCTGCAATAGAAAAGCAAGAAAATAAATGGTTATGGTAATATGTTGTTGATGATGATGGAGACGCTAATCAAAAGTCTTTGCTAAATCAAGAGTCTTTCTCACACCGAAAGGTCTCTCTCATTCTTGTTGCCAGATCTGCACACTGCAGCTAACATTCTATTGCAAAAGCTAACAGGAATCAATAGAATATGATAGAATAGGAGAAGTTGGACAATCTGTTCCATTTCTGTTGTACTTGTGAAAGAAAAAGAGCACAGAGAGAGAGAGAGAGAAATAGATTACTTAATGAAGGATCTATAGTGTGTGTAACTACTGCCCCCTGATAATTAGAAGCTAGTTCAAATGAGCACAGGCTAGACCAAGATAAAGTAATAGATTATGTGCATAGGAAGCTTCTTTCTTTGTGTGGGCAAAGGCAAAGACTAGGAGAGCTGTCTTAGTTCTCACACAACATATGCCCCCCATGTGAGTTTGATGCGTCTTCTAAGCCCATTGGGTCTCTCACTAGACATACATAGGAGGTTTGGTGACCTAAAGATTAAACATACCAACACCAAAGAATATAGTGGGAGTAGTAAACCTACTTCCATTAAATATAATGTCATTGTGTTTCTTGACAACACATACACAGGCAACAATTATTAGAGGTAGCATCTCAAAACAGAAGCAAATAAAGAAAAGAAAAAGAGAGAGAGAGAGAGAGAGATCGAAAGTTCTGACACTCTCATATGAAAGTTCTGCTTGTTCGATATACCATGCGCCTGAATACCGAACTGTCACAATTGTTTCAACTCATCCACCAACGGCTGCAAATAGATATCGATGTTTTTCTTTGAATTTTTCGGACCGGGTATGATAAGTGTCAAGAACATGTACGTATTCTTCATGCATTCACGGTGGTAGATTGTAAGGGGTCAAAATCATCGGCCAACAAGAGTACTGAGATCCCGACTGTCCGAAAGGAGTGAATCCGTCAGAACATAAAGCCAACCGAACATTCCTAGGCTCCACAGCAAATTTAGGATGGCATCGATCAAAATACTTTCATGTCTCTCCATCGGAAGAACGAGATAATTCTCCTACATCTATCTTCCGTTCCTTACTATGTCATGTCATGTGTTGCGCTGTATTTGCAGACATATACATCCTCTGCAGCCTCTTTGTTATCGGCAAAAAATGTATGTACTTGTAGGGACGCAATCTTGCTAGGACAGTTGATTTTTCTTTGTCCCGAATTGACTTGTACCGGTCCTCGTGATAGAAAATGCATATGTCTTTATCATGTATGATCGAAATATAATAGAATATACTCTAGGGGGGTGAATAGAGTATGCAGCGGAATAATAAACCCCAATTAAAAATTCTAAATCTAAGCTACGTAAAGACAATATATGTAACAACATATATAACTACTATAAATAAAGTTTGGGCTAACTTATAAACTGCAGTGGCTGATAATAAACAGAATATAGGCAGAGTATAAGTAAAGTTTAGAAAAGCAAACGCAAACACCACGATTTTATCCTGGTTTTCCTCTTAGAGGACTAGGCCAGTCTCAAGAACTCTTGCTCGGAGTTGTATCTACTATAATCACCAATAGTGAATCAGAAGCTTTGATCCGAATGCTTGCAGACTTCTTACAACATCGAGCTTTGATCTGAAGGCTCGAAAGACTTCACACGTGCATTTGATCCAAAGGACACGCCGACTTTAAACCCTAAAGAGAACTTGACAAACCAAGCTTTTACAACTCGATCAGACTTCTAAATCGGAACCGCGTTGGCACTATATGGCTGGGAGTTGATCTTGGGAATAGGAAAGGTTTATAGCTCGGGATAGATAGAGATATGAAAGTGAGTGAATGAGTGAATAAGAATATAGAATTAAATCTCTATTTATAGGGTTTTCTGGAACCGAGTTCGGGCAGAGTTCGGGCAGAACTCGATCCGAGTTCGGTCACCTAACGTTCATAAATTCGAACGTTAGAGCCTGGTCATCCGAAAGAGGAGGCTGACTCGGTTTACTGGTTTGACCCTGACCGAGTTTGGCCCGAGTTCGGTCCGAACTATGTAGGTCTATTTCCAGAAAGTTTGGGTCCAGGTTTGGTTTGGTTCATGATGTTTTGAGTGGACTAGGTTCTGGTTTAATATGGGTTTGAGCTTCCTAGTGCCAACACGAACCCGATGTACATTTTCTTTATACTCAATGAATATAAAATAGAGACTCAAAGATAAAAGACCAAGAGCACTTGATGATGCTAATCTTCTGAAGCATCCGCTGACTTGAAGACGTCTTTTTTCTTGACGGTAGTTGTCCAAAGATAGCAAGATCTGGAAATCTGAATACAGTATCTTCGCCCCCAAACCCCCATGAGGGGCGCTGTCCCTCGACCCCCGTCCACTGACCGGACAGCGGAACCCCCGAGTGCGTGGCTCCGGATAAGTCGTAGGCGGTTGGACGAAATCTTCTGATATAACGTCGTCTCTAGCTCATCATCTTTTCTTCACTACATATGTCCATTATTTTTTTGCAAATACATGTTAGACGAACAAAGCAATATAGAGAAGCAAATATGATAACATATAAGATCAAATATGGACAATGTTGATTTTAAGTAGAAGTTACAAGTTACTATAATGATTGCACGATTATCATAATGTTAAACTTAATCGATTAACCATATTCAAAAACTCAACTTAAACATTGGGATAACATATTATTGTTCTCCTTGTAGTAAAATATGCAATCGTTTCGACAATAATTTATTTTTTCGTAGCCTATTAATCCTAGTTTTCGCATCATCATCTTCGACTTGTAAAAGTTTTTTGGCAATTCCTTCGATCCTTTTGGCAACAACTCTCTAACATACTGAATTATTCGGTGGTAGCATTCCTGCGGCAGATTAAAATCAGACTTGAGGTTCAACAGCCGCATCACCATCGACAAGACATAATGAGAATCACAAGCCGAGTATAATGGTATATCGACATTCTTGAACATATCGTAGAACTCATTTACATAAGGATTCAGATCATCAAGATCAAAACTAGGACCGGCCGCATCAAATACCAACTCCCGTTTTAGGTTTCGCTGCTGATATTCGAAGTGATCTCCGAGAGTGGGATCTTCCACCTCTGTATTGAAGGATGACTGATATTGCGAAAACTAATATTCTCCTTGAGCCCTCAACTCCTTGTAGTTCGATACAAAATCCTTCTTATAGAGTTGCTCCCTCACGAGATCCACCTCATTGAATGGTATATTATTACATTTGACACAATGGCACTTGATTATCCTTCCATCCATGAAATAAAGTTTTCTAGTGGCGTATTTGAGAAATTCCTTAACGCTCGCCTTGAAATCATCCGTCTAACCAATCATTCTCTCATGTCGCCAATTGTATATTCACGAACGGTCAACTAAGTATCGACTCATTGCTTTCTTACACGTGAATGATTATGCACGTACTTTATATATTCAAACAACTGGATTAAATCCAAATTATGCTTTTTAGATCAAATGCTATTTTATCAATATTACGTAGCATGTCAAAGGCTATTTTTTCTCATTCCTTAACAAAAAAGATTGGAAGAGAATACAAGTTATTTTTATAAATATTCTTATATGATTTGGTACTAGACATTCTAGAGAATACAAGTTATTTATAAAACCATACTAGATTACAAAAGAAATCTGATTTGATGTACTGATGTACATCGACGCAACATTGACGATCCCCTTATGGAAGGTGTATGAAGATTATGATGTAAAACATGAGAATGCGTGTCATGGACCATCATATTGGTTGCAAGCGACCCCTATAGAATTAGACTTTAAAGGCAAATTTCTTTTTAAGGTCCATGTCACATCTCATAAGCAAACTTTGGGACATGTAGATTGCACTCGAGCTCGAGCAGCTCATGAGCATAGTTGAGCTTTGAGAGAGCTTGAGCAGCTTGTGAGCATAGTCGAGCTCATGATCGACTCAGTAATAATTGATTTCGTGGTTAAACATTCCTGGTATATTTGGAAAAAGCATAAACAAATTTGGATGTACCTAATTTTTTTGAAAATCTCATCATTCAAATTGGAAGATATTTGTATACAATGTTTTTAAGGACAACAAATATAAATCTTGAAACATCCACTTCTCCTATTATGCAAATTGAAACTATTTTGTTTGATCCCTATATGGATAATATGCATACTCCACTCTCCGACAGTGGTATATTTTGCATTCTTTCTGAAATTGAGATGGTTTCTGGTAGACTCAAGATGAATTTGGAGATCGAACAAGGGCAACATCTTCTTTTTATTTACTAGAGTCAAATCAACTAGGATTACTCAACTAGAATTACACATTGCCAAAATTCAAATGGCATTGTGTCATGTGTCCAGTATCTGTCCCAAAATCCAAATATAAAAAATATTATAAAGAAAAAGAGTTAGGGTTTACCTAAGGTTGAGGAGCAGGGGGTCGTCGGGGGGGGGGGGGGTCTGACCTAAGCGTCGGGGAGGAGTTGCCGCACATGCGGAGGAGTGGTTGCTGGAGGGGGGTCGCCGTGTGTTGGGGGCGGGGGGTTGCAAGGAGGAGGGGTTGCAGGAGGAGGGTCGCCAGAGCGGTGTTGCCGTATGGAGGAGGGGGTCGACGGAGTAAGGGTTAGCAGGAAGGGAGGAGGGAAGGTTCGATCGCATGAGAGAGATAAAATTTTGGTTGGGAGGAAATTGAGAATAATAAGAGTCAGACTTACTGGAATATAAATGTTTGGCAGCAACGGAACATGTTTGTCGCTAGTTCGTCGCTACAAAAATATCGACGTTTCATCGACGGACTAGCGACAAAAATATATATATGTTCCTCATATAAATAATTTCGTCGCTAACCAGTCGCCTATCCCTTTATTATTCGTCGTAGAGATCCGTCGTTATTGTTTCAGAATTTTTGTAGTGAGATATTGGGTATGCAGGATCGAGTTAGAGAAGCATGTCCATATCTTGTGGATAAGACTTCATACATCTTGACCCATCCCGACTAGCATTAGCAAGAACCTCATATATATCATTAGGGTACCCTATGGGTATCAGGAAGGAGAAGAGTTAGTAATGTCCCCAAGTCATTTCAAGGATTTGCTTCAGTCATAGTTGTTTGTTGAAAATAAAATAAAATAAAATCCATAAGATGATTTCATCTGTCTATTTGCTGCACAATGATGTTAATAGTATACACATGATTTGCTTTATTTCCCATTGCATGTACGAAATTTTGTAGCAGCTAATGTATCTGTAATTTTTTTGAAAATCCTACAAGATCAATTCATTCTTTTTTCTCTGACAGATGGTAAGAACTTCATCTTGATAATGACTACATATGCAAAATTTGGTAAACCTGTGAAGAAGTAGTAAGAGAGAATAATCTAGGTCTTTCATTCATCATGATATTACATATATATACATCCACATAGCAACTTGGGCCTAAGACACATGGGCCAATCACCATATATATAATTTAATCATACAATTTAATCCCAATACCCCCTAAAGTTGGAGAATGCAAGTCACAAATACCCAACTTGCGCAAAAGAAACTCAAATTGTCGTTTGCCCAAAGCTTTAGTAAAAATATCTGCCAATTGTCCATCCGTCTTATCTTGTATATTGGAATTAAATTGCCGCTCAATCATAGAAAAATGACGAGAATATCTTGTATACTTTAGTCTTATCAATCAACAAAAATACCCAAATAGTACGAAAAATTTTATCTACAATCGTCAAACAATATCGAGCTCCACACGAAGAAGGCGTAGGATACGGCCCCCAAAGATCATAATGTATCAAATCAAAAATTGTAACAGGCCGAGAGTCACTGACAGAAAAATATCCTCGAGTTTGCTTTGCCTGATAGCAAACTTCGCATGCCTTATTCACTGAACTACTAGAGCTACTAACAACAGGAAGAGACTTTACTACTTTATCAGAAGGATGCCCAAGTCGTTGATGCCAAATGTCCAGAGAAGTCATCCCAATCACTGCCAAGCCTGAGTCTTCGGTACAATACGAAAGTTGTAGAGTTCGTCCCGCTTTTCACCGACGCCAATCAGGGTCCTCAAACTGGGGTCCTGTATCACGCATAAATATTTAGTGAATTGTACAACACAATTTGTATCATCAATAAGATGGGCCAAATAAATTAAATTGCAATATAATTGAGGTAGGAATAGAACATTCGTGAGAACAACACCTAGTGCAAAAACAACACGCCCGCAGTACGAAGCAACCATAGTTCGTCCGTCCGGGAGCCCAACCGAACATTCCTCCATTTCTGTCACCCCCGACAATAAATTCAAATTCCCAGTAACATGATTCAAAGCGCTTGTATCAATAATTCAAGGTGCAATAGAATTACCCACCATTCGGTCCTCCGGAGATTTGACCGAAGAGTTACCAAGCAGATAAATAGGTTGTTCCCATTGGTCCGGAGTTATTCCTGGAACACTGCTTGCACCCTCACCTGCCATACGTGTCTGTGCCGCAGCCGTCGAGCCACGTCCTGCCACCGCTGCACGCACCTTCGTATCCCGTCCACATCCACCACTAGTCGTGTGTCCGCCACCACGTCGCAGCCAGCCCCTCATCTGTCGCCATGCGGCCTTTCTTTATGTCCGTTGTGTTTGCAAAATTTGTAAAGCAACTCCGATTTATCCCGAGCATCCAAACGAGATGGCCCACGGTTAACAGAAGGAGTTTTAACCGCAAGCGCTATAACCTCATCCCATTCAGAGGAGAGTCGTTTGGATGTGCGCAATCGTTCCTCCAGTAGCATGGATTGATAAGCACGCGCCAAAGTAGGGAACAAATCTTCTGCCAATAAAGTCGAGCGAACGTTGCCATAGAGTTCCTGATAGATCCCATAAAGAAACTGATGAAAGCGCTCATCATCAACCCATTTCTACAACTTCTTCGGGATATCACATGTACATTTGTCGCAACTGCACGCCGGAATAGGTTCATAAGTCCCCAACTTATCCCAAAGAGTCTGCAATTGGCCGAAGTAGTCGACCACTGACATGGATTTCGTTTGGCGATACACTCCAACGAATGTTTAATCTGTTGAATTCTAGCGCCATTTCCCACGCTAAAACGGTCCTTGAGCGAATCCCACAGTGGTTTCGCCTCCTCAAAGCAGGGTATCGTCTTCTTCACCGAAGCGTCAATAGTGTGCAAGATCCATTGCACAAGTATCGATTGGACATAGTACCAATCCTCCAATTTGTCATTCTCCGTAGGTTTATCGATAGATCCGTCAATAAATCCAAATTTTCGTCGAGCCCATAGAGAAAGCCGAATAGATCTCGACCATTCCTCATAATTTTTTCCACGAAATACCACTTTCGTAATTGTATTACCCGGATTGTCATTAAAACCAAGGTAATACGGGGTAGTGGGATCGATCCTTGTTGCCGCCGTCACCGACGTAGAAAACTCGCCGCCGCTCGTCATACCGCCGGTTGAAGGGAGACTCGCCACCGTCGCCTTGGAGAAAAATTCGTCGCTGCTGCCGTCGCTATGGAAAAAGAAATCTTGCCCTAGCCGTCATATTTTGATACCATGTGAAGAAGTAGTAGGAGAGAATAATCTAGGTCTTTTATTTATCATGATATTATATATATATACATCCATATATCAACTTGGATCTAAATCATATGGACCAATCACCATATATATAATTTAATTATACAATTAAATCCCAATAAAACTAGAACCATTTCCCTTTGTATGCATAGATAGAATAATTATATTCCCACATTGTCCTGATACCTTTACTTGTGAACATAGCTCTTGATTACAATGGAAAAGTAAACCCATGTGGCCTTGGTATTTGCAGTTGCAAAGAAAAATTACGCCAAACACTGCTTCTAGCTACTCCCCCTCCCACCTAAAAGGTATAATGAGCAATACAAGATTCATTCAGAAAAAGGGTTTCCTTCATGTGCCAGGTTGGGAGATAACCTTCTTCATAGCTGGAGCAGAATGAATCATATGCTAAATATCTGCAGCAACAATTTGCTCAACCGCGTACTTCAAAAACCCGGAAACGGAGACGGAAGCAGGAGCATAGAGCACGACTACTTACAAAAATCTAAAGTTAAAAGCATAACAAAAATGTACACTAATAAAATTTTATATTTATTAATTATTGTTATCAAAGTTTATAGATATCTTAATATTTATTAGAATTTATAAAGTTCGGTTCAAAGTTACAGAGACATCATTCGCATGATAATTTTTTATGATGTTAAGGTAAGTAATTTTTAGTCTCTTGATGAACGTGTATTAAATTTTTTGAAAGCGATCATGTCGCCGAAAAAACGTGCTCCCGTCGTCGAAAAAATGCACTCCCGTCGTCGGAAAAACGAATTTTCAAGTAAGAACCTCTGAATCAAAATTCTTACTGCAATTCGTTGACCTCCTAGGATTTTTGGCTTCTAAACCGCGTACCACCCTCTCAATGGTGCATCAAAGGTTTTTCATGGCACACCGGCAAGAGATGTAGTTAAGAGTGATTAAGATGATTATTTCTCAAATATTTTACAAGAGCGCTAAAAAGCATAGTTTGTAATATTGGGTCGATATCGATACGGTTTGTCATGTCCCATTCTGATACCGATACTGACTGATACAAACGTTGGGAGTATCTTTCCGAGTCAATTTGGTAGAAAAAAAATTGAATGAAAGAGACTAATCAACATGTGTGTAAAAGCATAATAAGGTTGTAAATGCATGTAAATAACAAAAAATTATTCACAGGTAAACCAATCAGTAAGGATGACTATTATTTTATCCAATTTTAAAACTATTAAGAAACAACACATAAAATACATAAAATTATGTCAAAATGTATATATTATGCAATACTCCGATCCGAAATTACCTATACCATCGATCTCGATACTCACATAAATGATCCGATACCGATACTTCGAACCTTGCTAAAGATATAGTCATGCTATCAAAAGCCAAAATCGATCAATGCAAGCATCCTTCCCACGCGCACACACATACACACAGACACAATTGCATGCTCTTTATGCATACTTCACTCGTTCCCTTCAATATATTCGCTTCATATATATTACTCTAAAGTGGTACAAAAATTATTTTTTCCCCTAATGGTATAGATCAATAACCTTACAATTACATACATATAAACATAGGCGTGTTCCTCGACGCACACTTGCTCCCAATATTCTCCTCGATCCACTACCAAAAAAAGTCAAATTAGCGACGCCAAAAAATGTCGCCAAATGACAATAAAACGTCGCTAAACTCTTTTAGCGACGTAATTAGCGACGTTTTAACGCAGTCGGAAAAAACCAAGTCGCTGAACGGAAAAACGTTGCTAAACGTCGCTATGCCGACGTTTTTTAGCGACTTTATTGAGTCGCTAAATGTAGCGACGTTTAGCGACGCGGCGTCACGAAATAGCGACGTTTATTAAAGTCGCTAAACGTCGCTCATTAGCGACTTTTATAGCGACGTAATAGCGACGTCTTTAATGACCTGGCAGTACTGCCATGTCAGGAATTTGCGACGTACAGCGACATATTTAGCGACGTTTAGCGACGTTGTTAGCGACGGCTATTTATACGTCGCTAATTAGCGACTTGTTTAGCGACTTATAAAAACGTCGCTAGACGTCGCTAAACGTCGCTAAATACGTCGCTAAATTTACAAAAAAATTAAAAAAAAAACTGAATTGTTCCAAACTATTATTCCTCTAATTTATAAATTTATAATTAAAAATAGACCCGGAGCAACCCTCCGTTGAATTCTATGGGTTCGCCGACCCCTTCGATGGAACACAAACATTATAGACAGACAATAAAAGTATCACAGTTATAAAAGTATCACAGTCACACAAAATGGACATAAACAGCATCACAAAATACATAATATATAAGTATCAGAGTATCACAGTAACACAAAATGCATAATATATAAGTATATGAAACATTATAGTATCAATCTTGAGGATTTCCAAAACGGGGCTGATACCAGTCCCTCAAATACTGCGCATAAACAGCGTTTATGTTATCAAGCTCCGCTATGGGTGCTGGGTGACTGGAACTCCCCGTCTGAGATACAGCCGCGATAGGTGCTGGGTGATTGGAACTCCCCGCAGGTGGTATCTCTTTCTCCTTAACAGTAGGAGGCATCACTTCCTCCTTAACAGTAGGAGGCATCACTTCCTCCTTAACAGTAGGAGGTGTCGCTCTCTTGGGTGCCATCTGGTAAGATAGATGAAAACAAAGAATTAGCAGTATAATAATGATACCATAATATCTTATAATAATGATAATTCTTTGCAATTGAAATTGAAATTGAATTATGAGATTTGGATGATAAAGATTAAAGTAAATAGTAGTATCTAAGACACACACACAAAACCAGTGGCTCGACTGATACACTGAGACACAGTGGTTGAGGCACACTGTGCACACACACAAAACCAGTTTTCACAGTGTGCACTGACTGAGGAACCCGACACTCTCACATCCCCCAAATGCAAAAACCCAAACTCACACTACAACTAACAATTGATGCCTAGGTCTTATACACCTACACACACGTATGGTTGAGCTATTTTCAAATTCCAGTCTTATATAACCTAAAGACAGGTAGACTTTGATACCAAATTTATATCTGAAGATGGGAGTAGCTTGCTAAGTCCAACAAGTATATTTTGTCTCCATATTGTGTACTCTAGTGAACTATAAGCCAAATTTCAAAACTCATTTTGGTTTATTTTGGTCTGCGCCAAAAAAATTTATCACACAGATTTAATTCCCAGACACTAATCAGGATATAACCGTAAAGAGACTGGCTAGAACATCATATCAAGGCCTTGAAGAATTCAAGAATGAGGTGGTGCTCATTGCCAAACTCCAGCACAGAAACCTTGTCCGACTTCTCGGTTGCTGCATACAAGGGGATGAAATAATGTTGATATATGAGTACAAGGGGATGAAATGTTAAAATTTTAGATTTTGGTATGGCTAGAATTTTCAGAAGTTTTGTCTGTAACTATCTGTTCGATTAATGCATTAGGGGATAAAATGATGTTGATATACGATACTAACAACACACTTGGAAATTAGTTCGAAGCAATAATATATCAATGGTACTTGCATTCTCCAAATTCCAAATTCTAGTTTGTTTGGTAGGGGGAATACTCATTCCAGCTATAGCCATTGATGCATTAGGTTTAATATTTGATCTTATGGGAGCCACTCGGAATTACTATATTTTTTAATAACTGGTGAATGTGACCTATGGGCCTGTTTTCATTAGTCACTTGCTCTAAAGTGTGAGTAGGGTTATGATGTCAATCACATATTACTACTGTTACTACCTCACACTCTTTTAGTTCATGATATTGATACCAGTGTTACCTCATACTCGAGAATTAAGGATCAGTACAATTTAAGAATTGAATGACCGAAATTGGCCCTATAGATTTTTCAAGAATTTTAGGAACTTATCAAGAGATCACGAGACTTAAGTCTGTTGAGGTTCCAATTATCAAACCCAGTAGGTATACATACTATAGGAGTTTTGACTGATCAGGAAAATCCTTTAAAAGTAGATACATGGAAACTAGGAAATGTTTTTTTTCCTAGACAAACAATGGATCAAGGAGATCCCAGCCAAATTTCATTGATAATAGATCAATAAATTACAAATAACAACTATGGACCTTATAATAACTAGATAGAAGAGCTCAAAGTTGAGAAGATAGAGATAGACAACCAAGCACCATCTGGAAGATCTGTAGACATACTTGCCTCCATAGTATCACAGTTCACCATAAATCCTAGTTGAGATTCCGAATCTGGAATCTAATTTCTACCAAAAAGGATCGGATCTTTTACGAGGATATTAGAAGTGGATAATGTGTTACAGTTTTTGATGATGAATAATGCAGTGGTAGGAAAAACAAATCAAGCAAATACATGGAGAACTTATTCAGATGTTATGTTTGCTTCTGTTTATTATATAGAAACATAACATGATAGTGGCATCAACAACTTTGCTTCTCACTATCTTTTATTATGTCCACTCTTAGAACAAAACTCAGTTTTACAAGATGGACTGTTGATTGGAAGGCTGCTACTGTATTGTATGAGCAAGCAGGTCAGTAGCTGATTTATTTTCTTCTATCAAGTGGACCTGCACTATGTTTTTGATCTTTTTTATAAGTACTTCTCTTTGTTTGAAGCTATTAATTACAGGATTATCAGAGAGGATGGAAAAGCAAAATTGGCATTTGAGAAAGCTTCAAAAGGACATGAGATGATATCATCGTATCCTTTTAATCATAGGTTTATCTATCATTCACATACTCATATTCTGAATGACAGTTAATTATAGCCTTGACAAACTTAATAGTCCCTGGGATGCTGCCAAGCACATGGAGTCTGCTGGTGCTCTAGCAAAGGAACTAGGGCGCTGGGGTGAAGTCTCTGATCATTTTAGAAAGGCATGTGAACTCTATAATGAGTGTGGAAGATCACAATCTGCGTCAGATGTGCTTGCAAAGGGTGCACGGTATGTGTACTTATAAATCCTATCATTGGAGGATCTAAATTGGAAAGGCGCTTGAAGGCCTTAAATTTTCATTTGTTACCTGCATTAACTTTAGTGCTCTCGAAGATGCTGATCCTGAAGAAGCTCTACGATTGTACACTGATGCCTGTGAAATTTTGGAAGACGATGGGAAGGGTCAAATGACTTTTGATTTACTTCGTGCTGGAGCAAGAATATATATTAAACTTGAGAAGTAAGACAATTGCTCGTGGACTTCTCTATCTCCATCAAGATTCACGATTAAGAGTTATACATAGAGATCTCAAAGCAAGCAACATTCTCCTTGACAAGGACATGGACCCCAAAATTTCAGATTTTGGTATGGCTAGAATATTCGGTGGAGATGAAACAGATTTTAAAACGAGAAAAGTTGTTGGTACATAGTAAGTGATATATAGTTTTTTTTAGTCAACCCTAACCCTAATCTGCGTCTGTGGTACATAGTAAGTTGTTGGTACATAGTAAGTTTTGATCTCAAAGCAAGCAACATTCTCCTAAACCTAACCCTAACCCTAATCTGCGTCTGTGTGTGTGTATGCGTCTGTGTGTCGTGTGTGTGTCTGCGTCTGTGTGTGTGTGTCTGCGTGTGTGTGTGTGTGTCGTGTGTGTCGTGTGTGTCTGTGTGCGTGTCGTGTCTGTCAAGTGTGTCTTGTGTCAGTGTCACATGAGAGAGAGAGAGAGAGAGAGAGAGAGAGAGAGAGAGAGATTACCTAGAGCTCGAGGAGGAGGAGGGGGATGCCGGAGTAGCCGCAGCCGTGGAGACCCGGTCGCCGGAGAGGGGGGGGCGGGGGAAATCGAAACCTTTTCGAAATTTTCGATAGATCGAGAAAAGAAACCTGAGCCCTAATTAAACAAAATTTAGCGACGTTTAGCGACGTCCAATAAAAACGTCGCTAAAATAAAAATTAGCGACGCCAACGATAGATACGACGTCGCTAAATATGTTGCTAAATGTTTTTCATATATACGTCGCTAATTACGACGCTAAACGTCGCTAAATCAGATATATTAGCGACGTTTAGCGACCTTAATTGAACTTATAGCGACCATTCGTTTAAAATCTTAATAAAAGTCGCTGAACGTCGCTAAATGTCGCCATTTAGCGACGACTAGCGACAATTTTTACCGAGTCGCTAATTTAGCGACGTTTTTACTTGGAGTCGCTAAAATACGTCGCTAATCCCGCTTATTCTTGTAGTGATCAGCATGCATATAAACAATGATATATAGTTTCTCTTCAACCCTTTTCTTAGTTACAGATCTGTAATCTTTAAGTACTTTAGGTGCATGCAATTGAATCGAGTCAGCTCTTTTAAGTACTATCAAAGTCTTGTTGAGACTTGTATTTTCTTCAGCACCTTTGCTTTCTATGGTCAATATGTTAACTTAGAATACATACAGCACTTGCGAAGTTGAAACCTGTTAACTAAGAATATATATATATATATATATATATATATATATATATATATATATTACTAGTTCTCCATTCATCCAATATTTTTTTAGTCTTTATGATTTGGTTGAATAAATAAGTAATCCACATCAATTCTTTCATACTAAATATTTCCAAATCTTATTATTAGTCCTACTACTTTTTTATTTTTTTACTTTTTGTAAAGCATCCTTAATTTTAGAAATTCTAATTTACGACAATAGCATGACCTATCGCGAACAAACTCGTATATAAATTAAGTTCTTCCATGTTGCTCTCATTAGATTACTTGTTAGAATAACTCATCCACCTCTCCTTCATTTTATCTTCTCTTACTAGTAACTTTTGGTTTTCACTCTTACTATATTTAATATTGTTGTATAACTTGGTGGAAAAAAAAATCAAGTTCTCTTTTAGTCCCACATTAAAAAATGGAACTCACTCACTTGTTCATATAATACAATTTCATTCTTGTTCACTTGTGAGTTGTTATGGACTAGTCATGTAGGCCACACGTGCGGGCCGTCATTCCGGCTCGGTTCAGTTCGATTTCGCGCGCGTTACGTGTGCATGTACACGCCTATATCTACGGACGTCAAATGTCGATATGAATTTTTCTAACGGGTTAGGGTTGCGACCCTAAATATTTTTTTTTTTGCTCGTTAGTCCTTGATTTTTATCGTTTTTATCCGTAAATAAATTCTGAACGTTGGATATTAATTTGACATTTTTTCCAAAGAAAAGTTTGTTTATGGCTCTAATAAATTAGCCTTTAATCACATGTTAATCTTTTGGATTAGGTCCTGACTATATAGAGGCCATTTTCCTTTGTCAAAAATAGTTTTTTGATGAGAACAAACCTCTGACTCTCTTCCTCCTACGTACCAGAAATTTATCTCCACTTCTCTTGTGTTCATTCTATATCAGGACAAAGCTAAGTTCGGATCGTTTCTTTCGGAGCTGTGTAGTGACGGAAAGTCGTTAACAAGAGGATTTTACCTCTAGGAGGATTCGGAAACAGTCTTCACATAGACCTTGAATAATCTCTTAGGACAGTACTTTGTATACGACTTTTCCGTAGACTAGTAACACTAATCTCATTATTTTATTTTATATGAAGTTTACAGGATAAGGAAACAAGTTTTTCTAACAATATTACCTAAGTCTCTAATCCTTTTTTCTCTATTTTTAGCAAGGTTCGCAGTTACAATCTTGATATCAAAATCGGTATCAGACACTTCCTATGAGTATCGAGATCGACGATATCGGCATTACCAGCAGTTTGGGATAGAAATATCAAATTTTTTTTGTATCGAAAAAAAATTATTAACATTTTAGTAAATATGTTTTATACATTTAGGCATCATTTTAACTATTTCAATATTGTTTCTTAGTAGTTTTAAAATTTAATAAATAGTAGTCATCATTGTCGATTGGTCTGCATGCGATATATTAGTTTTCTTCTTTTACAACCTTATTATACTTTTACATCCTTGTTGAGTGTCTTTTTCGTTCAATTTTTTTTGCCAAATTGACGAAAAAAGAGAACCATAATGTCGGTATTGGTCAGTATTGGATATCAGTCGATATCAGATCAGAACATGCCAAATCTTATCGGTATTGACCGTATCGGATCAATATTGGCTGATACTGAAAATTATGATTCTTAGCAAGCAAATAAATATCTCTTCTTTATCCTTAGTTTCTAGTCTCTTATACAAATAATTATAGGTCTTAGATTTAGCTTAACTATCTACTTTCTTAGCTTTCTTATTTGCTATTTTATATTAAGTTTTTCTCATTTTTACACTTTTGCCACTCTTTATAGGAAACTCTTTTGGCCTTATTCACTTTTTAGACTTCTTCGTTTAATTACCAACTTTCTTTCGAAGTTCAGTCGTTGTCTTTAGAATTTCGTAAAATATATTTTGCTACCTTCTTGATGCAATTTGACATATTACACCACATAATATTAAATATTTTTTATGTCGCATCATCAATCCTTTATCCCTTTATGCTTAATGGGTACTAACTTTTCTTATTTCATGTTCTAATATCTAGTTGTCGGTCACTTGTTTACTCTTCTTTTCTATGTCCTATCTAGGACCATCAACCTATGTTCAATGGTTAAGATAACCTGATATAAGTTTACAATTTTTCTTGCTAGTGTCACGCCATAATCTCCCGCAAGTTCGATCGTTCCCACTGGACGTGAGATCACCACACCAATGCTCTCGTAGGACAATCGTTCTCATCGGGACATGATATCGTATGAGCCTGGAGTTGCGCTCGCACAAGCAATGACGTCAAATATCAAGGTTATTCATCGAAATGCCCAAGTTGTAGAGAAAGCCAATTATTGTTACCAACAACAACTGTCACACCCTAGTACCAAAATACGGAGATGGACATGGCCAGCTCCCCCATACAAGGTATAGAATATCGTACGACGGTCACGGCTGTTACTAGACAAGGGGGTGCATACAACAAGCAAGTCACTTAGGGTCACATAGAACATATATTGTCTCAATCAGTCAAATAAGAACATTAAACATAGAACATATATGACAAGAAAGTAAGGCGTCATAAACGCCCTGCCACAACATTCAAGAAATAAGCTATGCAAAAATGAGAAGGCTGGCAGAGTAACATGAGTACATGACCATGATCAGCTGCAGTCTGATTAATTACAATCATGTAGGGAACTAAATATCCAGATTCACGGCTAACAAGTGTCGGTGGCTAAACGCCCAAAATGATTAAAATATAAAATATCGGGAAAGGAAGAAGAGACCCACTCATTTTCCTCAGTGCCTATTCGCTTGGTACGCGCCATTGTTCAGGAGAAAGTACCCTTGATCCTCAGGTCTGGCTCTAAACTTGGCCATGCAAAACCAGTGGGGTTAAACCCCAAATAGCAAGTACCACAAAGGAAGCACGAATGCAAAAATAAAACCAGGTTATGAAATATATATATATATATATATATATATATATATATATATATATATATATATATATATATATATATATATATATATATATATATATATATCTCCTCTATATAATATCAAAACTAGGCTTCACCGTGAAAATTTTTCATTCCAAAAATACCCTTCAACATATTTAGTAATTAAAAAGAATACCTACAATAAATTCCACTGAAAATCATTTAAGAGATGTAATAATGACAACCATTTACGGAAATCAAAGGGTTCATGTTACTTGCTAAGTCATTTAAATTGTTACCAAATAATTCGAAGGGTTGAACCATTAACCTATATAATTAAAAGCAGTAGAAATAAACTAACTCATCAACATCATTCACTCAAATATATGTGCAAAGCACGTGCATATATACTAGTATATATATATATATATATATATATATATATATATATATATATAGTTCTATCTCGTAGTTTTGGTTCATAGCTTATAGTGACACAATAATCTAACCATACAACCAAACAAGGACAAGGGTTAAACCATCGCACCATGATAGTCCATGTCCCTAGACTATTTGACAGCAGATATAATACACAAACACGCTCAATTACATAATCGGCCAATCACTTGTACGGCTTACTAGATGGAGTCTGGGTTATCCCAGAGATATTAAGCATATAGGAATCCTCAGATCGAATCAGGTACTAGCATGGTTAGTCGAACCATAAATCTTCGCATATCATATAGTAGTATGCACCGGTCCCTCGTAAGGCCACAGTTCTAAGATCGTATAGAACACATAGTATCATATAATAGTCGGATATTGCCATACACTAGTAAGGATTTAAACAATATCATTGGGGACTAGTATGCACACCCCAATTCAGATGACTGGAGGTGGCTAGTTAGGCCCAATCTCGAGATTACATTCCCTCCCAATGCTCTACAAGTTTAGTTGCCTAGTTAACCCTAATGTTAACTAGAATCTCATGGCGTGGTCATATGGTATTCCCCTTATATGACGTGTCATGGTATGGCCACGCTAGATACGAATCCATTTTGTCACTTGATAGTTTAATTTGGATTTACCCCAGTGTGATGCAATAATCAACTGATCCTAGCCACGCTTGGTCATTGACTAAACCTTATGTCCATGCTGGAGATTGAGTTATATCATATGTCACGTAGCGCACAGGTACACCACAATGCAAATATATAATATAATTGCGTAGGAACACATAGCATGTAGTAAGTGTATCAACACAGATATAAGTGGTCGGGTCATGATGTATAAATGGGTCTAATACTTTTGTGGTCATCAAAGTCACACATAAAACTCATAAAGTCCAAAGGAACATTCAACCAAAACTAGTCCAATAAAACGTGTGCAAGGGTTCGCATGCGTGCAGAAGGATCAAGGTCGCATGAGAAGTCAGGCCGCATGAAGTCATGCCACATGGAGTCATGCCACATGGAGTCAGGGCTAGGTCTACTTCTCGGGATAAGTAATAAAGTGACGGGAAATTAATAAAGTGTCAGTGATGTGACATAAAGTGTGATGTGACATAAAGTATGTCAGAAAGAAAAGGCAAAACCATGAAAAGATGTGTCACAATTTTAGAGTCTTGCGTCCAAGGATGGTGGCCGTATACTCTGCTTGTCGCATAAGTGTCGGTGTCGCATGGGGTTCGATGTCACATGGAGAATTTTGGACTTAGCAAAATTCTTATTCGTTCAGCGAATGAACATAAGTGTTCAAGGACACTTGTGCGATGGCAGTCATGCGTCCAACAAGATGGACTCATGATGGTCAATATGCGACAAGAGCTCTGGCCGCATAACCCTCTCAGGATGCATAGCACTCTCAGTCGCATAGCTCACTGGCCGCATGGAGACTTTGTCTTCTCCAATAGCAGGTTCGACCATGACAAAAAAGCTCCAAAATTTTGAAATTTGTTCCTTTATAAAAACTATATTTTAACTCTGAATTGAGTGAACCAAAAGCCAAAACGTTCAAAATAAAGTGCTCCATCATTCCCAAAAACTATTTTTCAAAAATACTATGTTTTAGTAGATCAAAACCACCAAAAACTCAAGGAACACAAGAAACCCTAAGTTAGAAAAGTAGATATAAGCAAATCTATCCATCAAAACCGAAAACTTCAACTATTAAAAGCCGTCAGAATCATCATAAGCACAAAATAGACTAATAAAATGCAAGAAAAGAACAAGAAATGGAAATCAAAAGAAATTTCCATGTAGTGCAAAGTGTACTTGCCTAGAAATAAAAGAAAGAGGGAAAATAAAGAATGAGGGAAGAGAGAGAAACAAGTTAGCTTTTATAGGTAGGGTTTGAGGTTAGACCATGGGTTCAAATTCATGAATAAACCAACTGTCATGCCCCAGTCCTAAAATACCGAGGGACTAGACACGTGGCAATGGCCAGCAGCACACACTGATGGACAAACCCAATTTAGTGGATCCATCAGGGCGTACTTAAGCGGTAAAATAAGGTCTACTACAACATGTCACAACTAATCTCATCCATACAAGATAAATATGATCCACAGAAATAAGAAATGTAAATCATCAACCAGTCTCAACAAAGTACTTCGGGGAACAACCCGATAAAAATCTGATACAATGGTTCAATAGACCAAAATATAAATGACTGAATAAAGTAATACTGAGCATGAAACATAGATGCTCAGGAAAAGTCTTCAGCTAACACCTCGTCCTCGGGTGTCGGTACTGCTCCTGTATCTGCTCCTGCTGCTGTCCCGTATACCTCGGGATAGATCTCGTCCGCAAATCCTGGGGACATAATCTGGATCCAGGTCCTCAGGGGACATAGCAAGGTACAGATAATACAAGCCAAAATAAATGTAATGCAATAGTAAATGAAATAAATAGGGTAAATATATAACCATCTATATGAAATGCAAGTGAGAGCATCACTAGTACTCAGGCTGAGCCACTACAAGCTCTGTGTCGTGGAGCCAGTAGCAGTAATAACATGTAATGTGCCTAGCTCTGCTGGAGAGTCTACAACCTCACAATAGTAGTAGATAGATATATAAAATAACCTGTAACCTGTGTGTCTCTCCCATCCAATGTAACCACACATCTCATGTCTATAACATCTCATGTACATGTCACGCTAGATCATAGCTAATACAACAAGTCATATAATATCTATGAATATAATGTCTATGTCATAAAACCTGCATCCTATACAGAATCACCATAAATATCTCAGGAAGATTCTGTCTTATAAATAGTGTCAAGTGTCCTGGGTTATAATGTACTTGATAAGACAAGTACGAGAATGTAAAAGGTCACGAATGTCCATCTCTAGGCAACATTACACAACTCTGCGTACAGTGTTGGCACCCGACTATTAATCAGACGCTAAGTAAGTCACACAGTCCTAGGTTAAGCATGTACAACCATATAAATACAGTCAAAGAAATAAATAACAAGAACTGCAAGTTTTGGCAAGGTACACTTGCTCGGGGTTTGAATACCAACAGTTGTCCCTGTATGAGTGGATCCTGCAGGTACTCCTCCAAAAGCTGTAATAAACATCACCAACAGTCTCAGAAAATATCAAATAGCTAGAAACGCCTGTCCTTAAGTCCAATTTGGACACAGGGACAAAAATAACAATTTCTAGTCAAAGCGGAATCCACATGTGGACCGCTTTGCACCGAAAAATGAGTTAGGGTCAAAGGTCTCCAAATTCATCCAACTTAGTGCCAACAAGTCAGGAACGATGATACGAACCCAACGGAACTTCCAGAACTGGATTCCGATGAGCCGTTCATAAAATCGTCCGTCAAGTGGAGCCACAGGGCCCACGATATGCGATTTTGTCAACGTTCTTAGAATCGAACCAAACTTGGGTCACAGGACCAGCGTATTGCTACGAGTCTGATGGCATAAGTTTCGTTTTGATCCGACGTATGTACACAAAGTTACAACATATTCCAAAAAAGGCGGATACATGGCATTGTCTGCGGATACGCGTTGATTCCGGTGCGCACGCACATCCAAATCAACTTCTGCGAAATCCCGCACATCCGGATCAACGGCGCGCACGTTTCGGTGAAGACCGGATGCGACCAAGTCGTCCCGTTTGGTGGAGCGCACTCAGTTCCGGGATAAAATAGGACCTTATTTTTCCTGTTTTTGGATCGCGGTTCGCGATCGCCACAGGACGCGATGTATCGAGCGGGTTGCGCGGGCATCGAGAGGGTTACACAGTCTACGCGTCATAACTGATAGAACAAAAAATGGAGCAACGAGGAGAGAGAACGGGTTACCTGAACAGGGCTGCGTGGAACGAGAATTTTTTGTGTCCGGGTTACTGTTTTGTGTCCTGTCAAGAGTCGGCTGTATCCGGAGCTAGGACGGCTGCGGTCGGCTGGGAGTGGGCGGTCTGGTCGTGCGAAGCCCGTCGATGGCTAGGACGGAGCGGTGAGGGGGTGTTCTGGTCGGGGAAGACGAGGGTGGTGTCGTCGGGAGGAGGAGACGACGGCTAGGGCGGTGGAGCTCGTCGGGAGGATGAGACGACGGCTAGGGCACGGGCTAGGAGGAGGTCGACGAGTGGTGGAGACGGTCGGGCGGGATGGAGAAGATGGAGATTAGGGTTCCGGCTAGGGCTTAGGACGACCGGGGCTGCTGCGGGCGGCGAAGAGAGGAGAGATAGGGTTTGCGGCGGCGGCTGCGCGGACTTCGTGACAATAAATAGGGCCGGAACAGTATTTTCGTTAGAGTTTGGGAATTAGGGTTTCGGGTCTGGGTCGGGTTTGCTTCGGATCCGACCCAACCCGACCCGTTAAGGCTGGGTTGGTCTGGTTCGGTTTGATAGCGGTTTGGGTCGGTTTATTTTCAAATAAACCGGGTTCAGTCAAGGTTTAAAAATATATTGGTTTTTAGGGCTTTAAAAATATTTTTGGAGTCCAATAAATTCACAGAAAATTACCCTATGTCCAGTTTTCCATTTTACACCAGAAAATATCATTTTCATAATATTTTAATATTAATTAATATTAATAAAAAATCCTTTAATCATAAAATACCTTAGTTTTAATTCTAGAAAAATTACAGAAAATTTTGTAAAATTGTTTTTAAAAATTCTGAAAAAAATCAGGGGGATTACAATCTATCCCCCTTAAGAGGATTGCGTCCTCGCAATCGAAGAATAAACTACTAAAGGAAAGAACTATGGGAATTACAAGAATTGCTTAGGTTACACTTGCATCTGCGAATAAGTGAGGATAACGCTGGCGCATACTATCCTCCCGTTCCCAGGTCGATTCGCCAGGGAAGTGATATTTCTAAGCTATACGGACGAGTCTAATTGTTTGTCCTCGTAATGTCTTTTCACTGATGTCGAGTATGCCAACTGGTTGTTCTTCATATCTAAGGCTAGGACCCACTGCGATCTCTGAATGATCGACTACGTGACTTGGGTTGGTCACGTACCTTCTCAGCTGTGAGACATGGAATACGTCATGCACTCCTTCTAAGGATGAAGGTAATGCAAGACGATAAGCCACCTCACCAATGTGCTCCAGAATATCAAATGGCCCGATGTACCTTGGGCTCAACTTGCCTCTGTTCCCAAATCTAATAGTACCTCGAGTGGGCAAAATCCTCAAGAATACGTGCTCTCCTTCCTTGAACTCTAGGGGACATCTGTGTGTATCAGCCCAATGCTTCTGTCTGTCCTGAGCTGCACGAAGATGATTCTGAATTTGTTTTACCTTCTCCACTGTCTGCATTACCAACTCTGAGCCCAGTATTTGACGTTCATTAACGTCACTCCAGCATATCGGCGATCTGCACTTTCTACCGTACAATGCCTCGAATGGTGCCATTTGGATGCTGGCCTGATAACTGTTGTTGTAAGAGAACTCCACTAAGTGCAAATGATCTTCCCAAGATCCTCCAAAGTCTAGCATACACGATCGCAGCATATCCTCCAAGATCTGAATCGTGCGCTCTGATTGACCATCTGTCTGTGGATGGTAAGCTGTGCTGAATTTGAGTATGGTGCCAAGACTCTCCTGCATGCTTCGCCAAAAATGAGATATAAATCTTGAATCATGATCCGACACAATACTAACCGGCACTCGATGTAATCTTACTATTTGTCGTATATACATGTCGGCTAGTACCTCCGTGGACTGTCCAACTCTAAATGGCAAGAAATATGCCGATTTAGTGAGTCGATCCATGAAAACCTATACTGCATCTTTTCTACTAGGGCTTCTTGGAAATCCGACAACAAAATCCATAGTGATATGTTCCCACTTCTATTCTGGTATAGGAAGCGGCTGTAACATACCTGCAGTCCTTTGATGCTCGGCCTTTACTTACCGACATACTAAACATTTTGCCACAAATCGTGCAATCTCCCTCTTCATTCCATGCCACCAATAATACTGCCTTAAATCTCGGTACATCTTGGTTACTCCTGGGTGAACAGAGTACATGGAGCTATGTGCTTCCGTCATTAACTCCTGTCTCAATTCTTCATTTAGAACATACAAGCGATTTCCGCACCTCAATATCCCGTCCTCATGTATGCGAAGTTCCGTCTGCATGCCTGCTTTTGTCCTCTCTTTAAGTCTTCAAAATCTAGCATCAGTGGGCAATGCCTCTTTAATCCTCTCCACAAGTGACGACTTAACTTCGAGATTAGCCAGCAATCCACTCTGTCCTGGTAAAACAACCTCTATCTGGAGCTCCTGTAGATCTCTCAATAGATCAGGCTGTATTATTAAGAAATAAGCCGTGGGCTTCCTGCTGAGTGCGTCTTCTACGACATTCGCCTTTCCCGGGTGATGCTGCAGATCTATATCAAAGTCTACCATCAACTCAAGCCAACGTCTCTGTCTTATATTGAGCTCCTTCTGAGTATATACATACTTCAGACTCTTGTGATCAGTAAAGATTTCTACCTTCTCCCCATAAAGATAGTGCCTCCAAATCTTCAATGCAAATATAACTGCTGCTAGCTCAAGGTCGTGCGTTGGGTAGTTTTTCTCAAGGACCTTCAACTGTCTCGATGCATAAGCAATAACTCTGCCATGTTGCATCAAAATACATCCTAGCCCACTACCTGATGCATCACTGTAAACAACAAAACCTTCTGACCCTGAAGGAAGAGTCAAGACATGTGCCGTTGTTAATCTCCTCTTCAATTCTTCAAAGGCCTTCTGGCAATCTTCTGTCCATGCAAACTCCTGGTCCTTACATGTCAACTTCATCATAGGCTCCGCAATACTTGAGAAATTTTCTACAAACCTTCGGTAATATCCTGGAAGTCCGAGAAAACTTCTCACTTCTGCAACTGATGTAGGTGTAGGCCAAGTTTCTATAGTAGCAACCTTCTCCGGATCAACTGAAAGTCCTTCTCCTGAGATAATATGTCCCAAGAAAGGCACCTTATCTATACAAAACTCATACTTACTGAGTTTGGCATACAACTTCTCCTGCCTCAACGTCTCTAGCACAAGTCTGAGATGCTCCTCGTGCTCTTCGTGGCTCTTGGAATATACTAGAATATTATCAATAAACACAACCACAAATTTATCCAAGTACTGATGAAAAACTCTGTTCATCAAACTCATAAACACAGCTGGCGCGTTGGTTAAACCAAACGGCATTACCAAGAACTCATAATGTCCATACTTGGTCCTGAAGGCGGTCTTCGGTATATCCTCCTTCCTTACTTTAATCTGGTGATAGCCGGATCTAAGGTCGATCTTCGAGAATACCCTAGCACCACTCAATTGATCGAATAGATCATCAATGCGTGGTAAGGGATACCTGTGGTCACCGCATTCAGTGCCCTGTAGTCAATGCACAACCGTACTGTTCCATCCTTCTTCGGTACAAATAGTATGGGTGCTCCCCAAGGTGAAACACTGGGTCGAATGAAGCCCTTCTCCAAAAGATCATCAACTTGTTCCTTCAACTCTACTAACTCTTTAGGCGCTAGCCGATATACTGATGAAGTGATAGGCTTTGCTCCTGGAGTTAAGTCTATTGTGAATTCTATTTCCCGATCAGGTGGTAAACCTGGTAGATCATCAGGAAATATATCCACAAACTCTGATATGACGCTTGGGTAACCTGTCTCCCCTTCTACAGATAGTACCCTAAGAGTAGGCTGAACTCCTTGCTCTACAGCTCCCCGAAGAAACTTAAACTCTGGATGTCCAGGCGGTCTAAATATAACCCGTCCAAGTCGGCAATCAAGAGTCGCATGGTACTGACTTAACCAGTCCATACCAAGTACAACATCATAATACGGCATAAAAAAGATCAAAAATTGAGCTCGCATCTCTCTTCCATAGACTACTACAGAACATGATCTACAGATGTCACTAACTGGGATAATTCTACCTCCCGTAAGAATTCTCTTAATCTTCGGAAGGGGTGCGATAGCTACTCTATGGGTGGCTACAAAGCTAGCTGCTATGAATGAATGCGATGCTCCAGAATCAAATAAAGCTACAGCTGGTAATGAAGCTACTAAAATAGTACCTGCGATAACCTCTCCTGCAGTAGCTTTCTCCTCTACAGCCAATGCAAATGCCTGTCCTCGTCCCTGAGCTGGACCTCTCTGTTACTGAGCCTGCTGAAATAGAGCTGCCTGTGGTGCCAATGGTGGTCTCTGTTGATATCCTCCTAGAGCTGGTGGTCTGGCTCCTCCAACTCCTATCTGTGGTGCTCCCCCTGCTGGATAAGCTAACCTTGGTGCAGGTAAAGCTAGTCTCGGTGCTCCCTCTCTACGTTCAGAGCAGTCCCTGGATAGATGCTGGTTGGATCCGCAAATTAGACATAGTCCCAACTTGCGTCTGCACTCTCTCTCAATGTGACCTACCTTGCCGCAGTGGTGACAAGTAGGAAGAGATATGGCCCTATGTGTTGCTCTTTCTGGTATACTCCTCTGGGATCGTTTTACAGAATCCTTCTATGATGTCCTGGATGGTACCGATGTGATTGGCCTCTTCATATTTGACTCCCTTCTAGTGATACACTCCATGTGTCGTGCCACAGCAAGGACATCGGTGTACGATGTAGGTGCAACAGATCCGATCAACCTCTGGAGCTCAAACTTTAGTCCGTCAAAGAACTTCTCAGCTTTCTCTTCTTATGTCAGAATCAAGGTTGGGGCGAAGCGACTTAGATGAATAAATTCTGCATTGTATTCTTCCACTGACATATTGCCTTGGATAAGGCGGTTGAACTTGTCTCTGAGTTTCGACCGTACAACTGCTGGAATATACATCTCTTTGAAGAGTCTAGAGAACTCTTCCCAAGTGACTCGGTCCTGTCCGATCCTCCTCTCTTCTGATAACCACCAATGATGTGCATTTTTAATCAACTGCATCCTGACAACAGTCATCCATTTCTCCTTCGGAAGTTCAGCTGCTTCCAACTGGTGCTGTGTGTTCGTGAGCCATTCGTGAACTTCAGTCGGCCCCTCCTTGCCAGAAAAGGTACGAGGCTTGAGCTGACAAAAATCAGTGATAGATCCCGTAGCTGGTCGCCTAACTGGTGGGTTTGCCTGCTCCAATGCGGCTACCAGGCTGGTCCTCATGATGCTGAGCCTCTTGCTGAACCCGCTGTTGGGCTTGCATCATGGCATAAATCATCTGAAACATCTGTTGCCCGTCCATGGCTTGCCCAGGTGGAAAAACAGGCATCTGTTGAGTGAACTGTGGCGAAGGTGGGATGTCATCACGCCGGAACCTTGAATTAGACTGGCCGGCTTGATTGCTTTAAGAAGATTGTCCTCCATTTCCAGGTGTCACTCCGTCTTCATAGGTAACCACAGCGTCGTATGGTGTATCCAAGGGATTCTCATCTCCGTTTCTTGGATCCATTACTCTGCATCCAAAAAGATAAACTATAAGAACGCTCAGAGGAATCAACACAGGATGCAAATCAAGTAATTGGTTCGAGTTCGATATAGAGTTCAAAAATGGTTCAAACAATGGATGATATCCTATAACTTATCCTATCCTTAGTGCAGGCTTGCTCGGTCCCTAAGTTAAAACCGAACGATTTAGTCGCAGACCTGCATGGGCCACCATAAAAATTATGTCACGCCCAAGTCCCAAAATACCGAGGGACTAGACACGTGGCAATGGCCATCTGCACACACTAATGGACAAACACAATTTAATAGATCCATCAGGGCGTACTTAAGCTGTAAAATAAGGTCTACTACAACATGTCATAACTAATCTCATCCATACAAGATAAATATGATCCACAGAAATAAGAAACGTAAATCATCAACCAGTCTCAACAAAGTGCTTCGGGGAACAACCCGATAAAAATCTGATACAATGGTTCAATAGACCAAAATATAAATGACTGAATAAAGTAAATACTGAGCATGAAACATAGATGCTCAGGAAAAGTCTTCAGCTAACACTTTATCCTCGGGTGTCGGTACTGCTCCTGTATCTGCTCCTGCTGCTGTCCTGTATACCTCGGGATAAATCTTGTCTACAAATCCTGGGGACATAATTCGGATCCAGGTCCCCAGGGGACATAGCAAGGTACAGATAATACAAGCCAAAATAAATGTAGTGCAATAGTAAATAAAATAAATAGGGTAAATATGTAACCATCTATGTGAAATGCAAGTGAGAGCATCACTAGTACTCAGGCTGAGCCACTACAAGCTCTGTGTCGTGGAGCCGGGTAGCAGTAAAACATGTAATGTGCCTAGCTCTGCTGGAGAGTCTACAGCCTCATAATAGTAGTAGATAGATATATAAAACAGCCTGTAGCCTGTGTGTCTCTTCCCACCCAATGTAACCACACGTCTCATGTCCACAATGTCTCATGTACATGTCACGCAAGATCATAGCTAATGCAACAAGTCATATAATATCTATGAATATAATGTCTATGTCATAAAACCTGCATCCTATACAGAATCACCATGAATATCTCAGGAAGATTCTGTCTCATGAATAGTGTCAAGTGTCCTGGGTTATAATGTACTTGACAAGACAAGTACGAGAATGTAAAGGGTCACGAATGTCCATCTCTAGGCGACGTTACACAACTCTGCGTACAGTGTTGGCACCCGACTATTAATCGGACGCTAAGTAAGTCACACGGTCCTAGGTTAAGCATGTACAACCATATAAACACAGTCAAAGAAATAAATAACAAGAACTGTAAGTTTTGGCAAGGTACACTTGTCTGGGGTTTGAATACCAACAGTTGTCCCTGTATCAGTGGATCCTGCAGGTACTCCTCCAAAAGCTATAATAAACATCACGAACAGTCTCAGAAAATATCAAATAGCTAGAAACGCCTATCCTTAAGTCCAATTTGGACACAGGGGCAAAAATGACAGTTTCTGGTCAAAGCGGGGTCCACATGTGGGCCGCTTTGCACCGAAAAATGAGTCAGGGTCAAAGGTCTCCAAATTTGTCCAACTTAGTGTCAACAAGTCAGAAACGATGATACGAACCCAACGGAACTTCCAGAACTGGATTCCGATGAGCCGTTCATAAAATCGCTGGTCAAGTGGAGCCGCGGGGCCACGATATACGATTTTGTCAACGTTCTCAGAATCGAACCAAACTTGGGTCACAGGACCAACGTATTGCTACGAGTCCGATGGTGTAAGTTTCTTTTCGATCCGACGTGTGTACACAAAGTTATAACGTATTCCAGAACAGGCGAATACGGGGCGTTGTCTGCGGATACGCATTGATTTCGGTGCGCACGTACATCCAAATCAACTTCTGCGAAATCTCGCACATCCGGATCAATGGCACGCACATTTCGGTGAAGACTGTACGCAACCAAGTCATCCCATTTGGCGGAACGCACTCAGTTCCACGGTGAAACAGGGCGTTGTTTTTCCTATTTTTGGATCGCGGTTCGTGATCGCCACAGGACGCGATGTACCGAGCATGTTACACGAACATCGAGAGGGTTACAAAGTCTACGTGTCACAACTGACGGAATGGAAAACGGAGCAACAAGGAGAGAGAACGGATTATCTGAACAGGGCTTCGTGGAACGAGAATTTCTCGTGTCCGGGTTACTGTTTTGTGTCCTGTCTCGAGTCGGCTGTGTCCGGAGCTAGGGCGGCTGTGGTCGGCTGGGAGTGGGCGGTCTGGTCGGACGGAGCCCGTCGATGGCTAGGGCGAAGCGGTGAGGGGGTGTTCTGGTCGGGGAAGACGAGGGTGGTGTCGTCGGGCGGAGGAGACGACGGCTAGGGCGGTGGAGCTCGTCGGGAGGAGGAGACGACGGCTAGGGCACGGGCTTGGCGGAGGTCGGCGAGTGGTAGAGACGGTCGGGCGGGATGGAGGAGATAGAGATTAGGGTTCCGGCTAGGGCTTAGGACGACCGGGGCTGCTGCGGGAGACGGAGAGAGGAGAGAGAGGGTTTGCGACGGTGGCTGCGCGGACTTCGAGGCAATAAATAGGGCCGGAACAGTGTTTCCGTTAGGGTTTGGGAATTAGGGGTTCGGGTCCGGGTCGGGTTTTCTTCGGATTCGACCCGACACGACCCGTTAAGGCTGGGTTGGTCTGGTTTGGTTTGATAGCGGTTTGGGTCGGTTTATTTCCAAATAAACCGTGTTCAGTCAAGGTTTAATTAGGTTTAAAAATACATTGGTTTTTAGGGCTTTAAAAATATTTTCGGAGTCCAATAAATTCACAAAAAATTACCCTATGTCCAGTTTTCTATTTTACACCAGAAAATATTATTTTTATAATATTTTAATATTAATTAACATTATTAAAAAATCCTTTAATCACAAAATACCTTAGTTTTAATTCCAGAAAAATTACAAAAAATTTTGTAAAATTGTTTTTAAAAATTCTGAAAAAAATTAGGGTGATTACACCAACCCACAAATAAACCATGAATCATGCTAAACCAAAGAATGAGTCTAGTGTCCATGCATGCAACCTAGTCATCATGTAAGCAAGGAATACTCTAAGCAGGAATAAATACAAGCAAGAAATAAATATATCCCTAAATATATATTTCGGGAACGGAGAGTGACATCTCTACCTACCAAATTTTTTTTTATCCTCGGAATTTAAATCCAAGGCTAACTAGAGAAATCAGAACAAGCACTACGCTAACTAAGAGATCTTACAATCAAATTCAAGCATATGAAGAAACAGTGTTACATAGGATGGATAAACGAATTACGAGATTCGAGATACGAAGGCATAAGAATGAATATACCTTCCGAGTCGAATATGTGTGGATACCGAGATCGGATATCATCCTCGTGCTCCCACGTTGACTCTCCCAAAGGGTGATGACCCAAAGCAACTCGGACAAGATGAATAGTCTAATTCTTGGGCGCCTTCTTCCTTCGGTCCAAAATGGATACGGGTTGCTCCTCATAAGACAAGTCGGTACCAATGACTAGCTCAGAATGGTCGAGGATATGACTCAGATCCCGGATATACCTACGCACCTGAGATACATAAAATACATAATGCACCTCATGTAGCGAAGGCAAAAGGAAAAGACGATAAGCAACATCGCCTACCCGTTCGAGAATATTGAACAGACCGATGTATCGCGGACTAAGTTTCCCGCGAATCCCCAATCTAATGACTCCACGGGTTAAAGAAATCTGCAAGAACACGTGGTCGCCGACACAAAATTCTAATAGCCTACGATGCTGATCTGTCCAATGCCTATGCCTATCCTGCGCAACCCAAAGTCGCTCTCTGATTTGCTTGACCACTTCTACTGTCTGCGTGATCATTTCTGGGCCAAACATCTTCCGCTCGCCAATGTCATCCCATGCCAGTGGTGACCTACACTTTCTTCCATACAATGATTCAAAGGGTGCCATTTGGATGCTGGCCTGATAACTGTTGTTGTACGAGAACTCGACGAGATGTAGGTAATCTTTCCAAGACCCACCAAAGTCCAAAGTATAAGCTCGCAACATATCCTCCAATGTCTGGATGGTTCTCTCTGATTGCCCGTCTGTCTGAGGGTGGTAAGCGGTACTAAATCTTAACTTAGTGTCCAAACTCTGGTGTAAACTATTCTAAAAATTTGAAGTGAACCGAGTGTCTCGATCTGATATGATACTCACTGGGATGCCGTGTTGTCTTACTATCTGTCGCATGCACATATTCACTAACTACTTTGTAGATTGCCCTACTCGAAAGGAAAGAAAGTGAGCTACTTTTGTGAGACGATCTACTATTACCCAAACTGTATCACGACCAGTCGGGAATCTAGGTAAACCAGTCACAAAGTCTATCATGATATGTTCCCATTTCTACTCCGAAATAGGAAGCGACTGCAATAATCTTGCTGGTCTCTGTTGGTCGGCCTTCACTTGCTGACATACCAAATACCGAGAAACGAATCGTGCTTTCTCACTCTTTATTCCATTCCACCAGAAATATTATTTGATATCTTGATACATTTTGGTACCTCCTGGATGAATTGAATAATGGGAACCGTGTGCCTCAGTCATTACTTCTTGTCGGATATCTCCACTTGGTACACAGAGACAGTTTCTGAACCTAAGAGTTCCATCTTCATGAATAGTCAACTCTTTCCTGAGACCAGATTCATACTCCGCCCAAAACTTCTGAACTTTCAGATCCTCTGCCTGAGCTACCTTAATCCTCTCTATAATGGTAGATTGTACCTATAAACTAGCCAATACTCCTACGTCTTGTGAAAGTACTATCTCAATCCCTAATTCTCGAAGATTTTCTAAGATATGTTGCTGCAATGTCAACATAAATGTACTACCTCTCCTGCTAAGAGCATCTGCTACCATATTTGCCTTGCCTGGATGCTACTGAGGTTCCATATCATAGTCCTTTATCAATTGTAGCCAACTCCTCTGCCTCATGTTCAAGTCCTTCTGGGTGAATATATATTTTAAGCTCTTATAATCTATAAATATTTCTATCCGATCACCATACAAGTAATGCCTCCATAGCTTAAGTACAAATACGATCGCCGCCAACTATAAATCGTGAGTCGGATAATTTTTCTCGTGATCTCGAAGTTTCTGCGATGCATAAGCTATCACTCTTCCGTGTTGTATCAATACACATCCAAGTCCTTTGCCTGACGTATCATAATACATTGTAAACCCTCCAAAACCTGATGAAAGCGAATCAAAGCTGAAATCAATCACTTCTTCAATTATTCAAATAATATCTAGCACTCTGCTGACCAGTCAAACTTATCCTCCTTGTGCGTTAATCGAGTCAGCAGTGCTGAAATTCTTGCAAAGTATGCTACGAACCTTCTGTAGCATCCTGCCAATCCTAGAAAACTACGCACTTCAGCTACTATCTTAGGAACTAGCTAGCTCTCTACAGCCTCAACCATCTTCGGATCTACTATGACTCCTGCTGCAGAGATGATGTGACCTAAGAATGACTCGTGATCCAGCCAAAACTCACACTTGCTGAGCTTTGCGTATAGCTGGTGTTCTCTTAGAATCTGTAAGACCTTCCGAAGATGCCCTTCATATTCCTCCATGCTATTGGAATAAACAAAAGTATCATCTATGAAAACTACCATGAACTGATCTAGGTATGACATAAAAATACGGTTCATCAAATCCATAAATATCGCTGGAGCATTAGTCAGTCCGAATGGCATAACTAAGAATTTGTAATACCCATATTGTGACCTAAATATTGTCTTGGGTATGTCTTGCTCCCGAACTCTTACTTGATGATACCCCAATCGAAGATCTATCTTGGAGAAAACCTTGGTTTTACTCAGCTGGTCAAATAAATCATCGATCATTGGTAATGGATACTTGTTCTTCATTGTTATAGCGTTCAACCGTCTGTAGTCGATACATAACCGTGATGACCCATCCTTTTTCTTTACTAGAACCACTGGCGCTCCCCAAGGTGATCCACTAGCTTGAATAAACTTCTTTGACTTTATTTCCTCTATATGTTGGTATAGTATGTCTAGCTCTGATGGTGCCATTTGATAAACTTTACAAGATATTGGCCCTGTCCCAGGGATCAATTATATACAAAACTCAACGTCTCTTACTGGGGGTAACCCTAGTGGTTCTTCCGGGAAGACGTCTAAGAACTCCTTAACCATCTCAGGGAGTTGTTCTTCTACTAACACTGTCATTGCGATCCTCTCTTCATGTTGGTCTTCCATAGATCTGTCGAAGGTGAAACCTTTCATGCTTGGGATACTAAATAATACCTTACCCTTATGGCAATCTATCATAGCATGACTGTCTCTCAGCCAGTCCATGCCTAAGATAATGTTAAAGTTACCTATAGAAAACTCCATCAACCATGCTGGTAGTGAACGCCCGCGCATTATGACCGAACATGCTATACATATTCTACTAACTCCTATGAGCCCATTACCAGTTAGTACATTTAACCTCTTTGGCAATGCCTCGAACTCCAATCCAATACGTATCATGAATCGTGCAAATACAAATAAATGAGATACGTCTAAATTAAACAATGCTACAACCGAAAAGGATATGACAGAAATGTTACCTGCCACCACGTCGTCCGATGCTAAAGCCTCATCCAAAGACAAGGTGAATGCCTGCCCTTAGCCCTGTTGTGTTCCTCGTTGTTGTCTCCCTAGGTGACGATGTTGTGGCCTCTGCTGGCCCTGTTGCTGGTTCTACTGCTGGTGGTATATCTCAGCTTGCATCCGTAACGGACACTGAGCTAATGGCTGTACTGCTATTGCTGGCCCTCTCTGCTGGACTACCCCTGGTGCTGGCAGTGATGGTAACTATTGGACTGGCCCTCCTGGCCTCTGCATCAGCAGGCAATTGACAATCCGGTAATCTGGACTGCCATAACTTATACACAACCCATTGGCTGTCCTACATACATCTCTAGTATGGCCTCCCTTGCCATAGTAAGTGCAACCCACCGGTGCTTTCTGGCGCGGTTGTTGTTGTTTAGGCTACTGCCAAGCTGGTACTGTCACCGTCTAAACTGTCACCCTCCTCGACGCTGAATTATGGATGCGAACGCCAGATGATAGTGCTGACGTCCGAGGTACTCCTCTATCTTTTCCTCCACTCTGAGCGTAAGACCTCTTCTGGCCTCCTATCTTTGCCGATAACCTTTGCGTAGTAAGCTCGTGCCTCCGTGATGCTATAAGTACCTCTTCATAAGTCTGGTAGTCGTGCCACTCTACCAGTTATAAAATCTCCAGATAAAGTCATTGCTGGAACCTCATTGCTCTATCCGACTACGTAGCCACCATAGTGGGAGTGAATCTATTCAGCCTACAAAACTTGGCTGCATATCCATCAACTGTTCTACCGGCCTGCTTGAGACCGATAAATCTCTGTTGGAGCTCATATTGTTCTACGACTCCAAAATATTTATCCCTGAATCGAGCCCTGAAACTATCCCAAGAGATGGGATGCCTCAAGCCAACCTCTATTGATGCCCACCAGTCATGGCCAAGGTCTTGAAGCTGCAATCGAACTTGATCAACTTGTTCATCGGCCAGAACCCTTACTGCTGCCATAATGACCTCAATATACTATAACCAGGCATCTATTATGATAGTGTCCTCCGTGCCATCGAAGTACTTTGGGTTAAGTCAACAAAATCTAACTAATACCCCTGAATCAGTCCTTCCTCCTCTTTCCAGGGCCGTCTGCAAACCTTGACTAAACAAGATATTTTGTTCTTGTTGTTGAAACTATTGATGTTGTTGTACCGCCATATTGTGTTGCCACATAACCATCATTCCCCGAAGGATCTCCAGCAATACTGGGGTCTCAAGTAACACTGGTACTGCTGGTACTGCTAGGGGTACGAGTATTTCAGAGGCTGGTTGCTCGATATATTCCTCTCCTGGTTCCACTGTGCCAGCTTGTTTAATTTTTGGCTCTATTCAAATTTGACTCTGAATAGGTGCTACCTCCCATTGTTGGCCAGGGAAATCCTGTCCGCCTTGCCTGCGGCTCCTGCAACTGAAGAAGCCCTAAAGAAAAGGACAAGAACCATCAAGAACAAGACGGGAAAGATCGAGTAGGCAAGCAGTTTAATAGTTCAAGTGGTAGTATCGAGAAAGATGAAGCAAGATATCAATGGAGACAAATTTTGATTGAGACTCCTATGACCATAATACCCCACAAGTCTGAAAATACAGACCTGCATGGGCCACCACTAAAATCTTGTCACGCCCCAGTACCAGAATACGGAGACGGATATGGCCACCTCTCCCGTACATGGTATAGAACTTCGTACGACGGTCACAGCTGTAACTAGACAAGAGGGTGCATACTATAAGAAAGTCACTTAGGGTCAGATAGAACATATATTGTCTTAATCAGTCAAATAAGAATAGTAAACATAGAACATATATGAAAAAAAACTAAGTCATTCCAAACGCCCTGCCACAACATTCAAGAAACCAGCTGTGCAAAAATAAGAAGGCTGGCCGAGTAACAAGAGTAAATGACCATGATCAACTGCAGTCTGATTAATTATAATAATGTAGGGAACTAAATATCCATATTCACGGCTAACAATTGTCGGTGGCTGAACGCCAAAAATGAGTAAAATATAAAATAATGGGCAGGGAAGAAGAGACCATTCGTTTCCCTCAGTGGCCATCCGCCTGGTGTGCGCCATTATTCGAAAAAAAGTACGCTTGATCCTCGGATGCTAGCTCTAAACCTGGCCATGCAAAACTAGTGGGGTTAGACCCCAAATAGCAAGTGCCACAAAGGAAGCACGGATGCAGAAATAAAACCAAGTTATGAAATATATATATATATATATATATATATATATATATATATATATATATATATATAGTTATATCTCGTAGTTTCGATTCATAGCCTATCGTGACACAATAATCTAACCCTATAACCAAACAAGTAAAGGGTTAAACCATCGCACCATGATAGTCCATGTCCCTAAACTATTTGACAGCAGATATAGTACACAAACACGCTCAGTTACATAATCAACCAATCACTTGTACGGCTTACTAGATGGAGTCTGGGTTATCTCCGAGATATTATGCATATATGAATTCTCAGATCGAACCAGGTACTAGCAGGGTTAGCCGAGCCACAAATTGTCGTATAGCACATAGTAGTATTAACCGGTCCCTCGTAAGGCCACCGTGCTAAGATCGTATAGAACACATAGTATCTTATAATAGTCGGATATTGCCATCCACTATTGAGGATTTAAACAATATCCATGGGGACTAGCATGTACACCCAAATTAAGATGACTGGAGGTGGCTAGTTAGGCCCGATCTCGATATTCCATTCTCTCCTAATGATTTACAAGATTAGTTACCTAGTTAACCGTAATGTTAACAGAAATCTCATGGCATGGTCCCATGATATTTTCCTTATATGACGTACCGTAGTACGACCATGCTAGATACGAATCCACTTTGTCAGTTGATAGTTCAATTTGGATTCACCTCAGGATGATGCAACAATCAACAGATCCTAGCCACGCTTGGTCATTGACTAACCCTAATGTCCATGGTGGAGATTGAGTTATATCATATGTCACGTAGCGCATAGGTACACCGCAGTGCAAATATGTAATATAATCGTATAGGAACACATAGCACGTAGTAAGTGTATCAGCACGGATACAAATGGTCGGGTCATGACGTATAAATGGGTCTAATACTTTTGTAGTCATCAAAGTCACATATACAACTCATAAAGTCCAAAGGAACATCCAACCAAAACTAGTCCAATAAAGCATGTGCAAGGGGCCATATATGTGCCGAAGGATCAAGGCCGCATGAGAAGTCAGGCCGCATGGAGTCAGGCCATATGGAGTCAGGGCTAGGTCTACTCCTCGGGATAAGTGATGAAGCGATGTAAAATAAATAAAGTGTTAGTGATGTGACATAAAGTGTGATATGACATAAAGTGTGATGTGACCTAAAGTGTGTCAGGAAGAAAAGACAAAACCATAAAAAGATATGCCATGATTTTAGAGTCATGCGTCCAAGGATGGTGGTCGCATACTCTGCTTGCCGCATAAGTGTCGGTATCGCACGGGGTTCGATAACGCATGGAGTATTTTGGACTTAGCAAAATTCTCATTCGTTCAGCGAGTGAACACAAGTGTTCAAGGACACTTGTGCGATGATAGTCATGCGTCCAACAAGATGGACTCATGATGGTCAATATGCGACAAGAGCTCTGGCCGCATAACCCTCTCGTGCCGTATAGCACTCTCAGCCACATAGCTCGCTGGCCGCATGGAGACTTCGTCTTCTCCAACAACAGGTTCGGCTATGGCAGAAAAGCTCCAAAAATCTAAAATTTGTTCCTTCATAAAAACTATATTTTAACTCCATATTGAGTGAACCAAAAGCCAAAACGTTCGAAATAAAGTGCTCCATCCTTCCCAAAATCTATTTTTCGAAAATACTATATTTTAGTAGATGAAAATCACCAAAAACTTAAGGAACCCATGAAACCCTAAGTTAGAAAAGTAGATTTAAGCAAATCTATCTATCAAAATTGAGAACTCCAAATATTAAAAGGGGTCATAATTATCATAAGCACAAAATAGACTAATAAAATACAAGGAATGAACAAGAAATGAAAATTAAAAGGTTTCTTTATGTTGTGCAAGGTGTACTTGCCTAGAAATGAAATAAAGAGGGGAAATAAAGAACGAGAGAAGAGAGAGAAACAAGTTAGCTTATATATGTAGGGTTTGAGGTTTAGACTATGGGTTCAAATTCATGAATAAACTAACCCACAAATAAATCATGAACCATGCTAAACCAAAGAATGGGTCTAGTCTCCATGCATGCAACCTAATGATCCTGTGAGGAAGGAATAATCTAAGCAGGAATAAATACAATCAAGAAATAAATATATCTCAAAATACGTATTTTGGGAACAAGGAGTGACAACAACACAACAGAGTATACGCAGCGAAGCTCTCGAAGGGTCCAAATAAAAATTCCACCACTGTCACATTCCAGTACCGGAATAAGAAGACAGACATGGCAAGATACCCCGAACAAAATACTATACGTCGGACGATTATCACTTCTGTAATTAGACAAGGGGGTGCATGCTATAATCAGGTCATTTCGGATCACACGAACATCTGTCTCAATCAATCAAACAATAAGAATAGAGCATATATGATAAAGCAATAAGGCATCCCCAATGCTCCATAAAAATGTTCTAGAGACGTACTATACAAAATATGAAGCTGGTAGAATAACAAAAGTACATGATAGTATTACAATTGCAGTCTGATTTATATACAGTTATGTAAAGAAAACTAAATGTCCAGACATGCCGGCTAACAAGTGTCGGTGGCTAAATGCCCAAAAGAGTAAAATGCACAATGACGAGTGGGGAATAAGGAAATCTACTCGTTATCCTCAGCGGCCATGTTCCTGGTTCACGCCATGAGTTGGAGAAAAGTACGTTGGATCCTCGGGTGCTGGCTCATTACCTGGCTACAAAACAAGTGGGATTAGACCCCAAATAGTACGTATCACAAAGGAGGCATGAATGGAGAAATAAAAACCTAAAGCATATATATATATATATATATATATATATATATATATATATATAGGTTCTGTGTCATAATTTTGGTCCACAGACTAGCACAATAGCCTAACCCTACAGCCAAACAAGGACAATGGTTGAACCATCACACTAGTTGTGATAGTCCACGTCCCTTGAATACTAACAGATTAATACAATCAAAACCAAGTCCAAGTTATATAACTGCCAATCACTTGTACGGCTTGCTATAATGGAGTCTGAGACTATCTCAGAAATAATGCATGATAGGTATCCTCAGATCATACCATTGTCGAATATGGGCTAACTGAGCCAATAAAATATTATACACGAACTTCAGGAATTGCACCAATTTTTTGTTGGGCCACTGCGCTAGATTACGGTATTAGCGGTTCCAGTACTCGTATAGAGAGACAATGGCTCGGTATATTTATAATAGGTCAGATACTGCACTCCACTAAAGCGGATGATATACAGTATCTGTGGTGGCCAGTCCGACACCGGAAGGTTCGTTGGCATGATCTCGGGATACCGTTTTCTCCCAATGTTCTACAGATTCTTGTTGCCTAATTATCCTTATATTGTATTAAAATCTCAAGGCGTGGTCATATGTGAATTTTTTTTAAGATATCTTACAGAGTACGGGCACGCTCGATACGAATCTATGTAAGAATCAAAATTTTATTCTGGATTCACCCGAGTGTGTATGCAACATTCAACAATCAATGTCCTAGTCATGCTTTGGTACTTGATTCGCATATCATGCCCGTGTTGGGGAAAAGAATATAGTATCACGCGTTCACAAAATATATAAGGCATTCTAGATGTACAACCTAAACATGTAATCACTTAACACGTAACATGTTATGTCGTACCTCAATGCACATTTAGATCATGTACACATAGCACGCAATAATTGTATCACCAGAGATACAGTATTCAAGTCCAATTACCAATAAATTAGTGGATCACATGAATTTTTATCACCTGTACACGTAGCTCATATCATACACATGGCTGGTGAGTCACTTATAATATAGTCTATTTTATGCACATAGTAATTGTATCACATAAAATCCTTGAATTGATAATAATGCCATCGGACGAAAGCAAGAAAAAATATGAATCACTCAGGAGCAGATCCATAATCCTTAAACCAAATAAGGACTGAGGTTGTAGATCGTCTCCCGAGTAGAACTACATCCCTCACCCTATCTAACGAAGAAATGTAATTAATCTACTAGTCCAAGTCCACTTAGCAGGTATTGAGCTCAAAAGCACTCACAACCATTCGGGTTCACACATAGAATCAAAGCTATCCAAGAAACAACCAAACTAAGCAAAATAATAAAATAAGTAAATTCATGCGCATAGGTAGTATGAATGGTCGCATTGTGATAACGATAGATGGAAACAAGGGTAGTAGGAGAACCCCTCTCGATCAGATCCGCAACCCTTAAGCCAAATAAGGACCGGAGTTATAGATCATCTTTCGAGTAGAACTATATCTGTTTGATAATAAATGAAAGAAATAAGACGAGGTTTATATGAAACCCCCTCTTTGGTTTACAAACAAGAAGTACAATTAATCCTATACGAGGATGTCAAGTACAATTTTTAATCTGGGTAAATATTGCTATAGGAGTCTGATCTACAGTCGATCACTTTGTCCCTTTGACCACACGATGATGAAGAAGTGCCGTAGAAGACAGAAAAGTGCTTCGAAGGTTGCAGAGGAGAGTGGATGCTCGATGCCAAAGTCGTCGATCACTACTCTTTTTCTGAGTTCTGGATTCTTCTCTCTCAAAGACTTCTCAACTCTCGACCTTGGTTCTGACTCACTATTTTTTGACCTTGGACCTCTGTCGATAGAGGTCTCTATTTATTGGGTTTTAGTGACAGTGACCATCAGTCGGCGTAGAAGCCGGGCAGTGGAGGGCATGGCATTTTTTATGCGACGGTTACAATAACCGTTACTCACGTATAAATGATCTTTTGAATGAGCGTGTGACGCGTATCCCATGAAGAGATAATGCATATAACTGCTGCGAAGATCACGGCATAAAAGCCACGTAGGTAGTTATCCCTCGCGTAAAAAAGGTCGGTGTAGAAGCCAATAACTGTCACTATGGCGTAGAAGCCAAATAGTTATCAAACTGGCATAGAGGCCAGGTAGGCGTAGAAGCCGAGCGGGCATAGAAGCCGAGTAGGCATAAAAGCCTGATATTCTTTCCTTGACTGAGGCCTTGAGCGAATTCTGGAACAAATAGCCTTAATACGCACTAATGCAAATGTAGCCTGAGTTGGCGTATTTCAGGGAGATAGCATACAGCGTGATCTTCAAAGCTGAAAATATCCTGGTGGCGTATTCCAAGGAGATAGCGTATAGCGTGCTCCCATAGGTGAAAATAGCCTGATGGCGTAATACGTAAAAGTGATGATGTGGATGTTTTAGCCAAAATCACGGCTTTTGGAGATGTAATCAAATCTCTTGCATTAAATGTAGAGATCTGCCCCCATCCTGTGCATTAAATGCAGAGAGGCGTGTCTCGAAGATCTGCCATCATTCTACGCATTAAATGCAGAGACGTGTCTCGAAGATCTGCCATCATTCTGCGCATTAAATGCAGAGACGTGCCTCGAGCCCTGTACGAAGAGTAGATTTTGACGTGGCAGTCTGTTTGTCTTCTGTGGAGCGTAAACAACTCACATCTGCCTGTGTAAAACTAGGCAGCGTATTCCCTTGTATGCGTAAAAGCGGTTTACGCTAAGGGAATGTCACTAAACGACATTCTGGGTTACTGTGTCGCGCCATCATTATATCCGTCGTCTGGGTAGTCTTGTAGTACTCTTTGTCAGGAGTCAGACGTCAGGTTTACTGCATGATTTGACAGGTTTATTTCGAGAAATACGAAGCGTTCCTCATACACTTCAATGCTGCATTAAAAGTGGATGAGTCTTACGCCATAAAGGCGATATAGCACCCCTTTTTACGCTGAAGCAGCCTGGACATACTACATTACGCGGATAGTCCTTGAGCTTATATTTTACGCTGTACTTAGCAGAAAAGCTCTATTGTACGCCGATGGCTCCGAAGTCATATTTTATGCTGCTCAGCACCAAAATGCTGCGTATAGCTATTCAGCGTATTTTTTATGCTTCTACAAGATCCCCTTCAAAGTTTTCAAATTTCTCATAATTTGAAATGCTTTGAATGAAGCATGAATCGGTCAAGTCTGACTTGTTCTTCAAGGCTGATTTTTTGGCAGATTATTGGAGATTTGTTGGGATTTGGTGTGTTCTTTTTTGCCTATATAAAGGCTGAGGAGTTGACCTATTCTTCCCACATCTCCTTCACCACACAGAGATAATCGCCGGAGTTTGTCGGGTCGACTAGAGGAAGAAGAAGACCATGTTCTTCCAGCATACAAGGAACCGAAAAAGAAGGCATCTCCGAAGAACCGAAAAATGTCCTCTGCAATGATATATCATGGAAGGATATCATAGCTTCCTTTGCTCGGGATAATCAGTAACTTTGTATGGCGGTTCGTCCAGGAGAGAGGAAGGGTCACATTCGACCACACAGCTTGCAAGCTGCATTTTCTTCTGTCATTCGTGGACGAGAGCAGAAAAACTAGCTCTGTTTTCGAGTATTGAGTTGGGTCTAAAACCTCAACTCAATCTGTCATGGCGTATGGAGGATGGGCTATGACTAATTTAAGCAGGCCCAGTTTTGTATCCTTCTGCCATTAATTATTTTTTTGTTAATCGGTCGCGGAAATCGACTAACTGCTGAAGAAGACGGAAGAAGATCTCCACCAATGCGAGAACCTGGCAGAACAGATTCTGGGGGTGGCCTTCCGATGAAGATGAGAAAATCCTTTGTAGACGGGATTTCCCTCATATGTAATCATGAAGATGAAGAAAAACCCTTTGTAGACCGGATTTCCCTCATATGTAATCATGATTTAATAAAATCGTCTTCTTCTGTGTATATGATTATCTTGCCATATATTTTGCTGTGATGAAGTCTGAATATGTGTAGCTTCGACACGTTTGGTAACTTTACGCCGACTTTGATAGAAGGAGTATTAGGTCCCGTCCTGTCTTTTACACATAACTAAAGATGCGCAGAAAGCCGCTTAGCATTTAAGTCGAGCATTCGAACTATCCTGCTGTTAGGAATGGGGAGCTGCGTAGAATACTGAACCGTCGCTTCTGATAAACAAAATTTTTGTTCAGGCCATCATATTCAAGAATGATTTCCCGAAGATCCCTTGAAATAGGGCGAGAAACGGCTGTCAAACTGAGTCGCCATCTTGAACTGTAGAGGAAACATTCAGACTGGATTCTGGATGAACTTCCAATCGACCCAAGAAGAAGAGTCATTATCAATGTTAAAATCTGTATGCTTTGGGTAATTGGGATAGTTTGAGGCCAAGAAGGAGTATCCTCTGCGTGAACCCTCGCAATTGACCGCGTTGGGTTTTGTTCATATATATACGCATACTCTGGCCTGCGTATTTTTCAGATATACGGAGAGTCATAGATCTGCAAATGTGGATATAAAATCATAAGTTTGTAGCCTCACGAGCATAAAAGCTGCTGAGCATAAAAGCATCCGGGCGTAGAAACTGTAGATTTGTAGCCTCTGAAAAGAAAATCTTCCGAGCGTGAAGTTGTGGATCTGTTGCCTCTGAGCGTAAAAGCCACCGAGCGTGAAATCATAGATTTGTAGCTTCTGAGCGTGAAGTCGTAGGTTTGTAGCCTCTTGAGCGTAAAAGCTACCGAGCATAAAAGCATCCAGGCGTAAAACCATAGACTTATAGCATGTGAGCGTAAAACCGTAGATTTGTAGCTGTCGAGTGTAGAAAGCTCCTTAGCGTAAAACCACGAATCTGCTTTGCATGAAAACTTTTTGAATTCGCTGACTGTTCGCCTTCCCTGAGTAATAGGTTGACGTGGTCCCCAATCATAACTGAATATTAATTATCGGACTTGGTTAGGGATTCGAGGAGTCCACCCGAACTCTATATATACCCCAAGACTTTCAGAGAAAAACTTTTCATCTGTCTTTTTGCAAAAGAAAGCCTTCGGCTGTTCGAGTTCTCTCTTTCGTTTCTTCTCCGAGAATTTCGAGTTTTCAGCAATGGTCCCGAAACCAATCTCCTCCTCTAAGGGAAAGAAGACTGACTCTTCTTCTCGCTCCTCTGCCCAAGCAAGAGCGACTTCCGTCGGGCAAGGCGAGCTTTATTCTGAACGAAGTATCCCACCGACGAGCTGTGCACCAGGCGTTAAAGGTAAAGCGTTTAGGACAACAAGAACGAAGAAAATCCTTCGCACACATTGTACATGAACGCGCTAGGTCATCTTCTGTGCTGATAGCCTCTTCGAGGAAGATGATGCACAGAGATGTTTCATCTTTTACGCCCATATTTCTAATGTGTCAGCGTAAAAACTCTATATTTTTGCAGTCTGGCGTAAAAGCACAGACTGTCGAAACTTGGCGTATACCATAAAATTTGAGTGTTACGCTTCTGGATGAAAATTCCGGCGTAATAACTCAAACTTTGGCAGTCTGGCGTAAAACACAGACTGTCGAGTTTTTTGTGTATACTGCCAGTCTTGAATTTTACGCCTTGGAATAAGATTCCAGCGCAAAAGATCAAGTCTTTATAGTCTTGGCGTAAAGCACAGACTGTTGACTTTTGGCATATGCTACAAGATTGTAATGTCTAGTATAGGAACTGACGTGTTTTTCTTGCGCTTTGTAGTTAACTTGCATATGTCTCTGCTGGCCGAGGTGATGGGATCCGCTGTCGGGATGCTGCATTCCAACTACCTGGAGGATTTGTCCCACGTGACATTTCCTATCTCCGGACCTCAGTATCCTGAAGGAAGGGGAATCATGATATCGTCTCAAGGCGAGCGAATGCTGTTGAACATGATCAACGGAGAGCCCCTGACGTCCATAGACGGGGCCCAATATATAAAACCGGCTTTTCTCTTCGGCGATATGATTGACAAGCAGTCCCAGACGAAGCCCAAGAAAGAGCTCTGGGTTTTCCCTGCCAGGGACTTGGTCCTGTATCTGCCCAAGATGCTGAGGGACTACCCCATCTCGGCATTCTTCCATGCTACACATCCCAGGAGGATGTCGTGGACGCTGACTCCCAATCTTCATGGCCAGCCGGGGAAGATATTTTACCAGAAAGGATCCGACCAAGGGTCATTTGTCAGCCGCCCTTCCGGCTCTGTGATGCCATTCAGGAGATTATATCCGAGCAGTGTCCCGAGTGAGGATACTTCACTGCTCCAACCGGTCCAAATATCAACTTTTTGTAACGATTTCATGGGGCATAAAGGAGTATACCCCAAGGTTAATCCTCGGACCAATGGGTGAATCACCCCTACAAATCTTCGATGGACTCGTTTAGCTGACTGGGCCCTGAAGCATTTTTAGACCGTGCTAGAGAGCATTGGTCTGTACGAAGCTATGAGTGCTACCAGTGTTGGGTTACCTCTTAACCTCAGCCTATTTCTGGCTTTGATGGAGCGATATATCTCGCTCACCGGGACTTTCGCCACTCCACTAGAAAAGTTGGGATTGGCCCTCCACGAGATGGCAGAGATTTCGAGACTGCCAATGGGGGATACTCCTTATGAAGAGTATGTTCTCACCAACCGGAAGCTAGGGGATTCAGATACTCGGGTAGTGGCAGTATACCAGGAGCTGATGTGCCACTACCTTGCTTGCACCGCCTTTTATAATGAGCCTTCAGATTTGGCTCATACCAATAAATGGGCATCCTACCTCTTCTTTCACCGGGCCAGGGCTGCTAAGCCAGAAAAAATCTTGGATAGCAAGGATCAGCCTCTGAGCTTTCTAAGCGTGCTTAGTGCTCAGGTAGTCGACGATCTTATGGAAGACGCTGGGGCTCCAGATCAGATTCTCGACGAAGGGATAGGGAAATATCCTGCAGGCACTAAGGCCTACAATTATTTGAGGCATTATCGCAGGCCTCTGTCCAAGGAAGCTCAACTGGCTGGCTTCCTCTCTATATGGCTGCGTCGACTGATGGTACCCGGCATTGCATCTGCGGACCGCATTCACCATAACACCTTATGGCCTGCAGTACATCTGGTATTCAGGACAAGACTGGGTTTGCTCCCTGCCATGGTGTGCCGCAAACAAGCTGGCCTGAGGGCCATTACTGATGGGCTGCTTGTCGATGAAACTAGACGTGATAGCTTTCCTAGGGTAGAATTACCGTACCGGTATTTGATGGGATGGTTAATTCTCCATAACCCCAGGGTGATGTCTCTCGGCTCTGGCAGTAGTTCGGGGAGTAGTTTCTTGCTGAATTACAAGAAATCCTCCTGGAACGTGACCACAGTTTTAGACTGTCGGCAGGCGCTGAATTTCAGTCACAACTGGAAGCTTTTCTGCACTGTCCCCTTTGTACATCTTAATCAACAAGGGAGCAGACTTCAGGATTTAGGCAAAGGGAAGATCGTTCTTTCTCCTGAGGCTTTTAATTGGTTGGTCTGTATTATACCTTCCCATTTACTATACCTAAGTGAAGACCAATGCTTCTTGGAACCCTACCTGCCTAGTCGTTTTGCCAGGCAGTTTGGGTATGACCAATTGCATGTGGACAATGTTGTCACCAGCTTCAAGTCCAGGGGTGGACTCATTGATGGAGCGAGAAGATGGCGATACTTCATCATGGGTTGCACTGAAGCAACTTTTACTGTGCCCACCATTTCACTCTCCACGGAGCTACGCATCCTCCCCTCGTATGCCCAATTTTATGTGGCAACCAACACCTTCCATCGCGATTTTGATATGCGTGGAAGTTTTAGGATGTCCTCCTCCAAGTCCGCGGGAAGAGACAAAATTCGCTCGGTCTCCTTTGACGAAGGTAAAGATTTCGTCAATCCAGATGAGCCTTTGTTGGCAGTACCGAGGGGTGAAATACCTCCGCCTGCAGGGCCTCTGGTCATCTCTAGTAAGCGAAGGGCTCCTATTCTGAAGGAGACTTCCCCTCGTAAGAAGAAGAAGACGGTTAGTCATCCTGTCAGGACTTCCCACCCTGAGGTTCCTAGAAATGAACCTGTTGTTGTCCCCGTTGGGGACAATTCTTTGATTGGAGGTTCCTCGCCTTTTAGAGAGGGAACCTCTACAGTTCCGGCTGGCAGTGCCGGAGAATCCCTGTTTGAGGCTGCTGTCGCTGCTACCGCTTCAGGCAGTGGTACGAGATCGCCTTCGGGGCTGAGCCGAATAAGGATATCTTTATCCAGATCAGCATCGGGAGAGACCCCTGCCGTGTCTGTAAGTGCACCCAGCGAGATTCTATATGATGAACCTCGATTGGATCTGGGTGAAGACTCAGAGGAATACCTGTCAATGTCAGTTAGCACACCCCCTTCTCCAGGTACGACAGCTTGCTTAGTATTATTAAGAAATGATTTAGCTGTACTGGCTGCAGACGCGACATATATACCATCGGCCATGGGTAAATGTCATCTTTACGCCTCTTTTTAGAAAAACTAACATCACGTTGATATTAACTTTCTTCTGTCTTCTTTTCAGGGGAAGACATCTACTGGGAGGGCAGTGTTGACGCGCCTTTTGGCTCTGTTTCAGCTTCTGGTGACGACATGGAGGTGCCCGACTTCGAAGAGGAAACATTTTCGGGTGCCGGCTCGCCCGAAATGGTTCCGGTATCTCAAGAGGAGGATGAGCCTGTTATTACGACATTGCCTTCTTTGAGTACGCCGGTCACTTCATCCGTTGTTGGCGCATCTTCTTTTGTCGCACTATCTGTTGAGGCGACGGCTGTAGCACCATCTCCTGCTATTTTTTTATGATTGTTTACTCGAATTTTGGACATCATACTAGAGGTAATATGGACGTAGTATGATACCGTATTTGTTGAGGACATCCCACTGGGGGATTTTTGGTGGACCTATCATTTGTTGCGCACGAGAGTGCAAATAATAGGTTTGGGACAAGCCCTGCCAGAGGTAATATGGACGTGGCAGTTTTTGTGGACTCAACACCACTGGCGTACTTAGAGTTAAGTACGGGTGTTAAGTTGAGATGACAACCGATATCAGAGGTAATATGAACATGATAATCGATAGCCAAAAACTCAAAAAGTTTGTTCAGAGGTAATATGAACATGACAAACTCTCTAGGGAAAGAAATGAAATGTTTGGACAATAGTTCAGAGGTAATATGGACATGAACTTATGTTTGAACAATTTACTGTGGAGTGATTTTCCTGAGTGAGGATAGTCCTGAAGAATCCGCTGGAGAAATTTTAGGGACTCATCATCAGGTATATTCCTGAGGGGAGCAAATTGTCATGTTAGAGAAAAACCAATTTGCAATAATCGTCCCTTCATTTACAGATGCAAAGTGATGACTTTGGCGTCAATCAACTCCTGGATTCTCCTTTTCAGTACATAGCATGCCTTTATAGGATGATGAATGTACCGATGAAAGAGACAATAATCTCGGTCATCAACTTTGTCAGCCCTCTCAGGATATCTGATGTTGGGTAGCCGAAGTTTGTGTTCCTTCATCAACATATTGAAGATTTCAATGATGTCATCTTCATTGAAGGAGAAAGTCCCTTTTGGCCTTCGGGCTCCTGATGCCTGAGTTTTATGGTCTTCCGGGAAGATCGTCATCGTCGTAACATCTTCGGATTCTGAGGAAATTCTACCCCCAGCTTTGGATGCTGCCCTATTTTGTCGAGGTAGGCTACCCCCAGACATATCGTGGCGTTTGCCCACAGAAGCTGATTTAGAAGGTCCTGCCTCAGACTCTCGAGGTCGGGAGTTTGCAGGAGATGCCGTATACCCCAACCCAAAACGAGCTTGTTGACAGTAAGAATTACCCTGCAACGGTGTTCGTCTGCCTTTTCCATAGTTGAGGCCTTATTTCAACTTCAAATCATAACCCATGCTTTGTATAATCTTTAAAGCTTGTGGGCTATATCTCTGGGTTTGCATTTTCCCAGCATCGGACTCATGACATCCTTCTTGTACAATCGGTCTGCTCCGCGTGTGACTGAAGACTGTTGGATGCTGATTATTGTGAGTAGGCGGGATAATAAAGATAGAATCTTTACGTGGCCCATATGTCATGACGACATTAGATGTTGACGCATCTTCCCACGTGATCTTTCCATGTTTGGAAGTTAGGGGCGCTAAATCTTGATTTTGACTCCTGTCTCTGCGTCTTTGGATTAAAAGATTACGCAAATCGGCAACATTAGTCTCAGAAGAGGAAGAAGGCTTATTTTGCCTTTTTACATTATTGGGCCTGTGGAGATTAGGGGCCGAAACACTTTTTCTACCATACAAGTAGAGCAATTCAGCCATGTGAGCAGCACATGATCCATGAGGAGCGTATGTTCCCACAGACTGAGCCTTCTTTACGCTGGGGGGCTTAACCTGGCGTAATTTGGAACTCTGCTCAGGCTGACGTAAAACTGAGGAGGCGCTCAGTCTGCCATTAGCCTCTCGCATAATCCAGAGGGCGGGCAGATTCTTCTTTTGTTGGCGTAAAGGCCAAGAAGTTGAGTAGTTTGCCACTCGTTTTCCCTTGCGTAGATTGTAGTGCTTTTCCAAAAAGGGCAGATGTATTTTTATGCGCGGAGCGCGTTTGGAATTTTTGATTTGGCGCTGAGACATTATCAGAAATCTAGTATGCCACATCACAGACGGGAGACTGAATTTTATGCACAGAGCGCGTAGTAGACTTCTGGATTAGCACTGAGGCATCACCAGAGGTTTTCTCTGCCATGTTACTAACGGGAGACAGAGTTTTACGCGCGGAGTGCGAAGCAGGCTTCTGGACTAGCGCTGAGGCATCGTCAGAAGTTTTGTCTACCACGTCATGGACGGGAGACAGAGTTTTACGCGTGGAGCGAGAAGCTGACTTCTGGACTAGCGCTGAGGCATCGTCAGAAGTTTTGTCTACCACGTCACGGACGGGAGAAAGAGTTTTACGTGCAAAGCGCGAAGGTTGTGCAGCTACAACCTGGTTGGTCGGAGAGGTCGGAGAGTCGGCAGGAATGGTAGGGGATGTCTTGGGCATCCAGACCTTACGCAACTTCCTGTTGTCTTGGACAGAGAGAGAGTGAGAGCTACCCCCTCCTCGAAGCATATCTTCGTAGGCAGACTGGTCGAACTGGACGACCAGGGTCTTCTTCACAGATCCCACGGATACCATATCGTGTTGAGCAATAGCTTTCTCATCAGAAGAGAAAGACATCCCCAGTAGAGTCGCCATCTTGTGTTTGATAATAAACGAAAGAAATAAGACGAGGTTTATACGAAACCCGCTCTTTGGTTTACAAACAAGAAGTACAATTAATCCTATACGAGGATGTCAAGTACAATTTTTAATCTGGGTAAATATTGCTATAAGAGTCTGATCTGCAGTCGATCACTTTGTCCCTTTGACCACACGATGATGAAGAAGTGCCGTAGAAGACAAAAAAGAGCTTCGAAGGTTGCAGAGGAGAGTGGATGCTCGATGCCAAAGTCGTCGATCACTACTCTTTGTCTGAGTTCTGGATTCTTCTCTCTCAAAGACTTCTCGACTCTCGACCTTGGTTCTGACTCTCCATTTTTTGACCTTGGACCTCTGTCGATAGAGGTCTCTATTTATAGGGTTTTAGTGACAGTGACCATCAGTCGGCGTAGAAGCCGGGCAGTGGAGGGCATGGCACTTTTTACGCGACGGTTACAATAACCGCTACTCACGTATAAATGATCTTTTGAATGAGCATGTGACGCGTGTCCCATGAAGAGATAATGCGTATAACTGCTGCGAAGATCACGGCATAAAAGTCACGTAGGTAGTTATCCCTCGCGTAGAAAAGGCCGGCGTAGAAGCCAATAACTGTCACTATGGCGTAGAAGTCAAATAGTTATCAAACTGGCGTAGAGGCCAGGTAGGCTTAGAAGTCAAGCGGGCATAGAAGTCGAGTAGGCGTAGAAGCCTGATGTTCTTTCCTTGACTGAGGCCGTGAGCGAATTCTGGACCAAATAGCCTTAATACGCACCAATGCAAATATAGCCTGAGTTGGCGTATTTCAGGGAGATAGCGTACAGCATGCTCTTTAAAGCTAAAAATGGCCTGGTGGCGTATTCCAAGGAGATAGCGTACAGCGTGCTCCCATAGCTGAAAATAGCCTGATGGCGTAATGCGCGAAAGTGATAATGTGGACATTTTAGCCGAAATTACGACTTTTGGAGATATAATCAAATCTTTTGCATTAAATGCAGAGATCTGCCCCCATCCTGCGCATTAAATGCAGAGGCGTGTCTCGAAGATCTGCCATCATTCTGCGCATTAAATGTAGAGACGTGCCTCGAGCCCTGTACGAAGAGCAGCTTTTGACGTGGCAGTCTGTTTGTCTTCTGTGGAGCATAAACAGCTCACATCTGCCTGTGTAAAACTAGGCAGCGTATTCCCTTGTATGCGTAAAAGCGGTTTACGCTAAGGGAATATCACTAAACGACAGTCTGGGTCGCTGTGCCGCGCCATCATTATAGCCGTCGTCTGGGTAGTCGTGTAGTACTCTTTGTCAGGAGTCAGACGTCAGGTTCACTGCATAATTTGACAGGTTCATTTCGAGAAATACGAAGCGTTCCTCGTACACTTCAATGCTGCATTAAAAGCGGATGAGTCTTACGCCGTAAAGGCGATATAGCATCCCTTTTTACGCTGAAGCAGCCTGGACATACTACGTTACGCGGATAGTCCTTGAGCTTATATTTTATGCTGTACTTAGCAGAAAAGCTCTGTTGTACGCCGATGGCTCCGAAGTCATATTTTATGCTGTCCAGCACTAAAATGCTGCGTATAGCTATTCAACGTATTTTTCATGCTTCTACAACGTCCCTTATTCTATCCAACATATACCAATGTGGTCTAATAATCACATGGCACATGGTCCAATTATTTACATAGTCGGGTCTAATATATGGTTAATTTTAGCATATAGTTACACTTAATCCATATACACTTGCAATTACTAAGATCAATACATGAAATCACATGGTCCAATAAAAATTCAAAAAATCAAGATTTGATATATTTTAGAAAAATAAGCATAACTTTCTCATCCGAACTCCAAATGAGATGATACAAAAATATTTGGAAAGGCAAGACAGAGATCTACGACTTTCATGTTTTGAGTCTTACATGATTCTAGATAAAAAATAGCTAAAATAGACAAAAATAGTCATTTTGGTCAATATGCGCATGGCGCACGGCGTGCGACAAGAATTCCATACTCGACGCATTCCTCGCGACAAAATTTGATGTGCACGTCAGGATTTATGTGTACGGTATATTATGCATGATAAGAATTCCATGCGTGCTGCATTACCCGCTGTCACGCCCCAGTCCCAAAATACCAAGGGACTAGCCACGTGGCAATGGCCAACCGCACAACTCCAATGGGAAAATCCAATTTAATGGATCCGTTAGAGTGCACTTAAGTTGTAATACATATAAATGGTCTACAAATACGTATTACAGTTTATATATCTAATCTCATCCATAATAAGAAACAAAATCACAAAGAGACAAGTTGTCACGCCCCAGTCCCAAAATACACGGAACCAGGCCACGTGGCAATAGCCAGCTGACACGTCTCCGAGGATATCCTAATTTAATGGATCCACGAAGGGTGCTACGCTATCCTATAATACTAACAGGTACAATACCAGTCAATAACAGGTAATCTAATCTTATCCACAAATAAGAAGCAAGAAGTACTGAATAAACTGCTGGATAATAAATACCAGTCTCAAGATATCATAGCACAACCAATAATGTCTGGTGGGGAACAAACCCACTACTATGACAAAATAAAGTACTGAAATAAGATATAAAAGATAATGAGGCTAGGGCTCTAGATAATGATGTGCCCAACTAGACTGAAGGCCTACCAACTGGTCACGGGAACTCTGACGGCTGCACCTTTAACTCCTCAGCTGTAGCAAATCTCGTCTCCTGTTCGGGGCCGTATACTATGGGAAAGAAAGCCTCGTCCAAATCTGGAAGGGAACCAGGTCCTCAGAGGGACGTAACAAGATACAGAGAGACATGCCATATATAAATACTGAATAAAGTAAATGCAGTAAAAGGGTGTGCTAACCAATCTACGTGAATGCAAGGTGAGGACAACTTTGGTACGTATGAGTAGGTGTAGGCATAACGTCCATACCGCTCCGAAGAACGGGAAATCTGTAAGTATATATACGTCCATACCGCTCCGAAGAATGGGGAATCTGAATAGTATAACGTCCATACCGCTCCGAAGAACGGGGAATCTGCAAGTATATATACGTCCATACCGCTCCGAAGAACGGGGAATCTGAATAAAAGTGGTCATTGGATCCGTGGCTCCTCCGGATACTACGGACTCCAATGGGTGTATCCCATACGCCTACTAGTGGTCCTCCCCTCCCAATATAAATACGCAAATCGAATACTCGACGTGCATACCACGTAGCTACATGCCAGTCTCTACTAACATAAAATATAAACCTGAATTATGCACTAACTGTGATGCATGTCACACGCACCGATAGCTAGTCGAGTACGCGGACCCGCATCCCAATATGAATGTCACAGTGAAGCGTGTAAAGTGTCAGGTCTCGAAAGATATCAGCGTATCCTCCAATGGGGTAAGTCTGCTAGTGACTATGTCAATGATACTAAATCATTGACGCATCCATCGATAACATCCGAATTAATCTCGGACGCGCACAGTCATATGAAATAGAACAGCAACTAACATACAACATATGCAGCATTTAATTTAAACAGAAATATGGCAAGGTATCTTGCCCGAGTCCTCAAACTATGAGTGCCAGAAGCCTGTTCCTGCAATATTTTCCGGCTGGTCCAATGGTCCTAAACACAGAATATAATATAATAATCTAATATCAGACACTAAGAAATACATAATTAATTATGACGTTGTTCCTCGATATTGTTGCCGGTTTACTGTTGACCGAATACAGCATCACAGGTGTGCGTAGCTAGGGTGTACCCGCGTTCTATCTTTGGTCAACGTGTGCCTTGCGATAATAAATTATCGAGTTAAGGTTTGACAACTACTTCTACTCTGCACGGAAATATGTCCTTGATTTCCTTGCTCAACATACTGGGTTTATGCCCAGGGGTTCAGGTAAAATACTGGTCATTGTCGACAGGTCCCATGATTAAGGTATTCGCTGGTTATTAGATGAGTTTTGACTCTTGCTAATCATCATGCCGATTATATATATAATTCAGAGTTAACTAAGTTGTTTCCAGCATACAACTCTCGACGTGACGACACGATGCTCACATACGAACACGATACAAGAGTATAGGCAATTACCTTGCTGGCTGGACGGGGTTCTTCTCGTCGCCTGGTCATCCTCTGGCGATTGGAAACTCCGACGTCGGACGACGAGCAGCGTCAGCGGCAGCGGCTGAACAACAAAAGCAGGGACCGCAGCAGCAGCAGCTGCTCTGGCAGTAGCGCTGTTGGGTGGAGCCGCACGGGTGTGCACCGGTCGGGTTGGGGAGCAATCGGGTGGGGTATGGCTGGCGGGTTGGGGAGTAGTTGGCAGGGTGGCGACCTTAGGTGTTGGCCGGCCGGAATAGGGGAGGGATAGAGTAGGGGTCGGCTAGGGTTCCTTTGAAGATGGTGGTGGTAGGGATTTTTTTATGGTTTGAGTGAAAGAGAAGTATATTTATATGGGTGATGTGGTTCGCGGTTGGCCTTGAGATTTGGGCCTGTCTGGCCTTGTTGGGTTAGTGGTCCATTTGAAAGGGCGCACGTGGGCTTGGTTCGGTTCTGCTTGAGGTAAAATTGGCCTTACATTCAAATTAATGAACAATTTAACCTGGTAATTACTAATACGTCAAAAACATAAAGAGCTAGATTTTTGGGTGGTACCCAGGAGTCGTGGCATGACAGGCTAGGTGTAGACTGATACCCTAATTTGGGTACTTGGGATTTGGGTTGTGGTTGCATCTCAAATAGAATAATTAAGTAAATTCTATTTTTGACGAGGGGGTTTACACAAGTCCAATCACAATAATATAAAATGATCTGGCCAACCAAAGCAATATAAATAATACTACGGGGAACAACCCGTCATCAAAATGGAAAGGAAATATATCTAAGTACAATATCTAGAAGTTAATATAAGATCAAATATCTAAGGAAACTAAGCATAATAAATGATTGGTGAGAATACTGTGTGCTCACGAGAAGTCCTCTGGAACAACCTCGTTCTCTACTACATGTACGTCTCCAACAGTAGCACCTATCCCGTAAACCTTGGGATAGCTCTCCTCGTCTACACCTAGGCACATAATCCGGATCTAGGTCCTCAAAGGACATAGCAAAGTACAATAAACACTCAAGCCAAATAAAATACAGCAAGTAAATATAAACAAATCCTCAGGGCAAGCTATGTAACCAGCTAAGTAAAATAAAATGAGAGCATCACTAGTACTCAGGCTGAGACCACTACAGGAACTGTGTCGGAGAGCCCATAACAGCAAGTAGTATCACGACTCCAGTATATGTGCCAAAGATCTGAGACAAAGTCTAAGTCACCTCCAGTAGTATATATAAATAATCAGCATATAGCCTGTGTGTCTCTTTCCACCGAATGTAACCTCATATCTCATGTCCATGATGTCTCATGTCCATAACACGCAAAATCATGACCTCTAGCTAGTACAATGAGTCATAATAATATCTATGTAATATGCAAGTCTTATGTCACGAATCCTGTAAGCCTATACAAAATCACCATGAATAACTCAAGAAAGTTTCTGTCACATGAAATAGTGTCAAGTGTCCTATGGTATGGCGTACTTGGTAAAATAAGAATGCAAAAATAGGATCGTGGAATCAACTCTCTAGGTGATGTTGCACAATTTCGCGTACGGCGTCGACACCCGAATCTTGTTCGGACGCTAAGCAATATCTCACGGTCCTAGGTTGAAAAGGTACATCATAATATTATATATATAGGAATAACACAAGCAATTAATAAAATAGGATCTCTGCAAGTTTGGCAAGGTACACTTAATTGGGTTCTGAACTCCGTCAACTGCTCATGGGAAAATAGAATCTTCACGTACACCTCCGGATGCTGAAACAAATATCACCATTGTTCTCAGAATACTTAAAATAGCTAGGATTGACTGCCCATAAGTCCAATTTGGACACAGGGGCAAAATTGACAGTTTTGGGTCAAAGTAGGGTTCACATGTGACCCACTTCGCATCAAAAAATGTGCTAAAAAAGTCCTCCAAATTCATCAAACTTAGTGTCTACGAGTCCAGAACGATGGCACGAACCCAATAAAATTTCCAGAGCAGGATTTCGATTAGCCGATCACGAAATTGCTCGTTATGTGAAACCGTGGGACCCAAGAAATAATGTTTCGTCAATGTTCTCAGAATCGAACCAAACTTGGTTCACATGACCAGCGTAATGCTGCGAATCCAATGACATAAGTTTTGTTGCTAATCGACGAGTACACGCAAAGTTATGGCGACTGTCAGAACAGGCCGATACGGTACTTATCGACGGATAAGCGTTGATTCCGGTGTGCACGCATTCCAAATCAAGTTTTGCAAAATTCTACACGTCTGTGTTTATGTTACACGTCTTTTGGTGTAACTCGCACACGACGAAGTTGCCTTGATTGGCGGAACGTACCCCGTATCGCAAGATTTTGGGTGTTTTAAAATCAAGTTTTTGGTCATTTTAGAATCAGAATAATTTAACTATTAAAGCAAACTAATAAAAACTAATATAACAGCAAAAATCTTGGTTATATTGTGAAGATGTCCTTTCAATTATATTGTAAAAATAACTAACGAGTTGGTAGAAAATTTGACATGAACTGGGGTACTTGGACTGAATTTCTGAACTTTTTTCGAATAGTTTTTCGGCCAACTTCCGATCGATTTTTCGATCAAACCCGGGTGCCTAAATTCATTTCATTTGAAGAAAATCCTAGAGGGTTACGTTGTGAACATACCAACGAAGATGGGGCACGAAACGGACGAGCGAGGAGGGCGGAACCTTCGCGCAAAGGGGGGCCGTAAGGTGCTACTGCTGCTGTTGCTGCTGCCGGCCGCGCGGCTGCTGCGACGGCGCTTTGGCGCTGCTGCGACGCTGTGGCACGGCGGTGGTCGGCGGCTCTGGCATGTGGTATAGATGGTGTAGGCGTGGGTGATGGCGGAGGTGGTGTAGGATAGGTTAGGGTTTTGTTGTGTTCATATATATAGAGGGAGAGAGGGTCTGGGAGTTGGGAGTAGGGAGTAGGTAGTTTTTTAGGTTTTGGTTTGGGTTTAGATAATGGGTTTGGGTTAATGGGTTTGGGTTTTATTTTATTTATTTATTTTGTTTTATTTTTTAATAGTTTTATAGAAAATTCCCAACAAAATAGTTGGGCACATGAAAAATTTCTAGAAAATTTATATTTCCTCCAACAAATAATTTACAACCAAATTTATATTAATTAAAAAAGTATTTACTAATTATTAATGAATATAAAATTAATTAAATAAATTCATAAATTTTATCTTCTATATAATATTAAATTGGGAGTATACAGGGGGTTCGAAGAACGCAACTCATGTGTCATGTGCGTAATAGGACCAGTTAGGCTCATAACATAGATTTAGTTGGAAGCAATGGGTTGGGATGGCATGTTAAAATCGTACACCACGATAAAAGGGTTAATTAATCATCATTTTCTCGTAATTGTGTCGCGAAAGTTGTGCAACCAAAATAAGTCATGAGATTGCGAATTTGTGAGGGACAGTCATGACAGGAACCTAATTTGACTCGTGTAAGTCGAGCATGCTAGGTTGGTTGGAAGGGAAAGGCAAGTATTGCACTCAAGATATTAAAACCATAGGAGTTGGTTTCCAAAGTTTAATTAAATTATCGAATAAATATTAAAAAAAATTATTAATTACCGAACTAACCCTATGTAAAAATTAGGGTGCTCACAATCTACCCACCTTAAAAGAATTGCGTCCTCACAATTAAGAAAAATAAAACATAACCTGGTAAGGAAAGGTTTGCCCCAGAAGAGATGATGTGGTTGCATGACATTTGTTGAAGTACGACATAAAGGATAAGGAACCATGTACAAAGAAAAATTAGGAGGAAGGGTGAGGGTTTTATTCAAGCAGAATATGTAGGGAAGAAATAAAAATATTATCCTAGGCAATGATAGATAAGTAACTCAAGAGTAAAGGAGCCTGGTTAGAATGAAGATCAACTACAGCTTATGAAAATTTGGGTACCACTTACATATTACTAATCTAGACTAACAAGTTCATGCTAACATAATACTAGGTATAGGCTAGGGAATGAAACTAACAGGCACATGCTAAAGTATTACCAGAAATATTCGTTACTATATCTAGCTATGATAAGACTAAATCTTACCCATATTTGCTACTCCTCGAGTCCGTGCCTCATCTACTGTCATCGCAAAAGCCTATCCACGTCCCTGTAGTGGTGCCCTCCGTTGTTGCTAGGCCTGTTGGAAGAGTGCTGCCTGTTATGCCAAGGGTAGCCTCGGATGATATTCTCCCAGTGCTGGTGGTGTGAATCCTCTATCTTCTGCCTGTGATGCTCCTAGTATTGGATAAGTTAGTCGATGTGGCTGCTGGACTAGCTCCGGTGCTGGTAAATCTAGTCGGTGAATCATCGGTGTTCCTCTCCGGCACTCAGGGAAATCTCTAGCTGAATGCTGACTAGATCCGCAAGCTAAATATAATCCTAATTTGAGTCTACACTCTCTCTCAATATGGCCTACCTTGCCACAGTAGTGACAAGTAGGAAGGGATGGGGCTCGTGATGCTGCTCTCTGTGGTGGACTCATCTGGGGTCACTTTGCAGGCTCCCCGTCTGGTGCTCGAGCTGGTACTAATGCGTACGGTCTCTTCTGGCCGGACTCCCTCATGTGGATGCACTCCATGCGTCGAGCTGCTACAAGGACATCCGTATAAGAAGTAGGTGCAAATGCGCTAATCTATCTCTGTAACTCCAAGCTCAAGCCCGTCAAAAAATTTCTCCGCCTTCTCTTCTTCTGTCGGGAACAGTGTAGGGTCGAACATTTGAATCAAGCATGATGCAAGTCAAGAAATTAATTTTGAGTTTGATATAGAGGTCAAGGACGTGTCAATATGTGGATAAGATGCTATAAATTTATTCATATCCTAATCACAGGCTTGCTCGGTCCCTTAGTTGAAACCAAAGTAATATATTCGTAGACCTGCGTGGGCTACCACAAAAACTATGTCATGCCCTAGGTCACGCCCCAGTCCCAAAATACCAAGGGACTAGCCACTTGGCAATGGCCAGCAACATAACTCCAATGGTCAAACCCAATTTAATGGACCCGTTAGAGTGCACTTAAGCTGTAATACATATAAATGGTCTACAAATACCTGTCACAGTTTATATATCTAATCTAATCCACAATAAGAAACAAAAATCACAAAGAGACAAGTCCAGTCACAATAATATAAAATGATATGTCCAACCAAAGCAATATAAATAATATCACGGGGAATAATCCATCATCAAAATGGAAAGAAAATAAATCCAAGTATAATATCCAAAAGTCAATACTTGATCAAATATCTAAGGACACTAAGCATAATAAATGAATGGTAAAAATAATGTGTGCTCAAGAGAAGTCCTCCAGAACAACCACGTTCTCTGCGTCCTCTGCAACCTGTACTTGTCCAATAGCAGCACTTGTCCCGTAAACCTCGGGATGGCTCTCTTCGTCTACACCTGGGGACATAATCTGGATCCAGGTCCTCAGGGGACATAGCAAGGTACAAAAATACTCAAGCTAAATAAAATGCAACAAGAAAATATAAATAGATCCTCAGGACAAGCTATGTAACCAGATAAGTGAAATGCAAATGAGAGCATCACTAGTACTCAGGCTGAGACCACTACAGGCTTTGTGTCAGGGAGCCCATAGCAGCAAGTAGTATCACGACTCCAGTCTATGTGCCAAAGATCTGAGACAGAGTCTAAGGCACCTCCAGTAGTATATATATAAATAATTAGCCTGCAGCCTGTGTGTCTCTCCCCACCCAATGTAACCTCATGTCTCATGTCCACGACATCTCATGTCCATAACATGCAAGATCATGACCTCTAGCTAGTATAATGAGTCATAATAATATCCATGTAATATGCAAGTCTCATGTTACGAATCTTGTAAGCCTATACAAAATCACCATGAATAACTCAAGAAAGATTCTTTCATATGAAATAGTATCAAATGTCCTACGATATGGCATACTTGGTAAAACAAGCACGTAAAAATAGGATCGTGGAATCAACTCTCTAGGTGACATTGCATGACTCCGCGTACACCCGAATCTTGTTCGGACGCTAATCAACGTCTCACGATCCTAGGTTGAAAAGGCACATCACAAGATTATATATAGGAAGAACACAAACAATTAACATAACATGATCTTTGTAAGTTTGGAAAGGTACACTTGCCTGGGTTCTGAACTCCGTCAACTACTCCGGAGAAAGTGGAATCTTCACGTACACTTTTGTATGGTGAAACAAATATCACCATTATTATCAGAATACTTAAAATAGCTAAGATTAACTACCCATAAGTCCAATTTGGACACAGGGGAAAAATTGATAGTTTTGGGTCAAAGCGGGGTCCATATGTAGCACACTTCGCACCGAAAAATGTACCGAAGACAAAGTTCTCAAATTTATCAAACTTAGTGTCTAAGAGTCCAGAATGATGGTATGAGCCCAACAGAATATTCAGAACTGGATTCCGATAAGTCGATCACGAAATTGCTCGTTATATAAAACCGTGGGGCCCACGAAATAACATTTTGTCAACGTTCTCAGAATCGAACCAAACTTAGGGCACAAGATCAGCGTAATGTTGCAAATCCAATGGCATAAGTTTCGTTGCGAATCGACGAGTACACACGAAGTTATGGCAAGTGTCAGAACAAGCCAATACGATATTTTTTGACGGATACGCGTTGATTCCGGTGTGCACGCACATCCAAATCAAGTTTTACGAAATCTCATACGTCTATGATTATGTTACGCGCCTTTCGGTGTAACTCAAACACGATAAAGTCACCTCATTTGGTGGGACGTATCCCGTATCACGAGATTTTTGGTGTGTTAAAAACAAGTTTTTTGTCGTTTTAGAATCAGAATAATTTAACTATTAAAACAAACTAATAAAAACTAAAAGAACAGTAAAAATCTTGGTTACATTGTGAAGAACTTCTTTTAATTATATTTTAAAAATAATTAACAAGTTGGTAGAAAATTGGACATGAACAGGGGTACTTGGACTGAATTTCTAAACTCTCCGAATAGTTTTTCGCCCAAATTTTGGCCGATTTTTCAATCAAACCCGGGTGCCTAAATTTGTTCCACTTGAAGTAAATCCTAGAGTGTTAGGTTGTGAACATACTACCAGCAAAGACGGGACACAAAACGGATGAGCGAGGAGGGCGGAACCTTCGCGCGAAGGAGGGACCGCTAGGTGCTACTGCTGCCGGCCGCGTGGTTGCTACAGCGGCGCTCCGGCGCTGCTACGTCGCTAGTGCGCGGAGGCTGTCGGCGGCTATGGTGGGTGGTGGAGGTGGTGTAGGCGTGGATGATTGTGGATGTGGTGTAGGCGTGGGTTAGGATTTTGTTTTGTTCATATATATAGATGGAGAGAGGGTCTGGGAGTAGGGAGCGGGTAGTTTTTTAGGTTTTGGGTTGGGTTTAGATAATGGGTTTGGGTTTTATTTTTTTATTATTTTTTTGTTTTATTTTTCAATAGTTATATAGAAAATTCCCAAGAAAATAGTTAGGCGCTTGAAAATTTCTAGAAAATTTATATTTCCTCCAACAAATAATTTACAACCAAATTTATATTAATTAAAAAGGTATTTACTAAATATTAATGAATATTAAATTAATTAAATAAATCCATAAATTATATTTTCTACATAATATTAAATTGGGAGTATGTAGGGGGTTCGAATAACGTAACTCGAGTGTCATGTGCATAAAAGGACCAGTTAGGCTCATAACATGGATTTTGTTGGAAGCAATGGGTTGTGTGGCATGTTAAAATCGTACGCCATGACAAAAGGGTTAATTAATCATCGTTTTCTCGTAATTGTATCGCGAAAGTTGTGCAACCAAAACAAGTCATGGGATTACAAATTTGTGAGGGACAGTCATAGAAGGAGCCTAATTTGCCTCGTCTAAGTCGAGCATGCTAGGTCTGTTGGAAGAAAAAGGTTTGTGTTGCACTAACATCTTAAAACCATGGGGGTTGGTTTCCAAAGTTCAATTAAATTATAGAATAAATATTAAAATAAAAAATATTTACTAATTATCGAACTAACCCTATGTAAAAATTAGGGTGCTCACACCCGCGGCTAAAAATCCATGCACGGCGCATTGCTTGCGGCAAAGTGGTGCACGCGACAAACTTCCATGCACGGCCAAAAATCCATACGCGGTGCACTGCGCATTGTTCGCCATTAAATGGGGTTGTCTAAAAGAACTTGCTTTAATAACAAACTTAAAAAATACAAAGAGGTCCTAGACAGACAATCTAAGTATATTTTTTTATTCTGGGACGTGATGATGGAGATTAAGTGCTGTAGTGACTCTTTTACTCCGTTGACGGTCCGATGCGGGCGTGAAAAAGCTCTTTTCTCTTCTCTCTCCTGTGCATGTTGCTTGCCTCTGTGTGTGGGTATATTACCCTGTTATTTATAGCCGCCAGGCTGACGGGCTATAAATGTCACATATGCCTCTGCTTGGAAGCCATATGGGGGCTCCTTCAACAGAATACGATTGTAACTGGGTCGCATACTACGGGCGTGCTGCCACATAGCCTTGGTTGGGATATGCGGTTGATACAATCTCGGTGAAGGGGGTGTGGTCGTTATTGACCAAATATGTGTGCGACCTGGTCAGCTGGACACGTGGTCTACACTAATTATGTGAGGATCTCTTCGGTTGTAATAGAAATAATCTTGCAAGTTTGAAGGCCGCATAACTTCTTGGCCATATAGTCGTCTTGTATGTGCTCTCATCCGCCCTTGGTCTGATGGACACTCTGGCTGCATAAGGACGAGGATACATAAAGTTGAGGCCGCATGTCTGCTCTCGTTTGGCCTTGGTCGGATGGACATTCTGGCCACATGAAGACGAGGATGCATAGAGTTGAGGTCGCATGTGTACTCTCATTTGGCCTTGGTCGGATGGATACTCTGGCCGCATGATGACAAGGCCGCATGTGTATATAGGCACATAGGGATAGGCACGTAGCGTGACACGTCTCTCGAGGCCATCAATATGTGATGTAACTTGATATATTTTTATGAGCCATTGTCTCAAATCCCGAAGCATCTCAGTGTGACGAGTGATGTGACTCATTCCTATCTATTGATAGAAAGATCTTCGTCAAATATCAGATGCTACGCGCCTTTTTTATATAAATATCTAGTCAGAGTTTGACAGTCATCGAATGCTGCATCAAGGGAGTTTTATGCGGCCTCTCTGCTTTGTGGTTGTTCAGGCGGCATAAAGTATACTATGCGGCTTCTAGATATTTGGTTGATCAGGTCGCATGTGGCTTCTCTGCGACTTGGTTGTTTCATGCCGCATAAGGCTTCTTTATGGCTTGGTTGTTCAGGCCATATATGACTTCTCTGTGGCTGGGTTTTATTGTTGATGGGGGCATAACCTTTATGCGGCCTGCATAATTTTTTATGCTTCTACAAGACATCCTTCAAATTTTCCAAAACGACAAGTTTGGAATACTTCAAATAAAAAGCATGGTCGAGCACTTTTGGTCGCAAAGGGGTGACATGCCGTATAGCCATGCTACCGCATAATTGTCTCTGACAGGCTGTCCGATCATTAAATAAGGATTTGCTTTATCTTTGACCGAATCTCTTAGGATTTTACGTCGTCTCCTGACACGGGGCTCGAGGCATCAATTTTTGAGGAGATTAGAGAGGATCATGTGGATCGAGGTATCAGGTTCATCTCATTAACCGCTTGGTTCATTGCCTCGATTCCTTCATACAATTTTGGAGCCTATTAATAGGCAGTCCGGGGGGAGAGAGAGAACTTTTATCTCCTTGCTTTCTTCCTCATTTTCCTGCGAAGGATACCGCAGGCTGCGACCCTTCTCGCCGAAGAGTTTGTCAGGGGCGGCGTTGATCCATGGCCCCCAAATTTTGATACTTTACTCAGAGGTAAGGGATCAGCATGTTCTTCGTGTTAGGCTACTATAGACACAGAGACACCCGTACACAATTTTTCTGCGTGGATGAGAAATCGTATAGAACACGAGCAGACTTTTTACACAGCCTTGCCGCATGGATGAGAGATTATCACAAACATGCGTGAGCTTTTCTCATTAGTCTGTCGCATGGATTGAAAACCATTATGCGACAACTAAGATCCTACCGCATAGATGATGGCTCAACCTGGACATACGACAACCATAACTCTGTCGCATGGATGAAGCTCGATCCGGACATGCGACCACCATGGCTCTATCGCATGGATGGAAGCTTGACCCGACATGCGACCATCGTGACTCTGCTGCATGGATTTCATATTTTCTTTATTTGCTAATGCTATATATTTTTCTTGTGTAGGCTTTGTTCTCCCTCGTGCTGCTCATGATAGAGCATGGAAGAATATCATAACGCCCGTTGTTCAGAGTGAAGACCAACTTTATGTGGTAGTTTCTCATCAAGAACTGATCCAGGAGATGAGGATAAGCATCATACATCATATGTAGAGCTATCCTTGTTCATGTAGCATGCTAGCTGCATTTTTTTCCTTTATACGGCTTGCTATCGGCCGGGAGACTACGGTATCGATGACAGAATTTGGATTAATTGTCATAACTGTCTTCGGTCTTACCGTATGATTATAGAGCGCATATTCCTGCTCCTTCCTTCCTATCCATTGATATGGATTCTTTTCCATAACTGAGGTTTGCACTATGGAGGCATGATCCAGAAATTATTGAGTTCTGCTGCGGGCTCGACTTATGTCAGTAGCAACGACAGCACGGAGGGGCACCTCTAATGAAAAAGGTTTATATCAGCGAGATTTCATGGAAGCCCTTAAAATAGGTCTCCATCATATGTACTCATGACCTTGAATACTAATAAAAAACCCTTGAATGTAAAGGATTTACATTATATGTACTCATAATCTTGAATATTACTCAATAAAGTCTCTCCTTTTTCAGAAATTTTCTTTTGTACTTATTACATTATATGTTGTTATCATGTCCCAGTTCCAAATATAAGGAACTGAGCCACATGACATTGGCCAGTGGGTACACTCCGAAGGGCATCCTAATCTAATAGACCCATTGGAGAGCACCTAAGCTGTAAAGTACAATGATACAACCCAACATTTAAACATAAGCAATGTAACTAATTCATCCACAAACATAAGAATATGAACCACATAGAGAAAAAAAGCTTACTAATGTGCAGAAAGAAAAATAAGTCTGAAACTATATCATAATACAAAACGTATAGAGTCAAACGGGGACAAACCCGCTACTACAAGTACTGAATGAAAATAAGCAATAAGATAACTAGGATCGATATCTGCTAACTAGATAATGATATCGGACCCAAGGTGAAGTCACTACCGGTGATCAAGTGAAGTCCTCGGGAAAGATCTCGTCCTCTGCTACAAGTCCTGCTCCTAGATATACAACTGGTTCGTACTCCTCCGGGTACTCCTCCTCGCCTATGCCTGGAAGGGAACCAGGTCTTCAAAAGGACATAACAAGGTACAAAAATAGCATTCCATAGTAAAATAAAAAGGAAACATGTGATACGCTGGTGTAATCTAAAATAACCACCTAAGTGAGACACAACTTGAAGACAATGTTTAACACGTGGGCTTTCCAAATATAAATCCATAGCTTCGAGGCACAGAGATACACGGTGTGTACCCGTAGCTCTGAGCACAGAGACACATAGTAAGTACTACGACTCCGGATACAGGATCTCTACGTAAATAAGGATATATATAGTCCATATGATGTAGCCCAAGCATCTAGTAACTATCGTCTCCTCCCAATGCGGTCAACGAGACACATCCGTAGCTCACTGAGCCTGAACCTCTATCTAACAGTCTCATCATATTGAAGTAACTAGCACCAATCACGATCCTATAATCATCACAGGTTACGATCATGCTGACACTATCAGGATACATGAAGTCTGGCATGATAATAGTGTCTGAATGTGTCCTAGGATTCCGATGTAACCAAGTAAGTACATAAAGGTATCGAGAAACATCTAACCATTGATACTAGACGTTAACGAACGTCTGCACCCAGATATGACCCGGACGCTAAATAATGATTTCTATCCAAAGTGTACACATTGTATAGATAAAATAAATAAGTAAAACTGGAAGTGAGTTATAGAATGGCAAGGTACACTTGCCGGGATCCGGATGCTGAATGTGTGGCTCCGGTACAATGTCCAAGTTCGGGGATTCCAAAGTACCTAGAGATGATTTAGAAATTAATTAGAAATCTAGCTCGAAACTATCTTAACAAAGAGATGACATCATGAACTAACATATGTTTTTTGTCTTCGTTACAAAACTCACGACTAAGGGTACTAACTAGAGGGTTGACCAAAGTTGACTAATAAAATTTTGCATCAAGTACGAAATTACCAAAACACATAACGTCCACAATACTAGTATTCATCAAGTGTGGATTTGGTCATCTTTAAATAATGTCATATTCTCATTCTCAATCATACCATCATTACTATCTAATAAAATTTTATTGCCACAACACCTTCAAGTTTCCATATGCAAAAATACTCAAGTCTGAATTTATATTCTAATCATGTCATGATCCTCAAATATGTATTTAATTAAACATGGCCTAATCACCAATCCAAACTTTCATAACACACTATTTAATGCACATTATTCAGATCATGTATACAACCTAGCATGACATTTATATATTTTTAGAACATAATCACATCATCCCCATGCATCACACAACCATATAACCCTACACATTCACGTTAGTATTATAGAAATAGCTCTTATCTAGTGTTATTTAACAAGTGTTAGCAAACATTTGTCAATAAAAATAATAGATAACATCTAAACCTAGCTAGGTGATCATAAGTAAGATAAAAAGTTGATGAAGAAGAAGTATAACAAGAAGAAGAAGAAGAAGAAGAAGAAGAAGAAGAAATTACCAAGGCGGGGGGTGGCTGTTGGTGGTGGCAGCGACATTATGGTAGCTGCTGTCAGTGGTGGTGTTGACTGTGGTGGTGGTGATGGTATCGACAGTGGTTGTGGGGGGTGGTGCTCCGTGGTAGTGATAGGAATGGTGATGGCAGCTGTGGTGGTGATTGTAGTGGTGCTCGGTAGTGGTGGTGGAAATGGTGGTGTTCGGTGGTGGTGTTGCTGGTATTGATGGGGAATGGTAATAGCGATGGTAGTGGTGTGGACGTTGGTGGAAGCGGGGGTATTGTTGGTTGTGGTGGTGATGGTGGTGGTGAGGTTAGTGGTTGTGGTGGTTTTGGTGGAATTATGGTCTGTTCCAGCAGTCGTGGTCGAAGTGGATGATATGGTAAAGTCAAAGTGGTGGAGGATACGGTGGTGGTGTTGATGAAGGTGATGTTGCAGTTGCTGTGTCGGCTGAAAGGGGGTGGTCAGATGGTGGTCTAAGGTGGAGAAGATGGTGGTTGTGTTATTGTTGTTGGGGTAAAGGAGGTGCAATGGGAAGAGATGAAGGTGGGGGTGGTCGACTGAATAGAGTGGGGGGTTTGAGAGGGAATATAAGGAGAGAATAAATGAGGTGAGAGGTATAATAATTAGGGGCGGTCATAGGGTTGTGTGTAGTTATCATTATGTAGAAGAATGATGGATGGTTGTGATTGGGGAAGATTGAATCAAGGGCTAAGAATTATTATGAGTGAATAGTACTATACAAGGGTGAGAGAGAGAGAGAGAGAGAGAGGTGACCGATCATATGACCCAAAGGAGATTTTTTTATTTGATTTACACCAATAGGAGTTTGACACCTAGCAACCCTTTTGCATTTGGGTCCCTTAAAGTTTGGGGTTTACAATGAAGGAAAAAGAGTAAGAATTTGATGTGGGGAATTGGTGTCACGCCCCAGTCCCAAAATACGTAGGACTAGAAACACGTAAGCATGCCAGCCGCATGGATATGACAACTCCAATATATGGAAACCAAATCCATACGTACGCTATAATATGAATATAAAATCTACAAGTGGTATAAAATGTAATACAAGTACAGAGTAAAATCTAAATCTCATCCACCAAAATTATATAGAAATAAATAACCAGTATCTATGAAACTAGATCTCAATAAGAAGTATCTAAGGATGATAGTTGGATGGAAACAAATCCACTACCAACTCGAATATAAGAGCAAATACAATATGAGTACAACACCACAACACAATATAAGAATACCAGCTATCCATCACAGCTCGAAGAGAAGACATCCTCGGATCACATGTAACCATCCAAATCTGCGCTCCTGCAAATACTCAAGAAAAGATACACCTGGCAGCAGACCAGGTCCTCAGAGGGACGTAACAAGATACAGAAAATACGAGCCAACTTGAATACAGTAAACATGTATATAATTTGAAAATAAATAAGTTCGCTGTACAAGATAATCTATATGAATGCAAATGAGGACAACTTTTTGACGTATGGGCAAGAGTAGTCTACTCGATCTAAGCCTCATAACTCATGCACTCGTCCATGAATATAATCAGCCGACATACCTCGGGGATAGCGACCCTCAGACTCCATCAATCGACATACCTCGGGGGTAGCGACCATCGGACACGACCCACCATAGTGCGTGCTAGTGACTACGGTGTTACCAGAGTGGTTAAAAGCCCATATGCCTAATAATTGTCCTCTATGATACTAAGTGCCATGTGTGTGTCAACATATCTAATACATAGTAATGACTGAAAGAAAACTATACATGCAAGAAATATACAGAATACAATAAATAAACAGAAATATAAATAGCATGCAAAGTACTATAAATAATTTGGCAAGGTATCTTGCCTGGGGTCCTGCTGCTGGTATGAATTAGAGTCCAAGTCACGGTCCAAATAGCCTATGTATTACAAATTTATCACGTCAAAAGATAATTTATTTTAATTTATTTAATTCTGGAATAATTACTCAAAAATCCTATTTTAATCTTATTATTCTGATTTTTATGTTAATTCCTAAATTTTGTCCAAAGAAACTGAATTTTATCAACTCGAGACTCATGGCACACAAATCGAGGCGATCTATTGACCTAAAAGTCAACCAACACAAACTCAACTTTCATGCATGATTTCCTATAGATTTCAGCGTCAAAAACATGCTGGAATTTACAGCTCATCCGAATTCAAATTCGTTTGGGAATTATGGCACATACAAATTTTGTATTGTGCACCAATGGTTAAATTCTAATCTAGAAGTTCTACAGAATTAACAGTATGTAAATACTTTGAAATAAATTCTGGGAAAAATATATATCGATGATCTCGATATTAGCTTTCCAAAACTTTAAACGGTTCATGATTCTGATTCATGTTCTCCCGAAATCGCGAAAACATCGAAACACGTCTATTTTCGAACATGCTGTGCTCTACGAATTTTCCAGAATTTAATACTAATAATTTAGAAAAAAAATATATATAATCAGAAAGCTAATCTCATTATCATTCTAACAAAAAAAACTGGAACGCGTTTGGAGTCCGGAGCTAGGAGATATCGTCTTTTTAATTCGTCATAACTAGTAGAAAATGAGGCTGAATTTATGACGAATTTTGACTATTTTTGGACGAAAAAAGAGAGGAATTTGGGGAAGAAAAATATGAAGGATGAGGTATTTATAATGGTGGAGACTACTTAATTAAATACAACTAGGATTGGTTAATTTGGATAGGATTATGATAAATTTAAATAAGGATATGATATACATTAAGTTGCTTTCCTAGTATGTTCGGGATTTGAATTAATTTAAAGTAGAGTTTGAATCTATCTCAATAATTTATAATCTTAAATATAATTAAAGATAATACAAATAATTTATAAAATTTTATTAATATCTATTAACACTAAATTAGCATCTATCTAATATTAAGACTATATATATCCAATTAAATCCTAAATAATTTTAAAATTAAATAAATTTCTTAAAATTCTAAATAAATTACAAAAAAAAATATAATTAAATATTTTAAACTAAAATAAATATTTGGTAGGAACGACATGCAAGTATGGTCGTATAGTAAATCATAGAAGTCCTAGAAATTTATGTTTTCTAAGTTTTAATTACCAAAAATTCTAGAAAAATCTCCAAAAATCTAAAATAACCTAAAATAAATCTAAATGAATATTTATATAAGTAAATATACTAAAAAAATTATTTTCTAATTAACTAAGAGAATACTCTAAATAAATTCAATATCTATAATAAATATAATAATATAAAATATACACAAATACCTATTTTGGGTGAGGGAGTTTACAATTGGTATTTAATGTTTTGTAGGATGGAGAGGGTGTTAGGTTTTTTTATGAGCCTCATGAATGGGTGTGAGGGTTAAGTTGGGGTTAAGTTAAGTCGGTTTCACCAATTTAAGTAAATATTGTGTCATAGGTATTCTTATATCAAATGGGAGTATATAGGGTCTCAAATGGGGGTGATACAAATGCCATAGACATTGTAGGCTTGGTATTATTCTTGGGTCCTTTAATTGATTCGGCAAAACGGGTTGAGTTTGTGTCCCCAAATCGATGGCAACGACATAGGAACAAAGCATAGGATTAAAGAATTTATTTTTTTGTGACTAGAAAGTTGTGCAATTAAAATAGAGCACATGGGAGTATGTTTTTTATTGACAAAAATGACCTGTGCATAGGTTGGCTCGTCTAGGTCAAGAATGTAAAATTTTGTTGGAAGGTAAATGCTATTGTTCTGCTTCAAAATATTGTAGCAACGGTAAGGTGCACCAATAGTTTAAAATTAAAGAACCAGTCTACATAACCCTAATTTCTAATCCTTAGACAACCTGAAGCTAAACCAAAATTCTCACCAAAACCAGTCTACCTTAAAAATGTTGAGGGGGTTTACATCCTTCCCAACTTAGAAGAATTTCGTCCCAAAAATTAAAAGTAAAGCATGAATAAGAGTTTCGAGAATTAAATAGTTAACAGGTACTTGAAATGCAATACATAAATTCGTACATTGGTCCTCAAATAAATGAGAAAAATATTGTCGAATAAAATTCTCGTGCTCCCAGATAGACTAGCCCGGCGAATGATGCTTCTATGCAACCATGACCAGTCGAATTATCTGCCCCCTCAAAACCTTCTCACTGCGATCGAGTATCCCTACTGGCTGCTTTATATATGATAAACTAGGCCCTACTGTAATCTCTGAATGATCGAGCACGTGGCTAGGGTCAGCCATGTATCTTCTCAACTGTGATACGTAAAATACGTCGTGCACACCTTCTAATGACAGAGGCAATGCAAGACGATAAGCCACTTCGCCAACATGCTCCAAGATATCAAAAGGTCCAATGTACCTTGAACTATGCTTTCCTTTGCCCCCAAATCTGATGGTACAACGAGTAGACGATATCTTCAAAAATATATTATTATCTTCCTTGAATTCCAAAGGTCTACGGTGCGCATCTGTCTAATGCTTCTTTTTGTCCTGTGCTACGCGCAGGTGGCTCTGAATCTGCTTGACTTTCTCTACTGTCTGTGTCACCAACTCAAGACCGAGAATCTGATGCTCTCCCATGTTACTCCAACATACCGGCGACCTGTACTTCCTGTCGTACAGTGCCTTATAAGGTGCCATTTGTATGCTTGCTTGGTAACTGTTGTTGTTGGAGAATTCCACCAAATATAGATGGTCCTCCCAAGATCCTCTAAAGTTAATCATGCACACTCTCAACATATCCTCTAGTATCTGAATTGTGTGCTCTGACCGACCATCAGCTTATAGATGATATGTTGTACAAAACTTGAGGCGAGTTTCTAGACTCTCCTGTATACTCTGCCAGAAATATGATGTGAATCTAGAATCACGATCCGATACAATGCTGACAGGTAATCCATGTAGTCGTATTATCTGTCTTATGTACATGTCAGCCAATATCTTGGTAGACTGCCCAACTCTGAAGGGCAAGAAATACGCCATCTTAGTGAGTCAGTCCACGATAACCCAGACTGCATCCTTCCCGCTAGGGGTCTTCGGAAATCTCGTGACGAAGTCCATGGTAATATGCTTCCACTTCCACTCAGGAATGGGAAGCGGCTGTAATAGTCCTGCAATCCTCTGATGTTCGGCCTTGACTTGCTGACAGACCAAATATCTTACTATGAATCTCGCAATCTCCCTCTTCATCCTATGACACCAGTAGTATTATCTCAAATCTCGGTACATCTTCGTATCCCCGGGGTGAATAGAATAAATCGAACTATGGGCCTCGGTCATCAACTCCTGGCGTAGGTCGCCACTCAGAACATATATGCGATCTCCATACCTCAACGTTCCATCTTCGTGATCCGAAGTCCCGTCTGTATGCTGGCCTCTGTCCCCTCTCGCAGTTTCTGAAATATCGTATCGGTAGGCAAGGCTGTCTTGATCCTCTCAACAAATATAGACTGAACCTCTAGATTGGCTAATTGTCCATCCACGCCTAGTAATATAACCTCTATCTCGATCTCCTAAAGATCCTCTAACAAATATTGCTGAGTCATCAAAAAGTATGCTATGGGCTTCCTGCTTAAGGCATCTGCTACAATATTTATCTTGCCAGGGTGGTACTGTAACTCAATATTATAGTTTGTTATCAACTTTAGCCAACGCCTCTATCTCATGTTGAGCTCCTTCTGAGTGTAGACATACTTTAGACTTTTTTTATTTGTGTAAATCTTAACCCGCTCTCCATAAAGGTAGTGCCGTAATAGCTTTAGAGCAAATATCACCGCAGCTAGCTCTAGATCATGTGTTGGATAATTCTTCTTATGAACCCTCAGTTGTCTCGATGCGTAAGCTATCACCTTCCCATGCTACATTAGTACGCATCCTAGTCCGCTCCCAGACGTATCGCTATACACCACAAATCCTCCAAATCCAGAAGGAAGTATCAAGATCAATATTGTCGTCAGATGCTTTTTTAGCTCATTAAAATATGCCTGACATTCCTCAGTCCAGATAAACTCCTCATCTTTATGCGTCAACCGCGTCATAGGCGCAGCGATCCTCGAGAAGTTTTTTACGAACCTCCGATAATATTCGGCCAGTCCGAGAAAACACCTAACCTCCGTAACTGATGTAGGGGTAGGCCACATCTTTACTGCTGCGATCATCTCTGGGTTAACTGATAGTCCATCTCCAGTGATTATGTGACCAAGAAATGGTACCCTATCCAAGCAGAACTCGCACTTGCTGAACTTGGCATACAGCCTCTCCTGCCTCAGCGTCTCCAACATGATCCTGAGATGCTCCTCGTGCTCCTCTTGCTCTTGGAATATATTAAGATATCGTCGATAAATACTACCCTTAACTTATCGAAGTACTGGTGGAAAACCTTGTTCATCAGGCTCATAAACATGGCTAGTACATTGGTTAAACCAAATGGCATGACTAGAAACTCATTATGCCCGTACTTCGTCCAAAAATTTGTCTTTGGAATTTTCTTATTTCTTATCTTGATCTGATGATAGCCGGATCTAAGATCGATCTTCGAGAATACACATGCGCCACTCAGATGATTAAATAAATCATTAATGCATGGCAGAGGATACTTAATTCTTTATTGTTACAATATTTAGAGCCCTGTAATCGATACAAAAATGTACCGTCCCGTCCTTCTTTGGCACAAATAAGATGGGCGCTCCCCATGGAGAAACACTAGCCCGAATGAACCCTTGTATAAGAGGTCATCTACCTGGACCTTCAACTTAACCTACTCTTTTGGTGCTAGTCTGTAGATGGGGGGAGTAACTGGCTCGACTCCGGGAGTCAACTCTATAGTAAACTCTATCTCTCTGTCAGGTGGCAGGCCTGAAAGATCCTCGAGAAATACATCCTCAAACTCTGATATAATGCGGGGGTACACAGATTCACCTTCTTTAATGTGTGATGCGAAGGTAGTTTGGAGACCATGCTCTCGGGCTCCCCGAAGAAACTCAAACTCAGTGTGATCCGGTGGTCTAAATATAACGCATCCATGTCGGTAATCTAGCGTCGCATGGTAGTGGCTCAACCAATCCATGCCTAGGACAATGTCATAGTTCGGTATGGAGAAGACTAAAAATTAGGCACGCATCTCTCGCCCATAAATAACTACTAAACAAGATCTACAAGTGTCGTTAATTAGTACTATTCTACATCCCATAAGAATCTTCTTTATCTTTGAAAGGCATGTAGTTGCTATTCTATGGGTGGCCACAAAACTAGCAGCTATGAAAGAGTATATGGCACCAGAATCAAATAATACTACTGCTGGTAATAAAGCTACTAAAATAGTACATGTGATCACCTCTCCAGCGGTCTCTTCCTCCTTAATGGTTATCGCAAAGACATGGCCCTGTCCCAGTGCTAGTGCCCTCGGCTGTTGTCGAGCCTGCTAGAAACAAACTGCCTGTGGGGCCAAGGGTGGCCTCCTTTGAATTCCTCCTAGTGCTGGTGGTCGCAGCGCCCCAACTCCTGCGTAGGACGGCCTCGGTCCTGGAAAGGCTGGCCCGGGGGGCTGCTGGTAGGGCCTCGGTACTGGTAATCCTGGTCGATGAACCATCGATACTGGAATCCTCTACTCTGGGCAATCTCGGACTATATGCTGGTCAGATCCATATCCCATGCATACTCCCAACCTCCATCGACAATCCCTCAACATGTGTCCCCTCTTGTCGCAGTAATGACAAGTGGGAATCACTGGTGCTTGTAAGGGTACTGCTCTCTGCTGCTGCGATACCATGGGATGTTTCATAGGTCCTTCCTGCGGTGCTCGAACTGACGATGATGATGCATAGGAGTGATTCATACTGGCCTTCATCTTGTTGATACGATCCTGGTATCGGGCTGCTAACAGAACCTCGAAGTAGGAGGTGGGGGCTATAGATCCAAAAAACCTCTGTGTCTCAAAATTCAGGCCTTCGTAGAACTTCTCGGCCTTCTTCTCCTCAGTTGGAATCAAGTACGGGGAGAAACAGCTCAATCGAAGGAACTCATCATTGTACTCCTCAATAGTCGAACTGCCCTACCTGAGGTTTTGGAACCTATCCCGAAGTTCCGTACTGGCAGTGGAAGGAATAAACATCTCCTTGAAGAGCCTAGAGAACTCCTCCCAGGTGACCCGATCGGGCTCTAAATGCTCCTCCTCTAAAAGCCACCAGTGATGAGAATTGTCGGTAAACTGCATCCTAATAGCGATCATCCATCTATGTCTCGGGTGATATGGGGCCTCCAACTTGTGTTGAATATTGGTAAGCCATGCATGTACCTCCGTCGGCTCCTCCGTGCCAGCAAATGGAAGTGGTATCATACAACGAAAGTCTATGACAGACCCCATTATCGACTGGCGAGCTGGTGGTGGCGCCTGTCCCAAAGCTGTCACAATACTCTCTCTCAAAGACTCAGCCTGTCGCTGCTGGGACTGCTGCTGAGCCTGCTGCTGACCTACTACTGGGCCTGCATCATAGCGTAGGTCATCTGGAACATCTGTGGCCCGTCCATGGGTTGCCCTGGTGGGAAAGGCATATATGGCATCTGTAGGGGAATTGGAGGTGGTGGGGGCAACTGTTGCTCCTCTTGTCCCGCGGTCCGCTGGCCCTCAAACTCTTCCTGGTGCGGAGATTGGTGCCTATCTGGAGGCACCTCTGGCTGCCCAGATGAATTTTCCTGGGGAGCTGGGGTCAACAGAAGAACCTGCCCCAGTGTCGATTCCCCAGATGACCCAACGTCACGGGGGACATCGTCCGGCTACGTGACACGTCCGCTATAGAGTTTCATAACTCTGAAAAGAAGTCATATTTAAGATCATCATTTAGGAATTAAACGGGATACAAATTGGCAAAATAAAATTGAAATAGAGGTGTTATGTGAAGTACTCAAGCGTGTTGATAAGATCCAAAAGTCTATTCCTAATTGCAGGCTCGCTTGGCACAGTCAGGTAACCAAGACGATTTAAATCAGGACCTGCATAGTCCACCACAAAAACTATGTCATGCCCCAGTTTTAAATATAAGGAACTGAGTCACGTGGCATTGGCCAACAGGTACACTTAGATGGGCATCCCAATCTAATGGACCCGTTGGAGAGGACCTAAGCTGTAAAGTACAATATTATAATCTAATATTTAAATATAAGCAATGTAACTAATCTCATCCATAGACATAAGAATATGAACCACATAGAGAAAACAAGTATACTAATATACAGAAAGAAAGTAAGTCTAGAACTATATCATAATACAAAATGGATAGAGTCATACGGGGACAAACTCGCTACTACAAGTACTGAATGAAAGGAAGCAATAAGATAACTAGGACCGATATATGCTAACCAGATAATGATACCAGACCCACGGTGAAGTCACTACCGATGATCAAGCGAAGTCCTCGGGAAGGATCTCGTCCTTTGCTACAAGTCTTGCTCCTCGATATACACCCGGTTCGTACTCCTCCGGGTAGTCCTCATCGCCTATGCTTGGAAGGGAACTAGGTCCTCAAAGGGACGTAACAAGGTACCAAAACAGCATGCCGAAGTAAAACAGAAATGAAACATGTGATACGCTGGTGTAATCTAGAATAACCACCTAAGTGAGACACAACTTGAAAATAATGTTTGACACGTAGTCTTTCTAAATATAAATCTGTATCTTTGAGGAACAAAGACACACGGTGCGTACCCGTAGCTCCGAGCACAGAGATACACAGTAAGTACTATGACTCCGGATACAAGATATTTACGTAAATAAGGATATATATTTTTATATATAGTGCATGCGAAGTAGCCCAAGCGTCTAGTAACTATCTTTCTCTCCCAATGCGGTCAACGAGACGCATCCACAGCTCGTTGAGCCTGAACCTCTATCTAACAGTCTCGTCATACTGAAGTAACTAGCACCAATCACGATCCTATAGTCTTAACAGGTTTCGGTTCTGCTGACACTATAGGGATACAGGAAGTCTGGCACGATGACAGTGTCTGAATGTGTCCTAGGGTTCTGATGTAACCAAGTAGGTACATAAAGGTATTGAGAAACATCTAACCATCGATACTAGACGTTACCGATGAATGTCTGCACCCGGATATGATCTGGACGCTAAGTAACGATTTTGATCCAAAGCGCACATAATGTATAGGTGAAATAAATAAGTAAAACTGGAACTGAGTTACAGAATGGCAATGTACACTTGCCTGGATTTGGATGCTGAAAGTGGGGCTCCGGTACAACGTCCAAGTCTGAGGATCCCAAAGTAAATAGAGATAATTTATAAATTAATTAGTAATCTAGCTAAAAACTATCTTAACAAAGAGATAACATCATGAACTAACATAGGTTTTTGTCTTAGTTACAAAACTCATGACTAAGGGTACTAACTAGAGGGTTGACCAAAGTTGACTAGGAAAACGTTGTATTAAGTACGAAATTACCAAAACCCATAACATCCACAATACTAGTATTCATCACAAGTGTGGATTTGGTCATCTGTAAATAATGTTCATATTCTCATCCTCAATCATACCATCATTACTATATAATAAAATTTTATTAGCACAACACCTTCAAGTCTATACATGCAAAAATACTCAAGTCTGAATTTATATTCTAATCATGTTATGATTCCAAACACTAAACCAATAACGTTTATCATGTTTACATTCTGCAAATATGTATTTAATTAAACATGGGCTAATCACCAATCTAAACTTCCATAACTCACTATTCAATGCACATTAATCAGATCATGTATACGACCTAGCATGATATCAATCTATTTTTAGAATATAATCACATCATCCTCATGCATCACACAACCATATAACCCTAGACATTCACGTTAGTATTCTGGAAATAGCTCTTATCTAGTATTATTTAACAAGTGTTAGCAAGCATTTGTCAATAAAAATAATGGAGAACATCTAAACCTAGCTAGGTGATCATAAACAACATAAAAAGTTGATGAGGAAGAAGTATAATAATAATAATAATAATAATAATAATAATAATAATAATAAGAAGAAGAAGAAGAAGAAGAAGAAGAAGAAGAAGAAGAAGAAAAATAAGAAGAAGAAGAAGAAGAAGAAATTACCAAGGCAGGGGGTGGCTGTTGGTGGTGGCAGCGACATTGCGGTGGCTGCTGAAGATGGTGATGTTGACTGTAGTGGTGCTGGTATCGACAATGGTGGTGGGGGTGGTGCTCGGTGGTGGTGATGGGAATGGTGATGGCGGTTGTGGTAGGGAGGGTGGTGCTCGGTGGTGGTGATGATAGTGGTGCTCGGTGGTGGTGGGAATGGTGGTGTTCAGTAGTGGTGGTGGTGGTGATGGGGAATGGTAATAGCGATGGTGAAGGAGTGGACGTTGGTGGCAGTGATGGTGATGTTGGTTGTGGTAGTGATGGTGGTGGTGAGGTTAGTGGTTGTGGTGGTATTGGTGTGATACTGGTCGGATCCAGCAGCCGTGGTCGAGGTGGATGATATGGTAAAGTTGAAGTGGTAGATGATAGGGTGGTTGTCACGCCCCAATCTCCCGCAGGCTCAATAGTCCTCGCTGAACGTGAATCACCACGTTGCCGCGCTCTCGCAGGACAATCGTTCACATCGGGACGTGATACCGTACGAGCCTGGAGTTGCGCTCGTACAAGGCGATGCTGCCAAACACCAAAGTTATCATCAAAACGACCAAGTTGCAGCGAAAGTCAAGTATTGTGTACCAAGCACACATTAGAATATACGTAGCGAAGCTCTCGATAGGGTCCATATAAAATGCCACAAAGGCGATGAAATACTCTTGCTCTTTCTCTAGCCCACAAAGGTACTTACAGTTCATACATCATGTCCCGTATATCCAAGCAGTGCTACTACACCTGCGTACCTGAAATAATGCCCACAAACGTGGGTCAGTACACAGTCGTACTGGTGAGCGGGGTAACCCACTCGTCTAAGCCGACACTAAGTAGAATAGTGAATGCAAACAGTTATATGATGATCTTTCTAGTTAAATCCTAGATTCATTCCATGGCATATGGATGACATGTTAATGAAAGCTATAAAGTAGATTAAGCATGCAAGCATTCAACTCAAGCCAATCGACAAGCAATAAATAACCAACTCGAAGAAAACTAGCATGCAAACCGTCATACTCAAATCCAAGCAACACGAGAAACTATCAAACCATTTCCAAGCCTCAAAATCCATCCTCAATCCAAACCTTACAGTCCAATCTCGATATGCACACTCTTGCCGAGGCAAGGTGGCCGCTGCCTACACGAAAAGCACAAACCAACCAAAATAAAACAAACCAACTCTTATCTATATGAAGTCACTGGCCAAGCCATAAAGGACGTTGATCGGACTAATCAAGTGCAGTTCTACTCGAAATAGCGCTAAGTAGCGAACCCGCCTGAATCGCATTAAACTGCCGGCACCGCGCCCGAGGCACGTTACCAAGTTGTCTCCCCCATGGCCGAATAGTCTCGGTGCCCCGGAGACTTCCCGTTCGAGGAGACCAAATCCCGTGCAACACAGGTTGTCCGTAACATGCAGACACCAAGTAGGTATAACAAGAGTATCGAACATTATCGCCCCACTAAACGATCCTAGACTCATCTAACCAAAATCCAACCAAATATCCATAACCATTCTCGAACATATAGTCCAAGACACAAATCTCAAGTAATTCCCATAGGCACTATGTCGCTTCCCGACACAGTGTTTCCAATTGGTGCAACACCCTCCGCTCAGAACAATCCCATGGCACAATGCCCCAACAGTGGCACAATGCCCTCGCCAATGCAGTTGTTCAATTTTGAACCACAACTGCACGCTTTGCTTGATAAAGCGCCCAAATGATACTCGTGTATGGATGCACGCTCGCTCGCCCGAATTCTCGATGTTCCAACCAAGATATTCCAACTGTCCAAGCATAATTCTAATTGGTTCTCCAACTGCCCCAAATGTATAAAATCTAACTCTAGCTCCAACTATCCCACGCGAAAACCAATTCAAGCCACAATTCCTATCCAAGCAAACGACGTATACTCTATGCACGTCTCAGTGTAGTGATTCCCAAGTTTCAGTCCAAGTGTTTCAAGCCTTTACGTGTGTTCCATATTAGTAGGCATGAAAGAGTAGAGGAGAAGGGACAGAGCCCACTCACCAAGTTTGATTTTGTTAAGCATCATATCCTGTCGATACGGCCGATCCCTTGAACCCGTGGTCCGATGCAAAGTACGATCTACGCAATTGGTATGACCGTGCGAGCAGGTCATGCTTCTCTAAATCATCTGACCGATCGGACTAAGGAAGACGGCATTATCGCTCCAATCCAGCTATCTCAGTACTGCTCTGAACGAACACCTAATTTCCATCAAAATCCGCTAGCGATCTGCACATGCAATCAACTCAAATCAATACTTGTTCCCAAATCCAACAAATCAAAATGTAACCAGCTATTGTCTCATTTATTCTGACTCAGCGTAACACACCATGTGGTTGCGAGACGTTACATAATATACCACTTAGAATCAGATTCATCCCCGAACCATACTAGTATTCATCCTTTACTAGCATGCCGTAATCCAATTCCATAACTCTGCTCTATGCAACTCACATTCTCTCGATCCATACTCAGCATCTCGCTTGCACTGAACGCATCGCACAAATTCTATATTCCCACATTCTCCTTGCAGCTCAATACGAATTTCTCATATCGTTCAGTTTTGGATCATATACTATTTAAGGCGTCCCTGAAATACATGCATTTCAGCCAAGCTTTGCGATATCGAATTTGGACAAGTTACAAGGGTATCTTTATGTCCGAGGCATGCATTTCTTTACTCCCAATCGAACCAATCCTGACGTTCATTCCAACATATTCGCACAAACATTATTATCAAAATATGATGATTTCCCACCGACGATCTTCCCACCTGACTCAATTCAGTTCGTGTTCCAACTCAATCCATCCGACTATTCCTGAATCCACACTAGCACCATCTCCAAATATTATCTCATACTCCGAACAATCATCACAACTGATACTACCCCAGCTAGGCGACTTACCCAAATATCAACTTTGCTTAAGATCAGCTCAACCCAACATATTTTTCGTTAATCTGAAAGCCTCACTGGGTGAATATCTAATTGAGGTTCGTGTGGTCCACGAAGATCTCACAGCCACGCCAAAGGGATAGTGTCGTCACGATTTCAACGTGGACACACTCACCACAATTCCTAGGTTGCGCATGGAATAGTTCTTCATGCTGCTTCCACTGCCTCGAAGCACAGGATATCACCTTTGCCTTCTGTACAAGCACGCATCCCAGACTAAGTTTTGATGCATCTTGTAGATCTGAGGCACATCTGTCCCTTCCAGTATTGCAATAATTTGATCTGAATGAGCCGTTGCTTTAACATCATAAGCTAGTTTCACAGTCGTTAATTCATATGAATGTTAATCCCTTCCGGGGAACGACGAGTTAGAGGCGATGCTATCTTCAAAAATCTGCGACTCCAAATCTCATCAGTTGACTTAGGCCATTCTCTACCATCACTTCGATCTTCTGGCTGCATCTTCAGCTGAAGGCTATCCCAAGTATCTCTCAAATCCAATACCCAGTCAATAGGCCAACCTCCAACACACACTACTCATATCTGCCCTCGACGCATTTCCAAATGCGCCACCGCAAGGGTCATTTTATGGGTCTATAATATTTATCTCTGATTTGGCGATCAAGTCGCTAGTGTCAGCTGTCCCGAAGCTATGCTCGATAATTATAAGTCATCACGATGGACAATTACTATAAACCATACTATATCTCCTCTGCAAATCCGAGCCATAATCCAACCATTCCATCCGAGCGAACTTCCAAATCTGAGCACTTCATGCACTACCTCTTTACTATCCGTCAACCAAACGCTGCTTAACCACTTAGAGTCTTACTATTAATCCAAGCCTTAAATTGAGGACTGCGCTCATTGAAACCGTCTTCCATTAATCCGTTGTTCTGTCCTGAATCCATCAAATTTTCTGAACTGCCATGTTCGACTTCTCGCACTACCACTTGCAATAATTTCTGAAACCACAGACTTGCTCCAATTCTTATCCGTTTGCCGTATTCCACAATGCACGTCCAACTTTCTCGAGCAGGATAGTATTTTGCTCCAACGTTGCTCTCTAGTTTAGCTATCTTCAAAAGTTCATCCACCACAATCCCTGGTTTCATTTTATTCCTTAGCCATCTCGATTTCTCTATGTTCCGATTAGTCCACACACTCAATAATTCCTCGTGCATCAGTCCCAACATAATCTCAAATCTATATTGCCTTTACTTGTTGCCTCAATCTGTCTCAGTACTGCAAGTGTTATCTTCTAATCTGACTTAACATCAACTAGACTTGCCTCATGCCCGCTCATGTTTTCCAGGGAATCCGTCTACATCGTTGCACCATTTTTGCCAAATTTTACTTCCGCTAAACCCGAGTCAAACTTTTCGAGCACCAATATCGAAAATCCTTCAAGTCCGTACTAATCCATCGTATTGCCCCTCCAAACCCGATTGTATTTCATTACTTAACCAACAGCTCCAATGTGTTTCCAAAATTCATAGTTCGTGCTTGCTATCCTCCGATTCACCCATGGCTTCGCTCAAGTGTATCCCAACTATTTGTTCCTCATGCTCAACTCTCACTTTGCATTTATGAATGCTCCACCGAACTTCCAAATCGTGCAAGCGAACTCTGATATTCGGCTTTCCATCTGAACGATCTCAACTGTTTTTAATACTTTGTCTGCCTCAATCCTTCAAATTCCAAACACTCTTTCCAATTGTTTGTTCCGATCTCGTCCACTCTCAAGTCCAATAATGCTTCCATTTGCACAAGTTCGTTCTCGATATGCTCAACTCAATATTCGCTTGCTCCATTTTTAATTCTTTCCAACTCAGCCGATGTGCACCAACCAACTTATATTCTTGTTACCAGAGTCCGTTGAGGCAATTTTTATTAATGTCTATCCAAAATATTTTAATGCCTTGCTCACTATGTGGTATCCCATATACCACTCTGAATCAAGTCGCTACTCGCATTATGATTCCTTGCACTGATCCAAGATCCGTTTGAACTATCCCTTATACGTGATCCTGCTATCGCCAACTCAAGTCTGACACGAAACTCAGCCAATTCCGAATCCAACTCTTTCCATCAATCTCGCTAGGCAACTTGTGCTATGTTCCATTCTTAATACTTCCAGTTATTTCTAAACCGTCCGATACTTTTGCTACACGAGCAACCCGTGCATCGAGCTCTCTTCCAAGTAATCCAATCCAATACCCAACTGTTCCTAAAATTTGTTGTACGAGCAACTTGTGCAACGCTATCCTGATAATCCCAAGCCAAATCGAACCTGCTTAGCCAATGCTCTATGTGATATACCCAGCCAAAATTCAAACTCCATCCAACTATTCGCTATACGAGCAACTCGTGCAACGATCCATTCTCAATCCAATGCTTCTACTCACAATATGCCGCATAACCAATCGCATCTTCCAACCAACTGATCCACTAATGCAACCAAAAACTCCCCGGAATGACAAGCCAAGCCAACACAATGACACACCTCTCAACTTGCTACACGAATGCAACAACGCCACCCAACTTGCTGCACGAATGCAACAACGCCTAATGAGGCTAAGCGATCTACCAAAAACTAATAAAAGCAACGCAACCAAGAAAAACATGCAGCCACAACCAGCAATATATAGACTTATTGTATGAAACATTCAATGCGACACCGAGTAGAGCCAAGAGCTAAACGACACGCGAAAGCTATTTAGAGTTTGTGATGAAACGAAGGACCAAGTTCGAGAAAATGAACTAGGCGCTCTGATACCAATATGTCATGCCCCAATCTCCCGCAGGCTCAATAGTCCCCACTGAACGTGAATTACCACGTTGCAGCACTCCCGCAGGACAATCATTCTCATCGGGACGTGATGCCGTACGAGCTTGGAGTTGCGCTCGTACAAGGCGATATTGTCAAACACCAAAGTTATCATCGAAACGACCAAGTTGCAGCGACAGTCAAGTATTGTGTACCAAGCACATATCAGAGTATATGCAGCGAAGCTCTCGATAGGGTCCAAATTAAATGCCACAAAGGCTATGCCACAAAGGCGATGAAATACTCTTGCTCTTTTTCTAGCCCATAAAGGTACTTACTGTTCATACATCTTATACTGTATATCCAAGCAGTGCCACTACTCCTGCATACCTGAAATAATGCACACAAATGTGGGTCAGTACACGGCCATACTGGTGAGCGGGGTAACCCACTCGTCTAAGCCGACACTAGGTAGGATAGTGAATGCAAACAGTTATATGATGATCTTTCTAGTTGAATCCTAGATTCATTCTATGGCATAGGGATGACATATTAAGGAAAGTTGTAAAGCAGATTAAGCATGCAATCATTCAACTCAAGCCAATCGACAAGCAATAAATAATCAACTCGAAGGAAACTAGCATACAAACCGTCCTACTCAAACCCAAGCAACACGAGAAAATATTGAACCATTTCAAAGCCTCAAAATCCATCCTCAATCCCAACCTTACAATCCAATCTCGATATGCACACTCTTGTCGAGACAAGGTAAACGCCACCTATGCGAAAAGCACAAACCAACCAAAATAAAACAAACTAACTCTTATCTATATGAAGTCACTGGCTAAGCCATAAAGGACGTTGATCAGACTGATCAAGTGCAGTTCTACTCGAAACATCGCTAAGTAGTGAACCCGCCTGAATCGCATTAAACCGCCGACACCACGCACAAGGCACGTTACCAAGTTGTCTCCTCCATGGTCGAACGGTCCCGGTGCCCCGGAGCCTTCCCGTTCGAGGAGACCAAACCCCGTGCAACACAGGTTGTCTGTGACATGCAGACACAAAATAGGTATGACGAGAGGATCGAACATTCTCGTCCTACCAAGTGATCCTAGACTCATCCAACCAAATATCCATAACCATTCTCCAACATATTGCCCAAGGCACAAATCTCAAGTTATTCCCATAGGCACTATTGTCACGTCCCAGTCCCAAAATATGTAGGACTAGGAACACGTAAGCATGCCAGCCGTATGGATATGACAACTCCAATATATGGAAACCAAAATCCATACGTACGCTGTAATATGAACATCAAATCCACAGTGGTATAACATATGTCACAAGTCACAGGGTATAATCTAAATCTCATCCACGAAAATCAAATATAAATAAATAACCAATATCTATGAACTAGATCTAGACACAAAGTATCTGGAGATAATAGTTGGATGGAAACAAATCCGCTACCAACTGAAATATAAGAGCAACTACAATATAAGTATAACACAACAAACACAATATAAGAATACCAGCTATCAATCACGGGCTCGAAGAGAAGACCTCCTCGAAACATAAGTAACCATCCGAATCTGCGCTCCTGCGAATACTCAATAACAGATACACCTAGAAGGGGCCAGGTCCTCGGAGGGACGTAACAAGATACATAAAACACTTGCCAATAAAGTACTGAAATAAATATCTAATCGGTCGCCTAACCATCTATGTGAATGCAGTTAAGAACAACTTTCCCCACAAGTGAGCTATCTGGCTGAAAACTGGGATTGGCATGACTCTCTCGGAGAACCAGGGGCCTCAAAGGCACGTCGTCTTTTGAACGGCGGAAGCCCGCCAAGTAGTATAGGGGTTATCACCGCCCGTATCTCCAGCGGAGCTTCCGGGTTACAGAAGGAAAAGTGTAAAGGAGCTCAAATGCGGTACTTGTTGTTCTTCCCACCCAATGCTCTAAGCATGTCACATCCATGACACCATTTGGTTCATAGCCTATACTTAGTACCCTAGCCCAATCCTGCAACCAAACAAGGACAAGGATAGGACCACCGTACTACAATAGGCTATGTCCCTAGACCTCTAATAACTGCTAAGTCTACTAGCATGCAAAGTTTCTAACAGCAGTTATTCCTAACGCACGGCCCACACGTACAGGAGGCCAAACCCTGCACGCCAGTCCATGATCTATATGAGACTCATAACTCGTGCAACAACTATGTCACGGCCAATGAACCTAATGATGCTACATGATAATGGGGTAGTCTCATAAACAAGGTCAATGCAATACATAAATAAAAATATATCGCGACGACACCGTCGCGCGCATTTTATATGACAGTTAAAATATATGAACTAAAGACAGAAAATAAAGATGCATGCAACATATGGAATATGAATAACAGTATAATGGCAAGGTATACTTGCCTGGCAAGAAGCTGTAAAATGTAACGTCCAGATGTCCAACACACAGGACCAGAAGCTATGGCCTCAGAACAAATATCTCTGGATTCTGAAATAGATATCACCAACATTCCCAGAATAAGCAAAATAGCTAGAAAGCACTTCCCTTTCGTCCAATTTTGACACAGGAGAAAAACCGTAATTTTGGGTCAAGGTGGGGTCCACGTGTGGCCCACTTTGTACCGAAAAACGTATCAGAACTAATGGTCTCCAAATTTGTCCAACTTAGTGTCAACAAGTCCAAAACGATGATACGAACCCAATGTAACTTCCAGAATTGGATTCCGATGAGCCGATCACAAAATCGCCCGTCAAGTGGAGCCGTGGGGCCCACGATACGCAATTTTGGTCAACGTTCTTAGAATCGAACCAAACTTGGGTCACAGGACCAGCGTATTGCTATGAGTCCGATGGTGCAAGTTTTGTTTTGATCCGACATGTGTATACAAAGTTACGACGTATTCTAGAACAGGCGGATATAGGGCGTTGTCGGCGGATATGCGTTGATTCCGGTGTGCACGCATATCCAAATCAACTTCTGCAAAATCCCGCACATCTGTAACGACAGCACGCACCTTACGGTAAAGACCGCGCACGACCAAGTCATCCCGTTTGGCGGGGCGTACTCAGTTTCGGAGAAAAATGGGGTATTATTTTTCCTACTTTTGGATCGCGGTTTGCGATCGCCACAGGATGCGACGCACCGAGCGGGTTGCACGGACATCAAGAGGGTTACACAGCCTACGCGTCACAACTAACGAAACGGAAAATGGAGCAACGAGGAGAAAGAACGGGCTACCTGAACGGGGCTACCTGGAAACCGAAATTTTCGTGTCCGCGAGTCGTCTTGACACGACACGACACAGTGGACACGGCACTGTGTCAGGTCTAGGGTTAGGGTTCGATGGCCGGAGCTCACCGGTGCTGGGGGCTGCGGCCGAGGACTGGCCGGAGGGCACGACGGACGCGGCCGGGGGCTTCGCCGGAGGCGGCAGGGGTCGGCTCAGGGCGGCGCTACGGAGGGGATCGATGGGGTTTCGAGGAGGTTAGGGTTCAGGCGAGCTAGGGCAGTCGAGGGGGTTCGACGGGTGGCGGAGTTGGCCAGGGACGAAGACGAGGGGGGTCGTGGGCTCAGGGACGATGGCGGATCGAGGGGAGAGGGGTGTTCTGGTGGAGGGGGCGGTAGCTAGGTCATCGTGGAGGAGGCTAGGGCGGAGAAGGAGGAGGGAAGGCGGTCAGAGCTGTGGGTGATGGTGGTGCTGGGCGGCAGCGGTCTGGGAGTGAGGCAGAGACGGTGAGGCGAGGGCGGCGAGGCGGAGAGAGAAAGAGGGGATTTAGGGTTCCGGCGACGGGGTTAAATAGGCGTCACCGCCGGTCGGAATCGGGTTCGAATTAGGATTAGGGTTTCGGTTCCGATCTGGTAACGGGTCCGGGTCAGGTTCATTTCGGATCCGACCAGTCCCGTTAAGAGTGGGTTCGGTCCGGTTCGGTTCACCACGGTTTGGGTCGATTTTTGGTTTGGTTTATTTAAAATAAACCGGGTTCAATTCCAGGATTTATTTTGGTTTAAATATAAATTAGTTTTTAGAGCTTTAAAAATGCTTCTGGGGTCGAATAAATTTCCGAAAAATTACCCTATGTCTAGTTTTTCATTTTACACCAGAAAATACTATTTTCATAATATTTTAATATTAATTAATATTATTTAAAAATTATTTAATCATAAAATATCTTAGTTTTAATTCCAGAAAATTACAGAAAATTGTGTAAAAATTGTTTTTAAAAATCCTTGAAAAATCAGGGGGTTTACAACTATGCCGCTTCCCGATACAATATTTCCAATTGGTGCAACACCCCCCGCTCAGAACAATCCCATGGCACAATGCTCCAATAGTGGCACAATGCCCTCGTCGATGAAGTTGTTTGGTTTCGAACCACAATTGCACGCTTTGCTTGACAAAGCGCCCAAATGATACTCGTGTACGGATGCACGCTCGCTCGCCCGAATTTCCGATGTTCCAACCAAGATATTCCAACTGTCCAAGCATAATTCCAATTGTTTCTCCAACTGCCCTAAATGTATAAAATCTAACTCTAGCTCCAACTATCCCACGCGAAAACCAATTCAAGCCACAATTCTTATCCAAGCAAACGACGTACACTCTATGCACGCCTCAGTATAGTGATTCCCAAGTTTCAATCCAAGTGTTTCAAGCCTTTACGTGTGTTCTATATTATTAGGCATGAAGGATTAGAGGAGAAGGGACAGAGCCCACTCACCAAGTTTAATTATGTTAAGCATCATGTCCTATCGATACGGCCGATCCCTTGAACCCGTAGTCCGATGCAAAGCACGATCTACTCAATTGGTATGACGGTGCAAGCAGGCCGTGCTTCTCCAAATCATTCGACCGATCAGACTAAGGAAGACGGCATTATCGCTCCAATCCAGCTATCTCAGTACTGCTCTGAACGAACACCTAATTTTTATCGAACTCCGCTAGCGATCTGCACATGAAATTAACTCAAATAAATACTTGTTCCCAAATCTAACAAATCAAAATATAACCAGCTATTGCCTCATTCATTCCGACTCAGCGTAACGTACCATGCGGTTGTGGGGCGTTATAGTGGTGGTGTTGATGAAGGTGGTGGTACAGCTGTTGTGTCTGCTGAAGGGGGGTGGTCCGGTGGTGGTCTGAGGTGGAGAAAATGGTGGTTGTGTTGTTGTTGTTGGGGTGAAGGAGGTACAATTGGGTTGAAAGGGAATATGAGAAGAGAATAAATAAGGTGAGAGGTATAATAATTAGGGCCGGCCATATGGTTGTGTGTAGTTATCATTATATAGGAGAAGGATGGATTATGATTGGGGGAGATTGAATCAAGGGCTAGAATTTAGTATGAGTAAATAATACTATACAAGGGTGAGAGAGAGAGGTGACCGGTCACATAACCCAAAGGGGGTTTCTCTATTTGATTTGCACCAATAGGAGTTTGACACCTAGCAACCCTTTTGCAATTGGGTCCCTTAAAGTTTGGGGTTTACAAATGAAGAAAAAAAGTGAAAATTTGATGTAGAAAATTGGTATTTTGTGTTTTGTAGGATGGAGAGGGTGTTGGGTGTTTTGTTTGAGCCTCATGAATGAGTGTGGGGGTTAAGTTGGGGTTAAGTTAAGTCAGTTTCACCAATTCAAATAAATATTGTGTCATAGGTATTCTTAAATCAAATAGGAGTACATGGGGTCTCAAATGGGAGTGACAAAAATATCATGGACATTGTAGGCTTGGTATTAGTCTTTGACCCTTTAATTGGTTAGACAAAACATGTTGAGTTTGTGTCCCCAAATCGATAGCAACGATATAGGTACAAGGCATATGATTAAAGAATTAATTTTTTTGTGACTAAAAAGTTGTGCAATTAAAATAGAGCACATGGGAGTATGTTTGTGAGTAACATAAATGACCTGTGCCTAGGTTGGCTAGTATAGGTCAATAGTGCAAAATTTTGTTAGAAGGTAAAGGCTATTGTTGTGCTTCAAAATATTGTAGCAACGGTAAGGTGCACCAAGAGTTTAAAATTAAAGAACCAGTCTACATAACCCTAATTTCTAATCCTTAGACAACCTAAAGCTAAACCAAAATTCTCATCAAAACCAGTCTACAAAAAATTGTTGAGGGAGTTTACAGTTGTGGACTTTGGGTATTGTATTATAGGTAATATGAACGTAGTACAATATTGTAGTCTATTTAGGATGTCCCATTGGGGGACTTAGGTGAACCTATTACTTCTTGCACACTGGATTGCAAGTACTAGGTTCGAGACAAGTCCTGTCAGAGGTGATATGGACGTGACATATTTTTTGGACTTAACACCACTGGCGTACTTTAAGTACGGGTGATACATTAAGATAACCCAATATCAGAGGTAATGTGGACATGATAAACAATAGCCAAACCCAGAAGGTTTGCTTAGAGGTAATATGGACATGGCAAACATGGCCAGGAAAAAATATTAAAACAGTAATTCAAAGGTAATATGGACGTGAACTAGCATCCGAGAAACTCACCGAGGAGTAGTTTACTAAGTATGGTCTATCCAAGAATGTAGATAGACCTGAGGGTTACTCCACTAGAAAGATTTATTAGGCCGATGGCTCAGATGTAATATGGACATATCTAGGGTCTAACCAGACTGGTTTTTAAATGGTCCCCACGGGAGTGTGCAGGTGGACCTGAGGATTTCTTTGTGGATGGACAGTCTGTCTTTATGAGGATCAGGACGCATAGAGTCGAGGTCGCATGTGTGCTCTCGTTTGTTCTTGGTCGGATGGATACTCTGGCCGCATGATGACGAGACTGCATGGGCATGTAGTTGCATGCAAACTCTCATCTAGCCTTGGTAGGATGGACACTCTGGCCGCATGATGATGATGCCGCATGGGAACATAGCCTCATATGAATGGGCACGTGGTATGGCAAGTCTGTCGAGGTTATCAATGCGTGATGTGACTTTCTGTCTTTTTCTGAGTCGTCATCTCGAATCTTGAAGTGTCTCAGTGTGACGCATGATGTGTCAGAGTTTGAAAGTCAACGAATGCTTTGTTAGGGGGATTTTATGCCACCTTCCTGCTCTATGGTTGTTTAGGCCACATAGAGTATACTATGTGGCTTCTAGATATTTGGTTGATCAGGCTGCATGTGGCTCTTTTGCGACTTGGTTGTTCAGGCCGCCTAGGGCTTCTCTACGACTTGGTTGTTCAGGCCGCGTATGACTTCTGTAAACCCCCTCAAATTATTATTTTAGGTAGACTAGATATGGTTAAAATATTTGGTTTAGCATCATGATGTTTGAGGTTTAAAAATTAGGCTATATTGACTGGTTCTTTAATTTAAACCCTTGGTGCACCGTACCGTTGTTACAATATTTGGAGCCCAACAATAGCCCTTAATTTCCAACAAATTATTTCACTTTTGACCTGACAAGCCAACCTAGGCGCTGGATATTTCTGTCACTCACAAACACACTACATTGTGCTCTAATTTAATTGCACAACTTTCTAGTCCTGAAATTAATTCTTTAATCCTATGTCGCGTACCTATGTCGTTGCCATCGATTTGGGGACACAAACTCAACCCGTTTCGTCGGACCAATTAAAAGGCCCAAGACAGACACCAAGCCTACATCATTCATGACCTTTGTGTCACTCCTAATTGAGACCCCGTATGCTCCCGTTTAATTTAAGAGCACATGACTTTTTATTTAATTAAATTGGGGACACCAACTAAAACTAATCCCAACCTAACCAAAATTTAACCCAATACCCCTTTCATGAAGTCCATACAAAATACCCCCTCACCCTACAAAACACCAAACACCACTTCCAACACCAAGACCATTTTTCCTTCATGTGCATATACCCAAAAGTTAAGGGGATTAATAGCAAATAGGGTGCTAAGTGTCACCACCCTATTGGTTAAAACCAATGAAGAATCTCCCCCAACCTCACATGACCGGTCATGTCTCTCTCTCTCTCTCTCTCTCCCTATTTGTTTTGTATAACTTTTTATGTTGAATCAAGACCCTTGATTCAAATTTCTACATAATCACCACCACACATCCCCCTATATTAACACACCCTCACACCATTCCCAAAGTGGCCGGCCATAATCCCTAGAGAAACCTAGGAAACCACCCCCCTCTCTCTTCTCCCTCTTCTTTTTAATTCAGCCAAATTTTTACTCCTTCTTCTTCTTCTTCACTTCTTCTTCTTCACTCCGGCCGAGCTTCACCACTACCTTCACTGTCTCCTCCGCCGCTGCAAACTACGGCCACCTCCACCGCTGCCTTCAACCGCAGTAGCACCACCACCTACAGTAGCTTCACCACCACCACGACCACCACCTCCACTGCCATCTTCACCACCTCTAGCACCTCCCTTACTGCACCAACACCGTTGCCATCTTCGGCCACCCGCAGCTTCACCACCACCTCCACGACCAGCTTTACCACCACCACGACAACCACCACCACGACCACCACCTCTAGCACCTCCCTCACTGCACCAACGTCGCTGTCATCTTCGGCCACCCGCAGCTTCACCACCACCTCCACGACCAGCTTCACCACCACTACGACAACCACCTCCAGCACTACCACCTCCACGACCAGCTTCACCACCTCCACGACTAGCTTTACCTCCACCACGACCACCACCTCCACAGCCAGCACCACCATGACCACCACGGATCACCATGACCCGCCACTGCTGCCACCGACCTGCCACCATAAGCCGCCGTCGTCCTCGCCTCTCCCAGCGGCTGCGAGGAACCGCGACTCGAACCCGAGTTCAGAAACCCGAATTTAACCTCCCCGATTCATGAAGTTATATCTCCCTCCTCGCGCAACCGATCCTTGAACCGATTCTTCAGGTATGAACCCTACTTAACCCTGTTGCAGTATGTTTAATTAGAATATTTTAGCTTTCTATTTTTAGTATTTAGAGTTCCAATTCTTGAAAAAAATGTTTTATAAAACAATGATACTTTCCGATACGGAGTTGGTCCCGTCAATCCGGGCAACCTCGTCGTGTACCGATTGCACCGAAAGGTGCATATCGTCAACGTGGACGTGTGGACTTTTGTAGAACTTTATTTGGATGTGCGTGCACACCAGAATCAATGCGTATCCGTCGGAAAGTACCATATCGACGTGTTCTGACACTCGTCCTAATTTTGTGTCAGTCAGTCGTTTCGCAATAAAAATTGCGCCATCGAATTCGCAGCATTACGATGGTCCTGTGACCCAAGTTTTGTTCGATTCTGAGAACGTAGACGAAATGTCATTTCATAGGCCCCACAGTTCTACATGACGGGCAATTTCGTGATCGGCTCATCGGAATCCAGTTTTGGATGTTCCGTTGGGTTCATATTGTCGTTCTGTACTCGTAGACACTAAGTTTGACGAATTTGGAGAACTTTATCTCTGGCACATTTTTTGGTGCAAGATAGGCCACTTTTGGACCCCGTGTTGACCAAAAACTGTATTTTTGCCCCTGTGTTCAAATTGAACGTATGTATATGCTTTTCTGAGTATTCGACTCATTTTGAAATTGTTGGTGATATTTGTAACAGCATCCGAAGACATCTGCTCCATTTTCCATCTTGAGCTACTATTTCTTGGCGAGTTCGGGTTCGAATCTTCACCTGGCTTCCAAGCAAGTGTACATTGCCATCCTGTATCTCAGATCCATATTTACTGTTTATTTTATCTATGCATTATGTGCGCTTTGGATAGGAATCGTTACTTATCATCTGGGTTGTAACCGGGTGCAGACGTTCGTTGGTAACGTCTGGTATCGATTGATAGATATTCGCGATACCTTGATGTACCTACTTGGTTACATCGGAACACTAGGACACATTCAGACACCGTTATCATGCCGGACTTCCGGTATCCTGATACTGTCAGCATGACCAAAATCTAGGATAACTTTAGGGTCGTGATTGTTGTTAGCTACTTCAGTATGACGAGACTGTTAGATAGAGGTTCAGGTTCTGCGAACACTCGTTGACCGCATTGGGAGGGAAAGATAGTTACTAGACGTTTGGGCTATATTGCACGTGCTATATATATGTATATATTTCTATTTATGTAGTGTTCCTTTATCCGGAGTCGTAGTATCACCCGTGTGACTTTGTGCTCGGAGCTACGGTACACCCCGTGTGTCTCTGTGCCTCGGAGCTACAGTTTTATATTTGGAAAGCCCAAGCGTCGAACATTGTCTTCAAAGTTGTGTCTCACTTAGGTGGTTATGCTAGATTACACCGGCGTTGCACTTATTTCTTTCTGTTATACTATGGCATACTATTTTTGTACCTTGTTACGTCCCTCTGAGGACCTGGTTTTCTGCAAGATTGTAAGGTCGATTGCTGATGGGAGGCTGGAGCTGCTGATGAGTATTATATCGGTATGCAGGTATTGTTACTCGATATTTGTATTCTTTTCTTCATTGTTCAGCTATTATGATATTTGCTTATTTTCTGCTAGTATAGCCCAGTATTTGTAGACTCATATTATTTTTCTTCGAGTCTATTCGGACAAGTGTAGTGTGGGGTGCACACCATGATACATGTTGTCCTTTCTTTATCATATATCCTTGTGGTTTGAGACATAGACATATAGACCTTGTTATCTAGATAATAATCCTCATTTACAGCTTATACGTATTCAGAGTCAGACTGGAGTCCCCTGGTACGTAGCTGGCCATTGCCACGTAGCCTAGTCCCTTATATTTTGGGACTGGGGCGTGACAACTTCTCTACGTGTAAACCCCCTAAAATTTTAAATTATTAAATCTTGGATTTTTCCCAATTTCCTGGAATTTTCTGGGAATTTTCTGTAATTAAAATCAAGGTTTTTAATTAATAAATAATTTTTAATTGGCAATAAATAATATTAAAATATTATGAAAATAACATTTTTGGGTGTAAAATGAAAAATTGGACTTAGGGTAATTTTTCTGGATTTTTCTGGGCCTCAGACATATTTTTAAATGCCTAAAAACTAATTTTAATTAATCAATTAATTAATTATCTATTTATTTAATTATTTATTATTTATTAATTATTTATTATTTATTTTCTTTATTTTTTTTTCCGGCCCGTTGGGCCGCGGCCCAGCCCGCTAACCTGCCCAGCCCACCCGTTCTTATCGGGTCGGGTCGGGTTCAGCCGAACCCGACCCGCCGCAGCCCGACCCGCCCGCGTGCACAGTCTCCCCGTTCCCCCACGACCCGATCTTCGCGCCGCCCGCCGCGTTCTCCGGCGACGTGGCCGGAGAACCTCCCCACGTCGCCTCCCTCCCCGACTCTTCCGCCCACGTCGCCCGGCCGGACTCGCCCTCGTCCCCTATATATAGCCTAACTCCTCCGCCTCCCTTTCCCCCTATCTAGCCTAGACCCTAACCCTAACCACCTAACTCCGGCGACCCCGACCGCCGTCCACCTCCCTGCGCCGCCCCTGCGCAGACCTCCCAGACCCTCCTCCGCCGGCAGCCTCCGCCACAGCGGCTCGACCCCTCGCAGCCAGCCCCAGCGCCGGTCCCCTCCCCCTAGCTCCGCCGTGAACCGCGCGGACGACCTCGCCTGAGCCGCCGCAGCCCCGCCCCGACCTCGCCAGCCTCCGGCGTGTCCTTCAGCAGCACCCGCACGCGGACACAGCCCCTGACACGGGATTCACAGCACAGGACACGTCCAGGACACGAGCTCGCGTGTCGGACACGGTTCAGAACCCCGATTTCTCAGTCCCCTTCAGGTACTCGTATCTTGCAACCCTGATCTCCGTTTTCGATTCTGTAAATTCCTACGCGAAGCCTGTATGACCCTCTCGGTGTCCGGACAAACTGTTCGCGGCACCGCGTCCTGTGGTGATCGCACACCGCGATCCAAAAACAGGAAAAAACCAGACCCTGTTTCACCCCGGAACTGAGTACGCCCCGCCAAACGGGACGACTTGGTCGCGCGCGGTCTTCACAGATACGTGCGCAGCGTCGATACGGACGTGTGAGTTTTCGCGGAAGCTGATTCGGGTGTGCGTGCACACCGGAATCAACGCGTATCCGCAGACATCGCCCCGTATCCGCCTTTTCTGCAATTCATCCTAACTTCGTGCACACACGTCGGATCGAGACGAAACTTACGCCATCGGACTCGTAGCGATACGCTGGTCCTGTGGGTCAAGTTTGGTTCGATTCTGAGAACGTTGACGAAATCGCGTGTCGCGGGCCCCACAGGCCCCGCTCGACGGGCGATTTTGTGTTCGGCTCATCGGAATCCAAATCTGGAAGTTCCGTTGGGTTCGTATCAGCGTTCCTGACCTGTTGACACTAAGTTTGGTGAATTTGGAGACCGTTGACCTGGACACATTTTTCGGTGCAAAGCGGGCCCACCGGCGGACCCCGTTTTGACCCGAAACTGCCGTTTTGCCCTTGTCTCCAAATTGGACCCAAGGACAGGCATTTCTAGCTATTTGATATTTTCTGAGAGTGATGGTAATGTCTATTTCAGCTTTTGGACTCATCTCTGGAATTTCCCCCAAGAACCAAATTAAACAGATCCAAACAACAGGCAAGTACCTGCACTTCAAGTTAAATCTATATATTGTGATAATTAATTTTCTGCTTTACTAGTAACCTTGATGATTACCCTTAGTGTTAGAAATGCTAGATTTTCATGTCTTGAGTATTGGAATTCATGTCTTGTTTTTCATGTCGGGTGGGAGAATACTGAAAGGCATGTAGTTTACCCTTCCCCTTGCCGTGAATAATAGCTGTTGGTACACGACTGTCCATCAGCCGGATCTCGATTATTCGTGACTAATAGCCGTTCATGAGGCCGGATTAGCCTTATAAACCCCTACATGCCAACTAAGTATTCTAAAACAAACACAAGTTTCATACAGATAATTTCTGGTCATGTTATATTTCTTGCTGCCTGTTGTAGTTTCATTTCCTGCTCATTACTTCTGTTTCCTCATAATCCTGTTTATAGTTGTGACTCTGAGATATTGACATCCTTTTATGCAAATTCCTTAACATGATATTCAATATTTAATTGTCATGAATATTTAAGTTTAACCTTGTTGTGCACTGTGTACTTTGCTCCTTTCCTGACTGGATCTGTTGATTTAGGCGATGATGAGGATCTTGCCCCTACTTATTATGGTCCTTATGAGGGTACAGATGATACCTATGATAAGCCAGATCCCACCCAGGAGACCCCTGCTGCAGAGTAGCTAGCCGTAGCTATCTTTTATTTCTGTTTTCTATCTTATTTAATCGGATTTGTCCCCGATTTCATTTGAAATTCCTGTATTAAACATTTGAATTGTCGTCACATTTATTTTCAGTTGAAATATTAAGTTTCATTCTCATTATTATCTTGCCTATGTTAATTTGTGAATGAGTTAGACTAGTTTAGATGGATTGACCTAGACAGCGTACTACCGCCGACTCTGCGGCGTAGGCTGGACGTACCCACGTACTCGTGCCCGAACTTCCGGGTGCGGGTCGTGACACTACGGCTTGGTTTCATTTTTTATGGGGGACATGACCTTTATACGGACTGCATAATTTTTCATACTTCTACACGCCTGACAAGATTTTGGTGCACGATGCACCACGCGCGACACTGCTCATCGTCCTTGTCATGACATGTCCGAGAATGAAGCTCCAAAATTTATTTTTGCCATAAATCTTCATTTTAACTCCAAATTAAGTGTTCAAAAGACAACGCTTGAAATAAAAAGATCTAACACATTAAATAACTAGTTTTCGGAAAAAATAAGTTTTAATATATCGAAACCAAGAAAAAATTCTAGAACCCATGAAAACTCTAACCATAAAACAAAGATCTACTCAAAAAATTATTCATCAAAAATCAAAAACTCCAAAAACTAAAATGAAAGAGAACATCAAGCGGATTATTTTCCTTCAAACACATTTTTATTACTACATATATACATAAAATCCAAAAATTATGGCTTCACCACTTTTTGCAAGATATACTTGCCTTGTGGCTTTCTAGCCTCTACCTCCGATGATTTAAAAACCTCTTCCTATATTATTCTAGGGTTAGGGTTCAGTTGGGCAAGGGAGATCTTGGGGAGAGGAGAGAAAGAAGGAAGGAAAGTAATAAAATGAGGAATGAGGGTAAGGAGAGAGAAAACTTACATATATATCGAGTGGGAAGAAAGGGTAATCTAGTCATGACTAATCCTCATGCAATCTCAACCTTCCAAGATAGGCTCAGTGGTCCAAAAGTGAACCGGGTCAGGTATCCATTCTATATACGGGTCCTAGGACGAGTTCATAGCAATTGCCAATGTGCTCACTACTGGCCTCGGGTAGTTTCTCTTGATAAAAAAAAATCCAAACAAATAAAATTACAACATATATGACAGGAACCATCATGTAAAATACAAAATGAATACATCATCAAGAAAATTTTAAAAAATATCAAAAATTCAGAAATACGAAATCTGGGAACGGATGTGACCACAAAGGTACTTATCGTTCTATACATCATGTCTCGTATATCCAAGCTAAGCCACTATACCTGCGTACCTGGAAATAATGCCCACAAACGTGGCTTAGTACACAGCCGTATTGGTAAGCGGGGTAACCTACTCGTCTAAACAGACACTAAGTAAATAGTGAAGCATACAAATTATTACAAGGTGATCTTGCTAATTTAAACCTAGATCGATTCCATGGCAAGGCATGCATTTGAATACAGTAAAGCATGTTCCTGAAAGTAATAAAGCATGTTACTGAAAGCAATAAACACACTAGCATGTTATATTCTATCACAAAGGTATTAAGAAAGCAATCTGTTCTACTCAAATTCCGTAAGTTAAGCGTGAACCTATCGAATCACATCTGCACTCCAAGTCTCAAATCCAATCTCGATATCCACACTCTTGCCCGAGGCAAGGTGGTCGCCCGCCGTATACTCAAATGCACAATCGCAAGCGAATATTATATATATGAAGGTTGCTGGCCAAGCATAAAGGACATATATAACAAATGCGGATATCCTTCCAGTATATTTGGTTGCAACGCCTCAATTGTAGTTCCTGCAAATGCCTCGTGCCAAAACATAAGTTCAAGTAAGTGATGTGCCATCCATCCGAAGGTTACAACACCTCAGTTGTATATCTCGCTATACCATGCTCCAAGAGCACTTCCAAATATTTCCCCCATGGCTGAACGGTCCCGGTGCCTATCCCATCTGAGAAAACCAAATTCTGCGCACAGGTTGTCCATGATCATGCAACGAAGAAAAGTAGTTAGGACGAAGAATCGCGCCTTCTCGCCCCACCAAACGATACTCGACCCGTTCCATCAAATTCTCCAAGTCGTTCTCAAATTATAGCCCAATGCACCATTCTCAATTATCTCTACTAGGCACTATGTCGCTTCTCGACACAGTGCTCCGATAGGTGCAGCACCCCTCGCTCCAAATACTCCGTGGCACAATGTTCCAACAGTGTCATAATGTCCTCTCCTATGCAGTTATCCGATTTTGAATCATAACTGCATGCTTTGTTTGACGAAGTATCTCAACATGATACTCGTGCGTAACGCACGCTCGCTCCATGAAGTATTCTCACTGGTCCCAATCGTAAATCTCAACTCAATGCCACAAATTACATTCATCCAAACGGCGCACACTCTATGCACGCCATAGTGCGGTATTTTCCATGTTCTAGTCCAAGTGTCCAAGACATTATGTGTGTCCCAATTGTTAGGCATGAAGGAGTAGAGAAGAAGGGACAGAGCCCACTCACCAAGTCTGAATCCGCTAAGCATTCTGACTTGTCGATACGGCTGATTCTTTGAATCTGTGATCCGATGTGAAGCATGATCTACTCAATTGGTATGACCGTGCGAGCAGGCCGTGCTCTTCAAATCTCCGACCCAATCAGACTAAGAAAGACGACATTATTGCTCCAATCCTGCTATCTCTGCACTATCTCCGAACGAACACACTAATTCCATTCACGTCGTCCATGCCTCAGCCCGTTGTGAGGCGCTGCTCTGACCTCACTGAACTCCGTATACGATCTGCACATGAAACTAACTCAAATCAATACTTGCTCCTAAATCCAACTTATTGAAATGCAATCAAACATTTGTCTTGTTTCAATCCGACTCAACATAATGTACCGTACGGATGCAGGACATTACAACTAATATATCAACTTTCCACATAATTAAGTAATTATTTATTTTGCTAATCTTGACTCCATTCTTAAAACTTAAAGGTACTTAAGCATTCATATCTTTTCTATAGTAAGTATTTCTTTAAGATGTCATATCCCATTGCAAAACCAATGCTCCTAGCCTCCTTCATTCCTAGCCATTTAAGTTTTCTCCAATATAAAACTTCTCTCTGCAGGTACTCCTTTAATCAAATTATTCTTATTTTTCAAAAAGTCATTTATAGTATTTCCATGTAATTCTACTTAGAGTGCATATGTACTAATAATATAATAATAACATCCTCCACTAAAACTATATAAATATTATTCTATCACCAATTCTTTTTAAGTCAATAATTTACCCATAAATATTACTACCCATTTGTCTCTTTTTGTTTGTATACCATATTCAATTTCGGTAGAGCAATTTTTATTGATTTCTCACCTACCCACCTAGTTTCTCATAGACGAACAATATTAAATTTTCTCCTAGTTATTATATCCACTAATACCATTCCCGTATCCATCATTGTTCTTATGTGCCAAGTAACTAATCTAATCCTACTCGCATGCATAATCTGTAGTTCCTTCCTTATGTCATTATATTGGGTTAAGATTGTATTTGTAGCACATCTTCTGGGGAATGTCCTACTCCACTCTTGCTCAATTGACATTGCACAGGAATAGTAATAATGCAATGGGGACATCGGGGTAGCTATAATGTACTGTCGATTAGCTGCAATAAAAATTATTCACCTTTTAACATAACCAACAAGAACTTGAAGCTACTATAGGAAATTGAATTTTAATGTAACCAGGACTATACAAGAGCTTAAATAGTAGAGCAAATTGCACATATATCTAAATTGCAAAATATCTGAGTTCTAGTGGTATCAAGACTCTCTGTTATTCCGGTGCATTTGATTGGGGGAAGAGGTCTAATATAATAGGAAAGAGAGTTAGGGGTTGGGTGTAACAAATCATCAAGAGCCAAGAACGTGCTTGGTGTTTTAAGCAAATGAACAATGGGTCTTGGAAGTTGAAGGGTTGTGGTGAAGACAAGAGTAAGTTCAGGAGATACAGACAATAGTCACGAACTCGTATCAACAAAAGTGATGGCTTCTAGCTGCGGCAAACTTGGCTAGCCTGGAGAAGTGTTCGACGATATGTACGGAACTTTCTGCACGCTACGTTACATGTTATTTGGATCCACTGTCCCACATCTCTCCCGCGATTTGATTCCGAAATCGACGTCCGACCTAGGCAGGGAGGTTATACCTCTTCTCACTGACTACAAGAGCCAGTTGAGTTCGGTCTAGAGTACTTGTTACTAATTTTCAAAACTTGACAATCAAAATAAGTTTCTAAGTTATAACCATATTGCAAGTTCTTATTTTGAGTTCCAATTTAAGTTTCCGTAGTCGAACTTAGCCGGATTTGAGAGGACGAGACTTGACAGCAGGGATGGAGGGGAAGCGCCAGCCTTCACGCTAAAAGAGATGGTTCAGTACAACTGTCGAGCGGAGGAGTCGGGCGGGCGTCGGGTCAGCCGAACATGGGGAGCAAGAAAGTGAACAAGAAAGATTTTCAATAAAATGAATTTTTAGGCCTCAATAAGTGCGGGCCCAAGGTTAGGGCTTAAATTTGAATGGCCCTAATATATACTAGTATATATGCACGTGCTTTGCACGTATATTGGAGTGAATGATGTTGATGAGTTAGTTTATTTCTACTGCTTTTAATATATAGGTTAATGGTTCAACCCTTCGAATTCTTTGGTAACAATTTAAAAGACTTAGCAAGTAGCATGAACCCTTTGATTTCCGTAAATGGTTGTCATTATCGCATCTCTTAAATGGTTGTCAGTGTAATTTATTGTAGGTATTCTTTTTAATTACTAAATATGTTGAAGGGTATTTTTGGAACAAAAATTTTTCACAGTGAAGCCTAGTTTTTGCATTATATAGTAGAATATATATATATATATATATATATATATATATATATATATATATATATATATGGACGAGATATTGTACTAAATTATTACAATAATTATTACACCAAATAATCTCAACCACACATTTATTTCAATCATGTGGTTGTAAATCATCACATAAAGTATATATATATATATATAATACTACACCTACAACCAAATGCTTACACCCTTTTTTTAACTCCCACGTGGCGGTCGGCCATTGGGTAAGGGGGGGGGGGGAGAAAGGTATGTGGGATCCGGTGTCTGCCACGTGGCAAGAGTGCAACGTGGCAGCCATTCATTGGATGAGAGGTGGGGCCGAATATGGCCCACATAGCAGGAGGGAGAGAGGGTTGTAAGAAGGTTGTAAACATTCGGTAGTAAACATAGCATTTTCCATATATTAATGTTCATTGTTGGCCTACTAGGATCCGTGACAGAGCCACCCAGCCAACCCGAACGGAGTGGGGTCTAAAACCCAGAGTGCTCAACTGGGAGCCCCCCTTCCGCGTTGAGTGGTCTACAATCCGGGTCACCCAACATGGAGCCCCCAACCCATCCAAGTAGGCTTGGCACGTCCGTGACACAAAACCACCCAGCCGACGTCCAAGGGGGTACTTGAACCGTGGTCTCCCCTACAGGAGCCTCCCGTTGTAACCACTAGGCCACAATCCTTGGACTGCAAATTGTTATATATATATATATATGATCTAAAACCATCCGGATGGTTTCATATTGTGGAACCATCCTGTGTTACATTAGTTGGATTTGAATTTGGTGGTTGGGATTAAAAGGGGGTGGGGTCCACATATTTTAATCGCATCCACTCAATCTCAATCCAACCATTGTAACAAAGGGTGGTTTCATCCGAATGATTCTACAGCATTACCTTATATATATATATATATATATATATATATATATATATATATATATATATATATATATATATATTAGAAAATAAAATAAAAATAAAAGGCTCTATGAATTAAAGTTGAAATGGACTTATAGATAAAGGATAAAGGAGTTGATTACCGTTTAGAAGATGAGGATATAATCAAAACTTAGAACCATAGATTAATTAAAATTTATAGCTGGAACTTTAGGGACTTTACACCATATTCGTTTATTACCATCAATGATTGTTTTGTCCTAATTCGATTAGTGGAAAGGAAAGAAAAGAAAATCAATTATTTATTTTTTGTTTTGTTTAAAAAATTATAATTTTTATTAATTTGTTTTGGATGTTTGAAAATGTCAAAAAAAAATGAGATAAAAAGTGAATTAGTGGGATTGAATTCTTGGGTGGGTAGAGGGAACAATTTATTTTTTTTCATATTTTTTTAAAGAAAAAATCATTCATTCTCCTTGGAAAGGAACAGATCCAGAAACTTAAACTGTAATGGACTACAATAGATTAAGATTAGATAGAGATAAGCTAACCCATATAAAAATAATTAAATAAAAAAATATAACGAAAGAAAGAGTAAAAAAAAAAAATGTGGGGGTATGATGTATATACTGGATCCACCTCTGAATCCAAACATAAAAATGGAATCACTTTCCTTTTTCCAACACCACGATTCCATGAACCAAACGTGACCTTTATGTTGAGACCTGCGTAACACAAAAACACTGACTCAAATCTTCTAAATAGTTGTTACTTTCACTCGTCATAAAGTATTATTAGCCAGAAAATCATAAAGTAACATAAAGTTGCAAAACCAGGTTAGCCACAATTGCATAAATCCCTTTTCCCAAATCTTCGGGTGTTGATTAACATATTGTAGCATCCTTCTTTACTGCCTCCATCCCAAAATTCGTGTTGCTTTTCCCCTCGCAACTCCAACTATGCCACTCTTGATGGCACACACATAGATCTCTTTTGCACATGGTTAAAACATCTTAAATAAATTCATCTCACAATAATTCTAAGTTTACGACCAAATGTTTACAATTTTCTTACAACCCTCTCGCCTTTCCCTGCTATATGGGCCACCTTCGGTCCCATCTCTCCTCCAATGAACGATCGTCACGTGGCATTCCAGCCACATATTGACAAGTTACAAAGTCCCAGAAGCATAACAAGTCTTTTGGGGAATCAATCTGGACTGTTCCCATATCTTCTCATAGCGCCTTAGATGCACTTCCATTCTAGTAATAGTCATCTTAGATAAGCTTCTGACAACATTCTTCTAAGAAGTTTGATCCTTCTCAGTCTCAACTAGGGGTGCAACTCTTACGGACTAAATCTGAGTCCGATCGGCTCAATCCGTTAATGGATTGGGTTAGAGTTCAAGATACTCGGATTTGGGCTCGGATTCGGATAAAAATATTTGAACCCGATCAAAAATCGGATTGGACTCAGATTCATGTGTCGAATTATCCGAATAGCACTAAACCCGACGTATATATATATATGGACGGAATATTGCACCTAGCTTTATTGTACCAATAAATCTCAACCACACATTTTTTTTTGAATCATGTGGTTATAAAGCTTGATGACATGGCAGCAACTTTAGGGGATGCTTTATAACCACATGATTCAAAAAAATGTGTAGTTTAGATTTATTGGTGCAATAAGGCCCGGTACAATAAGCTTAGTGCAATATCTCGTCCCATATTTTTTTTTTGAAAAAGGTAATTTTATTAATAATGTCCATTACATTCCATTTACAACTTCTAACCTATAGCATTAACATCAAACTCTATATTATGCAGGATCCCTAACGGAGTGTTGCTCAATCCTTCGAATATGCGTCGATTTCTCTCTCTCTCCACAGATGCCATGTAGTTGTTGAGAGTCTAATTGGAGTCATCCTGAACCACTGGTTGCCTCTTGCTCGAAGCATCGAGATAGCATCAATTTGACTGAAGATATCACCTGGAGCATGAGCCGAAATGCCTAATATATGACATTGATGTGTCCAAATATGCCATGTAAATGAACACTGAAAGAACAAATGTGGAGAAGTCTCTCCTGCATCCTTGGCACAATAGACATGGCTGACCTTGCACCTGTATACTAAGCAAAGCCATCCTATCCATAAATAGAAGCCTTTCTCTCGGAGTTCTTTGTACATGTTAAGATTTATTTTATTTGCTACCATTTTAATCCATATGAATTCCAAGTTAACCACTGGCTCAAAGTGAGCTAGGCCGGAGCTTTTCATAGGCCTATGAGAAATCAAATTTATTTTCATTTGCTCCTTCCCACAACCACACGTCCCTGTCCATATTAGGATCAATCAATCCGGATGTTGGTAATTGCAGCGGCATATTTCCTACCCATCGAATGTCCATATTAGGAACAATACTCCTCTGTTCGAGGCATGGGTCAAGCCACAAATGGGTGGTGTCTCCATTACAAAATCTTCTAGCTATCATCGGTTGTATGGAGGTCCGGTGACGTATTATCTCCTTTGTACGAGACGGAATAATTGTTATTTATATTTTGGCTCCAGAAATTATTCGATTTCAAATATTTTGCACTCGTCCATCGTGTCCATAGTGATTTGCCTTGCAAAAAAAAATTTCACGTAAGCTGCATGCCCGCAACTTCATGTAAAATAGATAAAGATTTGAGGCCAACGGCACCCTCAGTCCTTGGTCGACACAAATTATTCCATGATATAGTGTGTACTCCCCCCACGCAAAACAAAATTTGCACACGTCTTATCGACTTTTCGGATTATGGCCACAGGCAAGATAATTGTCTGAAGCCAGAATATAGATATAGCCGAAATGACTAAACGAACCAACTCTAGACGTCCTGCAAAAGGTAATCATTGGGCCTGCAACCCTTCTATCCATCGTTGTACGTACTCCACCAGGCTATGGCATTCCTTCTCTCGAGCATAATTAATTGACAGTGGTAGCCCCAAATATTTCACTAGCAATACACCTCTATCAATTTAGAGAATCTCCTGAAGTGCTTCCTGATCCGGACAATGGGAATTGAAGTACACTTTACTTTTCTCTTGATTTAGATGTAGCCCAGAGAAGTCCCCAAAATGTGCCATAATTCGTCCCATATAGTTGAGACCCCTTACAGTTGGAACAAGAAACACTAGCAAATCGTCCGCATATATCAGGTGAGAGACAGTCAAAGAGATATCCTTGTATAGAGGGATAATCCTCTTATGGTGTACTATCGCATCCATCAAGCAGGTAAAATCCTCCTTGACAATGGTAAAAAAAATGGGAATAAAGGATCCCCCTGGCGTAATCCACGACTGCTATGAAAGAATCAATGCGACCTCCCTTTGATTATAACAAAAAATGTAGGGGATGAGTTACATTCACGCACCATGTCCACCCACTCAGCGTCAAACCCCATTGCTAGCATTATCTGACACACGAACTCCATGTTCACTGTATCATAAGCTTTCCGGAGATCGAGCTTTATGCACACCTTGTGTCCCCCTACTTTGCTGAAGTTTCAGACCATCTCATGTGCCAATAAGCTATTCTCTACGATGGATCTCCCTTTGATAAACATCGCATGATTCGATGAGATGGTCCCCTGCATAATGCTTTCCATGCGACGACACATAATTGAAGTGATAATCTTGTATAGAAAGTTACAGCAAGAAATAGGCCAAAAGTCTGCAAGCAATGTCGCACCCTCCTTCTTTGGAATAAGTGTGAGAAATATATGATTAATTTCTCGCAGAAGTCTCCCATTATGTAAAAAGTCATGTACATATCTAATATCTCATGTTTAATGTCATCCCAATAGAAAATGAAGAACTTACTATTAAAACCATCAGGCCCTGGGGCTTTGTTGGGATCCGCAATCTTTACCATATGCTCGACTTCCTCCAAGGTAACCCTAGCAACATGCCATTGCCTTCCTATGTCACCAACCTCCACTACCAAAATTTTGTCAATTACCGACGTTATTAGCGACGTCAAAAAATAACGTCGCTAATTGTCATAAATTTAGCGACTCCAAAAAAAATGTTGCAATACGTCACAAATAGCGATGGTTAACGACTTTCAGCGACTACATTCAGTATTGAGAGAATAGTCGTCGCTAGGAGTCGCTGAACGTCACTCATTTTTAGTAAACAACGACGTTTAGTGACGTCTTTTAATATACGTCGCTATGTTATTTTAAAATTTTAAAAATAGTGACGTTTGATGACCTATAACACGTTGCTAATTTATATTTACTACGACGTTTAGCGACGTCCGTTTGAGACGTCGCTAAAATATTTTCATATAGGGTCCAGATTTTATTTTCCCTTTACAAAACTCCCAAAATTTTGAACCCCTACGACCACCCCCCCCCCTCCCCCCCCGCGACCGTGCTCCCTTACGACCCCCCCTTGACTCCTTCCGTCTCCCCTCTGGCGCGCCACACCGACACCGCCTCCGGCGCCTCATCCTCTCCATGGTCGACCACCCTCCGCGCGGTTAGGTAAACCCTAACCCTCCCTCTCTCTCTCTCTCTCTCTCTCTCTCTCTTAGCTAGTTGATGACACGTACGACACACACAGAGACACAGACACATTGACACGACATACTCCTCCTACTCGAACGGGAGGCGACACACGCCCATCTCTCTCTATTATATGTGTGTATGTATGTATGTGTGTGTGTGTGTGTGTTTGTTTGTATCCTCTATGTGTGTGTATCATGTGTCCTCTATATGTATGTGTGTGTGTGTGTGTGTGTGTGTGTGTCCTGTGTGTGTGTCCTATGTGTGTGTGTGTGTGTGTGTGTGTGTGTGTGTGTGTGTGTGTGTGTCCTTTATGTGTGTGTGTGTTTGTGTCCTCTCTCTGTGTGTGTGTATCATGTATCATGTGTGTGTGTGTGTATCAGGTGTCCTCTATGTGTGTGTGTGTGTCCTCTGTGTGTTTGTGTCCTTTGTGTGTGTGTGTGTGGTTGTGTCCTCTCTCTCTGTGTGTGTATCATGTGTCCTGTGTGTATGTATATGTGTGTGTGTGTGTGCGTGTCCTTTGTGTGTTTGTGTGTGTGTGTGTCCTCTCTCTTTTTCTGTGTATCATGTGTCATGTGTGTGTGTGTGTGCGTGCGTGTGTCCTCTGCGTGTTTGTGTGTGTGTATGTGTGTGTGTGTGTGTGTGTGTTTGTGGGTCCTTCATATATATATCATATATGTGTATTTGTGTACATGTTTGTGTTAAAATTTAGTTCTACATTTATTAT